>CM062820.1:418381593-419581593 GCA_031772625.1 Pinus tabuliformis | reverse complement strand
TCGAGGCTTGGTAGGCCCTGAACTACGCTATTCTCTAGTTGAGAAATTAGCCTTGGTTGTTGTCCATGTTGTCTAGTGGCTTCACCATTACATTCTGCTACGCAAAACATTTGTCTTAGCGGCAGTCAATCCTTTCCAATTTTTCCTCAGTAGGCAAGTGATTGGGGAAAATAAAATCGATGGATTTTTATTTTACAAGAATTTGATCTCGAGTTCTTGTCGACCAGGTCTAAGAAGTCATTGGTTTTTGCGGAATTAATTTCCGAACTGCCTTGTGGAGAAGATACTGTTTATGAGGAAAGTTTCCCCGATGAACATATGTTCCTCATCTCTTCACAAGATCCCTCGTCTGTGATTAATGATTTCCACAGTGGAGCTTGTGGTGGTCATCTTTCAAGGCTTGCTACAACCCAAAAAATCTTGCGTGCTAGCTACTTTTTTCCTTCACTTTTCAAAGATTGTATCGAAGCGGTCAAACGTTGCCACGCTTGGCAAGTCTATACTCGGAAGATGCGCGCACATCCAACTCCTCTCTTCCCTGTTATCATTGTTGGTCCTTTTACAAAGTGGGGTATTGACTTTACTACTTGTAATCCGTCTTCAACAGCGAATCACAAGTACATTATAGTGGTCGTAGACTACTTTACGAAGTGGGCTAAGGCCATGCCCACTTATAAAAATGACAGTGAAACAACGACATTGTTCCTCTTCAATCAGATTATTTCACGGTTCGGTATCCCGAGAGAGATTTTCACTGACCATGGCAGTCATTTCCAAAACCATCTAATGTTCGAATTGGCTCTTAAATTGGGCTTCTAGCAGGAGCATTCGTCTCTGTATTATCCTCAGGCCAATGGGAAAGTCGAAGCCGTGAATAAGTCCCTCAAGATGATCCTGCAAAGGAAAATTGACAAAAATTGCTCCAATTGGCATCTCATGTTGTATCCGGCTCTCTGGGTGTACCGAACCTTGGTAAAGACTGCCACCAGTTTTACACCTTTTCAGTTAGTTTATGGGCTGGAATCTATCTTTCCTATTGAATGCGAAATTCCATCTCTTAAGCTAACTGTTGAGCTCCTTCCAGAGACCTCTAGTCTCGAAGAGCGCCTCCTTCATTTGGAACATCTCGATGAGCAACGTCAAGATGCCGCCACAATCAATGAGGCTCATAAGAAAAGGGTTAAAACTCAGTACGATAGAGCTATCCGTCCTCGAGTCTTTTTTGAAGGCAACCTTGTCTTGGTCTATGACCAAGATAAAGACGCCTTGGGGGTAGGAAAATTCAAGTCTATGTGGTATGGTCCCTTTATAGTGAAATGAGTTTTAGAAAAAGGGGCTTATGAATTAGTCAATTTTGAAGGGAACAAGTTGGCGGAGCCCCGAAATGGGGTCTACCTCAAAAAGTACTTTGCTTAGGTTACGGTCGAGCAATGGCTTCTTTGTATATTTTGTATTTTTTGTACATATTATATTGGGAGTTTTTGTGATATAACATTTTTTTTATCTACTTTGGCAGGTGTTGATGGATGACTTGGTCTATTTTGGATTCGCCGATGGTGCTAGTCGGCACACTCGGAATCTTGCTTCCGCAGCTTGGGTGATTTATTATCCATTTGGTCAGTTGATGGTGTCAAGGGGAGTATGTATTAGTTCTGCGTCAAATAATATTGCCAAATATACTACCGTCATTAATTTACTATCCAAAGCTATTTCTTATGGAATTGATTCATTGGTAGTGTATATTGACTCACAGCTAGTGGTGTCACAATTGAATAACATTTATCGGGTTCGGGATCCTTATTTATATTGCCAATTTTTGAGAGTGAGGATGTTGCAAAGATCATTTGTTTTTATTACTTATTTTCACATTCCATGATCTAACAATTCATTAGCGGATTCTATCGCTAATCAAACATTAGATTGGCATATCATTCATTCATCAAGATAAAACAAACATCAAAAATCTGGAACTGTATATATATATATATATATATATATATATATATTTCATAAAATTGCCCGTGTGTACATAAAGTGTTTCAAAAATAATATACAAAATCGGGACTAAATGTCCATAATCATGTCCAGTATATCTAATGACCTGGCTCAGGATGAGCAGCTAAGTAGGTGACTACTGCTTTGGCCACACGCCGAAAAAGGCGAACCTAGTCGCATGGCACTCCTACCACGCGGCGCGGCATATCCTCAGGAAGATCTTCTATGGAATCCATCGGTACCGGTGAGTCAATCTCACCAAGTTCCGTTGGACTGCATATAGGACCCTCTCTGCCTCTACAACTGCCTCTTTAACACCTCTTCCACGACACCTGTGCCGCGGAAATCCGTCTAGTCATACCGGACCCACATATGGAACATGATCATTATGTCAGTATTTTAATCCCATCAAAAATATATTTAAGTTCATTTTCATATTTAAAAAACATAAAAAATCTTAAAATCGATAAAAACTTAAAAAATGGTTACCTATCTCTCCACATGCGGCGTTTGGTGGCAGCACCAAGTCCGGATCTCCTCTGAAATCCATGCCAGCATAGGGATAGTCATCCACAAATGATTTGTTGTTCCCACCAGGAGAAGAACTCATCATCGAAAACAGTCGTCGGCACGTCTCCACCTCCAAGGCGTTTCATCAGGTCAGCCCACTAGCCCATCTAAGGATCTCGGGGGCTACTGATAGAAACAAATACTATGGAATGTAGCCCTAGAACCTTCTTGAAGAAGAAGGAGCACAAAATGGTCCGGTATCCAAAATTCTTGGTCTGTCCTTTCTGAATGGAGGACAACTGGCTCTTCATGTTAGTGAGAAGAGGTGTACACTAATAAAAAACTTTAGTGAGACACTCCACAGCCAAGCTCATGGATAGTCATGATGCTTGGTGCAATGAGGCTGATCCGTTTATCTTAGCTATGGTGAAGAGTAAGATCCTCAGGGACAAGCTCTCTACATGTTTGATTGGAATTTGGCTTCCAATCTTCTCTGGATGCCCCAGACAGTATATATGCACGTAGTCTTCCACTGAAAGACTACCTCGTGTCCGACCAGTCGAATGTACAACTTCTCCTCTCCGGGAGAGACCAGTGATAAAGTAAATATATTCTACCTCTATCCTCAAAGGCATTTGATCAATCATAAAAGCATCATCTTCGATACTCCAGTAGTGGATCAACATTTCAAGCAAGTGGGTGTTGGCCTTCATATTTGGCATTTTGAAAAATTTTAATAAACCGCATCCCCTCAAAGCATCTAAGGCCTGCTGATCATTCATAACTTCATTATCAATGGTAGTATGCTCCCTCTCTCTCTAGGTGATTGTCATCTTGAAAGAAAATTGATTTCTAACCGTTAGTTTTTTGTGTTTAAATTTCAAACTGCGTATACGTGGGTCCCTTTCATACATAGTCGCATGTAGGGCTTGCATTTACGCGGGTTGATAATATCCAACCCGCATATACGCTGCGTTGAAATTTTTAACTTAAATTCCTACGGTAAATTCCCAATAAAAATTTCTAAAAACAATCATAAATTAATGCAAGCTAGAATTGGGGGTTACTTGATGATTTTGATCCAAATTGAGCGGTCCAATTCTTTGGGGGGCAAGTTTTCTCCATAACTTTTGCTCTCAACACAAATGGTACAAATGGTGAGTCAAAAAGTCATTTTATAAGCTTTGAAAATGTCAATTTTTTTCAAAGCTTGGTTTTTTTCGTCTCATGAATCTTTTAACTTGTGAGCTTGGATTTTCGGGAATAGGTTGTTTTTCAGGACATTTTGGACATTTTTTTGGAAATTTCACATCGATTCCATGATTGTTGACCCGTCATGGAAGGCATCGTTCACTCACTAGCATATAGGTTAGGGAAACCATTTTTCCGTTGCATTTTGCATACTAGCCTCCATTTGTCAATACACTTGCCATAGGGTTGATCCCATCGTGTTATGGTTAGTAAACCATATTCACTCGCTGATTTTTAAATCATGACACGATGGTAGAGCCATCCTTTACATGGGCATCGTATTACTGACATTGGTTTCCCATGCTATTTCATTGAGTAGGCTCGGAGTCCTCTCTAGTCTCGCCATGACTTGTGTGTTGAAGACTCATTCCTCTTTTCTTCTTCACTTCGTTTTGGCCTTATACCCTAGAGTCTCCTTTGTGTTGAGTTGTATTACTGCATTGCATTTTGACCATTTTCATATTTTGGCCTTGAGCTGGCTTCACTTGGACTCATGCTTAAGCCACTTTTTGACCATGTCTTCTGCAAAAATCAAACTTGCAATCCCTTAGCTTCTGCAACTTGACACACCCTCAGACCCATGGAAGGAACATCCCTTTGAGTGTCCTTGACCAGCTTCGCCTCCCTGCATTGAGCATAGGAATGTTCCCATCCCAAGAACTAGATCATCTGTTTCACTGACACTCGTTCTTTCCACTGTACTATAGCATTCTTTTATTCTTTTTCCATATGAAAGAAAAATAAAAAAAATTACATATTCCAAAAAAAGAGCAGGAACGGGACAACTTCCATATATTGTTGGTAGCTAGAGTCAGTTGTGTCTCCCTTGAACAAAGCACTCAAAAGAAAGTCTCTCCTCCATTTGGGCGGGATTTAGTTTGACTTAGGTACACCTTAACCTTGTTATTAAGTCAATACTCCTCCGATTGGTTATCTATTCCAATCATATGGAGAGTTCATTCGTGCCTCTTGCATGACGAGCTTATACAGAGTCATCATATGCTGCCACATAGTCATCATTGAGTTGTGCTTTTGTTCAAGGGAAGTAAGCCCGAGTCGGCCTCTCTGCGATGTCTCTTGACCTATTTTTCAGTCAGCCATCCCTAGTTGTCAGTGTCTTGTCTATCATCACATCAGTTATATTGGTCCTTTACTCGTGCTAGTTTGAGAAGGTCTCCATTGACTTCTTGCTGGTGGGTCTTGTAATTATCAACGATGACATATTGCTCTAAGGGTAGGCCTAGAGCCACACCCTGGCCCTATTTTCATTATTGATAGGTCACCTTGTGCTCAGCATCGATCAGTATCATGGGTCTTTGACTGAGTGGTTTCCCTTGTGTTCAACATCAGCTTTCATTATCACACATTGGGATTTGTGTAGTGCCTTGTTTCCATTTGACCCTATTGATGGATTCCTTGCCTTTGTGTTAGCTTTCATTATTGGTTGGTTTAGAGGGTTTCTATCGTGCGCTAGCTACATCTTGTGTATGCTGGAAACGTGCCTTGGTCGGGTTACTACATTTTTTTTGTTCAATTCCTTCCACATTATTGGTCTATGGGTTATACTCACACTAGATTGATGAAGGATGCCTTAATGCCTTCCTTCTAGCGGATCTTTCCCTATCGACTACGACTCATTGCTCTGGGGCAAAGGTCTAGAGTCCATTTGGCAGTACCTTGGGGTTTGCAGTCATCAGTGGTAGATCCTTCACTATCGACAGTGGGAAACCATCATTGTATCCTAATTGATAGATTCTTCCAGGTGTTCGACTTCAACTCATCTATTTGCACTTGTTAGATTGTACTGGTTACCTTGACTCTCATTATCATTATCGGTGAGTAGTCTCACATTTGTTAATGGTATACATCAATGATCGGTAATCAAATGGTTTCTCACATGGTCGACTTCAGATCATTTATTCCCATTGTGTAGCAATGTACCACAGCGGTCAATGAAGACCTCGGGTTGCATCAACATTATTTGGTTCACTTGTTAGTTTCTCCTGTTGTTGCTAGTTGACACCATTCCACATTATATGTTGCAGTCCTTCACAACGACATCCTATATGCTGGCATCCAAGTTGCGATGTAGTATCATCTTATTCCATCATGTTCATTTGGTACTATTGGGATCAGTTTTTGACATCAGTGATCAGCTTCATGTTTTAGATTCATTGATCATCTTCTTATATGTCATACTCAGACATGTACTTGTTCGATCATGATTAGATGATCCATTATGTACTTTCAGTTCCTTATACTTGTATACATAGTGGATCTGCTTGTACTTGATGTGTGAACATGCTTTACTTTCTCTGAGCATGGGTATGCCCGCCTCAAATAGTTGTTTCTTTCTGATCTTATTTTGCTGGCTTGGCAGGCTGAAATCTGGTGAAGTCCTTCTCAGTTTTTGACAGGTTTCCTTTCCATATACTTAATACATTTTGGCCATCATGTTCCCCTTCTGACCTCATATATTAGGGGCATCTGTTATAGCTCCAAATATCACCCTTCGTATTTGTGATGCTTGGTTTATGACCTAGGGAAACCCCTCATTCCATACTTGGTCCAAATATTTTAAAAATAGTGTTTTACTTCCTGTATGCTACTTTTTCTTGTCTTAAAAGTGTGTACATGTGGGTCAGTCTATACCCGACCCGCGTATATGTGTTAAAACACTTAAAAATAAATAAATTTCCTTAACTATGGGCGGAGATCATGGGTTTTACTTGTTGATTACCTATTAGTGCCCAAGCATTGGGAGAAGTGCTGACACAAGCTAGCGAAGGATCACCCTACATCATTTGCAAGCGAAAAGGTGTCAAAGGCTAAGAAGAACTACTCAATGACAGAATGGGAGGGATTGGCTATGGTGTAGATGCTCAAAATGTTCAGGCACTATCTGTTGGGCGGACATTTCAATATGTACACAAACCACTCCACCTTGAAGTACCTAGTGAATAAGCCTGTGGTGGGGGGGGGGCCAGATATGCAGATGGCTGCTGTTGTTTCAAGAATACGACTTTGAGGTAATTATCAAGCTGGGAGGGTTGAAAGCGGGACCTAACCATTTGTAGTGATTGAAATGGTGGAGGAACCTACTAATTTGGAGGAAGGGTTTCCCAATGCATAGCTCTTCGTGGTGCACGTAGTGGACAACCACTTTGCATATATTATCCATTTTTTGACCATAGGGATAGCTCCAGAAGGCTACACTAGTCAATAGAAGAAAGAATTTGTATTACGCGCAGTTGATTTATCAGTAATTGTCAGACATTTGTATGAGATGGGATCGGATGAGATACTTCGATAATATGTGCCCAATTTTAAACCAAGTAGCATCCTTGCTAAAGCTCATGGAGGAGATGCGGGAGGACATTATGCAGGAAAGGAAACGACACAGAAGATTCTGCGCGCCGGGTTGTGGTAGCCTATGTTACACAAGGATACCAAAGCATAATGTAGGGCGTGTGATGCATGTCAAATAACGGGCAACCCATTGCGGAGAGATGAGCTTCCATTAAATCCTCAAGTGTCCTTGTAGGCATTTGAGAAATGGGCAATCGACTTTGAGGGACTGATTCAACCCCCAGGTAAGAAAACAGGTGCCTGTTATATCATCACCGTGATAGAGTATCTGACTAGATGAGCAAAGGCATAGCCTGTGAAGCACTGTATAGGGGAAACTGTAGCCAAGTTCTTGTTTGAATATGTGTTAACCAGGTTTGGTTTTCCAAAGGTATTGATGAGTGATCATGGTACGCACTTCCTCAATGAAACAATTAGCGCACTGACAGAAGAGTTTCAGGTTTATCATCAGAAGAGTACGCCATATTATCCTTAGGCTAATGGAATAGTGGAGGCCTTCAATAAGATATTAGAGAGTGCACTGATGAAGATTTGCAAAGCACAACGGAATGATTGGGACGTTCACATATTAGCAGTATTATGGGCATACATGACTACCTGCAAAAATCTAACAAGCCAGACACCTTTCCAATTGGTCTATAGCATAGAAGTTGTAATGCCTATGGAATATATCATGCCTAGTCTACATATAGCAACTTTCATAGGGATGACAGATCATGGAGACTTGGAAGAGAAACTCGTGCAGTTGATGGAACTTGAAGAAGACAAATTTTTGGTTGGATTCCATCAACAAGTACAAAAGGAACGCGAAAATGTATGGCACAATTGACACATCAAGCTATGCACATTCAAGATAAATATTTGGTTTTATTATATGATAGTAAGTTCGCCAAGTTTTTGGGAAATTTTCAGATGCACTAGCTTGGGCCATATGTCATCAAAAAAATCACAGATGGGGGCACAGTTCAGCTCGCAAAGCTTAATGGGAGTTAGTTGAAGCCATATGCAGGGGATCCAGCTCAATGACTACATGACGGTAGCACAGTCTTAGTGCTCCTCGTAGCTGCAAGGGAGCGCGGGACTATAAACTACACTACCTAGTTTTGGGAGCTACGCAATAGAGGGGCTGTGCGAAAAATGGTGAGGTCACAGTGCCGGAAGTGGCGTGAAGGGAGCTGCGCTATGGAGGGAGATATCGCACAACATAGCCAGAAAATGACCATTAGGGTCACTGTTCAGGATTTGACTACCAAGAGATGGTTAAGAGGAGTGGGGGGGAAAATTTAAGACTAAAAGATTTGGATATCTGCCACCAATTCAACATTAATGAATGGATTTTGGGAGGAACAGTCAAATTTGAATTCAAAATCTCCTATAAATTATGCATGGCCATTTAGCAGAGAACACATTGCATCCTAGAATTTTTGCGTTGTGTTGTCTATCGCCTATGAATAGCAAGTTTTTCGAGGATTTGGTCGTGAGCACGCGAGACCCTTAAGCCAAAGAAAGAAAAGCAGAAAAGGATGGTGCCTGTGCACGAGTCACCTAGAAAGCACTCTATTACCCAAGCATAGAAGAAGGAAAAACCGCTTGAGAAGGTTGTAGATTTGGAGGCCAAAGAGGGAGCTGAAGATATAGATGTTGAGGGCCTGGAGCCGATCTACAAGTTGTCAGAGTATATCCCAACGTGCAAAGGAAAGGTGAAGGTCACCAGGGACACAGATGTGGAGAAATTCAGCATTCAAACGCCCTTGTTGCCAGAAAATATAACCTTTGAAGGTCCGCACCTGATGAGGGTTCCCCTTTTAAAAATGGAGGACTGGGACTTGGCTGACCATGAGAGGTTCCCCCACCTCACGACAGAGAATTACATGAAATGGGTGTATTACAAAGAATCCAGTGTCACTACGTTGGAGCCAGTTGAGTGGATTCGTGGAGTAAATCAATCGAGGTTGTTGAACCTGTCGTGGGTGCCCCACTATCACTGCTCCAACATCAATATCAATTGTATAAAGAAACTGTTGACTTTGGTGCATGATGGGTGTTTATGGCTTGGCATACGTATCCCCATCCCAAACATGCTCATCCATAGAAGCAGGATCCTGTCACATGAAGGCTTGAATCTAGCCAAGGATTTTGGCGGAAAAACAAGCGAGCACGACTTGGTAGAGAAGATGAAGGCAAAATTTGAGCTTATCATGAAGCCGCACAGGTACTCTATAACATCCATCAATAACCCGACGGTGAAAATTGTGATGCAAATCCTAGCTAGTAAGGTCATGAGGAAGTGACGTGCGGATGAGGTTCCGACGCCTGTGATCTCGTTAGCTGTACAACGCGCAGAGGGTGTGTAGTTTAACTCATTGCACTATCTATGTAGCGAGTTCCTTGCGAATTGTCGTCAGGCTAAAGATGACAGAAAGACATTCAACTACACGTGGTTGATTCACTCTATTGTGTTGGTTTCCTAGGACCTGCTGGAGGACAATCAGTTCCCCCCATTGGAGGTAGGTTTGCTAGAGGTTACACAGTTTGCCTCCATTTGGGCCACAAAGGACCTCGTGCGGGTCACTGAGACAAAAATTTTATGGGTTTTTATGGAGTCGATCATTTGCATGGCCATTAACCAGCAGCCACGGTTGCCCCCAACCATGTATGAGCAGTTGTCGGAGTATGCAAAGTTCAAGGAAGACTTCCACCGCGTGCATACTAGGGCGCGAAAGGATCTAGAGAAAAAGTGGTTCAATCTGCCATATCTTGCCACAGATGATGCAATTCAGGAAGTCATCAAGTGGTGGCCAACAAATTGGAACTCTCTGTTTGACCTGGCTATGGGTATTAGAAAAGGAGCAGGGAGTTCCGCAGAGAAGAAGAAGGAGGAGGCAACAAAACAGGCAGTCCAGAAGTTGGCCACGCAGGGAAGGAAGGAGGCCGAGGAGAAGGCCTAATTAGAAAAAGAGTGCGGTGCCAAGTAGTAGGCTAAACAAGATCAACGCGACTCTTAGCGAAGCGGTAAATCCCCTTCGCCCCAGATCGAGGAAGAAGAGCAGTCAACGCAGGGCGGTGGTGGTGATGAAGGATAAAGAACTCCATTCCAGGTTAAGAGGTATAGAGAACAACAAACGGAGGGGCCCCGAAAGAAGTCAAAAGTGACTAAGCCACCACTAGATCCCATCACGCTGACAGAGGGCGATCTCAATGAGATCAGGGACAAAGTGCATGACACCACCGCTAAACTATTGTAGCAACTTGAACAACAACACCTGCAATCATCAGGAACTATTCAGAAGGATCTACGTGAGCTATAGATCTAGACCAACAAGATACAGCTGGGAGCAGTTCAGGTTAGGCTACAGAACTTATCAGTTCAGTGGACCTTAGGAAAATCACATTACCAGAAGGATCCTTGAGCATGGAATCGGCCGATGACAAGTTCATTGTAAGCACTCTAAAGATATCAGCCTCAACATTGTAGTGCTCCCCAAGGAATATCTTCACGTACTACAGACTAGGGTGACAACAGAATTGAGAGCATGGGAGTGGCACGCCCTCAGCTTAATCAATGAGTATAGGGTGAAAAATGTGAAAATGTTCACCAAGAAGACAGAGGCCCTGAAGGAAAAGGAAAAAATCCAAGCACAGAGAGCCCAACTAGCGGTTGCGGTGGCAGAGGCATGTAGGATAGTGTTGGAGTTGCACATACCTGAGGAGGCACTGCTTTAGGCTAAGATCTAGAAACTTGCTGCAGGCATACACAATGCTAAGGCAGAGGTGGCCAAAGTTTAGTTCGAGCTTAATATGAAAAACACAGAATTGGAGCTTAAGTCATAGCCTTCGACTCCACCAGAAGTTAGGGAACAATGCGAAGCTGCTGTCAAGGAAGGGATAGCTACTGTGGATGTCATGATGGTTGATTGTATAACTTTTTTTGAATAGGCCATGGAAGTGGTGACGAGCTTATAGGAGGATCCCACTGTGCAGATATTGAATAGCGAGATCTGCGAGCTCCAATAGTAGTACGATGAAGTAAGGGATACGACACGCACCATTGCTACAACGCAGTGCCTCACCAAGTTGCAGGAGGAAAAGCAGCTCCTTGCACAAGTGGAAGCC
This sequence comes from Pinus tabuliformis, assembly GCA_031772625.1. Classification (NCBI taxonomy): domain Eukaryota; kingdom Viridiplantae; phylum Streptophyta; class Pinopsida; order Pinales; family Pinaceae; genus Pinus; species Pinus tabuliformis. The sequence continues at coordinate 419,570,355 of CM062820.1, read as the reverse complement.
ACGCAGAAAAAGGAAGCAGTATTTAATGCACAGTTGGGTCCTTGGTTGGATGAAGCCTACCTGGTCTCAACCAACATACAGGAAAAGTTGGCGAAATTGCAGCTTACACAATAGAAAATCAAGTAAGTCGGTGAAGGACCAGCCACAGAATAACTAATGGAGCAAGTAAAGCAGGCAACCATGCAGAGCACAGCTGAAGTAGTAGTTGGAGCTGGGGGATCTTTGCAGAAAGATCACCATGCTAGCTGAGTGACTCGAGGGCGAGTCACGACCTTTCTGTTGGGGGCCTATTGGGATGGGGTCCCCTGGGTCAGTTTTGGGGAAAAAGCCCATATTCGATGTAAAAATATGTAAAGTCTTAGAAAATTATGGTCGCGGAGTGCACAACTAGTTATGATTCAAAAATGGGTTTTACTCTCCTTTATGTAAGCTTAAGTTGGCTCTTTGAAAATCTACCCATGGTTTGTGGACCATGGGATTGTATAATTAGGTGTGTCTTAGAGAGTCTAAGGGGTAATAATAGTTTTTGTATGGGTATGAGCGAAGGAGTCTACCGCACATAAGTAGTCCTAGAGAGGAAAAGGCTCTGCAGCTGAGTGCGCAGAGGCCTAGAGTAGTGTCCGTAGCTGAGTGCGTAGACCCCTGCATCTAAGTGCACAGGGAAGTATTGAGTCTGTAAACCTATATTGAAGATTAATAAAGAATATTACCACATAAATTCCTATTTTTTAGCTCTTTACTTCTGTTATGTATGATTTCGATATAAGTTGTGATAAATGATGTCTTTATGAAATAATGATGCATTGATGCGTGACTTTACTTGATCTATATAACTAAGTGAATGCTATTACTGTTAGGTGATTACGTGAAGATCCTAACGTTTTCTGTTAAAGTTATCAACACTTGGGAAGATCTGAGTAAATATCGATCTAAGAGTAATCTATGGTGTGCATAAGTAGCTAATTCACCTGTTCTGAGTCCGCAAAAGCCAGTCGTAGGCCTTCATGGAAGTCTAGAGGCTGATTAAAGGAAGTTACGACAATAAGCCATAAGGGCTTAAAGATCTACGTGAAGGTAGATATAGTTCGCAAAAGAACATCACACTGATCTATGGGTGCGGAAACTTGGTTCCAGCATCCCCCCATACTACATCGGGTGAGACTTCAGTCTGCCCACCGTGGATTGATGCTGAAATGGCTAGTAGTGTAGGGATTTGTTTAGCGCAACTAACTCTAAACTTGGGTCAGGACCCCCTAAGCCAACATGCATATATATATATATATATATATATATATATATATCTATATATATATATATATATATATATATATATATATATATATATATATATATATATATATATATCATGCTAATTTGGACTTATTTGTGCAGACTTATAGGTATGTTGATTATCTTTATATTCACTTTATTTGACATGGTATGTTTACAGGAACAAGAAGATCATAGATGAGGAGAAAAATGGTGGATTGTAGTTCATGTGACTCTCCTTTAGATCAGTTGAGAAACAAGGAGATGTGTAATCTTATCATATAATAGATACACTAAGAAGCTTGAAGGCAAAGATCAGAATTTGCAAGGCAGATAATGACAAGATAATTCAATTGCGAGAAAGACTTGCTAGATCTCAAGAAAATAAAAGCGAGGTTAATGTAGTGATCCTTTAGAGATTATTGGATTTGTAGAGATAGGGACAACCACATATTAGTCATGGATAGGAGGAAATGACTAATGGGGCATATGTTAGCAAGTCTCGATCAAGATACAAGTTGGAAAAGGATGACACAGTCAGAGGTGGCAGATGGTTGAATACACCTGGCAAGAGAGGTAGTGCTTATGGGTTCTATTCTAGTTCTAGTTCAAAGAGACATCATTGTCATCATCACCATCATCCTTATAGGAGGAGTAAGAAGCAATAATTTCCATATGAGTTCAAGAAATATAAGCCTCCTATATTTGATGGAGAGATGAAGAAACCAGAAGATGCAAAAGCATGGCTTCTTTGGATGAATAATTTCTTTGAATTGCATGATTATATAGAGAATATGAAAGCTAGGACAACTATTTTCAGTCTTTGAGGAAAAGAAGATATCTGGTGGGAATATGTGAAGCATGTTAGAGGCATTAAGGTAGAAGCATTGAGTTGGCATGAGTTTAAAAGACACTTAAGAAATAAGTACTTGTTTGAGAGATATTATGATGGAAAGGCCAAGGATTTCTATGAGTTGAAGATGGGTTCTATGATAGATGAAGAGTACACAACTAAGTTTCTGTAGTTGTTGAGATATGTTCCTTACCTCAAGGATGAGAAGAAGAAGGTTCAACGGTTCATCATCGGGTTTCCTTTAGCATTCAAGGATCAGATTGAGTATGATGATCCTTGCTCATTAGAGGAAGTCATAATGAAGCATTGTTATGAGTAGTCGAAGTGTAAGTTTGAGCATAAGTGTGACTGGAAAGGGAATCATAAGAATAAAGGAAAATGACCTCATAAGAGGGCAAAACCTTAAGATGTAGGTGATAAATAAAATGTGGCCCCTTACAAGAAGTTCAATGCAGCTGATAAAGGACATGGATCTAAGCCTAGAGAGCAACAAAATAAAGGTAGTGGAAGAGAATAGTTGCAATGTTGGATTTGTGGAAAAGATCATCGTAAGAAGAATTGTTTTTGTACAAGGGTGGTAGACCTCATATCTATAGTGCTCAAGAGGAATAGATAGTTGGGGATGTTGGTCAAAGAATTCCTCGAATTTATGTTACACTTGATAATAGGCAAGCATATCATCAGGCATCCATTACTGAGATGGAAGGTAAGCTTTGTGATCAATTTGTTTCCATTTTGATTGATCCCGGATCTAACTATAGTTATGTTAGTCATGTCTTGATGGATAAGTGTGGCTTGAATAAGGAAGTGCACGCAGAGTCTTGGCTGGTTCAGTTGGTTACAATGACCAAGGAAAGAGTTCATCATTGGGTGAGAGCTTGTGCATTTGACATAAATGGTATGCCTACATCAGCACATCTAAATGTGCTTCTTTTGGGTTCATATAGAACGCTCATCAGTATGGATTGGTTGTTTACTAATAGGAACAAGGTATATTGTTATGAGAAAGCTATTGAGTGCTTGGATGATGATGCAGAGAAGAGAATCTTGCAGGGAAAGAAGAAGCCTACATTGGTGAGAATGGTTATAGCTATGCAGGAAAAAAACAGTTGTCGGAAAGAGTGTGTATTATTTGCAGCACATGTTTCCAGTGGCAAGGAGAAGGAAGTTGAGAATGATGAAGTATTGAAGAGGTAGCATGTTTTCTAACAATTTTAGGATGTGTTTCCTGCATATATTTTAGAGTTACCGCCTCCTAGGGAAGTGGATTTCTCTATTGAGTTGGTACCAGGAGAAACACCGACATTAAAGGAACCTTATAGGACGAGAACTCCAAAGTTAGTGAAAATGAAGTTATAGCTTAAGGAGATGCTTGATAAAGGATACATAAGGCCAGGTGTGTCACCTTGTGGTGTATTAGTGTTGTTTGTGAAGAAGAAGGATTGTACTCTCAGGTTTTGTATTAATTACAAACAATTAAACAAGATGACTATCAAGAACATGTATCCATTGTCATGAATTGATGATTTTTTTGATCAGTTGAAGGGAGCAACAGTGTTCTCAAATATTGACTTGATGTTGGCTACTTGGGGCCTGACCCAGGTTCAACAATGAGTTTAGCCAATCAAATATCGGTACTACCAACCCTTTCGGCAACAGTCCGCGGAGCGCGGACTGAGGTCTCACCCGAGGTAGTATGGGAGGGTGCTCGAACCAGGTTTCTGCACCCAAGGGATGTCTTGATGTAGAAGATCGGTGCCCGATACAGCCTTCCTGCTCACTAGATTACACGTACTCAACAACAACTGGTGTTCTATGGGACTGCGCAGCCTTAATTGTAGTGAAAACTAGTTTTGTTATGCTATTTCTCCTCAGTTGATGTTTGTTCGTTAATTACTAAGACAATCCTTAATTATAGACATACATATAAGTGCGTGCAGATAAAGAAGCAAATATCATCAACATATATCCTTTAGGTGCAGATCTATAAATCAGAGGCGCGATATAACAATCACATGATCTTTATTATTAATATCTTTAAAGCTTGACCTAATACAGACTCAACCCCTTCCTGCGCACACAGCTGCAGGGGTCTGCGCACTCAACTGTGCACTCTACTAGGCCTCTGCACACTCAGTTGCACAACCTCTACCCTCTACTATATCCAAGGACTCAGACTTATAGACTCAGAGCTATTTCATTGTCTAAGAACTTCATAATACTTCCTCCTCCCCTCTACCCTTAGAGCCTTGCTCTATTCATACATCCCATGGTCCGCGAACCATGGGTAGGCTGAAACACTCTATAACAAATTTACAATATTTTAGGGCAGACTGCCCTAGACTCCTCCACTCCACGCCCGCATTTTGTGGGGTATTTTATATTATATGGACCAAAATTCGGGCTTTAAGTCCCAAAAATCTCACTATGGGGGCTCCTCTGCCCAACAGGCCCCCAACACACTCAACGTGACTCGTCCCTAGTCTCTCGGCTGGTGCGCTGATCTTTGCGTGGAGTTCATCCAGCAACTTCTGTGCTTCACTGATGTCAGCAACACACCCTTCTGCTATCCGTTGTGTCATTTATGCATGACTCTCTGAGGTATCATTGTCAGGGGCACCTTTTTGCCTTTGTACATAAACATTTTGCATCTGTGCAACTTTTCCTCGAATGTGGTGGTGGCCATGAAGGCTTCCTCGAGCCATGACTGAATGCACACTTTAAGCACTCCTTCTTTTTGGTACGCAACATCCACCTGTTCCTTTAGGGCCCGTGGCTCCTTCATCCTAGCAAGGCACTGAGTAAGGGCAACTGCCTATGCAGTCCCTCTGAGATTATCGTATGCCTGCTGTAACTGCCATGCTTCTGCCTCCAGCTGTTGTATGGTTGGATCTTCCTGCAATGAAGTGAGTGTGAGGAGGGACTAATCCAACAATCCTATGTAGTCCTGTATAGCGTGCTCTATCACATGCAACCCCGATTGAATGGAGTGGTGGCATTGCTCTCGGACTTCCAGGAGTGTAGAGGGCTGTGCCTTCAACCGCAGCTCGGTGATCTACAAGTTCAGCTCCAACTGAACTTTCACGGCCTCCTCCTAGGCCCTACAGAATCCTGTTGCCATGTGGTGAATCTTTGCGGCTATTGGGAGTTCCTTTGGCATAGCTAGTTCGGGTACATTGCTACAGGCATCCTCCACGACCTGTTCAATCCTTGGGTGTGTACAGACAAGTTGTTGAGTTCTTGACTGATCTGCTCAAGATTTCTCTTTTACTCCATTAATATGTGGAGGGTTCGGCCATCCCTGGCGTGGAGCTCAGAGGTTACCCCATCCTGCAGCTGGGATAGGGTTTCCCAGGGAAGGGTAGCCAAATTCAACCCCCAGCCCTTCATTGTGCCCCCCTCGCCCTTAGCTACTGCTAGAACTACGCCTTCTGGTAATCAAATTATGTGTGCCATGTGGGCGTGCACCAACTGATTGGCGTCAGATGGCCTTGCCGCGCCATGCAGTGAAACCATTCCCGGGGTTCACACTTGTAATGCTTGCAACTGCTCCCTAAGTGCCCCCAACACAGTCGTCTGCTCCGTTAGTAATTCCTCCAAGGCATCTGTTGTCGTTGAGACCTTGGTCCTTTTCCGCGTCGCTGATTTCTCCTGGGTGTCGGCCTCTTGAGTTGAGTCAAGGCAGGGTCTGGGCATTCCTTTCGCTGATCCTCCCCCTGTATGTCCGGCTCTATGGACATTTCCCGGCCTTCGTCGGGATCCCCGATCGGTGCAGTGGTGGTCTCTTCCATCTGTGCTGCCACTGCTACCTCGACCGCCTTCAGCTGTGTAGCCTTCTCCTATTCCTAGTGCCTTTTTTCAGCCAGCCGTGCGATGCACATCTTGGCATCCTTCTTCCGTTGCTGCTCGACAATCTTCTCCATTGCGGCCAAGTCTGGGGCACGCCACTCCGGAGGCCATGACTCCATTACCACAAAGATTGCATCATCCGTTGCAATGAATGGGAGCTTTACCCATGTGCGCGCGAGATCCTTGCGAGCACGGATATACAGGTTATGCATATCCGCCTTGAATTTTGTCACGCTTTGCAAACTGTTATGTACTGTTGAGGACAAGCGTGGCCTGTGGTCGATCCATGTTCATATACTCACCTCTACAAACACCCAAAACACCTTTATGTCATGAATCCTCATCACGTCTTTGGTCATCGATAGCGAGGAGTACCTCATGGATTTGGGTAGGTCGCCCTTGACCATGGGAAATTGGCTGTGCACCGGCAACTCTCCTGCAACCAATAGGATGGATAAGAGAAACTATGTATAGTGGAAGGTCTTACCCTGCTCCTAGGCCTCTCTACAATTTGTCAAAAATTTGTCGCAGAGGAACCACGCCCAGTTGAATAGGACCCCCTCTGCGCACTGTTCTACCAACGAATGATAGTTGCCGGTACTTCTTCTGTGAGGAATTTCCTCATCAACTTACTGGCCAACAACTGTGTAGCTACGTGTACCCCCTGGTCCTTAATGCTTGCTATTGCATATCCTCTCTTCTTCTTCTCCATTTTATATTTGGATTTCATTACTTCGGCGAGAGCTGAGTCGCTACTCTTTCCTGTTATGGCGGCAGGGTCATTCTCGTGGATTGGTAATCAGGAAACTATATGAATTAAGTCGGCCGTGATAGGAATCGGCTCCTCCAGCGAGAGATACCCATCATGGACCAAACATAGCAGCTGTTGTATGACAAATATAGTGACACGCATGCGGTGGTAGTGGGGTATCCATCGTAGATGGAGTAACCCAGCCTTCTCTACTCTGTGTAGCCATTTTTGTTTCAGTAGTTTCTCCGTGGCTAATTGGGGGAACTTCTTGCCATTTGCAAGGTCCCAGTCTTCGAACTTCATATTTGGTACCCGTCCCAGTGGCGGTCTGTCAAACCTTAGTTCATCAAGAGGGAGCGAGGTTTGGAGCACACTCTTCATGGTCTCCAAATCCTTGGGTATCTTGGCTTTCCTCGTCCACGGGGGATGTGGGGGGGTAACGTTACTGTTGATAGTACTTGGGAGACATTCTCTGCCTCATCATCCTGTGCTTCAATTTGGGTGACCAAGGCATGCAAATCTTCCTCCTCCTCCTCTGTTTCAAAAGTGATGGCTTTGCCCTTCTCTGTCATTAACAACTTACTAAATCGTGGGTTCCATGGTGATACCCAGATTAGCCCCATTGTTTGCTTGTCTTTCTGTGGGCGTGGTGTGTGGGGTGATTTTGGAACCTCTGGTGCAGCTGCCACCTCTCCCGACCCCTCCGAGACCATACGGGGCTATGGGGTAATTTCCGCGATTCACACTCTGGTTCTTGCAGCCTTCATTGTATCTACACTAGATCATTTTAGTTGCGTACTCAAAGGTGGCAAGGGTACATGGTGCTCAATGCTCTATACTGACTCAAATCTTACACAACCAAGTGTTGTCTTGACGCTAGCCCAAGGGATTTTATAGTGTCATTTGAACTTGAATTTTCCCATTCCCTCCACTTCTGAGTCATTAATACCTTCTTGGAAATAGATCATCCCAAATCCAACCTTTAATTCCAGCCTTAATTGCCCGCCGCCCGCTCCTTTCTACCTTAAATTGGATCTCTTGTCATGAATAGTGGCATCAATGGTCACCTTCCAATTTATCCACGTAGCAGCGAAACCCCTTATGCACAATCACGATCCTTGTGATGTGTTGTCCCTGCGCGTAACCTCCTTCTTGCGCAGTTCTCCTACAGACTTGTTTATAGTCTTGCACTTTCTTTCAACTGCTTGGAGTGCTGAGACTATGCTTTCTACAGCTAGTCAAGTGGGGACACCACCTACGTGAGGCTTCCCTGGACCTGCGAGCCTAGTCCGCAAGAATTCCTCAATTACCCTGGCATCCGTTAGTGTGTCACGTTCATCTTTATATGGTGCACTCCCTTGGTTCCTTTGTCTCGTGAGGTGCGGCCACAGCCATGGTAGCAGGGCCACCAATTCTTGCAGTGTAGTAGCGTAGCTAGCTACCTTTTGTTCTGTTGATCTTAGTTTCTTTGCGTGGCCTGCCTGTGTGATTTCGGTTTTTAGTTTGTTGAGTTCTTCGTCCAATATCCTACTTTTTTTCCTTGGCCGTATTTGATCTTCGTTGCTCCTGCGTGGCTGCATAATTCCTTCACCCTGGTCCCTACAAATCGTTATTCCTTGCAAACCTATGGCCTTGATTCTTCCCATCATCTTTAGGATCATCTCCATGCTCATATGCTGTTACTTAGCCCTAGAAGCCCATCAAATCACTGGTACACACCGGTCCCAAGCAGTTTGGCTGGCCTGGTGAACCTTCTTCAGGATCCCGCATACCCTTTTGATTGCTTTTATGTGAAATTTTTGCGGTGCGCGTCATTGTTTCTGCTGCTGCGGCTGGCTCATAGTGTCGATCCTTAGTCTGGTTGTAGACGGCACAGTCCACGTTCGCCGATACAGGGGAATGTGCGACCTTCTCTGTCCTGGATGCAAGCGAAAAGGTGTCAAAGGCTAAGAAGAACTACTCAATGACTGAACGTGAGGGATTGGCTATGGTGTACATGCTCAAAATGTTCAGGCACTATCTGTTGGGTGGACATTTCAATATGTACACAAACCACTCCACCTTGAAGTACCTAGTCAATAAGCCTGTGTTGGGGGGGGTGGATATGCAGATGGCTGTTGTTGTTTCAAGAATGCGACTTTGAGGTAATTGTCAAGCTGGGAGGGTTGAAAGCGGGACCTGACCATTTGTAGTGATTGAAATGGTGGAGGAACCTACTAATTTGGAGGAAGGGTTTCCCGATGCATAGCTCTTCACGGTGCACGTAGTGGACAACCACTTTGCAGATATTATCCATTTTTTGACCATAGGGATAGCTCCAGAAGGCTACACCAGTCAACAGAAGAAAGAATTTGTATTACGCGCAGCTGATTTATTAGTAATTGTCAGACATTTGTATAAGATGGGATCGGATGAGATACTCTGATAATATGTGCCCGATTTTAAACGAAGTAGCATCCTTACTAAAGCTCATGGAGGAGATGTAGGAGGACATTATGCAGGAAAGGAAACGACACAGAAGATTCTGCACGCTGGGTTGTGGTGGCCTATGTTACACAAGGATACCAAAGCATAATGTAGGGCATGTGATGCATGTCAAATAACGGGCAACCCATCGCGGAAAGATGAGCTGCCATTAAATCCTTAAGTGTCCTTGTAGGCATTTGAGAAATGGGCAATCGACTTTGAGGGACTGATTCAACCCCCAGGCAAGAAAACAGGTGCTTGTTATATCATCACCGCGATAGAGTATCTGACTAGATGAGCGAAGGCATAGCCTGTGAAGCACTATACAGGGGAGACCGTAGCCGAGTTCTTGTTTGAATATGTGTTAACTAGGTTTGGTTGTCCAAAGGTATTGATGAGTGATCACGGTACGCACTTCCTCAATGAAACAATTAGCGCACTGACAGAAGAGTTTTAGGTTTATCATCAGAAGAGTACGCCATATCATCCTTAGGCTAATGGAATAGTGGAGGCCTTCAATAAGATATTAGAGAGTGCATTGATGAAGATTTTCAATGCACAGCGGAATGATTGGGACGTTCACATATCAGCAGTATTATGGGCATACATGACTACCTGCAAAAATCTAATAGGCCAGACACCTTTCCAATTGGTCTATAGCATAGAAGTTGTAATGCCTATGGAATATATCATGCCTAGTGTACATATAGCAACTTTCATAGGGATGATAGATCATGGAGACTTGGAAGAGCAACTCACGCAGTTAATGGAACTTGAAGAAGACAAATTTTTGGTTGGATTCCATCAACAAGTACAAAAGGAACATGAAAATGCATGGCACGATTGACACATCAAGCTATGCACATTTAAGATAAATGATTTGGTTTTATTATATGATAGTAAGTTTGCCAAGTTTCCGGGAAATTTGCAGATGCACTAGCTTGGGCCATATGTCATCAAAAAAATCAAGATGGGGGCGCAGTTCAGCTCGCAAAGCTGAATGGAGAACCTTTCTCGGGAAAAGTGAATGGGAGCTAGTTGAAGCCGTATGCAAGAGATCCAGCTCAATGACTACATGATGGTAGCATAGTCTTAGTGCTCCTAGTAGCCGCAAGGGAGCGCGGGACTATAAACTACACTACCTAGTTTTGGGAGCTACGCAATAGAGGGGCTGTGCGAAAAAGGGTGATGTCACAGTACTAGAAGCGATGCGAAGGGAGCTGCGCTATGGAGGGAGATATCGCACAACATAGCTAGAAAATGACCATTAGGGTCACTGTTCATGATTTGACAGCCAAGAGATGGTTAAGAGGAGTGGGGGGGGGGGGGGGGGGAATTTAAGACTAAAAGATTTGGATATCTGCCACCAATTCAACATTAATGAATGGATTTTGGGAGGAACAGTCAAATTTGAATTCAAAATCTCCTATAAATTATGCATGGCCATTTAGCAAAGAACACTTTGCATCCTAGAATTTCTGTGTTGTGTTGTCTATCGCGTATGAATAGCAAGTGTTTCGAGGATTTGGTCGTGAGCTATGTGTTTGATAATCTACCTGAGGACACCTAGCAATTTATTCATAGCACTATGTCAGGACCAGGAGAGACTGCAAGCACTGGAGGAACTGTTGCCTCCGAAGGAGCGGCTCTAGAAGTTGTGAGCATGGAGGCTCTGACTCCTATGCTTATGGCACCAAGGTTGCTTACGCTGAAGCCTATGCCAGCGCGCGAGACCCTTAAGCCAAAGAAAGACAAGCAGAAAAGGATGGTGCCTGTGCGCGAGTCACCTAGAAAGCACTCTGTCACCCAAGCATAGAAGAAGGAAAAACTGCTTGAGAAGGTTGTAGATTTGGAGGCCAAAGAGGGAGCTGAAGATATAGATGTTGAGGGCCTGGAGCTGATCTACAAGTTGTCAGAGTATATCCCAACGTGTAAAGGAAAGGTGAAGGTCACCAGGGACACATATGTGGAGAAATTCAGCATTCAAACGCCCCTGTTGCCAGAAAATATAACCTTTGAAGGTCTGCACCTGATGAGGGTTCCCCTTTTAAAAATGGAGGACTGGGACTTGGCTGACCATGAGAGGTTCCCCCACCTCATGACACAGAATTACATGAAATGGGTGTATTACAAAGAATCCAGTGTCACTACTTTGGAGCCAGTTGAGTGGATTCATGGAGTAAATCAATCGAGGTTGTTGAACCTGCCGTGGGTGCCCCACTATCACTGCTCCAACATCAATATCAATTGTATAAAGAAACTGTTGACTTTGGTGCATGATGGGTGTTTATGGCTTGGCGTATGTATCCGCATCACAAACATGCTCATCCATAGAAGCAGGATCCTGTCACATGAAGGCTTGAATCTGGCCAAGGATTTTGGCGGAAAAACAAGCGAGCACGACTTGGTAGAGAAGATGAAGGCAAAATTTGAGCTTATCATGAAGCCGCGTGGGTACTCCATAACATCCATCAATAACCCGATGGTGAAAATTGCGATGCAAATACTAGCTAGTAAGGTCATGAGGAAGTGACACGCGGATGAGGTTCCGACGCCCATGATCTCGTTAACTGCACAATGCGCAGAGGGTGTGCAGTTTAATTCATCACACTATCTGTGTAGCGAGTTCCTTGTGAACTGTTGTGAGGCTCAAGATGACAGAAAGACATTCCACTACACGTGGTTGATTCTCTCTATTGTGTTGGTTTCCTTGGAACTGCTGGAGGACAATCAGTTCCCCCCATTGGAGGCAGGTTTGCTAGAGGCTGCACAGTTTGCCTCCATTTGGGCCACAAAGGACCTCGTGCGGGTCATTGAGACAAAAATTTTATGGGTTTTTATGGAGTCGATCATTCGCATTGCCATTAAGCAGCAGCCACGGTTGACCCCAACCATGTATGAGCAGTTTCCGGAGTATGCAAATTTCAAGGAAGACTTCCACCGCGTCTATATCAGGGCGCGAAAGGATCTAGAGCAGAAGTGGTTCAATCTGCCATATCTTGCCACAGATGATGCAATTCAGGAAGTCATCAAGTGGTGGCCAACAAATTGGCACTCTCTGTTTGGCCTGGCTATGGGTACTAGAAAAGGAGTAGGGAGTTCCGCAGAGAAGAAGAAGGAGGAGGCAACAAAATAGGCAGTCCAGAAGTTGGCCAAGCAGGGAAGGAAGGAGGCCGAGGAGAAGGCCTAATTAGAAAAAGAGTGCAGTGCCAAGCAGTAGGCTAAACAAGATCAGCACGACTCTTAGCGAAGCGGTAAATCCCCTTCGCCTTAGATCGAGGAAGAAGAGCAGTCAACGCAGGGCGGTGGTGGTGATGAAGGATAAAGAACTCCATTCCAGGTCAAGAGGTATAGAGAACAACAGAAAGAGGGGCCCCGAAAGAAGTCAAAAGTGACTAAGCCACCATTGGATCCCATCACGCTGATAGAGGGCGATCTCAATGAGATCAGGGAAAAGTGCATGACACCATCGCTGAACTATTGTAGCAATTTGAACAACAACACTTGCAATCATCAGGAACTATTTAGAAGGATCTACGTGAGCTACAGATCCAGACCAACAGGATACAATTGGGAGCAGTTCAAGTTAGGCTGCAGAACTTATCAGGTCAGTGGACCTTAGGACAATCACATTACCAGAAGGATCCTTGAGCACGGAATCGGCCGATGACAAGGTCATCGTAAGCACTCTAAAGAATATCAGCCTCAACATTGTAGTGCTCCCCAATGAATATCTTCACGTACTACAGACTATGGTGACAACAGAATTGAGAGCGCGGGAGTAGAACGCCCTCAGCTTAATCAATGAGTATAGGGTGAAAAATGTGAAAATGTTCACCGAGGAGACAGAGGCCCTGAAGGAAAAGGAAACAATCTAAGCATAGAGAGCCCAGCTAGCGGCTGCGGTGGCAGAGGCATGTAGGATAGTGCTGGAGTTGCACATACCTGAGGAGGCACTGCTTTAGGCTAAGATCTAGAAACTTGCTGCGAGCATACGCAATGCTAAGGTAGAGGTGGCTAGAGTTTAGTTCGAGCTTAATATGAAAATCATAGAATTGGAGCTTAAGTCATAGCCTTTGACTCCACCAGAAGTTAGGGAACAATGCGAAGCTGCTATCAAGGAAGGGATAGCTACTGTGGATGTCACAATGGTTGATTGTATAACTTTTTTTGAATAGGCCATGGAAGTGGTGACGAGCTTATAGGAGGATCCCACTGTGCAGATATTGAATATCGAGATCCGCGAGCTCCAACAGTAGTACAACGAAGTAAGGGAGACGACACGCACCATTTCTACAACGCAGTGCCTCACCAAGTTGTAGGAGGAAAAGCATCTCCTTGCACAAGTGGAAGCCACGCAGAAAAAGGAAGCAGTCCTTAATGCACGGTTGGGTCCTTGGTTGGATGAAGCCTACCTGGTCTCAGCCAACATATAGGAAAAGTTTAGGAACTTGCAGCTTACACAATAGAAAATCAAGTAAGTCGGTGAAGGACCAGCCACAGAATAGCTAATGGAGCAAGTAAAGCAGGCAGCCATGCAGAGTGCAGCTGAAGTAGTAGTTAGAGCTGGGGGATCTTTGCAGCAAGATCACCATGCTAGCTAAGTGACTCGAGGGCGAGTCACGACCTTTCTGTTGGGGGCCTATTGGGATGGGGTCCCCTGGGTCAGTTTTGGGGAAAAAGCCCATATTCGATGTAAAAATATGTAAAGTCTTAGAAAATTGTGGTCACGGAGTGCACAACTAGTTAAGATTCAAAAAGGGGTTTTACTATCCTTTATGTAAGCTTGAGTTGGCTCTTTGAAGATCTACCCATGGTTTGTGGACCACGGGATTGTATAAATAGGTGTGTCTTAGAGAGTCTAAGAGGTAATAATAGTTTTTGCATGGGTATGAGCGAAGGAGTCTACCGCACATAAGTAGTCCTAGAGAGGAAAAGGCTTTGCAGCTGAGTGCTCAGAGGCCTAGAGTAGTGTCCGTAGCTGAGTGTGCAGACCCCTGCATCTGAGTGCACAGGGAAGTATTGAGTCTGTAAACCTATATTGAAGATCAATAAAGAAGATTACCACAAAAATTCCTATGTTTTAGCTCTTTTCTTCTGTTATGTATGATTTCGATATATGTTTTGATAAATGATGTCTTTATAAAATAATGATGCATTGATGCGTGACTTTACTTGATCTATATAACTAACTGAATGCTATTAACATTAGGTGATTACATGAAGATCCTAATGTTTTCTGTTAAAGTTATCAACACTTAGGAAGATCTGAGTAAATATTGATCTAAGAGTAATCTATGGTGTGCGTAAGTAGCTAATTCACCTGTTCTGAGTCCGCAAAAGCCAGTCGTAGGCCTTCATGGAAGTCTAGAGGCTGATTAAAGGAAGTTACGACAATAAGCCATAAGGGCTTAAAGATCTACGTGAAGGCAGCTCTAGTTCGCAAAAGAACATCACACTGATCTATGGGTGCGGAAACTTGGTTCCAGCATCTCCCCATACTACTTCGGGTGAGACTTCAGTCCGCCCACCGTGGATTGATGCCGAAATGGCTAGTAGTGTAGGGACTTGTTTAGCGCAACTAACTCTAAACTTGGGTCAGGACCCCCTAAGCCAACATGTATATATATATATATATATATATATATATATATATATATATATATATATATATATATATATATATATATATATATATACACACACATACATACATACATATTGACATATAGACATATATATATATATATATATATATATATATATATGTATGTCTATATGTATATATATATATATAAATATATCATGCTAATCTGGAATTATTTGTGCAGACTTATAGGTATGTTGATTATCTTTATATTCACTTTATTTGACATGGTATGTTTACAGGAATAAGAAGATCATAGATGAGGAGAAAAATGGTGGATTGTAGTTCATGTGACTCTCCTTTAGATCAGTTGAGCAACAAGGAGATGTGCAATCTTATCATATAATAGATACACTAAGAAGCTTGAAGGCAAAGATCATAATTTACAAGGCAGATAATGACAAGATAATTCAGTTGCGGGAAGGACTTGCTAGAGCTCAAGAAAATAAAAACAAGGTTAATGTAGTGATCCTTTAGAGATTATTGGATTTGTAGAGACAGGGACAACCACATATTAGTCATGGATAGGAGGAAATGACTAATGGGGAATATGGTAGCAAGTCTCGATCAAGATACAAGTTGGAAAAGGATGACACAGTCAGAGGTGGCAGATGGTTGAATACACCTAGAAAGAGAGGTAGTGCTTATGGGTTCTATTCTAGTTCTAGTTCAAAGAGACATCATTGTCATCATCACCATCATCCTTATAGGAGGAGTAAGAAGCAATAATTTCCATATGAGTTCAATAAATATTAGCCTCCTACATTTGATGGAGAGATGAAGAAACCAGAAGATGCAAAAGCATGGCTTCTTTGGATTAATAATTTCTTTGAATTGCATGATTATATAGAGAATATGAAAGCTAGGACAACTATTTTCAGTCTTAGAGGAAAAGAAGATATCTAGTGGGAATATGTGAAGCATGTCAGAGGTATTAAGGTAGAAGCATTGAGTTGGCATGAGTTTAAAAGACACTTAAGAAAGAAGTACTTGTTTGAGAGATATTATGATGGAAAGGCCAAGGATTTCTATGAGTTGAAGATGGGTTCTATGATAGATGAAGAGTACACAACTAAGTTTCTGTAGTTGTTGAGGTATGTTCCTTACCTCAAGGATGAGAAGAAGAAGGTTCAACGGTTCATCACCGGGTTTCCTTTAGCATTCAAGGATCAGATTGAGTATGATGAGCCTTGGTCATTAGAGGAAGTCATAATGAAGCATTGTTATGAGTAGTCGAAGTGTAAGTTTGAGCATAAGTGTGACTGGAAAGGGAATCATAAGAATAAAGGAAAATGACCACATAAGAGGGAAAAACCTTAAGATGTAGGTGACAAATAAAATGTGGCCCCTTACAAGAAGCTCAATGCAGCTAAGAAAGGACATGGATCTAAGCCTAGAGAGCAACAAAATAAAGGCAGTGGAAGAGAATAGTTGCAATGTTGGATTTGTGGAAAAGATCATCGTAAGAAGAATTGTTTGTTGTACAAGGGTGGTAGACCTCATATCTATAGTGCTCAAGAGGAATAGATAGTTGGGGATGTTGGTCAGAGAATTCCTCGGATTTATGTTACACTTGATAATAGGCAAGCATATCATCAGGCATCCATTACTGAGATGGAAGGTAAGCTATGTGATCAATTTGTTTCCATTTTGATTGATCCCGGATCTAACTATAGTTATGTTAGTCATGTCTTGATGGATAAGTGTGGCTTGAATAAGGAAGTGCACGCAGAGTCTTGGTTGGTTCAGTTGGTTACAATGACCAAGGAAAGATTTCATCATTGGGTGAGAGCTTGTGCATTTGACATAAATGGTATGCCTACATCAACACATCTAAATGTGCTTCTTTTGGGTTCATATAGAATGCTCATCGGTATGGATTGGTTGTTTACTAATAGGAACAAGGTAGATTGTTATGAGAAAGCTATTGAGTGCTTGGATGATGATGGAGAGAAGAGAATCTTGCAGGGAAAGAAGAAGCCTACATTGGTGAGAATGGTTATAGCTATGTAGGAAAAACATAGTTGCCGGAAAGGGTGTGTATTATTTGCAGTACATGTTTCCAGTGGCAAGGAGAAGGAAGTTGAGAATGATGAAGTATTGAAGAGGTAGCATGTTTTCTAGCAATTTTAGGATGTGTTTCCTCCATATATTTTAGAGTTACCGCCTCCTAGGGAAGTGGATTTCTCTATTGAGTTGGTACCAGGAGAAACACCGACATTAAAGGCACCTTATAGGACGAGAACTCCAAAGTTAGTGAAAATGAAGTTGCAGCTTAAGGAAATTCTTGATAAAGGATACATAAGGCCAGGTGTGTCACCTTGTGGTGCATTAGTGTTGTTTGTGAAGAAGAAGGATTGTACTCTCAGGTTTTGTATTAATTACAAACAATTAAACAAGATGACTATCAAGAAAATGTATCCATTGTCGTGAATTGATGATTTTTTTGATCAGTTGAAGGGAGCAACAGTGTTCTCAAAGATTGACTTGATGTTGGCTACTTGGGGCCTGACCCAGGTTCAGCAGTGAGTTTAGCCAAGCAAATCCCAGTACTACCGGCCCTTTCGGCAATAGTCCACGAAGCGCGGACTGAGGTCTCACCCGAGGTAGTATGGGAGGGTGCTCGAACCAGGTTTTTGCACCCAAGGGATGTCTTGATGTAGAAGATCGGTGCTCGATACAGCCTTCACACTCACTAGATTACACGTACTCAACAACAACTGGTGTTCTATGGGACTGCGCAGCCTTAATTGTAGTGCAAACTATTTTTATTACCATATTTCTCCTCAGTTGAGGTTTGTTCGTTAATTACTAAGACAATCCTTAATTATAGACATACATATAAGTGCGTGCAAATAAAGAAGCAAACATCATCAACATATATCCTTTAAGTACAGATCTATAAATCAGAGGCGCGATATAACAATCAACTGATCTTTATTATTAATATCTTTAAAGCTTGACCTAATACAGACTCAACCCCTTCCTGCGCACACAGCTGCAGGGGTCCGTGCACTCAGCCGTGGACTCTACTAGGCCTCTGCACACTCAGCTGCACAACCTCTACCCTCTACTATATCCCAAGACTCAGACTTATAGACTCAGAGCTGTTTCATTGTCTAAGAACTTCATAATACTTCCTCCTCCCCTCTACCCTTAGAGCCTTGCTCTATTTATACAATCCCATGGTCCGCGAACCATGGGTAGGCTGACACACTCTATAACAAATTTACAATATTTTAGGGCTCCTCTGCCCAATAGGCCCCCAACACACTCAACGTGACTCGTCCCTAGTCTCTTGGCTGGTGCATTGATCTTTGCGTGGAGTTCATCCAGCAACTTCTGCGCTTCACTGATGTCAGCAACGAACCCTTCTGCTATCTGTTGTGTCATTTGTGCATGACTCTCTGTGGTATCATTGTCAGGGGTACCTTCTTTCCTTGGTTAGACATTTTGCATCTGTGCAACTTTTCCTTGAATGTGGTGGTGACCATGAAGGCTTCCTTGAGCCACGATTGAATGCACACTTTAAGCACTGCTTCTTTTTGGTGCGCAACATCCACCTGTTCCTTTAGGGCCCGTGCCTCCTTCATCCTAGCAAGGCACTGAGTAAGGGCGACTGCTTGTGCAGTCCCTATGAGATTGTCGTATGCTTGCTGTAACTGCCATGCTTTTGCCTCCAGCTGTTGTATGGTTGGATCTTCCTGCAATGAAGTGAGCGTGAGGAGGGACTAATCCAACAATCATATGTAGTCCTGTATAGTGTGCTCTATCACATCCAACCCCGATTGAATGGTGTGGTGGCACTAATCTCAGACTTCCAGGAGTGTAGAGGGTTATGCCTTCAATCATAGCTCGGTGATCTACAAGTTCAGCTCCAACTGAACTTTCACGGCCTCCTCCTAGGCCCTACAGGATCCTGTTGCCATGTGGTGAATCTTTGCGGCCGTTGGGAGTTCCTCTAGCATAGCTAGTTCGGGTACACTGCTATAGGCCTCCTCCACGACCTATTCAAATCCTTAGGTGTGTACAGCCAAGTCGTTGAGCTCTTGACTAATCTACTCAAGATTGCTCTTTTACTCCATTAAGATGTGGAGGGCTTGGCCTTCCCTGGTGCGGAGCTCAGAGGTTACCCCATCCTGCAGCTGGTATAGGGTTTCCCAGGGAAGGGCAGCCAAATTCAACCCCCAGCCCTTCATTGTGGCCCCCTCGCCCTTAGCTACTACTAGAACTGTGCCTTCTGGTAATCAAACTATGTGTGCCATGTGGGCATGCACCAACTGATTGACGTCGGATGGCCCTGCTGCGCCATGCAGTGGAATCATTCCCGGGGGTCACACTTGTAATGCCTACAACTGCTCCCTAAGTGCCCCCAACACAGTTGTCTGCTCCGTTAGTAATTCCTCCAAGGCATTTGTTGTCGCTGAGACCTTGGTCCTTTTCCGCGGCGCTGATTTCTCCTGGGTGTGCGGCCTCTTGAGTTGAGTCAGGGTAGGGTCTGGGCGTTCCTCTGGCTGATCCTCCCCCTGTATGTCTGGCTCTATGGACATTTCCTGGCCTTCGTCGGGCTCCCTGATCGGTGTGGTGGTGGTCTCTTCCGTCTGTGCTGCCGCTGCTACCTTGACTGCCTTCAGCTGTGTAGCCTTCTCCTGTTCCTGGTGCCTTTCTTCAGCCAGCCGTGCGATGCACATCTTGGCATCCTTCTTCCGTTGCTACTCGACAATCTTCTCCATTGCGGCCAAGTCTGGGGCATGCGACTCCGGATGCCATGACTCCATTACTGCAAAGATTGCATCATCCATTGCAATGTATGGGAGCTTGACCCATGTGTGCGCGAGATCCTTGCGAGCATGGATATACATGTTATACATATCCGCTTTTAATTTTGTCACGCTTTGCAAACTGTTATGTACTGTTGAGGACACGCATGGCCTGTGGTCGATCCATGTTCATATACTCATCTCTACAAACACCCAAAACACCTTTATGTCATGAATCCTCATCACGTCTTTGGTCATCCATAGCAAGGAGTACCTCGTGGCTTTGGGTAGGTCGCCCTTGACCATGGGAAATTGGCTGTGCACCGGCAAATCTCCTGCAACCAATAGGATGGATAAGAGAAACTGTGTATAGTGGAAGGTCTTACCCTGCTCCTAGGCCTCTCTACAATTTGTCAAAAATTTGTCGCAGAGGAACCACGCCGAGTTGAATAGGACCCCCTCTGCGCACTATTCTACCAACGAATGATAGTTGCCGGTACTTCTTCTGTGAGTAATTTCCTCATCAACTTACTGGCCAACAGCTGGGTAGCTATGCATACCCCCTGGTCCTTGATGCTTGCTATTGCGTATCCTCCCTTCTTCTCCAGTTTATATTTGGATTTCATTGCTTCGGCGAGAGCCGAGTTGCTACTCTTTCCTGTTATGGCGGCAGGGTCGTTCTTGTGCATTGGTAATCAGGAAATTCTATGAATTAAGTCGGCCGTGATAGGAATCGGCTCCTCCAACGAGAGATACCCATCATGGAACAAACATAGCAGCTGCTGTATGACAAATATAGTGATGGGCATGCGGTGGTAGTGGGGTATCCATCGTAGATGGAGTAACCCAGCCTTCTCTACTCTGTGTAGCCATTTTTGTTTCAGTAGTTTCTCCGTGGCTAATTGGGGGAACTTCTCACCGTTTGCAAGGTCCCATTCTTCGAACTTCATATTTGGTACCCGTCCCAGTCGCAGTCCGTCAAACCTTAGTTCATCAAGAAGGAGCGAGGTTTGGAGCACACTCTTCATGGTCTCCAAATCCTTGGGTATCTTGGCTTTCCTCATCCACGGGGGGATGCAGGGGGGTAACGTTACTGTTGACAGTACTTGGGAGACATTCTCTGCCTCATCATCCTGTGCTTCAATTTGGGTGACCAAGGCATGCAAATCTTCCTCCTCCTCCTCTGTTTCAAAAGTGATGGCTTTGCCCTTCTCTGTCATTAACAACTTACTAAATCACGGGTTCCATGGTGATACCCAGACTAGATCCATTGTTTGCTTGTCTTTCTATGGGCGTGGTATGCGGGGTGATTTTAGAACCTCTGGTGTAGCTGCCGCCTCTCCCGACCCCTCCGAGACCATACAGGGCTATGGGGTAACTTCCGCGATTCACACTCTGGTTCTTGCAGCCGTCATTGTATCTACACTAGATCCTTTTAGTTGTGTACTCAAAGGTGGCAAGGGTACATGGTGCTCAATGCTCTATACTAGCTCAAATCTTAAACAACCAAGTGTTGTCTCGAGGCTAGCCCAAGGGATTTTATAGTGTCATTTGAATTTGAATTTTCCCATTCCCTCCACTTCTGAGTCATTAATACCTTCTTGGCAACAGATCATCTCGAATCCAGCTTTTAATTCCAGCCTTAATTGCCCGCTGCCCGCTCCTTTCTACCTTAAATTGGACCTCTTGTCATGAATAGTGGCATCAATGGTCACCTTCCAGTTTATCCGCATAGTAGCGAAACCACTTATGAACAATCACGATCCTTGTGAGGTGTTGTCACTGTGCGTAACCTCCTTTCTGTGCAGTTCTCCTACAGACTTGTTTATAGTCCTGCACTTTCTTTCAATTGCTTGGAGTGCTGAGACTATGCTTTCTACGGCTAGTCAGGTGAGGACACCACCTATGTGAGGCTTCCCTACACCTGCGAGCCTAGTCCGCAAGCATTCCTCAATTACCTTGGCATCCATTAGTGTGTCGCATTTGTATTTTTACAGTGCACACCCTTGGTTCCTTTGTCCCGTGAGGTGCGGCCACAGCCATGGTAGCAGGGCCACCAATTCTTGCAGTGTAGTAGCGTACCTGGCTACCTATTGTTCTATTGATCTTAGTTTCTTTGTGTGGCCTGCCTGTGTGATTTTGGTTTTTAGTTTGTTGAGTTCTTCATCCAATATCCTACTTTTCTTCCTTGGCCGTATTCGATCTTCGTTGCTCCTGCGCGGCTGCATAATTCCTTCGCCCTGGTCCCTACGAATCATTCTTCCTTGCAAACCTATGGCCTTGATTCTTCCCATCATCTTTAGGATCATCTCCATGCTCATATGCTGTTACTTAGCCCTAGAAGCCCATCGAATCACTGGTACGCACCGGTCCCAAGTAGTTTGGCTGGCCTGGTGAACCTTCTTTAGGATCCCGCATACCCTTTTGAATGCTTTTATGTGAAATTTTTTTGGTGCGCGTCATTGTTTTTGCTGCTGCGGCTGGATCATAGTGTCGATCCTTAGTCTGGTTGTAGACGGCACAGTCCACGTTCGCCGATACAGGGGAATGTGCAACCTTCTCTGTCTTGGCTGCCTAACTTTTGTTTGGTGCTGGGAGCTTCCCACTCATAATCGCCTCCTCTTTTTATCCTTGCACCCACTTATCATGGCCTTTGGATGTGTACTCCATTCATGTATAGGTGTCATGCATCGTATCTCCTTTAGTGTTGCGTACCGCTACTATTTTTGTACTACGCTTTCGACTTTGTCCATGAATTCCTCTACTGCTAGCACATCCTCCTGAGTTGGTCATTCCCTTGCTTCTGTTGTCATGCGATGAAGTGATCTAATCATCAGGTTGCAATTTAGCGTTGTCACCTCATGTAACTAGTTCTGCTAGCATTCTAATTCTTCATCTAAATCCAAAATGCAGGAGCTATCCCGTTCCCACAAGATTCTGCCATCCGTAGTCGGATTTGCCTAATCTTGATCTTTCACAGTTATTTGGTAAATACAATCTAGCTCATCGTCGCTTTCATCGTCGCACACTGGTTTAGTGTAGCGTGCCCCTTCGGATGGGTCTAGTGGGACTACCACGCATAGTGACTTTTTTTCGAATATCATTTTCCTCTTCTTCATATTGATGACCCCATTCATATCCATTGCCCAGTCTATTCATAGCAACGTGGGATACGGATTGCTGTCATCGACAATTTCTATCACTTCAAAATCCGTTTGTGTGCTCACGCCTTCAATATCAACTGTCACTCCTTGCAACCTTCCCATGGGCATGATATTTTTTTGGTTCACCATTCGTAATTGTATAGGGGACCACTATAATGCAGGCCTACCCATGCATTCCTAGGTTTGCTTAGGTAACACATTCGCGTCTGACCCCAAATCCAGGATAACCTGATCCATTTCGTATTCACTAATTTGCGTCGTTGGTCTCATCTCCCTCCCTGTGCGCAATGTGTGCTTTCCCAACTTTTGAATTACACTCGGTTCTCCGGACCCCACACACCTAGTGATCAATTCTTGTAGTCTTTTAATGGCTTTATCGTTTTGCAACAACTTCATGTAGGTCTCTAGAAAGGTAGTGAGCATGGAAGGATCCATCCCCAGTTCTAGTTGGTCCTTACTACCTGAAGTGGAGGCTTCCATGAAGCTCTTCATAGCTTCCATAAACATCTCCTTTGCTTGCTCAAAGTCAAACTCAGGTTCCTTTGCAGGAGCCTTGAAAATCCATGTATCTTCCTGAAGTTTTTTTCCCTTATCTTCCCCTATGGTCGCGCCACTTCTAAGCATCATGTTTACATTGGTATCTTCATCACGGGGTTTAGATTTCATCATCTGGATATTTTGAGTTGGCGGGGGCTGGAGTACCCCATTTTCGCGCATTTGTGTGATTAACATAGGACAATCCACTGGCTCATGATCAAACTGAGCACAGTACGAACAACATATCCTTATTGGATTGGTGCAATTGTGGGTGTAGTGCCCTTGTCCTCCGCAATTGTAACAAATCAATTGTTCGCGTCCCCTTCTGGGTCCCATTCCTCCTCGTCCTCAACCTCGGCCCTGAAATCTTGCACGCGCCATCCCTGCAGCTGGTTCGAGGCCTCTCATTTCTGTTTTCATTCTATAGGCCAAAGTGAGATCCAACATTAGCTCGTAGCTGTGACAAGTGCACTTGTCGTGTCCTACCAAATTACAAAACTTACAAAATAGTTGCTGTGGGGTCTTTGTCATGTGTTTTCCTCCCACCTGAAAAATCATGCACCATAACGTGGGGGTTACACTCGATCCTGCCTGTGCTTCGGGTCTCAACGGCATTGGCCCCACTCCTGCAAAATAGTTCACAAATATAGGACAATGATCCTTATCGTGGCCTTGACCTTTACATTTTATGCACTATACCTCTTTGAGCACTTCTAGCCATGGTGCCCTGTCCTGCTTCAAACTCTGCATCTCCAAGCATAGGCTCTGTAGTTGCGTGTGGATTTGTTGAACTCCAAACCTAGAATCTTGTATTGGAGTTTCATGCAACCTCATCGCCATTTCTAATGCTTCCGCTTGGGTTGAAAGCTTCTGTTGTGATAGCCGTCCTCAGGTGCGGTGTCAGGGATGCCACAAACCATGTGCGGTGTTGCGCATCTGTGAGTGTCATATTAGCCTCGCGGATTATACTCTTCAGTCGTTGATCCGGATCCCAGGGGGTCTCACCCGGGAGCATCACGATCTATTTGAACCTAATAATCGACTGTGTCTCGGATTTCGGCCAGCTAAATTCCCTGTTCAACACATTCTGGATCTCTGCTATCCCTGCATTTGGGTGATCACTAAAGTGCTTGATATACCATGTCAAGGCGCGATCCTGCAATGCACTCACCAATGTAGCCTTCTTAATGTTATCATCCATGACCCCTTGTGCTTCCCACACTGCTCTTACCATGAACCAGAACTGATCTGGGTCCTCATTTCCTACTCCTCTGAATACGGGTAACTTGACTGCGCTTGCCATGTTGAACTGCGAGGTTCGTGGAGGTGGAGTGGGTGAAGATGGAGGTGAGGGAGGTGAAACGGGGGGTGGTGTGGATGGGGGTGTAACTGCGGAATATGCTGCTTTATCAACTGGACCACACTTCTCGGAGAGAACCGAGTGAGCTCTTCCTCGCTTTCTCGCAACGGTGAAATCAGAGGACTGTTTTCTAATTCCTCGCTGCTTTTGTAGATCTTTCCACTCCGCGTTGTCCCAAACATCAATGTATTCGCATAACCCTCTTTTCACATAACAACATCTTAATCCAGGTATTCAATGATTTAATGTACTTACCTCGCGGTCCCTTGAGAAACCGTCGCTCTGCTTCGTTGTAACTCACGGTTGTGTCAATCGTGAACTCAGTGATGAATCCTCCCACTATTCGGTTGAGCCAGTGGTCCACAACCCTCGCGATCTTGTCCTCTGATGCTTCTAATTTGCGCACCAACTCTGGAATCCACACTATTGGTTGGTCGAGCTTGTACCTTCCCTGACTATCGGCTAATCTCGTGATCCAATCATACAGTTTTGTTGGAAAGGATGCAAAGAAAATCTCATGGATTTTCGTATATACGTAGCGATCCAACCACCTTTTCTTAGATAGTTGCGGAGTTCTATTTTCTTGTGTCGCGAACTTGTGAATCTTCTGATCCAACCACTCTTCAATTTCCTTCTTCATGGGATTCCATTGTTTCGACATCAGACATCCCTTAGGCATATCTCGGTCCTAGCAACGGAACCATTTATTGGCTACTTGGGGCCTGACCCAGGTTCAGCAGTGAGTTTAGCCAAGCAAATCCCAGTACTACTGGCCCTTTCGGCAACAGTCCACGGAGCACAGACTAAGGTCTCACCCGAGGTAGTATGGGAGGGTGCTAGAACCAGGTTTCCACACCCTAGAGATGTCTTGATGTGGAAGATCGGTGCCCAATCCAGCCTTCGCACTCACTGGATTATGCGTACTCAATAGGTTCTAGTGTTCTGTGGGACCACACAGCCTTAACCGCAGTGCGAACTAGGTTTATTACCCTGTTTCTCCTTAGTGGGGGTTTGTTCGTTAATTACTAAGAAATCCTTAATTATAGACATACATATAAGTGCGCACAGATAAAGAAGCAAATATCATCAACATATATCATTCAAGTGCAGATCTATAAATCAGAGGCACGATATAACAATCAACTGATCTTTATTATTAATATCTTTAGAGCTTGACCCAATACAGACTTGACTCCTTCCTGCGCACACAGCTGCAGGGGTCTGCGCACTTAGCTGCAGACTCTACTAGGCCTCTGCACACTCAGCTGCAGAGCCTCTACCCTCTACTATATCCCAAGACTCGAACTTATAGAGTCAGAGTTGTTTCATTGTCTAAGAACTTCATAATACTTCCTCCTCCCCTCTACCCTTAGAGCCTTGCTCTATTTATACAATCCCATGGTCTGCGAACCATGGGTAGGCTGACACACTCTATAACAAATTTACAATATTTTAGGGTGGACTACCCTAGACTCCTCTGCTCCGCGCCCGCATTTCGCGGGGTCTTTATATTATATGGACCAAAATTCTTGCCTTAAGCCCCAAAAACTATAGGTTTTAACCCCGTACAGAAATTACCTGCATATGAATTCTAAAACACAGAAAATAAATAATGCGAGAGAAGAACACACAAAACACATATACGCAGAGATTTTCCCCTGGATCCCAAAACCAGGACTACCAGCTTGATTTTTCATTATGTTCCTTTCAATGTTATAATACATATTTATACATGCTGAAGCATCTAATACCATGGACCAAAAACCATCGCGTCCAATACCATGACCGAAAAACCATCACGTCCAAAAAACATGTGCGAAAATCATGCACAAAACCATAGGTGGGTCCGCCCAACCCAACATAGGGTCCAAAATCAAAATTTTCCACGGCGCTTCCCCGGACCCCATAAAGTGGGGTTACGGGTACCCCTCAAACCCCCTGTTAACTACATGGAAAGAATACACAACCCAACATTCTCCCACTTGTTGTTTTCTTTCCACAGGGGGCCATAGGAGAGCTTAGTTATTTTTCCAGCCCTGAAATGCCCATTGTTTCTCTACACCAAGAGAACTTCTCAGAGCTCACAAATTTTGTCAATGCATCTGCAGTATTCTTCAAAGTGTCCACCTTTACCAACAACACCTTTTTGTCTTCTATCATATCCCTCACAAAGTGATACTGAACATCAATGTGCTTTGTCTTTGAATGATATATGGGGTTCTTTGCCAATAAAATTGCACTTTGGCTGTCACAGTCTATCCTTATAACTTCCTGTACTAACCCATACTTGAACACAATCTCTGCAACCAAACTGCTTCCTTGCTTGCATGAGTGGTTGCCATGTATTCTGCCTCTATAGTTGACAATGCCACTACAGATTGTTTCTTACTCATCCAACTGACTGCACCTCCAAATAGGTTAAACACATACCCACTTGCATATCTTCTCTGATCCAGATCTCCAGCCCAGTCTGCATCAACAAAGCCATGAATATCCAACACTTTGTCCAATCCTGGTCTTCCTTGGTAGCACAAACCATAATCACTAGTGCCATGCAAATACCTGAAAACCCGCTTCACTGCTGTCCAATGCTCCTTCCCTAGTTTTTGACATAAACTTGATCAATACTCCCACTGCATGTGCAATGTCTGGTCTAGTACAGACCATTGCATACATCAGGCTATTGACTACACTTGCATATGGAACATGGGACATATCCTCTTCCTCTTCTTGTGTCTTGGGACATTGTTCAGTAGATAACTTTATACTTACAGGAATAGGAACCTTCACCGGTTTACTATCCTGTTGTTGTGCTCTACAACAACCCCCCATTTCATACAAATTTTATTTTCATAACTATAATATGAAATGGGTCCCTTTTAGAATTAAATTGGTATCAACTTAGTATTTTTCAAAAGGTCCGAAAATAAATAAAACATTATAAACCTTTTGATAAATCACATAAGTGGTCTTATAATAAAAAATGAATAATCCCTTATTATTGCGATAAAGCGATCGCAAGATCGCATATCGCAATAACAAAGGATACATAACAAAAGGCCCATTAAGTTTTCCCCGATGCGACAATACACGAATGGTTATCGGATATCGGCAATGGCAAGCTATCATAACAAAAGCCCCTTTTCACTCCGATGCGATGCAATATCACTATCGGGGATCGGAGATGTACCATGTATGCATTTCAAAGCCCTCATTTAAAACTCCCGATGCGAATTGGCGATATTGCTATCGGTAATCGGGGATTCCGAAAGGAACCAATATAACAACTTAAGCTTTCCCCCGATCACCGATTGCGATAAAGCTAAAAGCGCAGATTTCAAAAAAGATTGGTAAAGCTGGGATATTTTATGGTTATTTAGTATTAATGGCTTTTCTTTTCCTAATAGCGATTCACTTGCACTCAACTGCCAAAACATCGAAGCCACACTTAAGTGAATCATTTGGCCAATAAACGACATAATGAGCATTTAAGGGATCGACAGGTTTAAACGGCCATTTAATGAAACAGTAAGTCTAAAATCTCTTCAGAGATTGCATTCATGGCCACCTTAATTTAAATCCTCCATTATTCATTGATTAATATATCTCATTCTTCTTTGGTTTGTGCTATCAATTCTCCGCATTACGTTCATTTTCACTCCTGTGCAGAGCTCTTTCGAAGCAGTAAATTCAAGCAAAATGGGGAAGAAATATAAGAAAACCGCAACAGCTTCCGCTTCGCCAGCTACAGGGCAACCCACTGCCGATCCAGGAACAAACAGAAAAGGACTGATATCCGACACTACATGTCTAGGACTCGGCAAAACTACTTGGCTAAGCACCTATAATTTGATTGAGGCTGAAGTGCCTGAGGTAACAACAGTGCAAGCCACAACAGACACGACTCGGAAATCTGATGCTACTCTAAAGGATTTATCCGACTCTTTCCTTCATCGGATAGCAGCCTGGGAACAAATTCTCCCATATATAGATGTGGTGAAGTGGGCAATTGAAGAAATCCCAATCACAAACAGAACATTTTGCACCATGGACGGGAGAGTATTCAGTTCATTTCAACCTGATGATTTGAGGCAAATGTACCGTTTGCCTATACCAGAGAAGAAGTACAACAAGGCATTCTTGGAGAAATTCAGAAATGAGAACGAAATTGAATCTGAACCTATTGGGGATTGGAGGAAAAACCCAGCAAAACACAAGCATGAGTCTTCGGCTAAGTACTCTATCGATTCTTTTTGTTCTCCTTATTGTTATGCCGGGATAATGATGTGTAGATTGTGGGGGTTACATAATTCTGCAAACTTCACTATAGAGATGGTTCCTTTGATGGAGGCAGCATGTAATAGCGAAATAATGGATTGGGCAACTATATTGTCTGATAAGCTAGCAACTGCAGTCCTTGAATTTAGAAACAAATCCTGCATTACTGAAAGGGTCATTCCCCCATTCTACTATAGTGCCTATATTTTGGACACCCTGTGTTTTAATTCTGAATTTCCTGTGCTTGGATGGAGATGGACTCCACAAGACCCCATGCCCATTCATATATACCATCAGAAGTTATGGAAATCTCACTATAAGCACCATTTATATCAAGTTTGCAATGGTTTTATGTTACCCATTCACTATTCCATTTTTGATAAACCTGCTCCTAAGATTTCCTACCAAGCGGAGGTTGACTTGACATCTGTAGGAAGATGGTTCGGAGAAGAAAAATTCACCTATGTAAGAGTTTTCAGCAGCGAAGCCAAGCCTCATGTCCTCCCTTTGTACATACCTGATAAACTGTTAGCCCGAGAGGTAGCCTATCAGATTACATCCGAAGGAGTTACACAGACTCTAAAGAGAAAAAAGAAGTAGGTTGGCCTCCTTTTCCTCTAAGATGCGGTGTCTACGCTTTGCATGACTTTAAACATGTAGAGAAAGAGGCTGATAAGATCAAAGCACTAAATCTAGCCACTCTTCCTAATAGGCGATTTGATCCAAACAAAGTCGCCTACAATGCACTTGAACAGGCAAAATTAACTAAATTTGACCATAAAGAAGATATATTTGATGACCTGTTCTCCTCAGCCGAGTCAATATTCCAGGTTAAATCACTGGCCAAAATGAAATATCAGGATGACGGGTTAGTTGAATTTAACAGACTTAGAGAACAGAGGTTGCAAACTCTGCCTCTAGATCTGTTAGCAACGACCCCAATGACAGAATCAAGCGAGCCTGAGCAGCGACTCACTAAGGAACCTCCTGCTACATCAAAAGAGCAGGAGGAAGTGCAGGGAAAAGAGCAAGAGGAAACCCAGGGAAAAGAGCAGGAGCAGAGCAGCACAGAGGTGAATGTAGATGCCTAGATTGACCCGAAATTGCTCCAGGAATGGCAACAATTTGACTCAATCATAAGCAATCTTGAGAGCTCAAAGGAAGCCGAAACATCAAAAGCGGTTGACACACAGGAGACAACATCCAAACAGGTTCTAAGTGGAACTAGCGGCCTACCCAGTTCTACAAGAATAGAGATAATTCCTAAGGATCCTTCCAATCAGATTGTTTTGCAAGTGGAAGAAATACCTCCATTGGATGTCTTTTACAGCCCAAAGCATAGGGCTGTAATAAAACGACAGCGGAAAAGGAGAAGGACTGATCAACCTTCCCTATTCTCGGAACAAACAGTGACAACCGATGTGGTCTGGAAGGAGGAATTTAATCCTTCTGATGACCTTACTAAATTGTCCCAATATGCTGGAGCCTATTCAGTAGCCACCACGGACAAGGCATCAGAAGTGACTAATCTGTTAAGAGAAAAGGACCAATCAATCGCCTCGCTACAAGTACAGTTATCGGAGGCACAGCAGAAGGCAGAACAACTAGAGCAGCAATTGTACACACAACAACAAATAAACAATCAATTGAATAAACAATTGCAGGAAGAGAAACAGAGAATTGATTCAAGTGCAGTTCAAAAGCAGAAAGAGCTGTCAGAAGCATTGGAAAAACTAAAAGCAATGAATGAACAGATGGTGAAGTCAAAAGATGAGCAAATTGCTCAATTATCAGCCCAAATAGAGAAAACCAAGAATCTTCCACAGCCAGCTGAATTCAGAGCCGAGGCATTACAGATTAACAAGGCATTGGTGACACAAATAAGGCTGTTATGTCAACAAATCGCCCAAGCAGAACTTTTATGTGACTTAACAGCATCAATAAGTGATAAATCGGCTGATGCTAGAATAGACTTGGAGCAGGCCGATGAGACCTTGACTAATTTTCTTGAGTGGCAAGACACTGATGAGGGACAGGCAGCTAATTTGCCAAAAATCTTAGAATCACATAAAGAGATATTATTTATGGAATGGTAGTCCCAGTTAATGAAAGTAGAGAGAGCTGTTTCCAGATGAAAATTAACCACAAGTAATTTGGTTGAATTGATTAATGGTACTCTCTACTTATCTAACATGATCTCTCAATGTACCCCAGGTAAATTGTTGTCGGCTAAAACATTGGAGTAGTCATGTTATCAAGAGCTGGAGAAAAATGGGAGATTAATCGCAGGAATTAACAGTTTGACATGGGACACCTATTGGTTGTTCCTAGTTAAACCATACAGCCAGAGAGCCGCCCTCAAGTGCCTCACAGATGCAATCGGGTGTATCATTCCCGATATACAAGATGCCACCTATGCTGCCCAACGTAATTCTCGTCTCAACCGACCACCAGAAGTGGAACCAATGCTTGCAATATGCCAACTTAGGTCTAAAGGCAAATAGCCTAAGTGATGAATCATGCTGCCGACTGCCAGATTTCCATGAGGAAAATATTCCGAATCAAGTTGTACCAATTAAGTAGGATTTTAGTTTCATAGTTAGTTAGTTTTAATCAAGTATTTATAGACCCTTTCATGTATTTAGGAAGGGTCGTAAGTTTTTGTATATGACTGAAACCTGAAGTTACACTACTGTACTTCAGGCATATTCTTTTATAAAGATTGGGCCAATTATTCCAATTTTGATAACAAAGCTTTTATGTGAATGTGCACTACTGCCTTTGTTTAAAAGTGTTTCTGCGTCGGAAGAAGGAATCCAAATAGCGATTGATATTGGGAGTGATTTACAGCTCATATGGTACTACTATCTATGTCTGAGTTCATTCCGTTTATGTGAATTGTTGTTTGATCGCTTTTGGTATTATCAGATATATGCATGTGTTTTTTAACAACATTCTTTATACTTTCCACTACTGGATGTTTACAGCATGCTTTCCTTTTAATCATACATGTATCAGTAATATAAAAGGATAAGTGTAACAATGTGTTAATCACTTTGTTCAACTATTTGAACAAAGTAATCATTAAGTAAAGGAATGTCTATGTTTATTGCTTAGAGTCATCTATATGCCTATCGATGAACAGAGATCATCAAACATTGCACTTTAAAGAATAGAAGCCTCCCGGGATAGAATAGTTATTTATATTTTCGCTGATAGATTAAGTCATCCATTCATTATCATTTATTAGAAATCAATCACTCATCCATCCCCTTTTATTCATTATTGGGAAACTGGTCCCATTATATCCAATCGGAGCCACCATTCCAAACGGAAAAGGAGCTGTATTAAGGTCCAGACCAGGTGGTTATCCCCAATGTTGATACAACGATTTTCGGGGCATCAACACCTGCATATTAAACCTCTGCAGTATTGTCTCGACATACTTCCTCTGGTTTAACCAGAGCTTCCTCTTTTCTCAATCTCTTTTAATTTCTATGCCCAAAATATAGTTTATAGCACCAAGATATTTCATGTCGAATTTGGAGGACAATTGGGTCTTCAAATCCTCGATAATTTCTTTGTCATTTCCAACCAACAACATATCATCCACATACAAGACCAAATAAATAACACGGTCACCAATCAATTCAAAATACACACAATGATCTACTTTACTTCTGGTGAAGCCAAGTCCCCGTATAAATGTATGAAATTTCTGATACCACATCCTTGGTGACTGTTTTAACCCATATAGAGACTTATTTAACTTGCATACTAGTTCTTTCTTACCCTTCACCGCAAAGCCTTTAGGTTGCTTCATGTAGATCTCCTCTTCCAGATCCCTGTGAAGAAATGTTGTCTTCACATCCATCTGTTCTACCTCAAAATCAAAAGCAACAGTAACAGATAAAAGTAATCTAATAGAAGTTACCTTGGCAATAGGAGAAAAAATATCACCAAAATCAATTCCCAACACCTAGGAATAACCTTTTGCTACCAATCGAGCTTTGTATTTCTCCACTTTTCCTTCTGCATTTCTCTTTTTTTTGAACACCCATTTGTTGCCAATGGGTTTCCTTCTAGCTGGAAACTCCACCAGATCCCAAGCCTCATTTTTGTGCAAAGATGCCATTTCATCAACCATGGCCTCTTTCAAGATTTTTCCATCCTCTAAATCTACTGCTTCCTTCACAGTTCTGGGATCATCGTCAGTGATAGATAAAGAAAAATTTGACCAGAAAGCAGATGAACTATACCTTTCAGGCTGCCTTCTTTCTCGAACTGATCTTCTCACAGCTAGAGTTTGTGGCTCTTCATCTTCTGATTCCTCCTTTGCTGTAGAGTTTGATTCTTCCTCCTTTAGCTCAAACTCTATCTTCTCAGGTTCCTTTCATTGGACTTCATGTTTAATAACATCTTTCACCTCTCTGAACACCACATCTCGGCTATACACAACCTTTCATGTGACTAGGTTCCAAATATTATAACCCTTTAAAACATCCTTATAGCCAATAAAGATGCACTTTTCATATTTACTATCCAACTTGGTTCATTTCTCCTTTGGAACATGTACATATGCATCACATCTAAATACCCTCAGATGTGAAAGAGAGGGTTTCTTACCAGTCCATACCTCTTGTGGAGTCTTATCCTCCAACGCTGATGAAGGTCACCTGTTGACCAAGTAACATGCAGTATCCATCGCCTCTGCCCATAATTCCCATCCTAACCCGACACCACTGAGCATGCTTCTTGCCCTTTCCATCAATGTCTTATTCATTCTTTCTGCAACTCCATTTTGCTGAGGTGTATATGGAGTAGTCTTCTACCATGCTATACCACACTTCTTACAGAATTCTTCAAATTCCTTACTACAAAACTCTCCACCGTTATCTATCCTCAACACCTTTATCTTCTTCTCTGTCTGGTTTTCCACCAAAGCCTTAAATTCTTTAAACCTGTCAAATACTTCAGATTTCTTCTTAAGGAAATATATCCATGTATTCCTTGAGAAGTCATCTATAAATGATACATAGTACACAGACTTACCCAGTGATGAAACCTTCACAGGTCCAAACACATCACTATGCACAAGCTCTAATATTTGTTTCACCCTCTTACTTCCAGAGGGGAAACTCACCTGATTCTGCTTCCCATAAACACAATTTTCACAGAAATCAAAATCCAGAGAGCTATTACTCATACCTTCTACCATACATTTACCATGAAGTATTCGAAGGCCCTTTTCTCCAATATGTCCAAGCCTTTGATGCCACAACATGGTCCTCTCTCCAGAGACCACTAGATTTTCAGCTTCACTTTTAGGAACCACAGAACTGTTGCACCCATCAACAATAGTGCTACCTTGCAGCTTGTACAGAGTTCTAGTCCAAACTCCCCGCATCAATACCAGTGCTCCCCGAACCATCTTGTAGGTATCCTTCTCGAACACTGTTTTTACACCTGCATCATCCATCTTGCTTACAGAAAACAAATTTCTGGCCAATGCAGAAATATATAGAACACCCGGAAGTGTTCTAACCCTTGCACCTTGCAACTTCAACTTTAATTTTCCACGACCAATGATTCTAGCCTTCCTGTCATCCCCCAAGAAGACATCACCACCATCATATTTCTCATACTCGCAGAACCACTCTCTATGGGGAGTGAAGTGAAAGGATGCACTTGAGTCAATCAACCATGCCTCGTGATCTACATGTGTACTTGAAGAAGCCAAGTACACATCCCCAGCTTCATCTGAGGTGGTTTTTGCCTCTGTAGAAGGAGCATCATCAGATTACTTTCCTTTATCAAGAGCTTTAGATTTACAGTCCCTTTTGAAGTGCCCTTCCTTTCCACATTTCCAGCATACCACCTTTACAAGCTTTCTTAGAGATTTAGATCTCCCTCTAGATTTAGATCTCCCACTCGATGACTTATTTTTGTTTCTATTCTGGGACCGTCCTAGTATAGACAAGGCATCACCATTCTGGCTCTCCATATTTTTCCGTCTCATCTCCTATGTCAATAAGGCTGAGACTATTTCATCAAACTGCAAGGCAGTTGCATTGCTACCCATTGCAATAACCAGACTATCCCATGAATCTGGTAGAGAACACAACAAACTGATGCACTTATCTTCATATGAAATTTTAATATCAACAGATGCTAACTGACTTACCACATTATTAAATTCATTCATATGCTCTGTCACCGAGTCTCCATCTTTCATCCTGAAGTTATACAACTTTTTTCGCAGGAACAATTTATTCACCAGAGACTTAGATTGGTACAAAGTCCCTAACTTGTCCCACAAAGCCTTTGCCGTAGCTTCCCCTGATACATTCAACAATACTGAATTTGAGACACACAATCATATTGTTCTCTTTGCCTTCCGATCCAACTTCTTCCATTCTTCATCGAACACTCCCGTTGGTTTAGTACCTGGATCTACCGCTATCCACTGATCTTTATCCACTAATAGATCCTCCATCTTGAGTTTCCACAACTCAAAACTTTCACCATTAAATTTCTCGATCTCTATCTTTCCACTGCTCGCCATCTTCTTTCACCACTAGAATCAATCTCGTAGATCTCCCACTGAACAGGGTCTACCACATGCCCGAGCAAAACCCCTCATCAACAAAGGCATCCCCTTGAAGCCAAAACTGCTTTGATAACAAATGTAGGTTTTAACCTCGTACAGAAATTACCTGCATATGAATTCTAAAACACAGAAAATAAATAATGTGAGAGTAGAACACACAAAACACATATACACAGAGATTTTCCCCTGGATCCCAAAACCAGGATTACCAACTTGATTTTTCATTATGTTCCTTTCAATGTTATAATACATATTTATACATGCCGAAGCATCCAATACCATGGACCAAAAACCATCGTGTCCAAAAAACATGTGCGAAAATCATGCACAAAGCCATAGGTGGGTCTGCCCAACCTAACATAGGGTCCAAAATAAAGTGGGGTTATGGGTACCCCTCAAATCCCTTGTTAACTATGTGGAAAGAATATAACACAACCCAACAAAAACCTCACTATGGGGGCTCCGCTGCCCAACACTTGAGATCGGGATATCATCAGGTGCGCATCAAAGAAGAAGAAATATACAAGATTGAATTCCATATCAAGTATGGGTATTATGAGCTTTTGGTGGTTCCTTTTGGTCTTACTAATGTTCTAGCTACTTTCATGTGCTTGATGAATGGTGTGTTGTTTCCTTATCTAGATAAGTTTGTGATAGTGTTCATTCATGATATATTCTAAGAATGAGGAAGAGAATGAAAAGCACCTGGAAGTAGGGTTAAGATTGAAGAGGGAGCATCAATTGTATTCCAATCTTAGCAAGTGCAGTTTCTTTCAGAATGAAGTTCATTACTTGGGGCATGTTGTTTCCAAGGAAAGTATAACAATGGACCCGAAAAATATTAGAGCTATCATGGAGTGGCCATCTCCTAGGAATGTGGATGAGGTCAGATCATTCATGGGATTAGTAGGTTATCCAGGAGGTTCATTAGTAAATTCTCACACATTACTTATCCTATTACGCCTTTGCAAAGAAAATGAAATAAGTTTTAATGGACTGAGGCATGTGCAACTAGTTTTGATAAGTTGAAGCATTTACCTACAAATGCTCTAGTATCAAAGATTGAAAATCCTATTAAGGAGTTCGTGGTATGTATAGATGCTTGTAAGAGAGGACTTGGTGGAGTCCTGATGCAGGAAGGGCAGGTGGCATGCTATGAGTCAAGGAAGTTGAAAGAACATGATTAAAACTGTGTGACTCATGGTCTTAAGTTGAAATCTATCATTCATGCCTTAAATATGTGGAGGCATTATCTTCTTGGCTGGAGATTTGTTCTAATGAGTGATCATAGTGGACTGAGGTACTCATTTGACCAACCAAACCTGAATTCCAAGAAAACTAGATGGTTGTCTACTCTTAGTGAGTTTGACTTCGAGATCAGATACATCAAGGGTAAGGAGAACACAATTTTGGATGCTCTTAGTAAGAGAGTGCATGTGAATCATATTTCCGCTGTGATATCTTATGGGACATATTTGCAGGAAAGGATCTTGCAAGAAAGGTAACATGATGGTAGGTACCAACATTTGAAGCATAGGTTGCAGCAACAGGGTGAAAGTGATAGGGATGAAGAGTATTACCTCACGCTAGATTCAAGAATAAGATTTATGTGTTGGATATTAGTGAGCTCAAGAAGCTTATCTTGAGGGAGTTTCATGTCAAGTCGTATTTAGGTCACCTAGGATATCATAATAATTTGACAATAGTTAATAATTTATATCATTAGCAAACTTGAAGAAATGGGTGGCTGAGTTGTTTGCTAGATGTATGTACTGACAGCAGGTAGAAGTAGAGTGTAAGCATCCAGTTGATTTGTTACAATTCTGATTCCAGAATGGAAATGGGATGTCATTTCCATGGACTTTATTACAGGTTTGTCAAGAGCATCGAAGTAGCATGATTCCATGATGGTTTTGGTTGATAGGTTGAGTAAGGTAGCTCAGATATTCATCAGGGAGATAGTGAGATTGCATGGTATTCCCAACAATATTGTATCAGACAGAGATACCAATTTCACTTCTAGGTTTTAAAAGGAGTTGTTTGAAGGCTTAGGGACAAAGTTGGATTCCAGTACCACTTATCATTCACAGATAATGTTGAAAATGTAGGTTTTGACTTTGCCTTGGTAAAACTAGATTAGAATTCAAATTTCAATTTCAGTAGAATACTTGGAGGTAGTTAACTGAGGTGACATGGATATTTTCACATAGTTAACTTAGTAAATTAAAGTTGGAGACACTTGAGTTCATTTCTACGTAATTGATTTCTAATTTGCAGAAATCTATTTTAGTTAATTTGAGTTATTGTTAGTTTAACTAGTTCTAACTGTTAGAAGAACTAGTGGAGGTCAAGTTGTGGGTGTGTAACTTCAAACACATTGAGTGATCAACTAGTTAACTAATCAATCAGCCAAAAATAATTTTTGCATGCAGAGAATTTGAGTTACCTAGTTGAGATTAGATTTCAAGGGCAGTGTACCATCAATTGTAAACTAATCCAATTTGTATAGATGGGGCATGTAGACAGAGGATTGGCCTATGGTAATTGTGCAATTCCTTGGTATGGAATTCATAAATAATAGGGGAATCTTCCCAAGGGAACAACGCAAGAAAATAGGAGCTTGGGAAGGCTTGAAATTGGCTCAATGTTGGGCTAGGTTCAGCCAGTCATGCGAAGGGATGGACTATACTAGTGCAGGGTGTGCTTAGGCTTGAGAAATCATTGTATTTATTCTCTATTC
The DNA here is from genome assembly GCA_031772625.1 of Pinus tabuliformis. Lineage (NCBI taxonomy): Eukaryota > Viridiplantae > Streptophyta > Pinopsida > Pinales > Pinaceae > Pinus > Pinus tabuliformis. The sequence goes on along the minus strand of CM062820.1, from coordinate 419,532,071 downwards.
TCTGATTAATGCAATACATATAGTAAGGGGTTTTGAGCAGTTTCTTTCCCCTAGATAAATATCTATGTATGTGTGATGTTTCCTTTTTCATGTCAATGATTCTTTTTTTAGATGGTGAATTAACTTTCACAGATCAATAGAGTAGCTTCAAGTATTGTGATTTAGTAAATTTAATGAGCAGTTTTGAAGCTACATATTAATTTATACATGATATCGGAGCTAGAATCATTGTAGAGAAGATATTTCAAAGTTATCATTACAGGAGGTTTGAGGTTGCAGGTTTTCTTCAGGACTGAGAAGATGGCTTTCAATGGACTAAGGATCGAGTATGCCCTTGAGGGAAGCTCGAATTATGTTGCATGGAAGGATCAGATGGATGCAGTACTAGAGGATAATGGGTTGAAATAATTCATTGATAATGATATTCTGAAACCAATAGCAGTTGATGCTCAGAATCTAGCAGATTGGAAGAAGTGTGTGGCCAAGGCAAGGAGGATCATATTGGAGGGAGTACAAGACCATATTGTCTCCAATATCCATGGGAAAGAAAATTTGTATGAAATGTGGTGAGTGTTGATAGTTTGTTCCAAAATAGTAGTGACCACAGGAAATTGGCACTCAAGGACAAGCTTCGAAATATCAAGATGCAGAGGAAAAAGACCATTCCACAGTAGATGAGAAGGTTCACACAGTCATGATGAACTTGGTCAAGTTGGTGTTATTGTAGCAAAGGATGATTTGGTGAGCCTAGCCCTTCTAGCCCTTCTTAAGAACTGGCACAACTACCAAGATTCAGTGAATGGGAGGGAGAGGCTACCAAATTGGGAACGCTTGTGTTCTGATTTGGTGAAGGAGGAGATAAGGTGGAGCAACAGATACGACACCTCATCCAAGGGGTGAGGATGAGGAGAACTATGCCTTGGATGGAAAGGAAAATAAAGGGAAAGGGAATAAATCCCAATCCAAAGCATATTCAAGTCAAGGGGGAAAGAAGAAAGACTTGCCCAGAATAAAGTGCTTTCACTGTCATGCATTCAAGCACTATGCAGTGGAGTGTCCACACAAGAAATCAAGAAAGAATATCGTAGGATGAGCAATGGGTAAAGACTTGGCTTCACAGTTCAAAATTGATTTTCCATCATTACACACATCGAAATCACAATGATGGGTAGTGTGTGGTATCTCAACAGTGGTGCCTCATTCCACATGGTGAGAAAAAAAGAATTTATTAGTGACTTGGAGGAGAAGGATCTCAAGATTCACATTGAGATGGGATATGATGGAAGGTATATCATGACCGGTACTGGTATAGTTACTTTTCAGAGAGATTCTCACTCCCCTCTCAAGCTCAAGGACGTGATATTTGTACTGGGTCTAAAGAAGAATCTAGTTTTTATAGTTGTGATGGAGGACCATGGATACAATGTGATATTCAACAAAGGGAAGGCTTTCCTAAGACATATCACCACAGGACAAGTGAAGTTGATTATGGTTCAAGTGAATAACCTCTACAAATTAGATGTGGAATACTATGCAACATTTAGCTCAAGAGCAGAGAAGGTGCAGACCCGAGATCTCGACGAATTATGGCATAGAAGACTTGGCCATTTTCATCATGGAACTTTGCAAATCATGCAACATATTTCTACAGGCCTCCCTAAAGGAGCACTAGAGCAGCAGGATACATGCAAAGGGTCTACCTTATCGAAGTACACAAAATCCACCTTCAATGATCAAGACATCATGGCGCGTGTATTTCTTGAAAGGATTCACTCTGATGTCTGTGGACCTTTCTCGTTAGCCTCCACTATCAAGCACATGTATTTTGTTATATTTTTAGATTATTTCTCATGGAAGTGTTGGATCTACTTAATGCAAAAGAAAGACTAGACATTCTTCAAATTTGTTGAGTTTAAAGCACTTGTTGAGAAAGAGAATGACAAGAAAGTGAAGGCTCTCAGGAGCTATAACGGTGGTGAGTAAGTGTTGAATGAGTTTAAAAATTTGATTGCAATGGAAGGCATTCAACATGAGTTTACAACATGCCATAACCCATAGCATAATGGTGTAGTTGAGAGGAAGAAACAAAGTATTGTGGGAGTAGCACATGCGATGTCACATGACCAAATCCTACCTCTACAATTGTGGGCTGAAGCATGCAACGCAATGGTCTATTTGCATAACAAGAGTCCTCATAGGATTCTTGGGATGATCACACTAGAGGAATCTTTTCAGGGAAGAAACCAAATGTGTCACACTTCAATATGTTTGGATCATTAGTTTACTGTCATGTTTCCAAGGAAGCAAGGAAAAAGCTAGAGCCGAAAACAGAGTTGGGCATATTTTTGGGGAACACATATACACCTCACAAATATCATGTGTAATTTCCATCCCTCAAGATGACAATGGTCATACATGATGTGAAGTTTGATGAGGAGAAGAAAATGAGGTGTTCTCTTGAGAGGGAGCTTAAGTTGAAGCCTGATCAAGAGCTTTTGGCTCCAAAGGAAGAACCTCAGGAAGTTGTGGAGAAGCCACAAGGAGAGGAGAAGAGAGTTGAGACATCCATTCAAGCAAAGAAATCCAGAGAAGGAAAGAAGAAAACCAGGGAAAATGTGGGAGCATCCACATCACAAGTGCAGGAAGAGGAGGTCACCGAATCGGTACACTAGCTACATGGATCTAATGAGTGAGTTGCTAGAGACAAATCCATCCTCATTCGAGGAAGTTGTAGAGAAACCCATATGGGTTAATGCTATGGTAGAGGAATATGATTCCATTGTCAGAAATAGTGTTTGGGAAGTGGTCCCAAGATCAACAGACAAATTAGTGGTTGGTTCAAGATGGCTTTACATGGTAAAGCATGTAGCAGACAGTAGCATAGGTAAACACAATGCCATATTTTTGGCTAAGGGATTCTCTCAGGTAGAGGGAATTGACTATGAGGAGACCTTTTCTCTAGTAGCAAGGTACTCATCCATCAAATCAATTCTAGCACTGTGAGCATAGATGGAGTGGAAGATACACCAGATGGATGTGAAGACAACATTCCTCAATGGAGTTATTGAGAAGGAGGTGTATATTTAGCAACCAAAGGGGTTTGAGACCTTTGAAAAAGAGTCGCATGTGTGTAGACTCAAGCGATCATTGTATGGACTCAAGAAAGCACCTCATGCTTAGTATCAATATCTCATCGGTTTGGGCTTCACCAAAAGTGAAGCAGATGCAAAAATTTATCACATTACATTAGAAGGTAAATTATTGATAATTATTTTATATGTCGATTACTTGATCCTTACTAGTGATGAGAAGTTGATCAGATCTTATAAGGAGGGCCTTGCAAGAGAGTTCGAGATCAAGGACATGGGCCTCATGCACTACTTCCTTGGTTTGGAAGTACGACAATGAGATGGGGAATTGTTTGTCTCTCAGGACAAGTATGCCAATAAAATACTTCAGAGGTTCTGCATGGATAGGTGCAAACCCATGGAGACTCCTCTAGTAGGAAACTAGAGGAAATAGGACGTTACTTCAGGTGAAGTAGTTGAGGCTATCATTTACAGGAAGCTTGTGGGTTCACTCATGTAATTGGTGAAAACCGAACATGTGTTATGTAGTTAACCAACACAGTCAGCCAATGGTTAATCCAAATAAACTGTATTGGAGGGAAACAAAGGATGTGTCAAGATACCTCAGAGGCACTACTCAGTTTGGTCTTTGGTATAGATGGACATAGGGAGTGAAGCCATAAGGATTCATAGATATAGATTTGGCAGGGAAAACATCAGATTCGAAGAGCACATCAGGAGGAATTTTTAGTGTTGGGTTAGAAACAGTTTCTTGGTACAACAGGAAGTAGAGATCTATGGCACTCAACTCAGCAGAAGCAAAGTACATGGTTGCAAGTCAAGTAGCTTGCGAGGCTATCTGGGTGAGAAAGATTCTTGTTGAGCTATATGGTCAGATGATGGGTCCTAAAGTGATTTACTATGAAAATTAGAGTTGTATCAAACTATTTGAGAATCCATTATTTCATTATCAATCCAAGAATATTGACATCAAGTATCACGATCTATGAGATTGTGTGCAAAGGTGGACTATGGTTTCGCAGTGTATTCCATTAGAGGAACACGATGCAAATATTTCAACAAAGGCCTTGTTAAGAGGAAAATTAGAGTTCCATGGTATCTGATAGTCCCTTTATTGCTGAGAGGGAGTGTTTAAAATGCAAAAAGAAAATCTAGTTTTGACTTTGCCTTGGTCAAACTAGATTAAAAGTTGAATTTGAATTTCAGCAGAATACTTGGAGGTATTTAACTGAGGTGACATGGCTCTTATCACTCAGTTAACTCCGTAAATTTGAGTTGGAGACACTTGAGTTCAGTTTTGCGTGAATGATTGATAATTTATAGAAATTTGTTTTAGTTAATTTGAGTTATTGCCAGTTTAATTAGTTCTATCTGTCAGAAGATTTAGTGGAGGTCAAGTAATGGGTCTGTAACTTCAACCACATTGAGTGATCAAATAGTTAACTGATCAATCAAACCAAAATAATTGTTGCATGCAAATAATTTGAGTTATCGAGTTGAACTTGAGTTTCAAAGGCAATGTACTATTAGTTGTAAACTAATCCAAGTTGTACAGGTGGTGCATGCAGTCAGAGGATTGGCTTATGGTAATTGCACAATTCCTTGGTGTGGAATTCCTAAATAATAGGAGCAATTTCCCGAGGGAACAACACAAGGGAATAGGAGCTTGGGAAGGCTTAAAATTGGATAAGTGTTGGGCCAGGTTTTGTCAGTTAGGAAGAGGGATAGATTATACTAGTGCAAGGTGTTCTCAGGATTGAGAAAGAATTGTATTTCTTCTCTATTCTCTAATTAATTCATTAAAAATAGTAAGGGGTTTTGAGCAGTTTATTTCCCCTAGATAAATATTTTTGTATGTGTGATGTTTCCTTTTGCATGTCAATGATTCTCGTTTGAGATGGCGAATTAGCTTCCGCAGATCAATAGAGTAACTTCAAGTCTTGTGATTTAGTAAATTTCATGAGTAGTTTTGAATCTACAAATTAATTTCTATAAACAAATGGATAGATAGAGAGGGTCAACAATATTCTTGAGGAGATGTTGATGATGTACATCATGCATCAACAAAGGAAGTGGGAAGAGTATCTTCCATTGGTATAGTTTTCTTATAAAATTGGTATAAGAAATTCTTGAGGATGAGTCCATTTGAGACTCTTTACAGGCAGAGTTGTAATACTCCTATTAGCTGGGGTGATCCACTAAACATGGTGTTGATCAGAACATATATGTTGACAGAGATGGAACAAATAATGTAGGTTATTAAAAGGAATTTGAAGGAAATAAATGACATGCAGAAGAGTTATGCATATCAACACAATAAATTTAAGAAGTTTTAGGTTGGGGAGCGTGTGTACTTGCACACCAAGCCCAGGAGGATCTCCTTGAGGATTGGTTAATGTGCCAATATGGAACCTCAGTATTTAAGGCCTTTTGAGATCCTTTAGAGGATTGGACTAGTGGCTTATTGACTTGCACTACTGTCAACGATAAAATTCCATGATGTCTTCCATGTTTCATTGCTTAAAAGATATGTGCAGATGTTAATCACGTGATTGATTGGTCTGTATTACAGGTGGAACTAGATGGAGAATTTCAGTCAAAACCTTAATGCATATTGTAGTGGAAACAAATCAATTTCTTTGAAACTGAGCAATAAAGCAAGTTAAAGTGCAGTGGAAGCACTTTGGCCCCAATGAGGCTACATGAGAGATGGTTGATCATATGTGGGCTTTGTATCCTTCAATATTTGTTGGTTCAAGTAAATGTGTTTTTGGTACATGTATGGTTGTAGATATCGCAATGAGATATGTTATAAAGCTCCAATATGTTGGGATGTGTAATATTCTTTCCACGACTAGCCCACGTAGTTAACCAGGGGGGGTAGAAGGGGTGCGGATCCCCCCCTTCGTTGCGCCAATTGCGTAGCTGGGGGAGTCACAGGGGGTTTGAGGGGTGCAGGTAACCCCTCTTTATGGGGTCTGGGGTAGCGCCCCAGAAAATTTTGTTTTTGGACCCTATATTAGGTTGGGCGGACCTACCTATGGTTTTGTGCATGATTTTCGCACATGGTTTTGGATGCGATGGTTTTCAGTCCATGGTTTTGGATGCGATGGTTTTCGGTCCATGGTTTTGGACGCGATGGTTTTTGGTCCATGGTATTGGATGCTTTGGCATGTATAAATATGTATTGTAACATTGAAAGGAACATAATGAAAAATCAAGTTGGTAGTCCCAGTTTTGGGATCCAGGGGAAAATCTCTGTGTATATGTGTTTTATGTGTTATGCTCTTGCATTGTTTATTTTCTGTGTTTTAGAATTCATATGCAGGTAATTTTTGTATGGGGTTAAAACCTACATTTGGTATCGGAGCTGTTTTGGCTTCAAGGGAATGCCTTTCTTGCTGAGGGGTTTCACTCGGGCTTGTGGTAGACCCTGTTCAGTGGGAGATCTGCGAGATCGATTCTGGTGGTGAAAGAAGATGGCGAGCAATGGAAAGATAGAGATCGAGAAATTTAATGGTCAGAGTTTTGAGTTGTGGAAACTCAAGATGGAGGATCTATTGGTGGATAAAGATCAGTGGATCATGGTAGATCCAGGTACTAAACCAATGAGAGTGTCCGATGAAGAATGGAAGAAGTTGGATCGGAAGGCAAAGAGCACAATACGATTGTGTGTCTCAGATTCAGTATTGTTGAATGTATCAGGGGAAGCTACGACGAAAGATTTGTGGGACAAGTTAGGGACTTTGTACCAATCTAAGTCTTTGGTGAATAAACTATTCCTACGGAAAAAGCTGTATAACCTAAGGATGAAAGATGGAGACTCAGTGACAGAACTTCTGAACGCGTTTAATATTGTGGTAAGTTAGTTATTATCTGTTGATATAAAAATATCAGATGAAGATAAGTGCATCATTTTGTTGTGTTCTCTACTAGACTCGTGGGATAGCTCGGTTATTGCAATAGGTAGCAATGCAACTACCTTATAGTTTGATGAAATAGTCTCCTCCTTACTGATGGAGGAGATGAGATGGAAAATATGGAGAGCTAGAATGGTGATGCCTTGTCTGTATGAGGACGGTCCCAGAATAGAAACAAAAATAAGTCATCAAGTGGGAGATCTAAATCCAGAGGGAGATCCTAGAAAACCTGTAAAGGTGGTGTGCTAGCAATGTGGAAAGGAAGGGCACTACAAAAGGGACTGTAAATCTAAAGATCCTGATAAAGGAAAGGGATCTAATGATGCTCCTTCTGCAGAGGTGAAAACCACCTCAGATGAAGGTGGGGATGTGTACTTGGCTTCTTCAAGTACACATGTAGATCATGAGTCATGGTTGATTGACTCAGGTGCATCCTTTCACTTCACTCCCCATCGAGAGTGGTTCTGCAAGTATGAGAAATATGATGGTGGTGATGTCTTCTTGGGGGATGATAAGAAGGTTAGAATCATTGGTCACGAAAAAGTAAAGTTGAAGTTGCAAGGTGGAAGGGTTAGAACACTTTTGGGTGTTCTGAGCATTAGCCAGAAATCTGATTTTTGTAAGCACGCTAGATGATGCAGGTATAAATACAGTGTCTGAGAAGGATACCTACAAGATGGTTTGGGGGGCACTAGTATTGATGTGGGGAGTTCAAAATGGAAATCTGTACAAGCTACAAGGTAGCACTGTTATTGACGGGTTCCACAGTTCCGTGGTTCCTGAAAGTGGAGAAGAAAATCTAGTGGTCTTTGGAGAGAAGACCATGTTGTGGCATCAAAGGCTTGGACATATTGGAGAGAAGGGCCTTCGAATACTTCATGGTAAAGGTATGGTAGAAGGTATGAGTAATAGCTCTCTAGATTTTGATTTCTATGAAAATTGTGTATATGGGAAGCAGAATTGGGTGAGTTTCCCCCCTTGTGGTAAGAGGGCAAAACAGATATTAGAGCTTGTGCACAGTGATGTGCTTGAACCTGTGAAGGTTCCATCACTGGGTAAGTCTATGTACTATGTATAATTTATAGATGAATTCTCAAGGAATACATAGATATATTTCCTTAAGAAGAAATCTGAAGTCTTTGATAGGTTTAAAGAATTTAAGGCTCTGGTGGAAAACCAGACAAAGAAGAAGATAAAGGTGCTGAGGACAGATAATGGTGGAGAGTTTTGCATTAAGGAATTTGAAGAATTCTATAAGAAGTGTGGTATAGCATGGCAGAAGACTACTCCATATACACCTCAGCAAAATGGAGTTGCAGAAAGAATGAACAAGACGTTGATGGAAAGGGCAAGAAGCATGCTCAGTGGTGCTAGGTTAGGAAAGGAATTCTAGGCAGAGGCGGTGGAGACAGCATGTTACTTGGTCAATAGATTACCTTCATCAGCATCGGAGGATAAGACTCCACAAAAAGTATGGATTGGTAAGAAGCCCTCTCTTTCTCATCTGAGGATATTTGGATGTGATGCATATGTACATGTTCCAAAGGAGAAACGAACCAACTTGGATAGTAAATCTAAAAAGTGCATCTTTATTTGGTATAAGGATGGTTTAAAGGGTTATAAGCTTTGGAACCCAGTGACAAGGAAGGTTATGTACAACTGAGATGTGGTGTTCAAAGAGGTGAAAGATGTTATTAAACATGAAGTCTAACCAAAGGAACCTGAGAAGATAGAGTTTGAGATAAAGGAGGAAGAATCAGACTCTACAGTAGAGGAGGAATCAGAAGATGAAGAGCCACAAACTTTAGGTTTGAGAAGATTAGTTCGAGAAAGAAGGCAGCCAGAAAGGTATAGTCCATCTTCTTTCTGTTCAAATTATTCTTTATCTATTACTAATGATGATCCCAGAATTGTGAATGAAGTAGTATATTTAGAGGATGGAAAACTCTGGAAAGAGGCCATGGTTGATGAAATGGCATCTTTGCACAAAAATGAGGCTTGGGATCTGGTGGAGTTGCCGGTTGGAAGGAAACCCATTGGTAGCAAATGGGTGTTCAAGAAGAAGAAAAATGTAGAAGGAAAGGTGGAGAAATAAAAAGCTCAGTTGGTAGCAAAAGGTTATTCCCAGGTGTCGAGAATTGATTTTGGTGATATTTTTTCTCCTGTTGCCAAGGTAACTTCTATTAGATTACTTTTATCTGTTGTTGCTGCTTTTGATTTTGAGGTAGAAAATATGGATGCAAAGACAACATTTCTTCACGGGGATCTGGAAGAGGAGTTCTACATGAAGCAACCTAAAGGCTTTGCGGTGAAGGGTTAGAAAGAACTGGTATGCAAGTTAAATAAGTCTCTATATGGGTTAAAACAATCACCAAGGATGTGGTATCAGAAATTTGATACATTTATACGGGGACTTGGCTTCACCAGAAGCAAAGAAGATCATTGTGTGTATTTTAAACTAATTGGTGACTATGTTATTTATCTGGTCTCGTATGTGGATGATATGTTGCTATTTGGAAATGACAAAGAAATTATCCAAGATTTGAAGAACCATTTGTCCTCCAAATTCGACATGAAAGATCTTGGTGCTGCAAACTAGATTTTGGGCATGGAAATTAAAATAGATTGGACAAAGAGGAAGCTCTCGTTAAACCATAGGAAGTACGTCGAGACAATATTGTAGAGGTTTAATATGCAGGATAGTAAACCGGTGAAGGTTCCTATTCCTATAGGTGTAAAGTTGTCTACTGAATAGTGTCCCAAGACACAAGAAGAGGAAGAGGACATGTCCCATGTTCCATATGCAAGTGCAGTTGGTAGCCTGATGTATGCAATGGTCCATACTAGACTAGACATTGCACATGCAATGGGAGTATTGAGCAGGTTTATGTCAAAACTAGGGAAGGAGCACTGGACAACAATGAAGCGGGTTTTCAGGTATTTGCGTGGCACTAGTGATTATGGTTTGTGCTATCAAGGAAGACCAAGATTGGACAGAGTGTTGGATATTTGTGGCTTTGTTGATGCAGACTGGGCCAGAGATCTGGATCAGAGAAGATCTACAAGTGGGTATGTGTTTAACCTATTTGGAGGTGCAGTCAGTTGGATGAGTAAGAAACAATCTGTAGTGGCACTATCAACTACAGAGGCAGAATACATGGCAGCCACTCATGCAAGCAAGGAAGCAGTTTGGTTGCAGAGATTGTGTTCAAGTATGGGGTTAGTACAGTGAGCTATAAGGATAGACTGTGATAGGAAAAGTGCAATTTTCTTGGCAAAGAACCCTGCATATCATTCAAAGACAAAGCACATTGATGTTCAGTATCACTTTGTGAGGGATATGATAGAAGACAAAAAGGTGTTGCTGGTAAAGGTGGACACTTCGAAGAATACTACAGATGCATTGACAAAATCTGTGAGCTTTGAGAAGTTCTCTTGGTGTAGAGAAACAATGGGCATTGCAAGGCTGAATACATGACTAAGCTCTCTTATGGCTCCCTGTGGAAAGAAAAAAACAAGTGGGATAATGTTGGGATGTGTTATATTCTTTCCACGACTAGCCCATGTAGTTAACCGGGGGTTTAGAAGGGGGCGGATCCCCCCCTACGTTGCGCTGATTGCGTAGTGGGGGGAGTCACAGGGGGTTTAAGGGGTACAGGTAACCCCACTCTATTGGGTTCGGGGTAGCACCCTGGAAAATTTTGTTTTTGGACCCTATATTAGGTTGGGCAGACCTACCTATGGTTTTGTGCATGATTTTCACACATGGTTTTGGACGCGATGGTTTTCGGTCCATGGTATTGGATGCTTCGACATGTATAAATATGTATTGTGACATTGAAAGGAACATAATGAAAAATCAAGTTGGTAATCCCGGTTTTGGGATCTAGGGGAAAATTTATGTGTATATGTGTTTTATGTGTTATTCTCTTGCATTGTTTATTTTCTGTGTTTTAGAATTCGTATGCAGGTAATTTCTGTACGGGGTTAAAACCTACACAATAAGAAGTATGTTTATTTTATTTTTAGCTGCATGTAATTGTAAATACCACATCGAGCTATGTTATAAAGCTCCATAGGAAATATGTTTTCGTTTTTCAATGGTTTGCTAGTCATGGTTGTCATAGAAAACCAATGACAGTGTTCCCCTAAGGGGGGAGGGGTTTGTAACAACCTTGGGATAAAGCTTCATGTAATAAAGGATAATAAAGGAAAAATAAGACCAAGGTCATGGGACATGTATTCCAAGTTGAATTTTGGGCAAGCACTATATTGGGCATCATTTTTTATTTAATAATGGATATGAAAATTGGAAAAGGAAGAGAGGAAATAATTGAAATTTACTTATGAAAATAAAGGAAAATAAGAGAAAAGGAAGGTGAAGGGACACAAACTTGCATGCTAAGGAAATTAGAGGAAAAATGAAGGAAAATGAAGAAAAAGGAGACATCAATAATAAAAAGGCATTAAAGGACAATTCATAGATTTTGTCAGTTCCATTTCACTCTCTCCTTTCATTCTCCTTCATACACTCTTGCACACTTAGAGTATTCTTGGATCATTTTGGAAATCTCATGGATTTGGAGAAAGGAAAGCAAAGGAGAAGGGTGGATCACCAACTTCAACGGGAAGATCTTGTAGGTAACAGGTTGCATGTATGATTTCCTAGCTGAGGTGTGAATGCATGGTACATGCATTTATTTTTTTTTTTTATTAGCTATCATTGGCATGGGTTTTTCCTAGTTTGACAGTGGTTTCAACCTTGCCTTACCATTTCCTAAATAACCATGTCGTGATTGTATTCCTTCTTCGTTGAGCTTTGGATTGTTGGAAGGTTTTGGAACCAGGTGAGGTGGTCTCAAGAAAATTTCAAAGGGTTGGGCGTGGAGATGGTTCTCTCTGGGAAGCCCTCGATAGGTGGGTGGAGACAAGAAAATTCCTTAAGGTACAATGAAGAAATTTCAAGGCATCCAAGCTTGGTTTGGTTTTGTGATCTAAGGACCGGTTTAGGTAAGATAACGGTAGCTTGAGGGTGGAGGTGGTTTAAACTTTGGGTTCCATGTTTTATTTTGTCTTGGTTTATCCCATGAGATCCCACATTCATGCTTGTAATATGGCATGGGCATGATTTGATGAAAGAAAGATTTGGTTCAGCCCAATCTATGGTTGGGTGGTACATGGAAGTCCCTGACTTGGATGGATTTTGCATATGTTAATAAGAGCTATTTTCCCATTGTTATCTATAAGAACTTGTAGTTGTTATTATGTGTATTTGATGGTTGATTTGTCATGGTTAATATTATGGTTATATGATGCTTATAAGCATGGTTTTATGATGTGCTATACATATGGCTCTTGTTTATGATTTGATAAGTTTTGGAATGGTTGATGAATGCATGGGCTAACGAGTTTTGTTGCAGATACTTGAGAGGGAATTAGACCTTCTTGGTTATTCTCAAATGAAGTTTGGAGATTTAAGACCATATATGCATTCACGGCCTGTAACTATATGTTTACCATATGTTTGAAAAAATGTCTATCATGTTCTAGGAAATATATCTCAAGTTATGGCTTCAAGTTTGAATGTTTGGCATTGTTATCATGTTAATTATGATTCTAGAAAGTTATAGGTAATTCTGGGCGGTGGCCTAGAGGATAGCCTATAAAAGTGGCATAGATATTGGAAACATTGGCACAAAACTAGAGGATTTAGGTCATAAGTGAATGGAAGCAAGCTTGTGCATGTGGTTGGGGCCTCATAACCACACTCTTTCCTTGTTTTGCATACGGTTGGGGTGTTAGGTCAGTGAAAAAGGGTTACAACTCAGGGATTGATCACATGGAGTGGTTGTTCAACTCCTAAGAGATTTGTAGTCCTTGTAGGATGTCATTAAGGTTTCAATTTGTAGGCCCCACTTCCTTAACTGGAACTTGAAGGTCGGGTCATGTCATAGTAGCACTCAACCTCACATTTACCCTGGGAGCTTATAAAAGTGGGTAAATGTTGGGATGGGTGGTTACATATAACTAATAACATCAAGACATGAATATAACCATTTTCCCACAAGGGAACCCTCCAGGAAGTCAAGAGGTAGCATGAGAGCATGAGGTATTAAAAATTAGAAAGGTATGAATGTTGCTTCCCCCCACTCTTCCTGAATCAAGGTTTTTTTGCATCCTCAAAAAAATGGAAAATAGGAAGGTCATAGGAAAGAAACAAAAAAATCATAGTAGGCATACGTAATTTTCCACATATTGTTTTACATTCAGTTAATTTTGATTAAATACTATAATTAAGAAACATATCTACACCTACCTAAGAGATCCAATATATTTGAAGCATCATCCTAAGAGGTAGGACATATGAGATGCTACATAATGGCATAAAAGTTTGGCAAGAAAGAACCATATGTAGCATAATGTGGAAGTTGAAACTTATAGCATGATGAGTTGTAAAATGAGATTTGGCGTAAAAAACATTTTGATGGAGTAATGAACCCTGGAAATATTTATACATGAAACAACTAAACTTGGAAATAATCTTTGATTTTTATTTGCAAAATTTGTTTTCGAGCAAGTTGGTTTTCAAACAAGATTTGTTTAACTATGCCCATAATATTTTCAAAGTAAAAAATTATTATGCCTGAGGATGCCCACCAACAAGTTAATTTTCAAACACTCCAAGTTCTAATTCTTCCTGCGACAAGTTTTCACCATCAAATTTTACTCTGGGAAAGGGATTAGGATCACAAGGTAGCTCAACATCGCAAGTGACTTGAATGACATTATTGCAAGAGTTAGGAGGGGGTGGAGCAGGAAGGTATGGTACACTTGTGAATGAAAGTAGGATGAAGTTATGGTATGGTAGTATTAATGTCATGAAAATTATTTGGATTTAAGATTTACTATAGAAACAAAGGAAATTTGATCAAATTATATATAATCTTTTCAATCCGCACTTGCATTCAATGTGGTTGGTGGGGCGCTCCGGAAGGATACAAACTTACCCGATAGAGAAGGAAGGATCCGTCATAGTTGTGATTCAGTCAGTTATACAGAGTTTTTTTTGTTCAAGCCCCGTTCAATACACAGTCTCCCATTCTTACATTCCCTAGTCAATCCCCATTCCGTTTGCATTCCCCCATCCCCACTTTATCACATTACCACTTACCATACCCGCGTTCAGTACGCCTTCCTTCCACCGTCACCCAGGAGACATGTATTTTAAGGTAGGAAAAAGAAAATGCATGTGCATACCATGGTGAAATAGTAGGCCTTTTTTAAGGTTTTATCTTGTGTCAATGGGAACAATGACATTTTGGGTGTGGAAATATATTTCACTTTGACACTAGTTTTCATTTTCTCTTCATATCATTGAAATAGTAGGCCTTTTTTAAGGTTTTATCTTGTGTCAATGGGAACAATGACATTTTGGGTGTGGAAATATAGTTCACTTTGACACTATTTTTCATTTTCTCTTCATATCATTTCTTTATTTGTAGTGACCCCAATCTATCTATAATTTTGATGAAAATATTTCTTGTTATTGGTGGTATCTATTAATGGATGGAATACTTGTAACAAGCTTCATCAAACTTGTGCTTCTGACATGCCTTGTTCGTGGATTCAATATCACATAATGTTGTAATTTCCTTGTTTGAAGACATTCCCTTTCCTATGAAAATATATTCCTAAAAATCACTTGATTAGAGATTGACCTTGATCCTTTTGAAACATGTAAAAGCTTAGCACTTCTCTAAGATAAAGGGTGTGATCATGGAAGAAAAGAGGTGTATAGTATTATTATTCCAATAAGTATGTAAAATAGTCACAATCCAAGGAAATATAAACAAACAAACAAACAAACAAAAAATCATTTCTTAGATATTGAGGAGTGTTGACCAAGTAGATTACCTGATAGCATTTTGTTGATAACTTCTTCATTTCACATCTGATTGACGTATTTCAAAAACCAAGTTAAAATGGATTCATAGTGATATATCTAGTAAAAACATGTTTTCAAATTATTTGGATTTATATGTCAAACATTTTGAAGAACAACCTACTTGAAAATTTCATTTAGGATTTTTTTCCTATACCAATAGTTAGTATTTCTAGCCTAGATTTTTCATGTAATAGTCTGATTTTTTTATTTCTAGCTTAGAACAACAATTACTTTTTTTTTTTTTAACAACATTTTCATTAAATACCCAATTGACATTATTCTAGTGAAAAATTAAACTAGACTCATGTAGATATACCCATTTTAAATAAGTTTAAAAAATGTTTTGATTTGATATCTCAAAACTACTAACGTACATTCTAGGATGTAGAGTTTAATTTTGTTTCCAAGAGAGGAAATTACTAAATTAAGCAGAAAATTTGCATCTAACATCAAAATGAGGTGATTAAAGTTTATATGTAAAAGATCCATCTTAAGCACAAATCTAACATGAGCCGAGAGGGATCAAATTTCTTCATGTGCAAACTTCTTTTAGAGTGCAAAATTTAAAAAAAAATTGCATATCTTTCTCTCTCTCTCTCTGTATATATAGATAGTTGACATTAAAATATTTTACATAACATGTCAATCGAGACATTCTATAAGAGCACAGTAAAATGGTAATTTTTTTATTAATATACTTTTAAGTATACATCAATATTAGTTCGTATTAAAATATTTTAGTGATAACCCACATTGATTTTTTTTGTTATTATGATTATTCTAAATGTCATATATTAATTTTATATTAAGAATTAAATGAATTAAATGTATCCCTCTTATTATTCTTTTTTTAGTGTGGTTTAAGTACACTAGAGATTGGTGGCCACTATGTCCATGGAAATGTCTCGGCAGATCCACTTGAAGGGATCACTTCTCGCTAACTCATTAGTAGATCCTAACCCCGAGAGTGTCGAGGAGAATTAACCCCATTATAGTTGACATTGCTTTTATTATAGTTGACATTGCTTTTATATTAGAGAATATTTTATTTTTATTTCAAGAGAGATATGTGTCAAATTCATATTAAACACGGATAAAACTACACATCACCCTCATATTGAGATTTAGAATAAGCATCTCAACTCAACTAGATTCCAAATAATATCTTCCTTAAAAACATGTTTATAAAAGATCTTCATTTTCCCTCACAAATCATGATTATCCCAACTTTCTTTTAGTAATTTTACTCATTAAAATTAATACAAAAATATAAAAAACAACCATTTTCTTCATAAATATAATATAAATGTGTAATTGTTATATGGGCATGTTTATTATAATTTAGTAATTCTCTTTTTTTTTTAATCTCTAATTCCCATTTTGTGAACCTTAAGACATGACCTTCATAAGACCTATAATTCCTTAATGGATTTGTAACAAATTTTTTTATATCATCACTTCATTATGTAAAATTTCATTAATATATAAGTTGGATGAAAAATTATCATTTACAAATATGGTAAGAAATTGAAACTCATAATTACCTTGAGGCATTTGATTTTCCTTTAGAAACATGCTTATTCTTCATTTTCCTCCCCTTTCAAAACATGGACATAAATTGATGCTCAATTCATTAATGTAGCATATATTAATGCATCAACTAAATGGACTCGAAAATAAAAATAAAAAATGACAAAGAATGTGTTGCTCATGATGTAGAGCAAAATATAAAATTGGTTTGGAATGGAGGAAGTGGAAAAGGAGGCCAGTGAGAAAAAAGGGATTATGAGTGGTAAGGTGATATAAAGAGGCATATGGTAGAAACAATGAAGAAATTAATGAATGTAGGACATAAAAGGAAGTAAAAATATTATGAAATAAAAAGTGAGTGAGATGAGGAGTGAAAAGATAATAAAGAAATAGTAAAGGAAGGTAGGCCATAAGTGAAGAAATATTAAAAATGGGAAGATATGTTTTAAAAAAGAAAGATTGAATAAATAGTAGGCCATATAAGTGAAGAAATATTAAAAATGAGAAAGAGATATTATAAAAAGGAAGAAAGATTGAATAAATAGTAGGATGAAGAGGAAGGAATGAGGTGTGAAATGAAATGGAATGAGATGGAGTGACTCATTATTTTTAAAATGAAAACTAAATTGTGCATGCTTGAAATTAGTTAGTGTCAAAATAGATGGAGCTTTAATTAGCTAAGGAAGATTATTTGCTTACAAAATTTATATTGTTATTTAAGGCTCAAAATATCCATATTAATGTAATATTAGATAAATTAAAAAGAGTATTCCTTAATCTTTCTTGATGTCTTGTGGTGAATGTTTCTACATCCTTGCTTGTTTTTTCTCCTCTTGTAGATTTATCTCGCAATGGGTTAGTGGATGGGATTCTTCTTACTACACCACAAAATAGAGTAGTTGAAATATTTCACCAAGAAATGTATCTTATTTTTCCTAATTTTATTCATGCATTTTTAAACTACCATAATTTGAATTCAAGAAAATAGAGACTAGCTATAAAATTTATATAGTGAATATATAGATTCTTACCTCTTATCTTACTATTTCCATTTCTTCAAAATTATTTATATATAATTACTCTTATACGTTTTTAAAAAATATTCTAATTCCTTTAGCATTTCCCTAGCAATCACACCAAGATCGTTAGTTGATTTATATACCTAAATCATATTACATTTAATTATGAATTTGGAGTGTGTAAAGCTATTAAATTCTTACACAATAGGGTTAGAATATGGTTAGAATTAGATTGTTTGTAGTATATACTTAATAAATATTCAAATTAAGAAACAAACCAGACTAAATTATATTTAGGAAAGGAAATAACTAATTAAATTTTCAAGTAGAAGATTTTGTAGATTTGATTTACATAGAGACAACTAGTTTTTGAACCATTCTTTAATTATGATTACAATTATTGAAGATCATATTACGGTCATGTGTTCAATTTCTAGATTGAATACTTTTTTTAATAACATTCTTTTTTAATCAATTCAATCATAACTCATAGAACAAGAACAAGTGCTTTGTTTGTAAATATAATTAATAAAAAAATTCTAAAAATTGGAAATAATAAAGCTAGTTAACTTAATTACTTTTGGCAATGATTATGTATTTGATCATGCTACTAAGACCTTACTATCACCAAGTTATCTCTTGATATGGTTTAGACACTTCTTTTTCCATGAATTAATGTTGATTGAAAAGAAAAAAACTAGTTGAAAATAATCATTATGAAAAGAAAACACACTTGTAAAAAATAAGTTACAATCTATAGTAATCAGTTCTTTATCCTTGTGAAGTAGACCCATAACCTATATAATAGATTCATAATGCTAATATATAGCATAATTAAATTAACTTAAGTGCAAAAACAAAATTATAAAAACACTACATTAAAATAATATCTCAATAAGTCATGATTTATTTCATGATAACTTGGAAATTGTTCCAACAATCCTCCTTAGAATGAAGGCACTCTCTTTTATACATGAACTTGCTTTGAAATTAAAATAACAAATGTTAAATTTATATTCATAAGTTTCTCACGTGGTTACAACTATATGCTAACAAATAATAACTAAAAATTAGCTCAGAAATAACAATTCAAAACTAATCTCATCAAGAACTCCAATATTATCTCTATACTGAGATGATTGATTAATGATCCCAATTCATGGAATATCTTCAATAATTGAAGAGGAATTTTTAATTTTACCATACGGATTTAGAGCAAGAGAAAAATATGCGTTGTTATGGGATTTGCCTATTCCTGTAGCCATTAACAAACTAACTCAATTCTTAAAAATAAATGAATATAGGCTAGCTTTTTAATGTTTAATCATAAATTCATATAAAGTACCAGAATACATGCCATGAGAAACATCCTAGTCCTAATCCCACACATTAACATGAAAATTATATAATACAAGGTTACGAGTAAGAAAATAAAGGATTAAAAATTAGGGAAAAGGGATGTAAAAGGTGGTAATTTTGTAACTCAATAGGAATCCTTCCAAATACCATGGAATTCTTGTTGACAACATTTTGGAAATACACTAGAGCAAATGATATATATGTTTGAACATCTAGTGAACACAATTGTGCAATTACACCATGGTGTCCCTTTTTGAGTAATTTTGTTATGCTATTAGAGCTTATCACTTTATAGAGTTTCCACTGGATATTTCTAAGTTCAATTTCTTTTCCTTATAAGGAAAATCTCATTAAAATATCTTGAAAAATAAGGGTCACTATTTCCAATCATTTTAACCATTGAACCGATAATACAACAACAAAACCATCCATTTGGATCGTAATCACGGGACTTGATCTATAAACTGTCATGGATATTGCACTAAATAATTTGTCAGAACAAATCTATTAAAATAAAGTGAAATCTATACTATGAAGGCTTAATAGATTTATATTCTAGATATTTTATTACTATTTTTTTCATTTGTGAATGTAATAAATAAATGTGAAAAATAGAGAACATTAAAATACAAACACTCATAAACCACAATACATACCAGTATATGTTATGAGAAACCATTTTCAGAGAAAACACAACTGGAAGATGAGGTTGCTCTATTATCTATTGTATGGAATGGAAATGAGGAAAATAGGAGGGAAAAGACACTCTTTATGGAGTTTCTCAAGCCTTGTTGCCAGTGGGATATTGCAAAACACAAACCCCCTCTACTTTGTTCTCTCCCTATCCACACTTATTTATTATGCCTTACTATGGAAGAAAATGCACTCAAATATAATCAAACTCCTTTTCCTCCTTGTGACCTAGTTATACCACAACTCGATAGCCAATTATGGATTAGTTTTGACCCATTCAACCCTCAATACGAGTTACAATTCAACCCTTCTAGTCTTCTTCATAGGCTCTATGTGTTTAGAACCTTTTCCATGAGTAATGGGCCCTAATGTTGCATCCTCTCAATTAATGGTGATTAATCATGTTTTGTCAACTTTTGGAAGATGTAAATTTTGCATGTGAACTCTGATTGATGTGATTCTTATACTGTTGGAAAGGTCTATGTGTAAAATAATGTTAGAGGGCGTGGCACTTTCAAAAAGTTTCACCATAAAAAAACAAAATTTATGGCCTCAAACTAGCCCTCGAAAGTCTCTAATCCCAATTCTCCAAATTATGTTTTGTTGCTAGAACTGCTCATGTAGGTTGATCTCAATGATTTTTCCACCTTGAAAGCATCAAGATTGATGAAAAACAATATAATGATTCAAATTGAATTAACAATGCTAGAAAAAAGAGAGCATTAGCCCCCGAATGTTTTAGCTTGGAAGTATTGATCCCTCAATGATACACCACTCAAAGGTACCACCTTAGACACATAATTGATTTTACAATAGTATCCACACCTTTAACCTTGAGGACAACATTGTTTTTGAAGGGGAAGGGTATGTTTGTATACTTAAGGATACTTAGTGAATGAATTTAAGAGGTCATGTTTTGTTGAATAAGGATCATTGTGTGTGGTTACTTATTGTAAAAGAGTCATGTTTATTAAATAAGTCCCACTAGGTAGTTGATACCCATTAATCATGAAACCATAAGTGTATTAGAGTTTTTGTAATGAAACTATTATTAAGATAAAAGGCTATGTAATGCTTTGTCAAGTATTTTCATTTTATTATTGCTTTTTTCATTTGGAGACTCCCCTAGAAGAAACATGTAAACAATTATAAGGTTTAACATTCTATTGGTTTAAAGGTCATGTTCTTCCTATTTTAATTTAATGCAATTTATTGTTCTTCTAATATTGCTCTTAATACATTGTTTTCACTATAAAAATATATTATATTAATAATACATTGTTTTCACTATAAAAATATATTATATTAATAAGTTTAGTATAAAAGAAATTAACTTTTGATAATAAAAAAATTGAAAGTAATTCACATATCATGAGTTATAAGAAAAATTGTATCTATCTTCAACTTGAGTTTTTAAAAGAATTCGATATATCTTCAATATACAGTATAAAATACTTTTATAATTTGGAATTAAGGTGAATGAAAGTGAAAATTGTATAAATATTAATCTCCCAAGTAGTTGAATTAAAACCTACTAAGATTTACAACTTTGCATTTTGTCAAATAGTTAAGGCTAAAAAGCACAATAAAACAATATAAATTTATTATTACAATGAATTTTGTTTTTTTCTTGCCTTGTTAAATGTCAAGGCATTTACTCTTTACCAAAATGGAATTGGGCCTCTTTATTTACAACATGTAGGGCCCTTTGTTAAAAGGTTATTAAAATATTATTAACATGAGCTTTATTAATCATTAGTCGTTAAAGTAGCTAGTTAGAGCAAAAGGGGAAGACATGACCAAAATTAACCATCCCTATTTTGTATGTAGTGAGATTTCATTCTTGTTTTGTATTTAGTGAGATTATAAAAGAAAGACCGTTATGTATCAAATTGATGCTCGAAAGTCTCAGTGAAGATTCAATTATGCTTATATTATTTCTCGTTCTATATCAATTGGCATTAAAGCTAGTGTTTTTGACTTCCACAACCCAGGCAAGCAAGAGGGTCCAATCTGCTCCTTATGTAGCTTTCATAGCCAAGATCCAATAGGACTAGCTCCTTTAAGGAAATATTATTTTCAACCTAGATAAAGAGGTTTCTATTTCCTAATCTATAATATTCACTAACCTTGATCCTATATTCTATATAAAAAAGATATTCACTAACCTTGATCCTATATTCTATATAATGTTTTTTGGTCTAGAACAAGAGCACACAATCAATGAACTTCTTCTTTGTTTCATTGTATATCTACAAGATTTTACAACCTAACAAGGACCCACTCCCTCACTATATGGTAAGATTTCACAACCTCTTAAAGGAGATTTACTCCTTCGATTCTTTGGATTTCATTACCAAGAAATAAAGGGACTAACTCCCTTAAAAAAAAATCATATAGTGGATGCATACCACACCAATTTTTCATCAATAATTTTTTCTTTTAGGTACGTGCGCAATCATATCTTTTCTTATTTTCATATCTTTTCTTATTTTATTCCTTCCTAAGTCATATTAGACATATTTTCTATTTGTGCAATAAGCCTTGAAGAGAAAACTTATTATTTCATTTTTTTCTTTGCCTAACACCTTTTTTTCAAGTTATAACCTCCATGGATACATTTCTTTGTTAGGCCATTGGTTTCGTCCCCTTGACATAGATAATCCTACATGATATCATTTATCTATCTTTGCCTAGTTCAAAGACTATTTTACGAAATTTACTAGATCTGTAGGCACCTTTTTTATACCATTGTATAGGATCACCCCTTTGCACACCTACTCAATCCCTCTAATATCATCAACATTCCTCCTGATTAGTGCATAGATTTAGTTTGCTATCTTAAATATGGAATCATTTACCTTCCTTAAGATTCATGTGTGGATTTAGTGACTCGGTCTTCCATATGTTCACCACCTATTGAACCCAACTCAAACATTCACAACACTATGTATTTGGCGCTTCTACCAATCCTTCTCTTGGAACATGTATTGGAAAATATTTTGGGGTCAAGGGAAAATTGGAAATATTATATGGAATCTACAACTGCGGACAGAAGTATCTTCCCTAGATCTGGTGGACTGACCTAGAACAATAGAAAGATTAAGGGACTAATGTTTTCCATAAACTAAATAGATAACACGATGAAGCCTACTTGGAATATGTCATATGCTTCACTCCTCCTTTGGCTTGCATGCTCCAATCCTAGCTCTTATCACTATGATTAGAATATGCATAATCAAACAACACAAACCAATGATCTACGGAATCTATGTAGCATCATCTAATCACTTTATTCAATAGATCAACATGGTATTGAAATACATGAAACCATAACATCATATATCGGAAAAAAGGAACTCATTAGACATAATGGTACAACTATCACCTACTTACACTCAAGTACATATTAATTGTCTCAACACATATGTGTTAGTACAATCATCTTAAGACAAGATCATTCTTTCGATCAATCTTACCTACACATACTCATATCATGCAGTTAATCAAATATTCAAACAAACTATAAACGTGCCATCTTAGATAAATCAACTAGATGACATAATAGACACCAAAAACTCAAACACACAATAGACGACATAAGCCAACTCATACCTTAATGTATCTCAGGGGAGGTTATCTTTTCTACAAAATAAATCCAGATTAGCATGATATAACTTCATGAGATATCAACTTAAACATAAATAAGGTCATGATATCCATAATAGTCACTAGCTAACATGTTCACATCATAAACTCATAAACAATTATCATTCATACATAATAATCACATCTGCACAGTTAGTCTAGATTAATATGACATAATATCACAACATATTAACTCATACCTAAATGTCATAACGCTAACCTTTTTCATAGACCAATCCAAATTAATATGATGCATATAACATCAATATCTTAATGTAATAACCCTAATCATCAAGTTACTATCATATAAAAACAACAAGTTATATATCATGCTCGTTAACAACATATAACCTAATCATCAAGCTAACTTTCATATAACAACAAGTTAACTTATAACATACTCATCAATAACATATAACATAATCATCAAGTTATCTAACATAAAACAACAATATAAATGCATACAACCATAGGTTACTATCATTCATGACTTATCTGACACGTGTTGATGACTACACTAATCAAATAGCATTTATCATACATGTAACCATAATAATAATAGAATGACAATCATATAAGCAACCCTATTTCTTATAACGACCATTAACCACATACTTTCACACCAAACATAGAATACCTGTATGGCAATATTTTCTTACCCCAAAGTCCATTGTTGCAACTTCACTTTAATGATCTGCATCTCCTACTCTATCTCAGCCAACACACTAACATCATAACATACCAATCACATCATGATGACACAAGACCACAACAATCACCATCACAATGCATCAATGACCTACTATACATGCAAAACCATAACCATGACAATACATATAACAAATGCATATGCAACCATACAGTCATGACAACACATCCCACAATAACACCATCATCCTTCACATGGTGACATCACTACAACCATGATCAACACCATGCAAATGCAAAAAGTGCATGGGCTACAAGCATAAGGAACACATATGAAACTGACATGAATGCATGACAAACACATTTTGCCCATCCAGTCTAAGGGTTGAACCATGCTATGATACCACTGTAGTATTAGATATCACACAAGGAGAATAGAAACCATACACCACCCAAAGAGAACAAAACCATGCTCTTATACCACTCTATGGTATCAGATATGACCCAAAGAGTGCGCAACCTGCTCTAATACCACTATGTGGTATCAAATACCACCCAAAGAGAACAAAAACTAGACATCCCCAAAGAGAATGAAGCCCACTCTGATACCACTCTGTAACACCCTCATCCCACACCTACCCAAGTAACTGACCAACCGGGGTAAATATGCAACAAGAGGCCATTATAATGGGATTCAACCTCCTTGGTGACCTTAAGGAAGTGGAATCGATATAAACCCACAACACAGACCTTCTATACATGTTACATGACTCCCAATAGCCTTCCCAGGCATCCCCATGACTAGTCCTTGGGTTCCACTGTGTTTTTATACCATTAAATCCCTAGATGCTCACTTGATATGGACAAGGGTGCATCTAGGATGCTCCAGTCGCTCCCACAGCAAGGCATGGGTGCGTCTGGGGAATTTTCTCCTCAGTCCTATGCCTATGACTCTGAGATTTGTGCCACTTTTTAGGCCCAGAGCCCAGGTCACTACCAAGAACTCCATGACACTTTCATAACTGAAAGATAACAACAAAATAATGATACAAATGTAATTACTTGAACAAGGACTTGACTAAAACCCTACTAGCCATGATAGACATTTCGTCAAACATGTCACAAATATGTAATCTATAGGTTTAAACAACATATCTGAGCATAAGGGTCTCATACTTATCTGAGAATCACTAAGAAGCATTGTTCCCTTATATCATTAGCTGCATTATCATCTATTAGGTCATAGACATTATTCATTCATTTATAAATCAAAACATGAGGAGAGCCATACATCATCATTGTCATAATACATGCTTATAAACAGCATAATAACAACAAAAATATCGAGGATACATCAACCATAGAATCCACATATAAACTAGTACATTTACACATAAGATACCAAGGAAATAACCTATTATTAACGAATGAAAATGTTAACCCGGTATGGGACTACCACATTCCACCCGACCATAGATTGGCTAAGCCAAATCTCTCTTCAGCCAATCACCCCCATGCCATATTCCAAGCATGAATGTGGGACTCAAACCAAAAGAACTAACCAGGGCATCTCGAGGCTAAACCACCTCACCCTCATCAATAGAAACTAGGCTTTACCACAATCCACACCAAATCACTAGGCTAGAACAATAAACATGTAACAATAGGCTTTGCCATGATCTCCACCTGATCACTGGGCCAAAAGAATCATGGATGCCACCAGATTTCTCCAACTACACCATGAGGAATTTTCTTGTTTCCTAGTGTCTAGGCTTTACTGCAATCCACATCGAATCACTAGGCCCTAACCGAGACTCCACTTTCCAAGATTTACCGTGTATCCAATCCTGGGATTACTAGGCTTGATGGAGAGCATCCACCTCTAGGATTTACTATATATCCCACCATTCACTGGTCAAGGATTCCTAGGCCCATTGAGGCAACACAAAATTCATCTTTACCGCAACCCACAGCCTGGTTAAGGGGTTACTAGGCCATGTGTTCTTTTATTCAGAGATCCACCTCACTCAACTTCAAATCCATCAGGAAATCCATCTCAACTAAAAAATTAGAACCCCATCACACCATGGCTATCCATAAATGGAAAGACTAGGATGAAAACACTATCACACCTGGAAAAACCCATGCCATGAAAACAAAGAACCACATGCAATACCATGCATGAAAAATCTAGCAAGAAAATCACACAAGAAAATCTATATCTGCAAAGAATCCTATTGTAGATGCTTGATCCTTCTCTTCCTTTCTTACTCCTTCCTTCCCTTGCCTTCTTTTCCTTTCTTGATCCAATGCGAAAGTGCTCCAAGAAAACTCTAAGTATCCAAGAGTAAGAGATAGAGAGAGAAATAATGAGAGAGATCCAAAACTAAACTAACAAAAGGTTACACTGACCAAACCTGAGCCAAAAGCTTGAGAAAAAGCTTGTTAGTTGATCCTCAAAAGCCTTTTTATCAATGAGGCATCTATTTTCTCATTTTTCCATTATTTTCCTTCAATTTCCTCCTCACATGCAACCTATGACCTTTCAACTTCCTTTATTCCTATTTACATTTATTTTCAAAAATAAATGTGCTCAAATACCTTTTTGACTTTTTAATGCCTTTTCCATTGCCTTTGCCAATTTCCTTAGCCATAATAAACCGAATGAACACCCATATCAGGATGTCTTGCCCAACATTAATGATCCAGGTGGATATTGGTTGCCACCCACCTATTCCACCTAGACCCTCTAGTCAATTTCATATGTTTCCTTGTTTATTTCAACATTTACTATTTTTTGCATTTTGTTAGGTCCTGAACTTCTGGAGCAGTTTTGACCCCCTAAACAATGTTTTGTTTAGGTCTGTTGTAGGCCCATTTCCATTGGCAAGGACCTGTGGCAAAACATGTAGTACTCAAAGAGACCTTTCCAACAATGTATTGTACACACCAAACAGAGATAATATGACCAAGTTACAACCCTAGGAAGTTGGCTACCCAACTAACCCCAACGAGGCCAAAAAACTCTTGGTGTTACATATCCTAGGGTTAGGGTTTTGGCTGTTTAGGGTTTTCTCATGTTTTTTGATAATAAATAGGCCCTTAAGCCTCATTGTAACATAGTTCAGATGCATGTAGCTGCGACATCTCTTCTCAGATATAAGCTACCATCGTCCGAGATATCTTATTTCCATTTTGTTTGTAATCATGGTTCAATATTTTTCTATTAATGAAATGAAGTATTTTTCTGTTGCATCTCTGTATTTATGATTATATTTGTAATTTGTTGCATTCCTGTTTAATTTCATATCAGTGGTATCAGAGCAGTATTTTATTTCTCTTTCTTGTTGTTCATGTCCCCGACGAGGTTAGGGTATAAGGAGTTAGGGCTCAATCTGATTGAATTGTTGCAAGATCAGCCTCACAAACCCCAACAACCTCCCATGGCAGAAGAAAAGAAAAATGAGGGGGCAAGAGATCCTTTCAAAATGTTTCTCGAGGAATCCCTCGAGTGACAGAGGAATGGGATGATGGATAACTTTTCCTAGATCCTTCGACGACTACCCACCAGTGATACATCTTCATCCAACAACCACTTTGGAGGTGCCACTCCTTTTAAGGTACAAGTTAACTTTGATATTCCCATACTTGAGGGTCTGATATATGCAAACGTTGTAGATAAATGGTTGAATCTATTGCAAGGATATTTTTCAGTTCATGACTTTTCCAATTTGGAAAAGATTACTTTTGCACTTCTCAAAGACACCCCACATGTCAAGCATTAGTGGGAAAACTACTGTGAACAAAACGACGAGTGAACCCTCACTGTTTTCAGTCACACCCACTTGGGATTCTTTCCGAGATGCCATCAAGGGACAATATTACCTTGTCAGTAGTTATGAAGATAAATACATAAAGTGGACCACACCACGACAAGGAAGGGACCAAGATGTGTTGGAGTTCAAAAATAATTTCCAGGATATTGAGCAGCATATGATACTCAAGTACCACAGCTGTCTACACAAGTACATCCAGGACGAGATGGAGTTCTTTGATATTTCCTTGCTTGGCACGCCATATTGATACATTGTCAAGATTGATAAGAAGTTTAAATAGAAGAAGCGGGACTTTGGATCTGCGAATCCAAAGCAAGGAAAAGGCGCCCCCAAACCATAGGGCAAAGGACAAAGACAAGGTGGGGCTACCCAAGATAGCCCTCTGAAGCCGCAAGCAAATAAAAAAGCCACAAAGACAAAGAAGGACATGGTAAAATGGTGTGAATTCCATAGTCACTGGTGGCCGAGCTAAAGGCCTTTGAATCAGACACATGTTCCAACTCTAAATCAAAACCCAATAAGGGGAATGAAAATAGGAAGCAAATCATTGATGCAGAGCCTAGTGCCACCATGGCCACCACCAAGATCCAAAAGATTGAGCCTGAAGATCCAGAGGAGGGGGAATGCCTCTTCCACTCACAGATGTGGGTGAAGGGTTCTCTGCTGAAGTTCATTATCGACAACGGGAGCCAAAAGAACCACATTTCAGAAAAGGTCATGAAGTGGTTGGGCCTAAAGACTACAACACATCCATAGTCGTACACCATCGGGTGGCTTGACCAAGGACGAGATCTCCACGTTAGCCAGTGGTGTTGCCTTCCCTACAACATCAAGCCCTTCATGGATGAGGTACTGTGTGAATTTTCTCCTCTTGAATTTTTTGATGTATTGTTAGGACAACCATACTTGTGGAAGCGACATGTTTTATATGTGTTTAGACCTCGCTTTGTGATTATTACTTGGGCCAATAAGTTGTACAAGATACCTGAGGTAGCCCCACCTACCACCATCTCTTTGATCACTACAAAGAAATGTAGTAAGACCATTTCCCAAACAAGCAAATTTGTTTTCCTTATGATTCTTCCTCAGGGAAAGAAGAAGCCTGTGGCCATGGATTCCATGCAGGGCTCCTCTACATAGCAACAGCAGATGGAAAAGGTTGTGGAGCATTACAGGGATATTTTTGCCTCACCTACAGGGGTACCTTTGTATTGTCAAGTCAAGAACTCCATCAATCTAACCCCAGGCACGCCACTGTCGAATAGACTGATCTATCGATGCTCTGTTATGGAGAACGATGAGATCAAGAGTTGATTCAGGAACTATTACAGAAAGGGCACATCAGGCCAAGCTTATCACCCTATGGGAGTTTGATTGTATTGGCATAGAAGAAGGATGGGACCTGGAGACTCTGCATTGACTAGCGGGTGTTAAACAAGATCATTGTCTGGAATAGGTACCCAATCCCGTAGATTGATGACCTTTTGGACTAGCTCAAGGTGGAAAAATATTTCAGAAAGATTGACTTGAAGTCAGGTTATCACCAGGTGCCTATCGAACCCTCTAATGTGTGGAAGACTACCTTCAAATCCAAGGAGGGCCTTTTCGAATGGTTGGTCATGCCATTTGGATTAACGAATGCCCCTACAACCTTCATGAGACTAATGGATGACATATTGCGACCCTTCACCAATGCATTCGTGGTGGTGTATTTAGATGATATCTTGATCTTCAAACAGAGTTGGGAAGAGCACCTCCACCATATTCGACAACTCCGTCAAACCCTACGACAACACAAGCTATTTGCTAGCTTGGAGAAATGAATTTTTGGCCTGACCTAGGTTCAATATATGGGGTACATCATTGATGAGTAGGGTGTACATGTGGACCTAACCAAGATACAAGTCATTCGGGATTGGCCAGCTCTGATCACTCTAATAGAGCTTTGTAGCTTTTCGGGTCTTGCCAATTTCTACAATAGGTTCGTGTTGGGGTTCTCTCACATCACTTAGCCTTCAAGTCAAGTTACCAAGGGTAGAGCGAAAGATTTTTTTTTTTTGGTCTCAAACTCAATAGCAGGTGTTTTCTAAGTTGAAGCATCACCTCTGCTCTGCACCAGTGCTCACATTACTAGACCCACAACAACCATTTGAGATTGAGATAGATGCCTCTAGCTATGCTGTTGGTGTGGTTCTTACTCATCATGGGAATCCAGTGGCTTACCACAATGAGGCACTTTCAGACATAGTCCGAAAGTATCCCACTTACAACAAAGAAATGTATTCCATTATGCAAGTCTTCCATCAATGGAAGCATTGAATTATGGGGAAGGAAACGGTCATCCACGCAGACCACCGCCCCTGTAGTTCATACAGAAATAAGGGAAGTTGCAGAATGATCACCATCAAGAATGGTCCACCTACCTACAACAGTTCCATTTGAACATTAAGTATAAGAAGGGAAGAACCAATAATGTTTCTGATTGCCTCAACTGACGCCGGTCATGGTGCTGATCACTGTGCTCGACTCCTGTGGGCATGAGACTTTGGGGTGGCCGCATCTTTACAACAATGATCCAAAAATCGACAAAACATACCAGACACTCCTAGAAGGGAAGCAAGTTCCAAATTTTCACCTTCAGGGTGCACTTTTATGCCACCTAGGACACATCTATGTTCCTTCAAGTGAGTGTTCCAAGATGATTTGGGAGGCACACTACAATCAGGTCACTGGACATTTTGGAGTAGAGAAAACAGTGGCGGTATTGCAGAAGTATTTTTATTGGTCAAAACTTCATCAAGATGTTAGGAAGTATATTAGATCCTGCATTGCCTGCATGACTGCCAAACCAACTATTAAGAGTAAGGCCTATATACTCCTCTACCTACTCCTAGTCGACCTTGGGAATCCATCTCCATGGATTACATGTTGGGCCTTCCTTCTACTAAGAATGACAATGGTTGTGTTTTCATAGTCATCAACAGATTCTCTAAGATGGCCATCATGGCAGTTTGCAAGAAGAGTATCATAGTAGAGGCCACTGCTAATCTCTTCTTTGAGTGAGTGTGGGTACACTTTGGGATCCGACAGTCCATTGTCTTAGATTAGGACAACAGATTCCTGAGTACATTTTGGTCTAGTCTCTGGTTGATTTTGGATACAAAACTTATTAAGTCCATGACTTTCCATCCCCAAACTAATGGCCAAACAGAGGTTGTCAACAGGATGATCATACACATTCTAGGAATGTACAAATCGAAGCATCCATGCACGTGGGATGAAAGTCTCCCTTATGTCAAACACAACTACAATAGAGCTCTCCACAGCTCAAAAGGCTACAACCCCTTTTAGGTAGGGCTAGGATTTCAACCATTATGTCCCATTGATGTGGCGATACCATTTGTAGCCACTTAGGCAGATTCGGATCACGTCCAATCCGAAGCAAAAAGGGCTAACAACTTCATTGAGCAAATTCAACACATTTGCCACCAGGTCCATGATGTATTGGACAAAGCCAGTGCTAAGTACAAGCAGCACCATGATCAACATCGAGTGTTGCACAAGTTCCAAGTGGGCAACAAAGTTTGGCTACATTTACATAAGGAGTGCCTCGCTGGGCCCCACCGAAAGCTTCACTCGCTCCGATATGGGACATACACCGTCACCAAGGCTGTCAGTGACAATGCTTTCAAGTTAAGCATCCCACCGTTCCTTGTTCTGCACCCAACATTCAATGTAGACCTCCTTCGGCCCTACTTTCCACCATTTTTGGACGCATCGGACATTACAAAACAACTCACACCAACAGAGCTCAACCCAAATTGCATGGAATAGGCTACAACTAATCAAATCATGGATACATATATCAAGAGCACTCACCAACATAGGATGCAACTATATCAAGTTGTCAAAGAAGGCCAACTCCTTCACTAGGGCAAGTGGTTGACCTAGGACCAGGGTCAACAAAAATTTCCTCACCTCATGGTGGCTCTGCACGCAATGGGGACCATTGCTTCCTAAGGGGGAGGAATGATCCAAGTGGATATTGGTGGCCACCCACCTATTCCACCTAGACCCTCTAGTTAGTTTCATATGTTTCCTTGTTTATTTCAACATTTACTATTTTTAGCAAATTTTTAGGTCCTGAACTTCGGAAGCAGTTTTGACCCCCCTAAAAGACATTTTTTTGAGTTCCGCTGCAGGCCCATAGCCATAGGCATGGGCTTGCTATGAAACCTGTAGTACTCAGAGAGACCAATCCAACAAGGTATTGTACGCACCAAACGAAGATAATATGACCAACTTACGACCCTGGGAGGTTGGCTACTCAACTAACCCTAACGGGGCCCACAAACTCTTGGTGTTACATCTCTTGGGGCTAGGGTTTTCTCATGTTTTTCAATAATAAATAGGCCCTTGAGCCTCATTGTAACATAGTTCAGAGGCATGCAACTGCCACATATCTTCTCAGAGATAATCTACCATTGCCCAAGCTATCTTATTTCCATTCTGTTTGTAAGAAGTTCAATATTTTTCTATTAATGAAATGATTTTTTTTTTTTTTGCATCTCTGTTTTTATGATTAGATCTGTAATTTATTGCATTCCTGTTTAAGTTTGGATCAATTCAACTTGGAATAAGTGTCCCTTAACTGTGGTCTTATTTTTCCTTTATTAAATTTTATTACATGAACTTTTAACCAAGGGTTGCTACATCATGTGGCACAATATCCAACACTTACTCCATATGACACTAGTGACACCCTAATCGTGCTCTTTTCAACTTCTGCTAGTACCAACTAATTTGAATCCCATCATATCATGGGAACATTATTCAATAACAATATGGAAGAAGTTTCTATTTATGTCTCTTTCTCTAGTCACTTAGGACAAAGGATCTCTTCTAGCAACTACCACCATGCCTTCTCATAGTGGCATGACATAGCTTGTTGAACCATTTGTAGTATTGTTGGGTGTTTATGTTGTGAGGAGTGTTGGTAAGAAACAACAATTTGATTAACTAAAGAATAAGCTCAAACTTACAACTACTTTCAACTCTTAAAAGGAACATGATGTGGTTGTTGCTTTGAATAAACATTTTCCATTTGGGCTTGACATCCTTTTTGATAAGGTGTATGGTACTATAGTGCTATAAAATATGAGTAATAGAGAGGCTTTTCCACCATGATTTTCCTTAGTTAGGATGTTGACATGATCAATGACATACATCTAGATGTCTACCTCATCTTTTATGCCTCCATCAATTGTAACATAAAACCAATAGTAGATGATATCCTTCAATAAAAGTGTAATTGAATAAAAAAATTCCTAGGATCTGAAGGTTGCATCCTAATTTATATATACAACAGGAAATCACATATAGGCAAATTAGTTATTATCCTAAATTCTATTTGATTCTTTCATGATTAAGTCATCATACAGAGTTATTCAGTAATGGTCCTCCAAACAACATATAGTTAACTTTCCATATATCTCCTCACAATGTTGACTTTTACCCATGTCCTCCAACTAACCTAATAGACACAACACAGTCTACTCATGATCATGTATTAATAGATGGAACTATAGTTAGGCTAGAGGATATACATGATGGATATTCATTCTTAGTGAGGCAACACATTTTAGAATTAATTTGTATGTTAAGATCTGCATTTGCATAATAGTTGTTATTTACCCTATTGGTACATGATGGTGATTGGAGTGTATATGAAAGGATGGCACCTTAGTCACCCTCATTTAAACTTTTGTTAGTTACAAGAATTGCAAGGTGCTTTGTAGTGATTGGAACTGCATTCTAGGGATCTTAGGTTGAATTTGGGGAATTTCTTCTTTTTTGGAATGTTTAAGGAGAGCTTTTGATGGGCACTCTTCCCCCTTCACTATTTTCTCCTTATCATAATTTCTCAATGATATCTTTAGGTAAGTATAATGAAAATTTTCTAATCACAAGAAAGACTATCCTATATTTGAATATACACCTAATTAAGGAATGGACAAGGTGGCTAAACACATTTTCCTTGATGTATCCCTCATTTTCAACAACAATTTATAACGCAAGCCATATATTTATTATTGCATATGTCTAAATGACTAGAATTGGGAATTTTTTATATTATTATGTATCTAAACATTTCACTATAGCATGGTGCATAATAATGAGGTGGTGCCTCAATTCCCCTGTGATCTTTTATGGCATTATTTTCACTAGTCCATACAAATATCTAATGCACATTCTTTTCATTCTTATGGTATATTATGCCCTTCAATTTTTCAACGATTACATTAATGACCATGAATTAGTATTTGGTATCTATTTTTTTTTTTTACACACATTCAACCATTCTAGATTCTTAGTCTTCTCCACATGGCTTAGCATGTTATTTTTGGTGGTTTGGGCAAGAACTTTGATGATATCTTCTATGGTGATTGAAGATATTTGTGGTGAGAATTTTTAGAATGAGTATTCGGAATATTAACCACAGTAGTCATTTTTAATGTCGACGTTTCAAGTCTACAACAAGACTCATCATCAAGACAAATCCACAGAAAAGAGTAAGAAGGAAGAGAATAAATAGTGAAAGGAAGGAAGAGAAGAGATAAATGGCCAACCAGATAACCCGAAATTATTAATTGATAGAAAAAAAGTATAAAAATGTTAACGAATAAAATTAATAAGGGAAATTATAAATGATAATAATAATGATTACTAATAATCAAGTTGAATTAATCACATAATAATTATTTTATTAACTAGATTAATAAACATTATACTAAATTAACCCTATACTGGTAATAATTATTAAAAAAATAAAAATACGGGTAATAATTATTAAATAAATAAAAATAAAAGGTTAATTTAGTATAATGTTTATTAATCTAGTCAATAAAACAATTATTATGTGATTAATTCAACTTCATTATTAGTAATAATTATTATTACCAATAATGATGATAATTAATTCTTATAATAATAGCATGGTTATTAACTTTATTAATTAACCATTATCCTAAGTAAATCTTTATTAATAATTATTATTATCATTGATAATTTTCATTTCCAATTTCCCTTATCATTTTTATACCTTAACATTTGTATACATTTTTTCTGTCAATTAATAATTTAGGGTTATCTGGTCGGCCATTTCTCTCTGCTCTTCCTTCCTTTCACTATTTATTCCCTTCCTTCTTGCTCTTCTCTATGGATTTGTCCTGACGATGAGTCTTGTTGTAGACTTGAAACGTCGACATTAAAAATGACTAATGTGGTTAATATACTGAATACTCATTCTAAATATTCTATGGCATCATTTTCACATTGTCTAGCATCATTCATAAATTGTTGAATGCTTTCCATCTCAATAGGGATTGATATTGATATGGAATGTTGGCATGTCTATCTACAACATGTATGGCACTCTCCCTTAAGGTTATTAAAATAGTAATAATAACAAATGTTGTTAGTTTTGAAGACAAATATAAATGTTGCTAGTAATCAATAATTAATTACACTAATATGTGTGTCTATTCTACAATAGGGCTTCCATAATTTTAATTTAATTATCAATAATTATTAGGTGGATGGTAGAGATTTAACCTCCACAAAATAATATAGAATATTCTTAGTAGTATTACAAAATCAAAGATTGAGATTTATCTCCAAGTAGTTATGCCCTTCTTTCCATTTTAATTAAATTGATTAATTAAAAATATGTCATATGATTTATGGTTTTTTGGGCATGTGGTATTGATAAGCCATAGTTTGACCGATAGTATTTTAACAAAGTCTATTTATAGATTAAGAATCTTGTCATCATCTTGTCATTGAGTGATTCTCACCTTAAAACATCTGTGTGATTTGTCTGTAAGAGACTTTGTATAAATCTTGTAATAATAATAATAGTAATTATTATTATTATTATTAATTGAAATATATCGTACAATAACTGTCTTGATGTTGATTATGTATTGATATTTATTAACATTTATCAACCATTTAATTTATATAAATATATTGGTAGCTATATATAAAAAAATCATCATCAAATTTAATTATTCCTACTAAAAATAAGATTCTCTATCAAAATTATATGGAATTTTTTTTTTTTTTTTTTTTTAATGAGGTTCAATTATATCAATTTTCTTTTCTCATTATACATAAATAATATTATAATGGTTTAAAATTTTTATGCAAGTTCGATTATGTCAATTTTATTTTTTCATTTTATTTGAATAAAATTATAATTATAAATAAAAAAGAAAGAGACAAATGTCACTTCACATTGTTTCTAGATTGAAGACTCATTGTACTTTTTTGACACTGGAAAGAGAAAGAAATGTCGATTCATGTTGTTCTAGATTCAAGACTATTTTTTTTTTTTAACTTTTTTATTCGTCGAGCAAATAAAAAATAAAAAACCTAGGGGAGAGGCTTCTATTGTTGTGCAAGGACCAGTAGTTGTTATAGTACTAGTCCCACACACTCATCAAAACATGACAAAAAAAAATTCATAATTTAAACATAAATATATAATATTAAGTTATATAAGTTATTAAATTATGTCGAAAATGGGCCCATATATTGATTGGGGTTACAACTATCCAACACTAGCCTTTAGTATCACAATTTGATAAGACATCCAATCCCAAGTACATCCAGTTCTGATTTAGAAAACAAGACAAAATAAAATTGCAAACATTCCATCCCATACTATCCAACAATACATATATCATATCATACCAACCCCAAGAGATATACATTGGGGAAACTGTGACCAAATTTCATTGATACCTGTAGAAGAATAGGGAATGTATGTGCCAACCATAACTACATATATGTCCATCAGCGAAACATGCTCAAGGAATAAATGACACCAACACACAATATTTAGGAATTAAACACAAGATTTAGGAATTAAACACGATTGAGGAATTAAACACAGGAAAGCACAAGGATCAACCATAAGATTTTATGAATTGTTGGATCACATCCAAATCAATTCACAACAGACATTTGAATTTGAAAAATGGCAATCCATGTCAATCCTCCCTACCAATCAAATTCAACAACAAAAAAATACAAAACAACCTCAACCCTTATTGAATTGCTTCATAAAATTTCATTCTACTCATCTGCAACTAGAGACATACCATCAAAGGTTGTGTGCACATTGTAATCATGTTTGAACACTTCAATTTTTTTATTTCTGTTTTTTTTAATCTTCCATTAATTTATAGTATAAACTTCAATTTCTTTCTTTCTTTCTTTCTTTCTATTATTTTTAATCTTCCATTAATTTATAATACAAAGCTATTGTGTGTGCAATTTAGCTATTGTGTGTGAAGACAAAAATTTAATCATGCCCAACAAAGACAACAGAGACAAAAATACCAAAGAATCCAAACAAAACACATAGTCCTGATATTTCTATCAAATAAAGTTCTAATATTTGTGGATGGACATTCAAGTGGATGAGTTTTAGTTTTACATCCAACCCTTTAATAGGTACATATTTATTTCACATCATAAAACTAGCAAAGCCACTTGTTATTAAAGGTCCACCTGTGGGTCTTCAAGGTTCGAAGTCATGTCAACAAAAATACTAGAGAATCCAAACAAAACACATAGGCCTGATATTTCTATCAAATAAAGTTTTGATATTTGTGGATGGAGATTCAGTTTGATACATTTGAGTTTCACATTCAACTCTTTAATAGGTACATATTTATTTCACACCATAAACTAGCAAAGCAGCTTGTTATTAAAGGTTCACCTATAGTTCTTCAAGGTTCGAAGTCATGTCAACAAAAATACCAAAGAATCCAAACAAAACACATAGGCCTAATATTTCTATCAAATGAAGTTATTATATTTGTGGATGGAGATTCAAGTCGATACATTTGAGTTTGACATTCAGCTCTTTAATAGGTACATATTTATTTCACATCATAAAACTAGCAAAGCCACTTGTTATTAAAGGCCCACCTGTAGGTCTTCAAGGTTCAAAATCATGTCCACAAAAATACCAAAGAATAAAAAAAACACATATGCCTGATATTTGTATCAAATGAAGTTCTGATATTTGTGGATGGAGATTCAAGTTGATACATTTGAGTTTTACATTCAACTCTTTAATAGGTACATATTTATTTCACATCATAAAACTAGCAAAGCCACTTGTTATTAAATTCCCACTTGTAGGTCTTCAAGGTTCGAAATCATGTCAACAAAAATGCCAGAGAATAAAAAAAAACACATATGCCTGTTATTTCTATCAAATAAAGTTCTGATATTTTTGGATGGAGATTCAAGTTGATACATTTGAGTTTTATGTTCAACTCTTTAATAGGTACATATTTATTTCACATC
This sequence comes from Pinus tabuliformis, assembly GCA_031772625.1. Lineage (NCBI taxonomy): Eukaryota > Viridiplantae > Streptophyta > Pinopsida > Pinales > Pinaceae > Pinus > Pinus tabuliformis. Next base: position 419,493,998 of record CM062820.1, on the reverse strand, counting down.
ATAAAACTAGCAAAGCTACTTGTTATTAAAGGTCCACCTATAGGTCTTCAAGGTTCGAAGTCATGTCAGGTATAAGTTCAGAAACAAGAAGTTAATAAAAAATGAAGATAAAATAGAGGAGGGAGGCTTGTGTTAAACCTCAAAAGGGAGGGAGGCCTACATTAAATCTCAAAAGAATCGTTGCCACAGACCAAACCATTAATCAGATATTCAAATAACATTCATTGATATATGTAGGTTTCCACAGACCAAACCATTAATCAAATATTCAAATAACATTCTTTGATATATGCAGGTTGTAAACACATAAATTTCTTATTCAAATATATGCAGGTTGCAAGTATTGATTAAACTTTTCATATTTAAATTTCTTATTCAAATAAGACCAAGTTTCTATTGCTGAAACAACTTCCACTGACACAAATAAATTTTAACATTATGCATGTTGTTGCATCCATGACACGAGTTTGAATTGCAGATCGTATAAGGAACATGAGAAGGCGAGGGACCAAGAGTGCCCAATTTAGATTCACTTCATCAGAAGAGGAAATGGTGGATGATGTGAATGTTTCCAATGCTCCCAACAATGATGTTGAGAATGCCCATGTGGTGGCAAATCCTACTATCCAACCATCGACCACAAAGCTACCCTTAACCAAAATATAAGGCGCAAGATCAATGAAGAATATTAGCGCCATAAGAGGGTGGAAAAAGGAATACATGCTAGGTACAATTGATTACATAGAGTTTAGGGGATATTCAGTACGTGAATCTGCAAAAAAAACATGGAATTTCAGCCTCAAGCATACATTATTGGATTAATGGGCTCACTCATACAAAGCGTAGAGGCCCTGTTATTTTTATGACTAAAGAGGAGGAGGCTGAGGTGGTTGTGTGATGTAAGGATATGAACCAAATGGGACATGGGTTAGAGTTGATACAACTCAAATATACAGTAGCTGAAATCTATCAGGGGAGGCCAAACCCCCTCAAAGATGGGTTTCCTGGAAAATCTTGGTGGAGTGGGTTTAAAAAAAGGCATCCATACCTTTTGTTATGAATAACTGAGGGTATTGACAGAGACATGGCTTTAAATTTATGCCCTGCAATTATGTCTAAATTCTATGACACCCTTTCTCGTGCATATGAGAAACACTCTTATGCCCCAAACCATGTTTGGAACTATGACGAAACAAGCTTACATGTTGGAAGGAATTTTGGCATGCGGGTAATTTCCAAGAGAGGGAGAAGAAATGTGCCAAGACTTTTGCCTGGGATCTGGGAGTGGATCACTTTGATTTGGTGTGTCAATGCAATTGGTTCTTCAATCCTAGGTTTTTATTTATTCAAAGGTAAAACTAAACTCTTCTTGAATTGGCTTTTTCACTTTACTGCATCTATGCTAGGTGGTGTCTCGCTTGAAAATATACACCTACTAGTTTTAGATGGCCATGGAAGCCACATGGTTGTGAAAATAATCGAGGAGGCCAACCATTTAGGCATTGACCTATTAACACTCCCAACTCATACCAATCATAGATTGCAACCCCTTGATGTCGCTGTGTTTGGGACTTTCAAGAACTATTTCGGGGTAGAGTGGGCTTCATGGATGGAAAATGATCCAGGTGTGGAGGTAAAAAGGTTTGAGCTAGTTGAGATTGAAAGTTAAGCATTTAAAAGGGCTCTAACACCTTCTAATATCAAGGCTGGATTTAGGAGGACTGAAATTTGGCCAATGAATGTTGATGCCCTTATTAATGATACTAGTTTCAACCAGGAATTTGTTGTGGAAGGTCAGGAAATAGAGGACATATAGGAAGCAAAGGAATTACATGACTAGGTTGATGCCCAAGAAGATATGGATTGGTAGGAAGATGCTATTGTTGTTGAAGGTATGATATTCCTTTCTCAAGGGAACTTCTATGATGATGAACATGTAAGTGAGATACAATTCAGTAATGAACCAATTTTCAATAACATGGAGGTTTCCACACCCACTGAAGCACCTACTAATTTTGCATGTGATATTCCAAATGAGGTAGTTGATCATGAAAATGACAATGTAAATGTGGTTTCAAATGAGAATGTAACAAGAATTGACAATGGCCAATTGAGCATGCCAACCCAAGTAACCCCACCATCATGGTTAGCAGAGGCCATGATGAATAAAAACAAAGATAATGTGTCATCCACCAATGATGAAAGCATGGCCATGCCTTCACAATTAGCAGAGTTGAGCAATAAATTTGTTCACTATTTTGTGGACAATGGATAGCTGGAAGAAGATTCTATTCAAAATGAAGTACCAAATGAAGAAAAAAATGGGGTTCAATCAGGTTTCCCTAAAGTTGAAAGGAAAGTGTCAAACCATCAAGAGCATGTCATAATGAACCAAAAAATACTTGGTACATTCCTAAAGATACCGGTAGAGAGAATGAAGGCCTCATCAAAACATTCAACAACAAACTATCTTCGTTTCGAGAGGAGTACACATTTAATCACCTCTAAAGAATATATGAACCTAATGTTTAAGTTTGAGCGTAAAAAAATTGAAATTCAAGAATCTAAACAGATAAAGAAGGAGTTGGCCAAGGAAAAGAGAGATTCAAGGGATTACAGTAGCAGTACCTCGGGAAAAGGAAAGGCTCGAAATACAAAAAACAAGGGAAGAGAAGGAACATCAAAAGCAGTTGGGAAGGAAAGAGAGGGAGGCAAGAAAGGCTCAACAAGTGTTGAAAAAAGGAGGGGTGAAAGACATGGAAGAGTATATTGAAATTCAATTGGAGGAAAACGTGATGATTTTCAACACTTTGGACCACATTGAAGATCATCCACCATCGTTCCAGGACCTGATTAACATCCAAGTCCCCCACTATTAGCCAAGGGTTATACCCACCTCCTATACACCTACTAGTGTAGGGGTAGATCCTATGTATTATAGGCCACCTCCACTTAATGTTGGGGTTAGTAGAACAAGTGTACAATTCAGTTACTCAATCCCTCCATGGTTACAAGGAGTAAACTGGACTCTAGCATATGGCAACAACTTGGCTCAAGCAGGCAATTCAACAAGTTTGGCCAATTCAGAAAATGAAGGCCATCAAGCATAGGGGTGCAATGAATTTTTTGTTTGTAAACAAATTACAATGTGGATGTTTTTGGATACAGTTCAAAAGACAATTAAACATACAATTTAATATACTATTTAAATATACACTATGTTCGATTATGGTTTATTTACGATTTATTGTTCTTGGCCTTAGATTGCATGTGCCTTTTTTGTAGTTGCCAATTGAAAATAGTAGGTACATACATTCATGGATGCATATATCAACAAACACATATAAAGGAAATACATTCATGGATACATATACTAGAAAACACATATAAAGATATTTTCATGGTTGATTACACAAAGTTGTAGTTATGCCTTGACATTCATGGTTTATTACACATTCAAGTAGTTGGACAACATACCAGAAAACAAAAAGAAGATAAGTATTGGTTCACATATGAATCATGATCCTAGAAGCTCAACTAAGGACTCATCATATACCTCTTAAACTTTTAACGAGGCCATTGAAAATTATGAACAATAAAATAATCGACATCAGTATGCATGCAATGGTGTTAAACGTCGATACAAAGTGATTATAAACCCTATAATTATATGACCAACAAAAGGTTTCGAAAGCATGAATGCCAGCATGGGATCAAATAGATAATAATGTACCCTGCATAATTTATAATGTTACAAAAACTAACTGAAAACAATTGACATCAGTATCCATGCAATGGTGTTAAACATCAATACAAAGTGATTATAAACCCTATAATTATATGACCAACAAAGGGTTTCAAAAGCATGAATGTCAGCATGGGATCAAATAGATAATAATGTACCCTACATAATTTATAATGTTACAAAAACTAACTGAAAACAACTTTATGAACAAAGAACTCAACATGACATAACTTGCATACATAGATATTTTCATGGTTTATTACACAGAGTTGTAGTTTTTCCTTGAAATTCATGGTTTATTACACACACGAGTAGTTGGACAACATACCAGCAAACAAAAAGAAGACAAGTATTGGTTCACATATGAATCGTGATCCTAGAAGCTTAACTAAGGAATCATCATATACCTCATCAACTTCTAGTTGACAATGCCATTAAAAATTATGAACAATAAAATAATTAACATCAATATGATCAGTATGCATGCAATGGTGTTAAGAATCGATACAAAGTGATTATAAGCCATATAATTATATGAACTGAAAGTGTGTTGAACTCATGAATATCAACACAGGATCAAATAGATTACGTTGTACCCTGCATAATTATAATGTTACAAAAACTAAATGAAAGCAACTTTCTAAACAAAGAATTCAACACGACATGACTTGCATACTAAGATATTTCATGGTTGATTACACAAAGTTGTAGTTCTGCCTTGACATTCATGGTTTATTACACATACAAGTAGTTGGACAACATACCAACAAATAAAAAGAAGAAAATATTGTTTCACATATGAATCGAGGTCCTAGAAGCTCAACTAAGGACTCATCATATACCTCTTCAACTTCTAGTTGACAAGGCCATTGAAAATTATGAACAATAAAATAATCGACATCAGTATGATCAATGTGCATGAAATGGTGTTAAACATTGATACAATGTGATTATAAACACTATAATTATATGACTAGAAAAGGGTGTCAAAATCATGAATGCTAGCATGAGATCAAATAGATTACACTGTACCCTACATAATTTATAATGTTACAAAAACTAAATGAAAGAAACTTTCTGAACAAAGAATTCAACACGATATGACTTGCATACAGAGATATTTTCATGGTTAATTACACAAAGTTGTAGTTTTTCCTTGACATTCATGGTTTATTAAACATACATGTAGTTGGACAACATACTAGCAAACAAAAATAAGACAAGCATTGGTTCACATATGAATCACAATCCTAGAAGCTCAACTAAGGACTCGTCATATACCTCTTCAACTTCTAGTTGATGATTCCATTGAAAATTATGAACAATAAAATAATCGACATTAGTATGATCAGTATGCATGCAATGATGTTAAACATCAATACAAAGTGATTATAAACCCTATAATTATATGACTAGAAAATGGTGTCAAAAGAATGAATGCCAGCATGGGATCAAACAAATTACACTGTACCCTACATAATTTATAATATTACAAAAACTCAGTAAAAGGCTCTTTCTGAACAAAGAATTAAACACAACATGACTTGCATATTTCAATCAGGTGTCATAATGGATGCAAATGTTTTCCATAAAAATGTATAAGATGTAGGAAAGACAACATTAACTTGTAGAAGCACTCGAATAGAAGACAAAAGTTGTAGTGTGTCATAGTTGAAAGCAACGAAAGCTCTAGGAAACAAGAGTGCTAGGAATACAACAATATACTCAATATGCACACCTTCACTGCTTTCTTTACAATAATGCACATACAACACCTCCACTAAGAACCAAATACAGACATGACTGAAAACAAATGCTGCTAGAATAAAAATACATGTCCCATTCGGGATCAAGAAAATAAACTTATTTTCATTATTCCAACTTTTCCTAGATTTGGGGCATTCAATTACAATTCCCTCACTAAACACTAGTCTGTAAGAGTGCACAATAAAATATAAACCAAATTGGTAGCATAACCAATTATAGACATGACTGAAAACAAATTTTGCTAGAATACAAATACATGTCCCATCCCAGATCAAGCAAATAAGCCTGTTTTCATCATTTTAACTTTTCCTAGACTTGGGGCATTCAATAACAATTGACATCCCTCATTAAACATTAGTATGTAAGAGTGCCACACAGTTACATAATACAAATACAAATAGACAATTAAGAACTCAATTTCCAATACAAATACAGTAAACTAAAACCCCAAATCCAAAGTAGCCACAGAAGCCCAAAAGACATGCTCACATCAGAAACACCAAATCCAGAGAAGCCGTAAAAGAAACCTACATCCACAGAAGCCACAAAATAACCCTACATCTACAGATTCCAAAAAATCAACTTAATAACCCACATAAGCCACTAAAAAACCCAGAATCCAAAAGATGCCATAAAACCCCCAAATTTTATCTCAACCTAAGTCACGAAAGCCACAGAAGCCACCAATTTTGGCATCCATAAAATCCACAAAAAAAACCATGCATCCACAAAAGCCACATAATAACCCACAGAAGCCATATAAAAACCCTAATTCCCAAATATCCCTTAAAAACATTTAACTAGTGGAAAAACCCCAAAATTTATCTCAACCTAAGCCACAAAAGCCATAAGAAAAACCCCAAATCCCAAATATCCCATAAAACCCTTTAACCAATCAAAAAATCCCAAATTTTATCTCAACCTAAGCCACATAAGCCATGAGGTGAAGCCACAGAAAAACCCCAAATCCAAAAAAACTCTTTAGCCAGTGCAAAAACCCCAAATTTTATCTCAACCTAAGCCACATAAGCCATAAAAAAAACCCTACATCCACAGAAGGCACAAAATCCATAGATTAACCCAGAGAAGACATAGAATGGTGTGAATACCAAAAAAATTGATGTATTGACAAACACAGTCACAGGTATGGTTGGTAGGATGAAGAACCCTACCAAAGAACGATGACACCAACCTCCAAATGCCTGTTATAGTGAGCCAACTATTGTGTCCAATGTCGAGTCAAATAGGGTCGAGAGTGTGAGAGAAATTGAACAAAGGTCCCTCCAATTCCAAACCACAGTCGACGCCATACAACCATGTAAAAATTCCATGCAACCCAAAATCTGAAACCCTTTATTGCACCCACGCCCCACCTCTATGCCGAACAACACACCCCTACAGCTGAACAACACAACTCTGTACTAGAACAACATTCCATAATGTGGGAGAAACGAAGGTTCAATACACCATAAATGAACACCTCACACATAGGAACCAGTGAATAAAAATGAGCATGTTTTAGGCTTGAACAACAATGAATGGGGATTGAAACAAGGTTTAGAAGTGGGCACAATAGGAACCATAAACGATGCCAAAACACGGAGGTGGGCTCCATGATACAAATGAGATAGGTGTCTGCGTGTGATGGACATGTGTCGTACATCCAACTTACCTAGCCAGGTGTCATTGCATGTCCACGTAAGGAGGCCACACAACTACTAGCCTCCCTCCCCTATAAAGTGTAAATTATTTAATTCATATGGGATTTAGTCCCGTCACATCACTGTTTACCCAGGTGTTTCTACATATATTTTTTTTGTTGGTCAAGTTAATTGTATTATACTATCAAAATTTAAAAAACATCGTACATCAACAGTTGAACTATATACATCATTGATGCCATACCAAGCAAATTAACAAGCTTAAGAACTAACAAGAGAGTTGATTTGAACAAAATTGAGCCTATAAGGAAGCCAAGACAACCCGTGTCTTTGGTTATTTCCCAAAAAAAGTAGCACATGTTAGCCTCACTCTCATGTGTTAAAAACAATTATAAGCCCGAAATAATTAAATTAATTAAAATCAAGAAAGTTGGATTGAATCCTACCTTTCTAGATTGAGTTTGTTCCTCATGGTTAGGAGTTAGTTTAGGCCTAGTTGGTTGAGAGATTCTCTCCAACTAGTTAGGCTCCTAGATTAGTTTTTTGTTGAGAGATTTGCTCAACCATAGTGTCCAAGATAGACGCACTATCTTGAGACAAATTCTCCTCATGTATTTATATGTATCATAAACATTATTTGTAAATTACATTGAGACTATGAGGAATATAATACAATGAGGCTCCTACCTTTTCCGCCATGTCTGTTTGTGTATATTTCTATTGTTTATTTTATTAGTTGATTAAATTTATACATATGGTATCAGAGAAAATTATTTCTTGTGTTGTTGAATGCAACATGAGGGGTAACTTGTTGTGGCTTCTTAATCAAGCCCAAGTCACCACGGAGGGCAGTTTTCTTGTGTGTTAAGCTAGTGATCATGGAAGAAAAGGACCTGTTGTTCATGACTTACTAGTAGAAGGCAAAATGGCCAAAGAATATGGCCGAGTATTGGTGAACTCAACGTGAAGAGAAGTCAGGACATAGTACGCCCATATTGTGTAATTAGGTTGCGAAATTCTGTATATATGAATTTGACTAATTGAAAGTATCTGTACATGAATTTTTCATACTTCTCTGTCTATGCGACAACTTTTTTTGTTGAGTATAAATAGAATATTAAATGATCATATGATTGGAAATCAAGAACGTGTATACAATTTTTGCGATGGAACATGATTGCAAAGATGTTGAATTTTGCATAGTTTCCCACAACTAGTGAGTACAAGAATAAGTAATTCCTCTGTAAAATTGAATGGGGGATTTTGTAGGTTTAACCCCGTATAGAAATTACCTACATATGAATTCTAAAACACAGAAAATAAACAATGCAAGAGCATAACACATAAAACACATATACACAGATATTTCCCCCTAGATCCCAAAACTGGGACTACCAGCTTGATTTTTCATTATGTTCCTTTCATTGTGACAATACATATCTATACATGCCGAAGCATCCAATACCATGGACCAAAAACCATCACATCCAAAACCATGTGCAAAAAATCATGCACAAAACCCATAGAATGGGGTTACCTACACCCCTCAAACACCCTGTGACTCCGCCCGTTACGCAATCGATGCAACGAAGGGGGGGCTCCGCCCCCCTTCTAACCCTCTAGTTAACTACGTGGGCTATTCATGGAAAGAATATAACATAACCCAACATTATCCCACTTGTTGTTTTCTTTCCACAGGGGGCCACAAGAGAGCTTAGTCATTTATCCAGCCTTGCAACGCCCATTGTTTCTTTACACCAAGAGAACTTCTCAGAGCTCACAGATTTTTTCAATGCATCTGCAGTATTCTTCAAAGTGTCCACCTTTACCAACAACACCTTTTTGTCTTCTATCACATCCCTCACAAAGTGATACTGAACATCAATGTGCTTTGTCTTTGAATGATATGTAGGGTTCTTTGCCAATAAAATTGCACTTTGGATGTCACAGTGTATCCTTATAGCTCCCTGTACTAACCCCATACTTTAACACAATCTCTACAACCAAACTGCTTCGTTGCTTGCATGAGTGGTTGCCATGTATTCTGCCTCTGTAGTTGATACTGCCACTACATATTGTTTATTACTCATCCAACTGATTGCACCTACAAATAGGTTAAACACATACCCACTTGTAGATCTTCTCTGATCTAGATCTCCAGTCCAGTCTACATCAACAAAGCCACGGATATCTAACACTCTGTCCAATCTTGGTCTTCCTTGGTAGCACAAAATCACTAGTGCCATGCAAATACCTGAAAACCCACTTCACTGCTATCCAGTGCTCCTTCCTTGGTTTTGACATAAACCTTCTCAATACTCTCACTGCATGTGCAATGTTTGGTCTAGTATAGACCATCACATACATCAGGCTACCAACTGCACTTTCATATGGAACACGGGACATGTCCTCTTCCTCTTCTTATGTCTTGGGACACTGTTCAATAGATAACTTTACACCTACAGGAATAGGAACCTTCACCGGTTTACTATCCTGCATATTAAACCTTTGCAATATTATCTCGACATACTTCCTCTGATTTAACCAGAGCTTCCTCTTTGTCCAATCTCTTTTAATTTCCATGCCCAAAATATAGTTTGCAGCACCAAGATCTTTCATGTCGAATTTGGAGGACAAATGATTCTTCAAATCCTGGATAATTTCTTTGTCATTTCCAACCAGCAACATATCATCCACATACAAGACTAGATAAATAACATGGTCACCAATTAATTTAAAATACACACAATGATCTACTTTGCTTCTAGTGAAGCCAAGTCCCCGTATAAATGTATCAAATTTCTGATACCACATCCTTGGTGACTATTTTAACCCATATAGAGACTTCTTTAACTTTCATACCAGTTCTTTCTTACCCTTCACCGCAAAGCCTTCAAGTTGCTTCATGTAGATCTCCTCTTCTAGATCCCCGTGAAGAAATGTTGTCTTCACATCCATCTATTCTACCTCAAAATCAAAAGCAGCAACAACATATAAAAGTAATCTAATAGAAGTTACCTTGGCAATAGGAGAAAAAATATCACCAAAATCAATTCTCGACACCTGGGAATAACCTTTTGCTACCAACCGAGCTTTGTATTTCTCCACCTTTCCTTCTGCATTTGTCTTCTTCTTGAACACCCATTTGCTGCCAATGGGTTTCCTTCTCGCCGGCAACTCCACCAGATCCCAAGCCTCATTTTTGTGTAAAGATGCCATTTCATCAACCATGGCCTCTTTCCAGAGTTTTCTATCCTCTGAATCTACTGCTTCCTTCACAGTTCTGGGATCATCATCAGTGATATATAAAGAAAAATTTGAACAGAAAGCAGATGGACTATACCTTTCTAGCTACCTTCTTTCTCAAACTGGTCTTCTCACACCCAGAGATTGTGGCTCTTCATCTTCTGATTCCTCCTCTGATGTAGAGTCTGGTTCTTCCTCCTTTATCTCAAACTCTATCTTCTCAGGTTCCTTTGGTTGGACTTCATGTTCAATAACATCTTTCACCTCTCTGAACACCACATCTCAATTGTACACAACCTTCCTTGTTACTGGGTTCCAAAGCTTATAACCCTTTAAACCATCCTTATACCAAATGCACTTTTCAGATTTACTATCCAACTTGGTGCGTTTCTCCTTTGGAACATGTACATATGCACCACATCCAAATACCCTCAGATGTGAAAGAGAGGGTTTCTTACCAGTCCATACCTCTTGTGGAGTCTTATCCTCCAACGCTGATGAAGGTGATCTGTTGACCAGGTTACATGCTGTCTCCAATGCCTCTGCCCAGAATTCCTGTCCTAACCCAGCACCACTTAGCATGCTTCTTTCCCTTTCCATCAACGTCTTGTTCATTCTTTCTACAACTCCATTTTGTTGAGGTGTATATGGAGTAGTCTTCTGCCGTGCTATACCACACTTCTTACAGAATTCTTCAAATTCCTTACTGCAAAACTATCCACCGTTATCTGTCCTCAACACCTTTATCTTCTTCTCTACCTAGTTTCCCACCAGAGCCTTAAATTCTTTAAACCTGTCAAATACTTCAGATTTCTTCTTAAGGAAATATATCCATGTATTCCTTGAGAAGTCATCTATAAATGATACATAGTACACAGACTTACCTAGTGATGGAACCTTCACAGGTCCAAACACGTCACTGTGCACAAGTTCTAATATCTGTTTCGCCCTCTTACCACCAAAGGGGAAACTCACCCAATTTTGCTTCCCATATACACAATTTTCATAGAAATCAAAATCCAGAGAGCTATTACTCATACCTTCTACCATACCTTTACCATGAAGTATTCGAAGGCCCTTCTCTCCAATATGTCCAAGCCTTTGATGCCACATCATGGTCTTCTCTGCAAAGACCACTAGATTTTCTGCTCCACTTTTAGGAACCACAGAGCTATTGCACTCATCAACAATAGTGCTACCTTGCAGCTTGTACAGAGTTCTAATCCGAACTCCTTGCATCAATACCATTTCTCCCCAAACCATCTTGTAGGTATCCTTCTCGAACACTATTTTTACACCTACATCATCCAGCTTGCTTACAGAAATTAGATTTCTGGCTAATGCAAGAATATGTAGAACACCCAGAAGTGTTCTAACCCTTCCACCTTGAAAGCTCAACTTTACTTTTCCACGACTAACGTTTCTAGCCTTCCTGTCATCCCCCAAGAAGACATCACCACCATCATATTTCTCATACTCGTAGAACCACTCTCTATGGGGAGTGAAGTGAAACGATGCATCTGAGTCAATCAACCATGCCTCATGATCTACATGTGTACTTGAAGAAGCCAAGTACACATCCCCACCTTCATCTGCGGTGGTTCTCACCTTTGCAGAAGGAGCATCATCAGATCCCTTTCCTTTCTCGGGAGATTTAGATTTACAGTCCCTTTTGTAGTGCCCTTCCTTTCCGCATTTCCAGTGCACCACCTTTATAGGTTTTCCTGGAGATTTAGATCTCCCTCTAGATTTAGATCTCCCACTTGATGACTTGTTTTTGTTTCTGTTCTAGGACCGTCCTCGTATGAACAAGGCATCACCACTATGGCTCTCCATATTTTTCCATCTCATCTCCTCCATCAACAAGGATGAGACTATTTCATCAAACTGCAAGGCAGTTGCATTGCTACTGATTGCAATAACTAGACTATCCCACGAGTCTGGTAGAGAACACAACAAATTGATGCATTTATCTTCATCTGAAATTTTAATATCAACAGATAATAACTATCTTACCACAGTATTAAATGCGTTCAGATGCTCTGTCACTGAGTCTCCATCTTTCATGCTCAGGTTATACAGCTTTTTTCGCAGGAACAGTTTATCCACCAGAGACTTAGATTGGTACAAAGTCCTTAACTTGTCCCATAAAGCCTTTGTCGTAGCTTCCCCTGATACATTTAGTAATATTGAATATGAGACACACAATCGTATTGCTCACTTTGCCTTTCGATCTAACTTATTCCATTCTTCATTGGACACTCCCGTTGGTTTAGTACCTGGATCTACCGCAATCCACTAATCTTTATCTACCAACAGATCCTCCATCTTGAGTTTCCAAAACTCAAAACTCTGACCATTAAATTTCTCGATCTCTATCTTTCCACTGCTCGCCATCTTCTTTCACCACCAGAATCGATCTCGCAAATCTCCCACTGAACAGGGTCTAACACAGGCCCGAGCGAAACCCCTCAATAACAAAGGTGTTCCCTTGAAGCCAAAATAGCTCCGATGCCAAATGTAGGTTTAACCCTATAAAAAAATTACTTACATACGAATTCTAAAACACAGAAAATAAACAATGCGAAAGCATAACACATAAAACACATATACATAAAGATTTTCCCCTAGATCCCAAAACCGAGACTACTAGCTTGATTTTTCATTATGTTTCCTTTCAATGTTACAATACATATTTATACATGTCGAAGCATCCAATACCATGGACAGAAAACCATCGTGTCCAAAACCATGGACAGAAAACCATCGCATCCAAAACCATGTGCAAAAAATCATGCACAAAACCATAGGTAGGTCTGCCCAACCTAATATAGGGTCCAAAAACAAAATATTCCAGGGTGCTGCCCCAGACCCCATAGAGTGGGGTTACCTGCACCCCTCAAACCCCCTGTGACTCCCCCCGCTACGCAATCAGCGCAACGAAGGGGGGCTCCTGCCCCCTTCTAAATCCCTAGTTAACTATGTCGGCTAGTCATGGAAAGAATATAACAAAACCCAACAGATTCAACTTGAGGTCAAGTTGATGAGATTGATGCAAAATCAATTCCTGTGTTGGATAATCTGTCTGTGTTTGAAAGCATAGGAGCATACGATTTTGTGTGAAAAATTTTACGTTTATATGTGACCAACCGTTTAGAGATTTATTGTTTTAGTTAATTTTAGGGAAATCAGATCTGCTAAGGAGGGCTTCATTTCACCTTACTGGAATTTCATTAGTTCTTCCATCAAACTCAGATCTGCATAGTGTATCTTTGTGTATTAGCGTTGACTTGGATTGCATTACGCTGAAATTGGCCTGCCTTTGGCAAGTACAGAAGGAGACGAATTTACAATTGAAACCCAATAGGAATTGTAACGCAAAGCATTTGCAGACAAATCTATTCTGTTGAAATCCAGCATCATGACATCCTTAGTAGTGGATTTAGAGCCAAAGCCGCTAGGGCCTATTGCGCCAATTAGTTTCTGGTGCATAGGAAAAATCGTGAAGACCTGATGTGTTTGCTGCGTGATGCCTATTGCTACATTCTAGAATTGACCTGTGCATTGAGCCAATAGTGTGTGGAGCCAACAACGTTTAGAAACTAGTGTGAATGAACTAGCATGAAATTGCTAACTATGCTTGGACATGAACTGCATGAAAGTTAATACCATCCCATTTTTTTGCTGCTGCATGGATTTCTACAACATGAATGTACGGTGGAGCCAGTGTGACTAAAAGTACATGGGTTGTTAAAAGCATGCACGGTGAGTTATTTTAAATGGTCAAAGGATGTGGATTTTTTTTTAAAAGCATGATGTGTGCTTTAAAAAGTAGATTCATTCACATTTTAAAGTGAACGTAAAATTCACTTTTTTCATTTCTTTAAAAGGAACTTCATAAAATTATTTTAATGGGAGTTTTAAAAGAAAAGAGATTAATTTAATGGAGGGATAAGGTGGATTATAAATTATATATATATATATATATATATATATTTGTAATGGAAAAATAAGGAGTATATTTTGTAATATTTTTGGAGTGATAAGTGTTTTTGGAGTGATAAGTTTCTTTTGGAGTGAGAAGTAAAAAGTGATTTTTGTACATTTTGGAGAGATAAGGAGTATTTGTAATTTTTTATGTAATGGAGTAATAAGTGATTTTGTGGAGTCTTAAGGTGCATATTTTGTAAATGTGGAGTGATAAGGGAATATTTTTAAAAGAAAAAGTCATTGTTGTAATCCAAAGTAATTTTTTACTTTGAGAGAGATTGAGTCAGTGAACATCCAATTTTTTTCAAGATAATTTGCCTCCAAGGAGTTCTCAAACTTTGTGCTTGAGAAGCTTCAATGAAGATGTTGTAAAAATGAAAGGTTGATGTACTTAATACTTAATAAAAACATATTTTTTTGATGTTAATGTGTCCTAGATCTGCGTGAAATTGAATATGGGGATCTTAGGTACATCTTGTGTAGTGATTGATTGTGCATGTTTTGTGTCTTGTTTTGACACTACAATTATCTTATCTAACACACACAAGGAGTCTAAAGCAAGTGAATGAAATAAACACATGAATCAAAGCACCTGGATTTAAGAAGCTGCAACGAGCATTCAATCAAGCACAAACAATCACATGCATTTGTGCAACTACAACACATAATCAAAGTTGGCAACATCAACATTCTACATCAACAAGCAAATTCACACAAGGCAATCAAGTTAATGCAACTACAAACTCATGCATTTCAAAAGACTACATAAACATTCAAAGACAATTGGTCATTGTGTAACTTTCAAAATCATAATTTGTAAGTTAACTTGTAAAAAAATTCAAATAAAATTGAGTTGACTTGTAAAGGTGCATTCTCGATCGAAACCAACACCCAAATTGTGAATTTATAGGAGGTAAAGTGAGTCAATTCTCCTCAACTGAGTCAATTAAGTGAGTCAATTCTCTTCAAGTGAGTCAATATCATTTGAACTTGTCATTGTAAACATTGGGTGCATTTTCGGTGGTATCTGACACCCTCATCCTAGTACAAAATTCAAGCGAGTGTGAGTTCAACCATTCCATTGATAAACTAAATCAGGCACACAAGTTCAAGAATTCAAGTGAGTGAGATCTTCAAATCCCACAAGTGTTACAAGAAATCATCAAGAAAAATCAAGCAAGCAAGCAAGCTAGTACAAGAGAGTGTGTCAAAAGTCATAATGGGTAAAGGAGGAAAACGTCTTCAAAGTGCAGAACTAGAGATTAAAGATTTGCAAGATTGCAATCATGAGTTACAGAACAAATTTGAAATACTGGAATGGAAGTTGAAGCAGAATCAAACCTTAATCAATCAAATGACCAGTACATTAGAAGCAGCAAAAGACTTTCAAATTGAGCTCGAAGTGAAAGAAAAACTCATTCATGCACTTCAAATTAAGTTAAGTGAAAAGCAAGATTTACTAGATGCACAATGTGTAGAGAAGACAGATGCAAGTTGTGACACAGAAGACCTCATCACAATAGCAAATGAAAGTTGTGATACAAGTGATCTTATTCAACATATTAATGAAGGTTGCAACACAGATGATCTAATCAAGCAAGTTGATATAAGTTGTAACACAAGCGATCTCAACCAGCTAGTTGTACTACTTAATGATGCAACAAGTAGTACCAAAGACCAAAATGATCAGTTTGATGCAGCATGTCAAACCATTGAATCGTTAATGCTTGATGCCTAGTGTGACACAAAAGGTTTAATAAATCAAGGACAAGATGTTAGCAACAACAGCAAGTATGAAGAACAACAATAGGATAGTCTTTCCAAGAAGGTGATCAGACCTTGGGAAGAAATCTCCTTCAACAAAGATCGACATGGCCTAGGATACAACAAAGAAAACACTTTGTTTGTTCCATATTTCTCAAATCCATTTCAATTTGTAAGTGTTGGTTTTCTAGAAAGTGATCAAAATATGGGTAAGTGTAACCATTGTAAATGAAATGGCCATATGGAGAGTAAATGTTTTGACCTCCATCCTTGTCACCATTGTGGCAAGAAAAAATATTCATCTAAAAGATGCTATAAGAAAAATCAACCACCTAGAGTGAAGATCAATTATGCATGGATTGATCCTTGGAAGTGGTCATCTATAGTCAAATAGTTATCTATGTGTTACCAAAGGATTTAGTGTCACATGAAGACCAATTCTATAGTAAAATGAAGATGGTGAAACTCTCCTACACCTGAAGGGGGGAGTTCAGAAATCAAGTGCAAATAATTGTCTCTCCTTTCAGCTAACAAAGGGGGGAAATGATAATGGAATTGAAGGTGGTTGTCAGACTGAAAGTCTCGACAACATTAGAAAAAGTAGCCAGTGGGAAGTCTTCATCAAATCATCCAGTGGGCATCCTCATCAACCAGTGGGCATCCTCATTAGCCAGTGGGCATCGAAAAAGCATCTAGTGGGCATCATCAACAAATTTGCCAGTGGGCATTCAACAAAAAAAGTAGCAGTGAGTAGTTTTCAACAAACAACACTAAGTAGTTTTGACATCAGGAAATTCACCAGTGGGCGTTCTCAATATTTTTTCATTGGACAAAGAAAATTCACCAGTTGGCATCATCAACATTTTGTTAGCGAACATAGGATGTTGATTGAAAACAAATAACAGATGGATCCTTTTGTAGCTTGGCACGTGATGGAGTCATCAAGCAAAATTCAAAGATGAATCAGACTTGCAGTTGATTTATGTTCTCTTTAGACTGAAGGTTTTTTCGGCATCCAGCTTTGGCAGTTTTTTAGGTAGTGTTTTTAAGCATCAAGAGTTTCAGCGTGAGAACTTAGAAGATGGTTCCTGGTTCTTATTTTGGACTCATCATTGAGGGAGGGAATGTTAGCCTCACTCTCATGTGTTAAAAAAAATTATAAGCCCAAAATAATTAAATTAATTAAAATCAAGAAAGTTGTATTTAATCCTACCTTTCTAGATTGAGTTTGTTCCTCATGGTTAGGAGTGAGTTTAGGCCTAGTTGGTTGAGAGATTCTCTCCAACTAGTTAGGCTCCTAGATTAGTTTTTGGTTGAGATATTTTCTCAACCATAGTGTCCAAGATAGATGCACTATCTTGATACAAATTCTCCTCATGTATTTATATGTATCATAAACATTATTTGTAAATTACATTGAGAGTGTGAAGAATATAATACAATGAGGCTCCTTCCTTTCCTGCCATGTCTGTTTTTGTATATTTTTGTTGTTTAATTAGTGTTTTATTAGTTGATTAAATTTCTACAACACAAGAAGAGAATTTTCCAGAATTACACATTACAGAAGAGGGTTGGGGGGAAATGGTGGCGGGGCTGCAAATAATGTTTCCCTCTCATGCGTGTGGTATTCGATATGATCTACCTGGGTCTCCAACACACGGAGGCAGTAATTTGTTCGTTGAAGCTACTATCAAAGGCTATCTAGAGAGTCCAAGAGTTAATTCTGCAAGTGTTGGAGGTCATTGATGTAGGCCACCAATTCATTCTAATTGTCATAGCATTGCTCCCTCAAAGTTTCGATGCTTATATGGAGAGTGTTCAGTTGAGCTGCTATGGAGTCCAAGGTAGATAAGGCTTCTATGTGGCCTTTGCAGTGATCTAGGGATATGCCAGACTCTACATCAAAGTGGCGGCTCTCGGTCAACTCCGAGCCAAAGCTAGGTATGTCCTGCGACAGGAGATTTTCCATAAAAGTGACCGAATCCTCCTATGCGGCCACAACCTCGCTACTGCAGCATGCAGCCAGCTCCTCTTCCACCCATTACATGAACCTGGCTACCCTGATCAACCCACCACACCAATCAAATATGAACCAAACACAAAAAAACACGGCTTACCTCCCCTGCATCGAAGTTCTCAAATTTCCCAATGTAATTCCCATTCACCTCCCCACTTTCTATCAGTGAGCTGGGTGGCGCGTTGTAGGTCACGAAGGTAGACCAACCACTCCTGGGGAAGATCCACACCCCACGTTCTCTACCTAACTGCCACTCCAGAGGAGAAATTCCTTGCCAGAAGAAGACCAAGAGTGAGGCAAGGGAAGCAAGAGCCCACCACCCATTCACACCAGCCTCGAGACTACAATTTTTTGTCAATGTAGTTTGTCTTGTGCTCTCCCAGATCCCATGACCAAATAGCTTTCCAGTTCTAGTCCCCCGCATACCCTTCATTCCCAAACTCGTCCTACACCGTCGCCCCAAGCCTTCACCTGAGCTAGGATGCCAATACTTCACTGCTCTCCCTCACCCAACACTCCCTCCTCATCACGCCCCCGCTACAAATGACCACCCTATTTCATCCTTCCTACATTAAGTAACACTCGCGAGAGATCCTAACTCCCAGTAGCCATTAAGTCATGCATGTTGCATGTGGAAGCCCAACTAGCTCCACGCTCCAACCAACAACCACCTGTCTCCTTGATTAGACACCCCCATCGGGGTCTTCTAGAGCCTTATGTATCAGTTTTTGGAGATATGTCATTTCCCTACGGTCCAGGTCCACTTTGGTGTGAATATATGACCAAGCTGCCCTGAAGTTTTTATGCGGTGGGTTCACCCCACAGTTGGTCAACCATTCTATGACTTTATTACCTTCATGGAGTACATGACCAGTATTAATGTATTCAGAGTTTGTCAGGGCTTGCTGGATCGAGAAGGTTGAGATTCTAGTCTCCATCTCCTAGCCACCTTCTGGGGGTAAGATCCATTAATAATCCTTTGTACCATATCTATGATAAGGCATGAATCCCCCACTATTCTAATTCTTCTATATCGAAGGTGGGAGGCCAGGCTCAAGCCCTCTTCAAATACTATAATCTCAGCCACGTTATTCATTGTAACACCACAGAAGCCAGAGTAAGCTTCCCTTGGGGAGCCTACTGAGTCACGAATGATGCTGTCGAAACTTGCCAGTCTAGGATTACCCTTGGAAGCCCCATCAAAATTTATCTGGAGGTAGCTATCAGGGGGGGAGAGGAATGAAGAAAGGGAATGGATAGGGGGGTCGCGAGATAAGCGTGTTGGGGTAGATCAAACAAATGAGAGGTTCAAATGGGCAAGAATTCGGGCTTCTGATGGGTCAGGGTTCCAGTCATCAAGGGACCATGATTCAGAAAGGATGGATTCCCAGATGTTCGACATCGTCAGGCTCCATATGTGCACACTGGAGGGCATTTTACCATTGAATAGGTGTGGCTTATGGGGGCCTGACCCAGGTTTAGATTTATTTAGCCAAACAAATCCCTACACTACTGGCCCTTTCGGCATCAGCCTGTGGAGCACAGACTGAAGTCTCACCAGAAGCAATATGGGGGGATGCTGGAACCAAGTTTCTTCACCCTTGAGATGGTTGTGATGTTAGTTTGGTCCAACTATGCTTGCCTTCACGCAAGTCACTTCGTGCTCTGATCTAACCTTCTGTACCTTTGTGATTTGTTACAATGGACTTTCGTGCAACCCTAAGTATTCCCGAATTAGACTAAGTATCTTACCTATCTTAGTGACAGATCTTAATTATCTTCGCATAAGCAAATACTCTAACTTGTGTTCACTTAACCAATACAACTATACACATTCGCACATCATATAAGCATTAGCAGTGAATATCATACCCAATATAACAGATGCATAAACAGGAACTAAATACGCAGAAATGATAGGAAACTTCTCTTTATTAATTCTTCCAAATCATTACAGACTCGAATCGCCCTGTGCACTCAGCCGCAGGGGTCTGTGCACTCAGTTGCAGACTACTAGGCCTCTGCGCACTCAGTTGCAAAACCTCTTCCTACTCTACAGCACAAAACTAGACTTTACACTTTAGATCTATCTCGCATACATCATTTGTTCTTCATCTTAGATTAGATTCTTCAATTCCTTAACTACTTAGAGCTTCGCTCTATTTATACAATCCCATGGTCCATGGACCATGGATAAATCTTCTATAGTCGACATTACATTATCAAAATAAGGGCAGACAACCCTATGACTCTTTAACAACTACGTGATCCGCACCCACAAAATGCGGAGTCTTTACATTGGAATTCTTTGTCTTATCATCTAAATAGCACTTCGTGGAGAGACCTTCGTGAGCTCTTCCTCATCCCCTCGTGAAGGTGAAATCAAGGGTCTATTTTCTAGACCCTTATTTCCTTCGTTCTTGTAAACCTTTCCACTTCGGCCCTAAACATCTTGGTAACTACATAACCCACTTTTCACACAACAACATTTTAATCCAAGTATTCAAATACTTTACGTACTTACCTCGCAGTCCCTTGAGAAAATGTTTCTCTACCTCGCTGTAGCTGACTAAGGTATCGACCGCGAACTCAGTAACAAATACTCCTATAATACAATCGAGCTAATGATCAACGACGCATGCGATCTTATCCTCCGATGTTCCCAACCTTCGCACTAGCTCTTGGGTCCACACAATAGGACCGTCAAGTTTCCACCTCCCTTGGCTATATGCTAGCTTCGTGATCCACTCATATAGCTCAGTAGGGAAGGACACGAAAAAGATTTCATGGATCTCCGTTTATAGGTAGCTGTCTAGCCACTCTTCTTTTGATAGTCGCAGGTTTCTGTTCTCCTGCGCTGCGAACTCGTGAATTCTTCTGTCCAGCTAGCCTTCAATTCTTTCTTAGTTGGATTCCAATGATACGACATCACACATCTCTTATGTAGATTCTGGTCCTAGAAATGGAACCATTTGTTGGCTTATGGGGCCCTGACCCAGGTTCAGAGTTATATAGCCAAACAAATCCCTACACTACTGGCCCTTTCGACATCAACCTGTGAAGCGTGGACTGAAGTATCACCCAAAGTAGTATGGGGGGATGCTGGAACCAAGTTTCCACACCCTTGAGATGGTTGTGATGTCGGTTTAGTCCAACTATACCTGCCTTCGTGTAGGTCGCTTCACACTCTGATCTAACCTTTTGTACCTTTGCGATATGTTACAATCGGCTTTCGTGCAACCCTAACTAGGGTCTGAAGTCCTTTCGCGTTGCTAAGGCAACGAACTACACTAATTCCTGAATTAGACTAAGTATCTTACTTATCTTAGTGACAGATCTTAATTATCTTCATGTAAGCAGATATTCTAAATTATGTTCACTTAACCAATACAATTATACACATTCGCGCATCATATAAGCATTAGAAGTGAAATTCATACCCAATATAATAGATGCATAAACAGGAACTAAATACACAGAAATGATAGGAAACTTCTCTTTATTAATTCTTCCAAATAATTACAGACTCAACTCATCTTGGGCACTCGGCTGCAAGAGTCCGTGCACTCAGTTGCGGACTACTAGGCCTCTACACACTCAGCTACAGAGACTCTTCCTACTCTACGACCCAAAACTAGACTTTACACTTCAGATCTATCTCACATACATCATCTATTCTTCATCTTAGATTAGATTCTTCGATGCCTTAACTACTTAGAGCTTCGCTCTATTTATAGAATCCCATGGTCCGCGGAGAATGGGTAGATCTTCTACAGCTGACATTACATTTTCAAAATAAGGGCGAACAACCCTATGACTCTTTAACAACTATGCGCTCTGTGCTCACAAAATGTGGAGTCTTTACATTGGAATTACAAACTTGGACCAAAATCTAGGCTCTAAGCCCCAAAACTGCCCTTGGGGGATCCCACACCCAACAAGACCCCAACACAAGCATTGTGACTCGCCCTCGAGTCACTCTGTAGGTGCGGAGATCTCAGCACGAAGACTTCCCATCTCTATTTGGATCGCTGCAAGTTTGACAGTGCATTGAGTGACTGCTTGCTGAACTTCCTCTATGTGTTGTTCGGTGATTGTTGCCATTGAACTGTTGCCCTAAATTCTCTCCTGAGTTGCTTGCAGCTGCACGAGATTTGCTTCAATGGAGGCTGTAATGGTATAAGCCTCATCAATCCATGGTTGTAGGCACACTTTCAAAACTACCTCTTTATGCCGAGCGGCATCCACTTTCTCCTTGAGCGCCTTTGCCTGCTACATCCTTGCAAGCCTCTGTGTAAGGGAAACTATCTGCGTGATCCCTTTTACCTCGTCGTACTTCTACTACAGCTCGCGTGCCTCTATCTCTAAGTACTCTATGTTCGGGTCCTCTTGCAGGGTGGTTAGGACCTTGAACGACTGTTCGAACAACTTCATGTAGTCTATCAGTGCATTGTCAACCGCCACCATTGCTGTTGTGATCGTGGTGGTGTTTTGTTCTCTGATCTCCGGTGGAGTTGAAGGCTAGGCATTCAACTGCAATTCTACTATTTGAAGGTTTAGCTCTAGTTGAAACCTGGCCATTTCTGCTCTTGCATCACGCACCCCTGTGGCTAACTTTTGAACGTGCGCCTCCACCGGTTCCTCTGATTGGACGTCCAACTCTGAGACCATCTGGTAGGTTTCCTCCACCACCTGCACTATCTTTTTGTTCTATGCCATTACTTCGTTGTGTTGCAGGCTCAACTGCTCAATGTTGCTGCGTTGCTCGCTCATTACCTGTATAGCGCGACTCTCCCTGGCCCAAAGTTCTGTGGTGACTCCATCCTGCAAAAGATAGAGCATCTCTCGAGGGAGCGCAGCCATGTTTAACTTGACCCCTTTCAAGCTACTAACCATAGGCTTTTCGGCCTCATTCTTTGTCATGAGTGCTCCATCTGGTAGCACTATTATGTTGGTCATCTTAGCGCGCAACGTTTCCTTGGCCGCGTAAGTGCCAACTGCGAGGCTGGTTGATAGTGTGCCAACCTGTGGAGTGTGCACCTGCAATTCCTGTATCTGTATCTGGAAATCCCCCAATACCAACTGGTATTGCTCCTCAAACTGCTGGAGGGCCTCCGCGGTGACATCTCTCACCATTTCACTGATATCATGTTGATCCCCTTTAGTAAGGGTGATGGTGAGCCCCAGTATTGCAGCAATAATGCTGCAACTCCTAGAACTCCCTTCTTTAATTTTATCAACCCGGTAGTTTGTAACAAACTTGGAAGCGACGGTGCTATATGCACAAGTACTAGCTCTTGCCGCAGCTGTCACTTGATCAGCTGGCACAAGTCTGCTAGGAGCTTAAGCCAACTTCTATGAGCTCTTAGAAGAAGCTTTTTAACTGATGGATGAAAGCTAACTCAAAGGAGGCTAATCTACTTGCAGAAAGAAACTGAAAGCGGAAAGGAAATGCAAACCCTAGTTTTACCGACTAACCCTACTGGTGAAAGAAAGAGGATGCAAGCTACTGAAAGAGATGCCATTGACTTCTAGGAAGGTAAAATGCATGTGTCTAAGCTACTTCTACATTAACATTTGAAAAAACATCTTTTTGTATTTTTGAATAAGTTGTTAGAATTATCATGCATGTGCTTTTAACTGGTTTTTGACTATGTAGGGGTGGATTGGCAAGAGGAAATGCTTGGAGGAGGTCGGGAAGGTTCCAAGAGGGCCTAAGGGGTCCCTAACACCCTTCTAGAGAGTTTCACAGAGTTTGGCTATCAAGAAACCTCATTCGTGAGCTTCTACAGGAAGTCTGCAGGGGTTCTACAGGATGTTCTGGAATTTCTACAGGATGTTCTGTAATTTTCTACAGGATGTTCAGAAATGGGATTTTGGAGGATGGATGGAAGAAGAAGGATGAAGGAGTGGGTATGTAGGTGATATAAGGGTTTTAAGGGGTCTAGGACCTGGTGCATGAGGCTAAGGAGCGATTGGATTTGGTTCAAGGATGGAGGAAGCGATGATGCACAAGAATGTAGAAATTTGGGCAAGGTGGGAAAAGTATGGAAAATGAAGGGTAGGAATCATGGATTAAGGGTTGGAGTAGATTATCTGATGGAGGAAAGGTAGATAGAGAGGTAATACAGGTGATCTGCACACAATTTTCTAAAACTGACCAAACAAAGACTATGCAAACCCAAGATCTAGCTATCTTGACCTAAATAACAGCAAGGAAAATGAACAGCAATTTATTTGCAACGAAATAATGTGAAATGCTATGCAAACTAAGCAATCAAGAATCTGAACATGTAACCAACTTCTGAAAATAAAAATCGAACACTAATGGTTGCATGGCGAAGCAAAGATAGTGTTTTTGGTGGCAGCAAGGTCTCCTTTGTCCCAGCTCATGATCCCACTGAGGGAGAGGTGAGATCAGAGGTCCTTGATGGACTTTTTCTGAAGATCTTCCCTGTCAATAACCTATCAACTCAATCTGAACATAAAAAGCCCTTTTAATCACCAAAAGCAACCTAAATAACAAAGCAAGATTTCAATCTAAATAGAAGATTTTATTTTGAGAATGCAGCAAAAACACATAACGGTAAACAAAGGAGGTACTGGGAACTTGAGATGGGCCCAACCCCAAGAGCTACAGCCTCCTAAGAGAGATTTAGAGCTGGTGCAAAGCTGGATTCATATTTATTGATCAAAAGAACTATTACATCCCAAAAACTCTCCACAAGGAAAACTTGAAAATGTGCTGAAATGCAGGGCTAATCTACTGACTAAAATCGAACTACAAACTAGCTAACTTCTGCCTACAAAGTGACTAACTGAAATGAGGCCCTAAGCCCTCTTATTTATACAAATTGAGGACCCAAAAAGCCCTCCTAAACTTTAGGAACTCAGCTGCCAAAACTTGTAGTTAACAGCACTTTTACTAGCACTTGCTCAGCTGCCCTTGTGATAATTGATTTGGTGGCCCTTGAACTCTGAGCTGATGGTGGAGAATTCGAGGTAAGGGCCCATAAATGAAGGGGAAACCTTCCTACAAATCCTCTCCCTTGTTCTTCCATGAATTTGGCTACCAAGTGCTCATTAAAACCTTTGATTTTGTCTCAAAATTGACTAAAAATCTGCACAAAGCACCCATTAGACTTGTTGGCATAATGACTAACCCAATTCACTCTATTAGCATAAATATAATAAAAAACATGCAATAAACTAATGAGAATGGTGGATTAAGTCGAATTAGGAGGTTGAATGAGCCCATATAATTATCCATTTTTGGGGCTCATCAGGTGATAGGGTCGAAAGATGTCTTCGAGGTCTTTGTCTCCTTTCACGGCCCTACTTGTTATCATGGGCACAGATGTTTAAGCTGGGTCGACGTTGTCTGCCGGTCAGCACCACCTTGTTCTATATCTATCTCTAGTTCGGGTGAAGGTGACTTCTATCCTTCGCACTTCTCATCTATTATTTTCTGTTGCTCCACCAACTGTGCAGCATCACGCACCTCCTGGGCCTTATTCGCTGCTTCTTCTTTCCTGTGCTTTTCCACCAGCTATTCCATCTGCAACTTTGTCTCTTCCGCTGTGCAGTGGAATTCTTTGCTTCCACCACAGAGCTAGCTGGGGCGTGCCACTCTAGCGGCCAAGACTCAAGGTCTGCAAATATCACATCATCAGTCACCAAATATGGTATCTCATGCCACGTCTTCGTGGGGTCCTTTCGCACCCTGATGAAGACATGGTGGAAATCTGCTTTGAACTCCGCAAATATCTACAGACTATTGTAGACAATGGGCGATAATTGTAGCTTACGATTAATCCCCATCCTGATGTTCATCTCCATGAGCACCCAAAATATCTTTCTCTCCCTTATCCTTTGTGCATCCCTGGTTGCCCACAATGAATCATACTTCGCTGCTTCTGGAAGGTCCTGTGTGATCGATAGGAACTGGCTATCTTCGAGCAACTCCCATGCCACTGGTACTATCAACAACAGGAGCCATGCGTAATGAAATGTTTTTCCCTGCTCCTGTGCCTCGCAGTAGTTCGTAAGGAACTCACCACATAAATAGTTTGCCCAATTGAACTAGACCCCTTTTGTGCATTACACTGCTAGTGAAACCATTGGCGTGGGCACCTCATCTGCGCAATACTTCCGCATCACCTTCCTTGCCAATATCTGTGTCGCGACCTTAACTACAGGGTTCTTGATGCTGGAGATGGCATACCCTTGCTTCTTCTTCTCCAACTTAAATTTCTTTCTCATGGCCTCTGCAATGGCCAAGTCATCACTTTTTCCCTCTGAAATGTTTGTTGGGTCCTCCCCTGTGCAAGGTAGCTGTGTGATCCGATGAATCAAATGATTTGTGATGGGGATGGGCTCCTCTAGCCATAAGCACCCATCATGCACCAAGCAGAGCAGCTGCCTGATGATGAAAATGGTCACTAGGGCGCGGTGGTAATGCGGCACCCAAAGCAGGTTTAGCAACCCTGTTTTCTCAACACCTCTGAGCCATTTGCGTGGCTCCAACTCTATCATTCCAGCCAGCGTGTCTGTCTTCTAGTGCATTAGCTTCACGGTCACTAGATGTAGGAACTTCTCATGGTCCACGAGGTCCCAATCTTCAAATTTCAATATGGGAACCCATCCCAAGTGTGCTCCTTCAAAAATAATATCATGTTGGAGTAGCGGGGTTTGTAGAGAGCTCTTGCTCTCATCTATATCCTTGGGAACCTTGGCTTTACCCTTCTGCAGAGGAACATATGCAGGAAACTTGGTGAGAGGGCCTGCACCCTAGGTTTCGACTTCAATCTCTACATCCTCCTCCTCCACCAGGATTTCTTCAAAATCTTCCTCCTAATCGGCCTCCAAATTAATGGCCTTCCCCTTTTCCTCCAATGTGAGCTTGGTCCTTAGTGGATTTCTGGGCGAGACGCGCACTGGTATCATGGCCTGCTTATCCTTCTTAGGTCTCGGCATGCGCGGTGATTTAGGGACCTATATGATTATTCTGGCACTCTCTGGGGCTTCTACTTTCGCAATTTCTTGCGCGGCTTCCTTGGATGTCACTACTCCTATGTCCATGGCTTCTTCAGGTGCTAACATAGTGCTATTCCATAGCTCTCTCAATGTCTCTAGTAATTTCTCAAACAATGAATTCGCTTTCAGAATATCGAATAAGTCTCAGTTCATGAATACCTAAGCGCGCAACAACTCAGTTCTCAAATTGCCAAGTGTTGTTTGCTGGACAACCATTTATAATTTATAGTGCCTTTTGAATTTGAATTTGACCATTCCCCTCACATTCGGTCCATTAATCCTAGATTGGAGGCAGATTTTCAAGAATCTAGCCCATAAAGTTCACCTTAAATGTCTTCCGCCCGCTCCATTTCGCCTCAAACCAAGCATCACATCGTGAATAGTGACTGTAACGGTCACTTTCCGACCGACCCATGTGCCATCGCAGCTACCCTCATGCTGTTGCAGACCCTGTGACACTTCGCTACTGCACGCAGTCTTGACATCGCGCAGTTCCCGGGCAGAGTAGTTTATAGTCTCGTGCCTCCTTTCAACTACCTGGAGCACTAAGACTATGCTTTTTTTGGCTAGTTAGATGGTCGGGCCACCTGTGTATGGCTTCAAACGACTGCCATTCACTTTTCCTAGGAAGGGATCTCCATTTAACTTAACCAACTATACCGTGCCACCATCGGTAATCTCCTTAATAACATATGGCCCTAGCCAATGCATTCTGATTTTCCTTGGAAATTTATCAAACTTACTATCATACAACAGCACCAATTCATTCACTGTAAATGTGCGTAGCTTAATATGTTGATCATGCCATGCCTTTTCATGTTGCTTCTGGACCTGCTCGTGAAATCCAACCAAAAATTGTTCTTCTATGAGCTCATCTAGCTGCGCGAATCTCTCCTCCAGGGCTCCGTGATCCATCATACCTATGAGCACTGCTATGCACAGACTATGCATGATGTATTCCATAGGCATTACATCTTCCACTCCATAGACAAGCCTAAAAGGTGTCTGTCCCGTCATTTTCTTGCACGTCATTCGATAAGCCCATAACACTATAGGTATGCGTAGCTCCCAATCACTTCGTTGTGCATTGCATACCTTGGTTAGTGTGGTTTCTAGTACTTTGTTGAACACTTCTACTATCTTGTTAGCCTGTGGGTGATACGGTGTGCACTTCTGATGATACACCTGAAACTCTTCTGTCAGCGCACTAATCGTTTCGTTCAGGAATTGTGTACTGCGATCACTCATCAAGATCTTCGGACATCCAAATTGTGTCAGTACATGTTCAAACAGAAACTTCACGGCAGTTGCGCCCGTGCAATCCTTTACCGGCTATGCTTCTTCCCAATGAGTCAAGTACTCCGTCACAGTGATAATATATCTCGCGCCTGTCTTTCCTTGAGGCTAAATAGGTCCTACGAAATCTATTGCCCACTTTTCGAAAGGTTGCAACGTCATTTGCAGATTCAAAGGCATTTCATCCCTTCACGATGGCTTACCTGTTCTTTGACATACATCACATGCCTTGCAAAATGCTTTTGAATCCTGATGAAGGGTTGGCCACCACAACCCTGTGCATATAATTTTCTGCGCAGTTTCTCTCCCTGAGTAATGTCCTCCCCTGGCGCCCCCATGAGCATCCACAAGGATGTTGCCTCATTCAAACTCAGGTACATACCTTCGTAGTATTTCATCAGTCCCCATCTTGTAGGGATGCCTGGCAATGGCAGAGAAATATGGCGTGCGCACCACTAATTCCTTCTTTTGCTGGATAGAGTATCCTTCTAGCGTAGTTCCAGTTGTTAGAAAATGAATTATATCTTCAAAATGTCCATCTACTACGCGCACAGCAAAGAGCTGCACGTCGGGTAATACTTCCTCCAAACTAGTAGGTTCTTCCCCTGTCTCGATGCGCGACAAGTGACCTAGTCCCGTGTTCAATCGTCCAGGCTTCACAACAACTTCAAAATCATATTCTTGGAATAATAAAATCCATCTGTAGATGCACCCCCCCAACACAGGCTTATTGACCAGGTAATTTAGTGCTGAGTGATCTGTATACATCTTAAAGTGACCTCCTAGTAAGTAGTGTCAATACTTTTGGAGTGCATATGCCATAGCTAGTCCCTCGTGCTCAGTGGTGGAATAGTTCTTCTTCACTTTAGATAATTTGCGACTTGTGAACGCGATAGGGTGATCCAAGCCTTCTCCACCATCCTGTGTTATTATTGCCCCCAGCGCTATACACGATGCGTCAACATGGACATGAAACTCTTTTTTCCAGTTCGAGAAGACAAGAATCAGTGTAGTAATCATCTTTTCTTTCAATATATCCATGCTTTTCTTTCAGTCATCATTCCAGCAGAATGTGACATCCTTATTCAACAATTTTTCCATCTGTGCAGTGATCTGGGCATAGCCTTTGATAAACTTTATGTAATGCCTCGCATGTCCCAAAGTAGCACGCAACTGTTTCACACTTCTTGGCGCTTCCAAGTTTAGAATCACCGCGATCTTCACGGGGTCTACCATTAGCCCTTGTCTGCAAACCACGTGCCCCGATACGTTCCCAAAAGGAACAAGAAACACACACTTCTTGAGGTTGAGCATGATTTTGTATCTTTGTCAGGTATCTAGCATCAAGCACAAGCTTGCTACATGGCACTTAACAAGCCCAAATACAATCTAGTCATCAAAATAAACATCCAATAACTTATGAATATATTCCTTGAATGTCGCAACAACCACGGGCAAAAAGATGGTTGGCGCATTCCTAAATCCAAATGGCATGACAATATATTGAAAGCAACCCCACTTAGTTGCGAAGGTTTTCTTGCTCCTATCCTCCAGTGCGATTTTGATCTGGTGGTACCCTAAGAACCCATTAGTGAAAGAATATGCTTCCTGACCACCTACATTGTCCAACACTTCATTCGTGAATGGAGTTGGGAATGGATCATGCACACAAGCGTCATTCAATTTTCTGAGATCCACGCATATTGTTATCTCATCCTCCTACTTCTTCTGTTGCACCACCATTGGGCTTACCCAATATGATTCTTCCACAGGCTCAATGATGCCTACTATGAGAATTTTGTCTAGTTCTACGCAGACCTTCTCCTTGTATTTTGGATTTAAGCAGTACGGCCTCTGCTTAACTGGTTTTGCA
The DNA here is from genome assembly GCA_031772625.1 of Pinus tabuliformis. Classification (NCBI taxonomy): domain Eukaryota; kingdom Viridiplantae; phylum Streptophyta; class Pinopsida; order Pinales; family Pinaceae; genus Pinus; species Pinus tabuliformis. Next base: position 419,463,603 of record CM062820.1, on the reverse strand, counting down.
TTAGGTTTTAACGTGATCTTCATTACCCCTAAATCTTTGATTAGTCCTTTCAAATCCATAAACTTGGTCAGGAATAAGTCCTAATATTCATGGAGTAATTCAACGACCTTATCCACCATCGCATCATCCTAGTAGTCTCCGATCTTCACGAATTTGGGCTTTGCCTCCATACCAATATTCACCTGCTTAGTCTTCACCGGCATGGTTATGTTAGGTTTCTCAATCTGTGGTCCTTGAACCTCGTGGTGGCCAGCCATCTCTGGAATGTTAATTTTCCACAGATCTTCATCCTCTTCTTCAGCAGTTACATTATAACATTCCAATGCGTAACTCAGCTGAGTAGCCCATTCAGGCTACGCCAGATCTAAAGGATCCTAAAGATGGATCCCTTTACTTCTTGTAGTGCTTCTTCAATACTGTCAAACCCGTATTCAAAACTAAATGTCATCATGAAACCTTCGCGTAGGATATCTCATTCACTTGTCCCATGGCAAAGATCTGTTTCTATATACCAGTTCATCAATATAACATCTAGGGTATGACAGAACAGGTGCACCCACTTAGGTTTTGGATTTTCTCCATATGCCTGTGTCCACTTGGCCAGATGCACATGCGATTCATCCTATCCATCATACTTATTTGTCAATCACATCTTATGCTTTCCATATCATACTCGCATCATTCTCCTACATTCGTGCCAATCATCAAAGCTTCCTTTGTGCGTACCCCACCCTCTCACGGGCGTAGTGCACAATACCTAGTCCAAGGCCTAGAAGTGTTGCTTTTCGAGAACCTCCTTTTCAAATGCATCCAAGAAGGTATCTACCTCATTTAAACCATCATAAGTAGGCAAAACTCTTACTTCTATCGACACGTAACGTAGCGACCTGGTCATCATATTGCAATTTAGCATAGTTACTTCATATAACCAATTCCGCTATCGTTATATCTCTTTGTCAGAATCCAAAGTGCACGAGCTCTCGCACTCCCATGTAATCCACCCATCTGTGGTGGGATTTACGTAGTCTTGGTCTCACGCTGTTATCCTATAGATACAATCCAAATCATCATCACTCTCATAGTCACGGACTGGTTCCGTATAGAGCGATCCTTCAGCAGGGTCCAGGGGTATTATTACACACAGTGATTTCTTCTCAAAGATCATCTTCCACTTCTTTATATTGATTACCCCATTCATATCAATAGCCCAGTCAATTCCCAAGAGCACAGGGTAGGGATTGCTGTCATCAACAATCTCTATCACTTTGAAACCTGCTAGTGCACTCGCTCCCTCAATATCAACAGTTATTCCCTGCAATCACCCCATGGGTATTATTTTCTGCTGATTCACCATCCTTAGCTAAATTGGAGACCATTGCAGCGCGAGTTGCCCCATTCACTCCCATGTCTGTTTCGGCATAGCATTCGCATCTGATCCCAAATCCAGGATGACTTGATCCAATTCGTATTCTCTAATCTGCGCGATTAGTCTCATTTCTCGTCCCGTCCTTGTCTTATGCTTTCCGATCTTCCAGGCTACGCGTGGTTCTCCTGGCACGATCCCAATGCACCTATTGATAAATTCTTGTAACCGTTTCATAGCCTTACTGTCGCGCAGTAACTTCATATGGTTTCTAGGAAAGTTGTAAGCATGGATGGGTCCATTTCCAGCTCCTATTTATCTTTGCTTCATGAAGTGGACACATCAGTGAAGCTCTTCTTAGCTTCCATGAAGGTTTCCCGAGTGCATTCCAAATCAAACTCAGCTTCTTTTGCCGGGGCTTTACGAACCCATGTACTATCTTCTGGTTGTTTCCCCTTGTCATCTCCTGTCGCGATTCCACTTCGGAGCACAATGTTTATATTCGGGTCCTCCTCGCGTGGCTCAGACCTCATCATCTGCAGGTTCTGAGTCAGGGGAGGCAGTATCACTCCTTTGTTGCGTATACTAGCTATCAACATAGGAAAATATTTTGTCTCATGATCAAACAGCGTGCAATACTTGCACGATGGGCGCATTGGATTCGTGCAATCACAGACATAGTGTCATGGCCCTCAGCAATTGTAGCAAGTCAATTGCCCACGACCTATAGCAGGTCCTTCTTCACCTCGGCCTCGTTAAGGGGCCATGTTTCAACCTGAACCCTGTAGGTGGGTGTTATACCCATCATTAATTCATAACTCCTACACGTACGCTTGTCATGTCCCACCGACCTACAAAAATTTCAGAACAACTGTTGCGAAGTTTGTGTATACTTTTGTAACAAGTGACAATTGTCCGTGGCATGTTTTCCAGCTATTTGAAAGATTGCGCACCACAAAGCAGGCATCGTGCTAGGTCCTGCTTGAACTTCTGGCCTTAAAGGAATCGGTCCTTCTCCTGTGAGGTAATTTGTAAAGACCGGTTAATGGTCTTTGTCATGACCATGACTCTTGAATTTTACGCACCACACTTCTTCGCGCACTTCTGTTCGAACTGTCTTGTCCTGTTTTAAACTTTGCATCTCAAGGCACAGAGTCTTCAGCTGCACGTGGATCTGCTAAACTCCTAGGTTAGGATCTTGCATCGGGGTCTCATGTAGCCTCATAGAAATCTCTAAGGCCTCTGCCTGATTTTTTAATTTCTGCTGCGACAACACTCCTTAAATGTGGTAGTAGCAAGTTGCAAACCATTTGCAATGCTGCCCATCCATGAGATTCATATTAGCTTCATGAATCATACCTTTAAGCCTTTGATCCAACTCCCAAGGAGTCTCGCCTGGTAGCATCATGATCTCTTTGAAACCCACAATCGACTGCGCTTCATATTTAGGCCTACTAAATTCTCTATATAGCGTTGTTTGGATATATGTGACTCTCGCATTCAGGTTATCGTTGGAGTACTTAATATACCAGGTCAATGCGCGATCCTACAGGGCACTAACGAATGTTGCTTTCTTTGTATGGTCATCTGTAACACCTTGCACTTCCCATACAACCCTTAAAATGAACCAGAATTAGTCTAGATCCTCATTCCCTAAACCTTTGAACAAAGGAAACTTCATTGTGTTTTCCATACTGAGTTGCGGTGGTGGTGGAGTTGGTACGGGTGAAGATGGAGGTGATGGTCATGAAGCCGGTGGTGGTGTGGGCTGAGGTGGTATTCACAGAACTCTTTGTCTTATCATTTGAATAGAACTTCGCGGAGAGACATTCGCAAGCTCTTCCCTGTCCTCTCGTGGAGGTGAAATCAAGGGGTTATTTTCTGGACCCTTATTTCCTTCGTTCTTGTAAACCTTTCCACTTCGCATAGCCCCAAACATCAAGGTAACTACATAACCTGCTTTTCACACAAAAAAATTTTAATCTAAGTATTCAAAGACTTTACTTACTTACCTCGCGGTCCCTTGAGAAAGCGTTGCTCTGCCTCATTGTAGCTGATTGAGGTATCGACTGTGAACTCAGTAACAAATCCTCCTATAATACGATCAATCCAATGATCAATGACGTGCATGATCTTATCCTCCAATGCTTCCAACCTTCGCACTAGCTCTAGGGTCCACACAATAGCACTGTCAAGTTTCCACCTCCCTTGGCTATCTGCTAGCTTCGTGATCCACTCATATAGCTCAGTAGGGAAGGACGTGAAAAAGATTTTGTGGATCTCCATATACAGGTAGCTGTCTAGCCACTCTTCTTTTGATAGTCGTTGGTTTATGTTTTCCTGCGCTGCGAACTTGTGAATTCTTCTGTCCAACCAACCTTCAATTTCTTTCTTAGTTGGATTCCAACGACACAACATCACACATCTCTTATGCAGATTCTGGTCCTAGCAACAGAACCATTTGTTGGCTTATGGGGGCCTGATGTAGGTTCAGAGTTATTTAGCCAAACAAATCCATACACTATTGGCCCTTTCAACATCATCCCACGGAGTGCGGACTGAAGTCTCACTTGAAGCAATATGGGGGGATGCTGGAACCAAGTTTCTGCACCCTTGAGATGGTTGTGATGTCGGTTTAGTCCAACTATACCTTCCTTCGCACAGGTCACTCGCACTCTGATCTAACCTTTAGTACCTTCATGATCTGTTACAATTGTCTTTCGCGCAACCCTAACCAGGGTTTGAAGTCCTTTCTCACTGCTAAGGCAAAAAACTACACTAATTCCCGAATTAGACTAAGTATCTTACTTATCTTAGTGACAGATCTTAATTATCTTCGCATAAGCAAATATTCTAACTTATGTTCACTTAACCAATAGATTTATACACATTCGCGCATCATATAATCATTAGAAGTGAAATCCATACCCAATATAACATATGCATAAACAGGAACTAAATACGCAAAAATGATAGGAAACTTCTCTTTATTAATTCTTTGCAAATGATCACACACTTGACTCACCTTGCGCACTCAGCTACAGGGGTTCACGCACTAAGCTGCGGACTACTAGGCCTCTGCACATTCAGCTGCAAAGCCTCTTCCTACTCTATGACCCAAAACTAGACTTTACACTTTAGATCTATCTCGCATACATCATCTGTTCTTCATCTTAGAATAGTTTCTTTGATGCCTTAACTACTTAGAGCTTTGCTCTATTTATACAATCCCATGGTCCGCGGACCATGGGTAGATCTTCTACAGCCGACATTATATTATCAAAATAAGGGTGGACAACCCTATGACTCTTTAACAACTACATGCTCTGTGCCCACAAAATGTGGATACTTTACATTGCAATTACAAACTTCAACCAAAATCTGGGCTCTAAGCCCCAAAACTACCCTTGGGGGATCCCGCGCCCAACAATAGGACCTGGTTCCTTTCTTTACAAGTTTTCCACAAAATTATACCAAGGGCTAACCACTAGGCCCGGTTCACAACCAGATTGGAGAATCAGTTAGTCTTCCAGTTCTTAAGGATATTATGGATGTCATATAGATGGCTATCTATTGGGCCAAACCAGTCAACGGCATGATTCCAAACTTCGCATGTTATGGGAAAATCTTCAAAGAGATGGGAAAGGGATTCTTCCACCTACTCTCACAAGATACATATTGACAGTCCAGCAAAACCCTGTTTCTAGAGGCAATCCTAGGTAAGAATCTACTTGTGGCCCACTAGGCAGAGTGAGTGAGAAACCTTGGGCCACAGGTTGCTTCTCCAGATGTTTCACCAGAAGAGGTGATTTGATTGAGCCTTACCATTAACCCAGATGAGATAGGCTTCTTTCACTGAAAAGGTTCTTGTCATAGAACAACTCCATCTTAGTTTTTCCATCTCCTGCGATATATGGACCTAGTGTTGAGAGAGATAACTCCCCAGGAATGCAATGACCTCCTATGAGAACGCTCTTGTCCAATCAACCCCGAATTTCCATCTTTTCCATCCATGGTCATCCACATCTTCCATCCAATAATCCCCCACGCAGAGGGCTAATATTGAATGGAAGAGGGGCATCAGGTTAGAAAGTGATTGATCTTGAGCAAGTCAGGGGAGTTGTTGCCAGGAGTCCTGCTAGAAGAGGGAGGATTTCCCATTCCTTACTTCCCATAAGAAGTGGCCACGAATTAGATCATTGTTATTATTAGCGTGATTCCATATTGCAGATCTAGTGCTTATAAGAGGTTCGCGAAGGTAGACTTCCTGTGATTTTCCTTGTCCATATTTCTGAGACTAAATCGTCTTCCGGATTTCATTCCCCCCTTGTATCCACCGCCACCAAAGATTTTCTACAAGGGTGTCACTCAAGACAGCCGGATCGCACAAACCAAGCCCTCCCATGGTCTTTAGGAGAAAAAGTTTATGACAAGCTACTAATTGCCACTTTCGTTCCATGGTTGCCCCACTCCAAAGGAATCTTCTGTTGGTATTATGATGTATGTGTTGTACTTGATGGCAACCCACTTATAGCAGAACAACTCTTTTGTATATGGTAACTATATGAATCTACAGAAGAGATATCAGATGTGACAAAATGCATAACAATAGTGTTTACAAATATGATGAAATGTAGGATAGTTTCAAGGAATCAGTTCAAAAGGCAACTTACTCAGATGAAAGATCATAGTACAACATGACAACAACAAAGAATTACAGTTCAGTCAACAAAGAATGAAGAAAGAGAGGTATACGTAGGTTCACCTTGACCAAGCTATGTATATACATAGGTTAACAGAACAAAAGGAGCGTATAACGTACACACGCGCTTTCACAAAAGGAAAAGCGCGTATACCTTGGAAAACTAAGTTTTTCGTCCAAAGTATTTGGTCCATGGTATTTTGATCCATGGTATTTGGTCTGAGGTATTGACCCTAGGTATTTGATCCAAGGTATTGATTCTAAGTGGTTTTGGCCCATGGTATTGAGAAAGGCCTAGAACTATATAAGGAGGAGAAGATCGTTAGGCCAAGTAGACAAGCATTGAATATTTGATAAAGTGTGAGATCTAGTATGCAGGTTATGGGTTTATGATGCTCTGTTTGATCTGAGCCAAGGAGGAACCTCAGCGATTGATGGAGGACAAGATATAATGATGGATGGGGATCTTAAAGCTTGGAATGATTTTTCTTTATATGGTTTGATCATGCTTATTCTAGATCTGTAAATTGATGCATGTGTTGTTCTGTAAATATTATGATCTGGGTATAATTGAAGTCTGGAATAGCTGCAAAATTATGAATGAATATTTACAGATGCCTACGCTGGTTGAATTTGGTAAAAGCGCATATACGCGACAGTTTGACACATCAAAGTAGAATATACCTTGTGAAATATGATGTTTGAAGTTACAATTGATTCTTATTGTTGATATAGTGTTCTGGATTTCGCTTTATGTTCTAGTGACTGCATTCTGGTAACAGTGTTCAGATTGATGGATTGTGATTTGCTTCGGTGATGATGAGATCTAATAATGGATCAAGATCATAATGACTTATCATTATGAGATCTGATGGGATATATCTGGTTGCTAACACATGTATTATCCTTAATATGTGATGATCTACGTATGTCTAAAGTCGGGAAGTGCAGCGAAGTTATAAGTAAGTATTTGCAAATCTATACGCTGGTTCGCATTGATGAAGTTGTGTATACGGGCTAGTTCAGCTCTTCCAAGTTGCGTATACACTCTGATGCATGGTTTAGAGGTTACAGTTGTTCTGAATGATGATGCAATGTTCTGGGTACAGATCTGTGTACTGGTTACAGTGATCTCTCTGTTCTAGTTGATTTGTAGAAGTTAATTAAAGCATGAATGAATGGTTGATTCAGTTGTGTCAGAGGTTCAGAGATTGTCAGTGTGTTTGGTCAATTTAGTGTGTCCTAAATTTCTATTTAAAATGTTAATCCGGGATTTGTAAACTGATGAAGTGAAGTGCACTATATGTACAAGATAACCGTTTTCTTAGTCTTTTGTCGTTTTTGAGTTTTTTAGTTTGTTTTTGGGTTTATCTTCTATGGATTCCCTAGTGTGTGATGGCGAAATTGAAAGTTAAGTATGGATGGTAATGGTGATTTCTACAGTGATTTTCCAAACTTAAAAGTTTTCAAAAAGAAAGTTTCAAACTGACTGTAATGAAATCAATTCTCAAAAGGAAGTAAATGTACCAAAACAGTGAACTAGTGACAATGGCCCAGTATCCTTACTGTTGTATGAAAAAGAAAGTAAAAACTGAACTTAAAGCAACTCAAAGACTGAAAGCAAAGCAAACTAAATCACACTACTTCAACCCCCGTTCTGACCCTTCACCTTTCAACTCACTCCGTCTATAGGAAGTAATCATAAACAAGCTGAGTAATATGATATCTAAATTGCAGGAAATTAAATTGCATAAAAGGAAACTAAGATTTAACTACTCATCCATATTTCAACTCTTGAAAATGACATAAGTAATCCAATCTCTAACTTGCAGGAAAGCAAACTAAATCATACTACAACAAGTAATATTCTGATTCCTTACTAATTAAGTTGCTTGACTATAGAAAGGAAATCATAAACAGATGAGTAATATGATGTCTAAGTAGCAGAAAAGTAAATAAGCAAAACAAAACTTAAAAAAATGATAGTGCTGGAATTAAACTCAGGAAATGAAAATCAGCAGAAAGGACAAGATGATCTCATGTCAGTAGTTATCAAAAATATGTAAATTTTCCCGGGCTACCTACAAAAACCTGTAAAAGAAGCACTGATCAGCTAACAGTTATAAAAGAAAACATAAAGGAAATATGGACAGCAATGAACATCAGAACAACGCAATATATATATAAGCAATGATTATAAAAACAGTAAATGAAAGCAAGTAAGAAACTATACAAAGCTTTGGTGTACAGGGGCCCTCTGCAACCTCGGCCAGTCAATCACTTAGTCACAAATCAAATTCAGGAATGTTGTCTTCTCATGTATTTAAAGTGCAGTAATAAAACAAAGTGAAGCACAGTACAGTGGGCTGATAACAACAGTCAAAATTACATTTCAAAAACTAACTATCCAGCGTATATCAACGCGTTATTTATAAGTAAAGGTGCTGCAACTAATTCCTAGATTTTATGCTGCCAAGAGACACGTAAATCTCCTTGACCTGAGATCTAGCGTGATGGTCATCATGACAGTTGAATCCATGGAGTGGTGGCTGCTCGATTCAGTTCACGGGCTACTCTACAGGTGTGCCAGTACCTCCGGAAACTAAGGATCGTGCCACGCAAACCTTCACGTGGGCAAAACAGAGCCGTGCCACCACAAAACTCCTCATTTGGCCCTTCCTTTGACCGTCGTTGACCACGACCGTTTATGAGTGATTTGGCTGAACTGAGGGGACACACTCCATGTACACGTCACTTGCAGCTTACCCATGTGGCCGGTTTCTCCATTGGACACCTGTAACATAGCCTTTAACAAAATGGCTGCGGAAACTTGGGCTGGCTACGGAAAGTGACAAGTTTCTGCAGCTGCTTGAACAAAAATCTAAATCAAACAACAATCATAAACATAGTTAGGAAACCATTTCATAAAATCTTTTTAGACTAATATGCAATGATTTGACAGCTTGGTGCATGAAGTAAATGGAAAAAGAAGGCTGAAAGGTTATATAGGGAAGTGCAGGTTTGGGACTCAACATACCCCCACTGTGAAGGTGTTGCATGTCCTCATGCAACCAAAATTTAGTCACTCCCCTCTAATCCATATGTTTTGATGCTTCTGCTAGGACATCTAGCCCTCTTTTCTTCTTCTTTGGTGCTACCACCATTCTTGGTTTCCTTATTAGACATCTGAATTTGAGATTGATCAATGCTCTGCTCAACTTTTTGCACTTTTTCTTCAGTTTCTTATTTTTATTTTGCCATAGTCCTAAATGGAGCATAGTGTGATCATGAATAATTTTATCTACTTTGCTCTGCTCTTTGAGTGCTTCATTTTCCTGCTTGATATGCCTGTTTAGGACCTCTAATTCAAATACCTCCTGCTTTAAGGACTGAACTTGTGCATCTAGTGGCAGAGTGGTACTTGGACCTGCAGCTGATTTTTCTATTGATTCAAAGTAGTCATATACTTCCTGTTGATTGGGATCTACTTCAGGTGTCTTTCTTGGACTGAGTCCAAAATCTGGTGGAGGAGGAGGCTGCTCTCTAGCTCTGGCCGAGAAGGGATTTCATCATGTGGAGGACTGGTTTCAATGCTTGGCTGAGGATGAGGTGGACTACGGCCAGCTGGAGTTTTCTCAGGTGTCTCTCCACCCAAGTCAATGAAGTGGGGCCGTTTTATTTGTGTTTTACTCCCCTTTCCTCTTAGCCTTGTGCTTCTCCTTAAGTATGGTGGACTAGTACTCTTTTCTTGTATACTCTGTTTTCCTTTTTCCTTTTTCTTTGCTATAGCAGCAGCCTGAAGATGTACTAATCTTTCTGACAGTGGTTGATAATCCTCCTCTATGGATGGCTCAGGTGATTGGTAGACTTCTTGGATGGTCCTTTTGCCTTTTTCTTTCTTCTGTTTCTTGTCTTTAGTTCTGTCTTCTTCTTCTTTTTGACCAATTTCTTGAGTTTCTGTAGTAGGGGAGTCTTGGACTATGGTGCTCTTTTCTCTTCTCCTACTTTTTCTTGGTGTCTTTGGTGTACTACTTTCAGAGGCCTCAGATGGCTCTTGGAAGTAGTTTCTTATCAAGAATTGTTCCCATGTATCTTTGTTTTTCTTTAGTTGGTCTTCAATAAGAATTTTTATAAGTCCATGATGGTATAGATGAGGGTCTATATTGCCTATGTGTTTTTGGATTGTAATACTCATTTTCTTCAAACTCAACAGTAAGAAATAAGGAAAATTAAGAGTTTGATTCTCTAAGAAATTCATCAACAGTCTAGCATGGTACATGTACATCGAACCAAAGTGTCCTTCACAAGTGACAAATTTTTGGATAACTAACAGCAGACTAGCCCATTCTTCCTTCAATGCATGAACAGGAATTCCTTTAGTAAACATAGTGGTGTCCATACCTGGGTTTCTCAGCATAATTCTCCATGCTTGTTCATCCACGCTTTTATTTTTGAACCATCTCTCACCTTCCTAGGGTAAGCCTGTGGTAGCTGCTATTGTTGTTTTGGTCACCGTGAGCTTCAAATCTCGAATCTCCACCATTTGACCATCGAAAGACCGTGCAAAAGCCTTGGTTACTTCTTTGTTATAGCCTTTAAACTTTTGAATGAAGCGTAACCATTTGGCTTTCTTCAGTAAATCCTTGGCTTGAGGGTAACCTTCTAGATATTTCAGTCCTTCTGGCTCTGCCCTTAGTAGTTTTCCCATTCCTTTCTCTGTTTTAAATTTCAACTGAGGATGCAATTGCGTATGAGGATTTTAGCAGAGGGAAGGTAGCTCGGTTGCAGGGTTTATGGTAAAATGCAGTGGCTGCAATCGGTAGCAGGTAATGGGAATGCTTCAGATTATAGGTGGAACAGAGGATAAGCAGTAGTGAATGAGTTCACAAATTGAAATGCGTGTGTATGAAAAGGAAGATCTTAAATGAAATGGTAAGTGAACGGTAGTGGAGGCGAGATCTTTTTTTTTGAATTAACGGCTGCGTACGGGAGATCACACGTTTTGATAGATGGCTGCGGGAAATACGGTGGAGAAGAGCCGTAAAGGGATTGGTCACATCTTATGAGCGCAGGTGGCAAATGAAAGTGCAGTCAACTTGAGTTTAAACCCGAAAACCCATCATGAGACCGTTAAGAAATGAATGCATGGTGTATGGAGTAATATCGTGGGATAGGAGTGGGTAATGGAGCTATCATATCGAATCATTGCACATAGTAGAACTTTTTATGGTTTGATAACTATGCATAATCATGACTTTAATTGCTATTTGATAAAAAAAATTGCTCATACCTTTGGAAACTTTGTCATTTCTTGCTCATAGCTTTTAACCAACTGTTCTTTCTTGATGTCTTGGAGATGCTCCATGTCTTCATGGAATTTTCTCACTTACACCTGCATTTTCATGATTTTTGTACTAACATTTTGACTGTGAATTTGAAAAACAGAGTGGTGGTAGCTGTGGAAATCGTTTCTGGCTGCGGAAACTGCTTCCAGCTGCGGAAACTGGGACAACACCCACTTAGCTGAACAAATATAGTTAGAAAAGAACTAACTGAGTGAAAATAGTCCTGAAATGAACTTTTATTGATGAAATGAAAATGAAATGAGTGGAATGGAGTGAAAATGAAGCGGAGTGAAGCGAAGAGAAGATGTGAATGAGATGGAGATGGAGTGGAATGGCAAATGAGGTGGAGTGAAGATGGAAAAAGAAGGAGAGGAGATTTTTTTTTTTTGGAAAATATAGAGTGTCAAGTGTCCCTGATTTTCACTCTATATTTTCTGTATAAGACTGCCAATCTATGATTGGTTTTCAGGCTTATACAAATATATATATATATATATATATATATATATATATATATATATATATATATATTAACTGAAAGAAACAAAGGCTAGGCTGGTGGGGAAGAAGGATTCTTCTCCACCAGCCTTATTGCAGAATTCTCTTGGAACATCTTGACAAATTCTTCTTTTGAGAGTGGCTTATGATAAATTTTCAATCGGTGGCCATTCACAATAAGAGAAATCCGAAATTCATCAATGGTCTTGATTCTTACCGCTCCATTGTTAAAGACTTTGTCAATTTCATATGGCCCAAGCCAATGGGTCTGAAATTTACCTTTAAAGTCTTTGAACTTGGAATCAAACAGTAACGCCCAATCTCCCTCTTGAAACTTTCTCTCTTTGATGTATCTGTCATGCCACTTAGCTCTTTGATGTTGAACTAGATCAGTTCTTAAAATTGCTTCTTGTCTGATCTCATCTAGCTCATTCAGCTGCTCCATTCTGTGCTTTTGGGCTTCTGATAGATTCATCCCCAACTGAACTACCATCTTGAAAGTCTTGACTTGAAACTCAATGGGGAGCAGGACTTCTTTCCCATAAACAAGTTCATAGGGAGAATGTCCTATTGTATTCCTCCATGTAGTTCTGTAGGCCCATAAGGCTTCAGGAAGCCTTTCTGCCCAATCATTTCTGTGTAGATGAATAGTTTTGGTGATGATGCTCTCAAGAAATTTGTTTGTAGACTCCACTTGGCCATTTGCTTGCGGATGGTACGGAGTAGATTTTCTGTGCTTGATTTTGTATTCTTCCATCAGCTTCTCCATCAAGTTAGATGTAAATTGACTTCCCTAATCTGTCACAATTTCTCTTGGGACACCAAAATGAGTAAAAATATCCTCAAAAAGAAATTGAACAACTGAATTTTCAGTGGCAGAAGGCAATGCTTTGGCTTCTACCCATTTATGACATAATCAATGCATACCAATATATACTTTTTCTGTTTAGATGGTGGATTAATGGGTCTAATGAAATCTAAAGCCCATTTTTCAAAGGGTTCGATGAGTACCTGTGGTTGTAACGACATTTCATTTGAAAGTGTCGGTCTCCCAACTCTTTGGCAGTTGTCACACCTTCTGACATATTGTTTTGCATCTTTGAAAATGGAAGGCCAATAATATCCTAAAGAAAGGATTTTATAGGCCGTCCTTTTGTCAGCAAAGTGTCCACCGCATGGTTCATCATGACACGCCCTGAGGATGTCAGGCATTTCATCTTCCCAAACACATCTTCTAATCACACAATCTAGCCCTGTTTTAAACAATTCATTAGAAATCCATGAATAACTTGAAATCTCCTGAATAATTCTTCTTTTTTCACCAGGAAATAAATGTGGAGGTAGCTTTCCTGTAACCAAATAGTTAGCAATATCTGCATGCCAAGGAGTCTTAGTAGTTACTGTAAATAAATACTCATCTGGAAACTTATCCTCTACAGGAGAATCTTCATTAGTATTTTGGATTCTAGACAAGAAATTAGCTACTGTATTTTGTTTCCCTGGTCTATCCAACACAGTAATATTGAATTTTTGTAAAAGTAAGAGCCATCTTGTAACTCTGCCATTAGTAACAGGTTTTTTCATGAGATATCTAATTGCAGAATGATCAGTATGGACAAAAGTTTCATAGCCTGTTATATAATGTCTAAACTTATTGATTGTATGAACAACAGCTAAGAACTCTTTTTCAGTCACAATATAGTTTAACTCGGTGGGAGTCAAATTTTTACTGGTGTAGTAAATGGCATAAGGAACTAAATCCTTTTGACCCAACATAGCTCCTAGAGCTGTATCTGAAGCATCTGTGGAAATATGGAAAGGAAGTTTCCAATTTGGCCCTCTCAAAATGGGTGCTTCAGATATTCTTGTTTTCAAAGTCTCAAATGCAGATTGACAATCAGGATCCCATTTGAATTCACAATCTTTTGTAAGTAATTTGAAGAGTGGAGATGCTATTTTGGTGAAGTTTTCAATAAATCTTCTATAATATCCAGTAAATCCAAGAAAATTCTAACATCTTTTTGACAATTTGGAATAGGCAACTTGGAGATGACTTCAACTTTTGATCTATCAACTTTAATCCCATCCCCTGAAATATGATGTCCTAAAACAATCCCTTCAGTAAACATCATAAAAAAAATTTCATGACTCAATGATAGGTTTGTTTCTTTACATCTTATAAGGAATTTTTCCAAATTTTCTAATGCCTCTTCAAACGAATTACCATAAACTATAAAATCATCCATATAAACCTCTACACAATCATGGATTAGATCAGAAAAGATTCCTAGTACTGCCCTTTGAAATGTTGTGGGTGCATTACATAATCCAAAAGGAAGTACTCGGTAAGCAAAAGTTCCCCATGGACAGGTAAATTTGGTCTTATCATGATCTTCAGGTGCTACCTGAATCTGATTATAGCCACTAAAACCATCCAAAAATGAAAAATACTTTTTGCCTGCTAAAGTATCTAATACCTGATCGATAAAGGGTAAAGGAAAGTGATCCTTCAAAGTTTCTTTGTTCAATTCCCTGTAATCAATGCATACCCTCCATTTACCATTCTTTTTAGGTACTATAACCAAAGGAGAAACCCGTCGGCTATCTGAAATTGGATAAATGAAGTTTACATTGAGTAGTTTTTGGAGTTCTTCTTTCACTATCTCGCTAAGGTTTGGATTCATCCTTCTCTGAGGTTGTCTGATTGGTCTACTATTTTCCTCGATGTAGATGTGATGAATGCAAGTCTTAGGGTCAATACCTTTCATATCAGTATATTCCCATGCAAATGCAGTAGAATGTTTTTGCAAGATTTTGATTAGTTCTTCTTGTTGTGATCTTTCCAAGTTTTTGTTGATATTCAATGTTTTACCTGGAAAGATCTCAATGGCGGAACTACCAAATTCTTCCATAGAGAAAAGAGACATTTGTCTAGATGATAGATACTCAATGTCAGAATCTAACTGAAATTGTGTGTGGTCATATTCTGAAGATGTTTCAAAGTTTTCTAATGTGTTCAGAATTTGACTATCTTCACTGACTTCAGAAATGGTAAAGACAGGTTGTATAGTATCCTCATCATCAACCCACTCATTATCTCCTATTTCTGTAATTGCTTTTGCTGGAGGATACAGATTGAATTTCTTTGTCGAATTACCATCAGAAATATACATATCCCCAGACCTACAACTGATGAAAGCATCAGCTGTGGCTAGCCAAGGTCTTCCTAAGATGAGAGGGTGTCCTCCTAAATTACTCTTGGGAGTTAAAATCATGAAATCTACTGGATATTCCCAAGAGTCTAAGGAGACCGAAATGTCTTCTAATACACCATCTGGTTTGATAATTGATCGATCTGCAAGTTGCAGTAAAGTAGGTGTAAAAAGAAGATTAGGAAGTTTCAGCTGTTCCATAGTCTGTCTACTCATAATGTTGATAGCAGCCCCTAAATCAATCAAAGTATTTGGAATTTCTACCCCATTGATATGTGTTTTGACAATTGGACTACCGAGATCTACATACTTCTGCATAGTAATTTTTCCCATCATGATATCTGCAATTTTTCCTACCAGGTGGATTCTTCTTGTATCTCTAGGTTTCCTTCCTGGTCTTTTAAGACTCAACTCCTTTATTGTTTTTGCTAGAATAGGAATCTCTCTAATGGCTTGTAACAAGGGAATCTTGATACAGACATTCTTCAATTCATCTAGAAAATCATAGTCAGGCAACAAGATTTGTTTTTCCACCCCTTTGTCAATTTGTAATCTTTCAGGAAAAGGAGGTGTGGATGAAGATGCAGGTTGCTCAACTATAGGAGTTGTGGGGGTTAGCTCTTTTTCTTTTTCTTTCTAAGTGCTTGGGTTTTGAAGAGATGCTTCAGAACCTTTATTGGCTTCAAGAGAATCTTCCTCAGAAATGCTTTGCTTTTGGGCATCTATAGAAGGTTTATCTAAAACTCTACCAGATCTGAGTTGTACATCATTGAGAGGAACAATCATATAGGTAGGAAATTGTTGACCTTCTACCATGTAAGCATTTTGAGGGTTTTTATTATTGGGGTTTGGCAATGGCTAGGAAGGAAGTTGATTTGACTTTTGTTGGAATGGAAGCAAGAGTTGAGAATTTGGATTCTGTTGAGAAGGTTGTTGTTGTTGTTGTTGAAATGGCAATGATAGTTGTGGATTTTGATTTGGAAGTTGTGGAGCTTGTTGGTTTTGAAAAGATGGAGGATATTGATAAAATTGAGCAAATCTCCCATAAGGATTTTGCATGCCTTGTACCCATGATTGAAAAGGATTTTGAGGTTGGGACCAAGGTTGTTGCCAAGGATTCCAATTTGGTGGGGTTTGAAAGTTCATAGAGTTGTTAAACCCTTGGTTTTGTTGCCCCTGCCAAGGTCTCCTTGTAACAAAACAGAGAGACTCAATTGTATTTGGATCTTCTTGGAAGACAGCTTTGAGCCCAGGAATTGAAGGAAAATCCTTGGTCTCATGATTCTCCGAACAAATCACACATGTTTCTAAAACTTTTGCATCCAAGGGAAATTCCCTTAGAGCATGTTTCTTTCTACATTTTGGGCAAAAGATGGCCAAAGCTTCAGTTTCTTCTTTCTGCTTATTGTGTATCTTAAGAGTGTCTAGTTGCTCACTAAGACTCCCTAAGATATCAGTTTTGAATTCATCAAGCATATTGCCAATCTCAGCCCTACTTACTGATCCAGTTGCAGATTTGTTTGCTCTAATGAGAGAAGGATCTCTAGGCCCTTTTCCAGTTTTATATTTTCCTCTTGAGAGATGGACACATAGCTCTGCTATATCATGAAGTGGAAGTTGAGATATGTCTCCTTTTCCCATCATGTTCAAAATATCTATCCATTCATCTCTAATGGCTTTTAATAGAAGGGCTTTCAGGGTTTCCTCATCTAAGTTACTCATTTTTGCTCTTTTTAGGTTGTATTGGAATCTTTCAAGTAAATCCTTCAAGTTTTCATCTTCTCTTTGCACCATTTTGAATACTTCATCCTTGTGATTGGTCGGCATACAATAGTCCAGGTATCTATCCAAAAATGTTTGTTTCATATCATTCCAAGTCCTAATGGATTGAGTGAGTAATCCCATGAACCATTTCAAAGCAGCTCCTTTCAATGTTAAAGGAAACAGTTTGAGTTTTTGAGAGTCTTCCAGATAATCATAAGTTCGACACATGACCTCAAACTCAAATAGAAATGTTTCAGGATCCTCATTTCTTAACCCATGAAAGTTTGGGAGGACAGATGGCGAAATATTTTTCATTGTTGCTCGAGAATCCTCATCGACTATAGGAAATCCGAATGAGTTATCTCCATCCCTATTTCCCCCATTGTTACCTCTACCTCCTCCATTGTTTCCTCCTCCCCCTCCTCTACCTCTACCTCTACCAAATCCGTTAACTACCTCCTATGTCATGATAGCTTCCTCAGAGATTTCAGAGTCCTCTAGTTCCTCTAGTAATGGCGAACGAGGAGGAATTTCTCCCTCTTCTTCCTCAGGTGATTCTACTTCTTCAATTACAATGTGTCTCCCTGTAGAAGGAAAGAAAGGATCTTTTCCTAATTTAGATTCGATGGATGGTGTGGAAGAGTCTCCTAATTCAACTACTGCCTCTTGAATTCCAGGAATCCTAGGGCTAGGAGTGTGGGTTGGAGATGATGGAGGTGTCTCTTGTCTATTCCTTGATGTAGATGGAGTTGTGAAAATCAAACTCTTGGCTCTAGCTAAAAACCTTCCCCTAGAATCTCTTGCTCTATGCATGTCATTTTTATTTTTCTTCAAGTCAGGCTAATAATTCTCTTTCTGATCTTCCAGGTTACTCTAGGTGCAAGAAGAGAGCATACTCAAGAAACTATTAAACCAATAACTTTCTCTTTTCTGATCCTCCAGATCACATTAAGTGCAAGAGGAGAGCATACTTTGAGAGGTTATCAATTTTCCTTCCTTGAATTTTTTTTTTTTTTTTTTTTTTTTTTAAGAAATTGGCTACCTAGTTTCACTTCCCCGGCAACGACGCCAAAATGTTTGGTCAATTTAGTGTGTCCTAAATTGCTATTTAAAATGTCAATCTGAGATTCGTAAAATGATGAAGTGAAGTGCACTATATGTACAAGATAACCGTTTTCTTAGTCTTTTGTCGTTTTTGAGTTTTTTAGTTTGTTTTTGGGTTTATCTTCTATGGATTCCCTAGTGTGTGATGGCGAAATTGAAAGTTAAGTATGGATGGTAATGGTGATTTCTACAATGATTTTCCAAACTTAAAAGTTTTCAAAAAGAAAGTTTCAAACTGACTATAATGAAATCAATTCTCAAAAGGAAGTAAATGTACCAAAACAGTGAACTAGTGACAATGGCCCAGTTTCCTTACTGTTGTATGAAAAAGAAAGTAAAAAACTGAACTTAAAGCAACTCAAAGACTAAAAGAAAAGCAAACTAAATCACACTACTTCAACCCCCGCTCTGACCCTTCACCTTTCAACTCACTCCGTCTATAGGAAGTAATCATAAACAAGCTGAGTAATATGATATCTAAATTGCAGGAAATTAAATTGCATAAAAGGAAACTAAGATTTAACTACTCATCCATATTTCAACTCTTGAAAATGACATAAGTAATCCAATCTCTAACTTGCAGGAAAGCAAACTAAATCATACTACAACAAGTAATATTCTGATTCCTTACTAATTAAGTCGCTTGACTATAGAAAGGAAATCATAAACAGATGAGTAATATGATGTCTAAGTAGCAGAAAAGTAAATAAGCAAAACAAAACTTAAAAAAATGACAGTGCTGGAATTAAACTCAGGAAATGAAAATCAGCAGAAAGGACAAGATGATCTCATGTCAGTAGTTATCAAAAATATGTAAATTTTCCCGGGCTACCTACAAAAACCTGTAAAAGAAGCACTGATCAACTAACAGTTATAAAAGAAAACATAAAGGAAATATGGACAGCAATGAACATCAGAACAGCGCAATATATATACAAGCAATGATTATAAAAACAGTAAATGAAAGCAAGTAAGAAACTATACAAAGCTTTGGTGTATAGGGGCCCTCTGCAACCTCGGCCAGTCAATCACTTAGTCACAAATCAAATTCAAGAATGCTGTCTTCTCATGTATTTAAAGTGCAATAATAAAACAAAGTTAAGCACAGTACAGTGGGCTGATAACAACAGTCAAAATTACATTTCAAAAACTAACTATCCAGCGTATATCAATGCGTTATTTATAAGTAAAGGTGCTGCAACTAATTCCTAGATTTTATGCTGCCAAGAAACACGTAAATCTCCTTGACCTGAGATCTAGCGTGATGGTCATCATGACAATTGAATCCATGGAGTGGTGGCTGCTCGATTCAGTTCACGGGTTTCTCTACAGGTGTGCCAGTACCTCCGGAAACTAAGGATCGTGCCACGCAAACCTTCACGTGGGCAAAACAGAGCCGTGCCACCACAAAACTCCTCATTTGGCCCTTCCTTTGACCATCGTTGACCACGACCATTTATGAGTGATTTGGCTGAACTGAGGGGACACACTCCATGTACACGTCACTTGCAGCTTACCCATGTGGCTGGTTTCTCCATTGGACACCTGTAACATAGCCTTTAACAAAATGGCTGCGGAAACTTGGGCTGGCTGCAGAAAGTGACAAGTTTCTGCAGCTGCTTGAACAAAAATCTAAATCAAACAACAGTCATAAACATAATTAGGAAACCATTTCATAAGCTCTTTTTAGACTAATATGCAATGATTTGATAGCTTGGTGGATGAAGTAAATGGAAAAAGAACGCTGAAAGGGTATATAGGGAAGTGCAGGTTTGGGACTCAACACAGTAATTGATTGAGTTTGGTTAATTTAGAAAGTATTAATTGAGTTTCAGTGATTGGTTGATGCAGATGTATCTGATGGCTGTATTACAATGGTGATTGATTTTGAGCTTCAATGTTGTTGATGGGTCCAGTATGAAAATTGGATGAAACTTGGCCTTTAGATTATGATGTTGTGTTCGAGGAGTATCCAGTAAGAACATTTATGAAATGTGGTCCCTGGAGGAAGAAAGAAGGTTGTAGCCTTCTGTAGGTCAGTGCCTACGTGCTAGTAAACATATCAACTAGTACAAGAGCTAGGGGGTTGTAGCTCCCTTCCAGTAGAAACTAGAGAACGAGAGAAGGTTGTATCTTTCTATAGGTAGAAGCCTGTGTACTGGTATGAGTCTGCACTAATACAATGTTTTAAACAGATTTTCTTATTATTAAAAGAAGATAGAGATGACAGCAACAGGTGGTTTTCACCCACTTTGGTTTTCCACCTTAAATCTTGGTGTTCATGTGTGTCGATAATATGTGATGGTTCACTTTGTTATTTACTGCATATGGTTATTGTTTAATGTTTAATAAAGTACTGATGCACGGATTAAAGATCAACATATGATGAATTAACTGAATCATTAGTTTGTTGGATATACGCTTGTTTCCTTAAACACAGTTGCGTGTACACTCGGGTTGCCCACATGGAAGTGGCGTATATAAATTTTAGTATGAAAAGAAAAATATTATTGACTTGACTAATACTGATTCACCCCCCCCCCCCAGTATTATTTCCAACAATTGGTATCAGAGCGGGTCCTTTGGTAGATGCTTGATCGCTTGAAGGAGATTTGTAGAACAATGGAAAAGAAGCTAAAGAAGAAAGCGCCTCAGAAGAAGAAGACATCTCAAAGGAACTATGACAATGGGAGATCGGTTGGGGATTATGTGGAAGAAACTCTTCAGATTCATAATCATCTCAGAATGAAGATAAACAAGCAAAAGAACTATCAGGTATGAATTTTTTATCCTATGGTGATACATTTCTCTGTCCATTTGAAGATGATGAAAGTGATATCCAAACAACTGAATTTTCTCTTATGGGTGAGGAAGAAAGATATAAAATAGAGGCAGAATTTAAAATGCTTATGGACAAAATTAGAGATCAACAAAATCTATTGGACAAAAGGGAATGTGCCTTCAAAGAAGAAGCTACCAAAATAAAATCTCAACTAGAGGAAGGAAACAAAGTAAGGAAGCAATTCAAGGAAAAGGAAGATCTATGTCAAAAGCTACAGGATGAAGTGACATCATTAAGAAATGAAGTAAATGAAAAGAGCACAAAAATCAAGAAACTCAAAAATAGATCCAAATACTATGAAAGTCTTGAAGCTAAGATCCTCTCGGTAAAAGAAGATCTTGAAAAATCAAATAAGCAGAATGAAGAACTACTCCAAGCTCTTGAAAAACAAGGAAACGAAGTTCTTGAATTAAGGCAACAGATGGAAGAAGGAAGAAAAGCTGAAGAAATCATGAAGAAGTAGTATCTTAAAAAGAAAGAGCAATATCAGGTTGAGGTAAATATACTAAAAGGTAAATTAGAAGAAAAGGATAAGCTCTTATGATTTCAAGATAGTACTAAGATATTGGATGATATTCTTAGTAGTCAAAGGTCTCCTGCCATCAAAACTGGTCTTGGTTTTCATGAATCTGTTGAAGGTGAATCTAGCTCACAAAGTGAGGCAAGGAACTCTAATGCAAAATCTGAAATGCTCAACAAGGAGATAAAAGGTCAACCCCATCAACAACCAAGGAAAGAAAGTCTTCAAAGAAAATATTTTACTCCTAACTACGGAAGTGACAGTCAGTTATTTTCTCAGATGAATAATGTTGAGTGTTATGTATGTCATAATCTTGGACATGTTGCAATGAGATGCAGAAGTAGAATGGTTCAAGACTGTCACATAGAAAGATCATCACATTCCAGGTACTTTAAGGGATATTGTTTTTCTTGCAATATGTTTGGTCACAAAGCCATTGACTGCTATAGAAGAAATATGAAACATGTAAGATGTTATGCATGTAACAAGCTTGGACATATAGCAAAGGAATGTAGGAGAAAATATCGAGCACCATACCAAAAGGAGAAAACATCATCACTCTCAAAGATATGGAAGAAGAAGGAAGTACAGTCAGAAAAATGTGGCATGGCACAGTGTACAAACACGATAGACTCAGGAGAAGCCAAGAGTATGAAACTTCAATGTTCTAAATCTCATACGCAAGTTTCATGAAGACAAGTCATGTATATACGCGAGTTCAAAGCTACACAGTCACGTATATGTAGTTTGAGAAAAATGATGTAGGACAGTCTCAGAAAAACTGATGTGATTCAAAGAATTATCAGTTATCTTTTCTATCATAGATGACTATAGATTGTGGATATTATTTAGAAGTGTTCTAATCCTAACAAGTTGTTGATAACTTGATGTATATCTGATTGATGATGATGCCTTGATATTTCTTATATGCATCAGATCTGACAGTGAACAGGTGGAACAGGTTCAGGGGGAGAGCATGCTATGCTTCTAACAAAGCATTGTTGGCATTATGTTTAGAAGTCTTTTCAATGATGATGATGCTTATGTGGCTAAATTGTTACATCTTGCTATGTGACAATTATATGTTTCCCATAATGAAATTTCAAATGATACTTATATTGATTGGGGTTACATAGTTGTTATTCAGATCAGATTTATGGATGATTGTGGATGACTTTTTGATGATGTATATATATGTTTCTTACATGGTGATCTTCATAAGGACAAGGAAAAGTACAAAGCTCGAGTACACAACTTCATTAGTTGATAATGAGCCACTCATTTCTTCTATGTTGCAGTCGTCATAGATGCATAAAGTTCATATGGTGCAGGATTCCTATAGATCTTGGCTCTCACATGGTTGAGGATTGTTGTTGTTGAAGATATCAATCTTGAAAAATGACCATGAGCTCATGGTTTGCTAGATACATATCAATATCTCTTTGCTGGATACATGGATGATTACTTAAGTTGCATATTGTTGGTTGGCCAACAGAATGGGGTTATTGCAGACATAGCTATTTGAAGACATGGATTTTTCGAAGACATGGCTTACTTAACCACATAATTATGATGAGTTCTTAGCTTATGATGATAGGTTGATACTCACATATGTTTATTATCATGGTTGATGCTTATCAGATATGGGATGTTCCCTAGTGATGATACATGGTTGATATATTGAAGGTCCTTGTGGAAAGATCATGCAGTTCTTGATGATGATGTGAAAAATCATAATGTGATGACTATGGTGTTTTCACATATGATATGATGTGAATGATTTTGTGTTGCTGCTTGGAGATATGACATATGCTGAGTTGATTCATGGAAGGTTATGATAAGGCTCTTTCTACTAAGGAAACGAAGCAAGTTGATCTTGATGAGATCAAGAGGATGAGTTGATATCTATATGCAAACATACTTTGTCACAGGTTGATGAAATTTACTCTGTCATATCTTAATGAACATATACAGGTTGCTGGTTTGGATGTTAACAGATGCTTATGGTGCAGATCATACATGGTGTACAATAGTTGGCAATGAATATCATGGTCTTGTTTATACATTTTGTCTTTGTTATAAATGTCATGTATATCATTCGATGTAAAGGGCATATAAAGACCCATGATGTAATAATTTGTCTCTGTCTGGCGTAGTCTTTTGATGAGTCCTTTTTGGTCATATGATGTAATTTCTATCATAAACAATTGGTATATCCCCACTTGGTTGGGAGGATGAGTCAAATTTGGTATATTCCCACTTGGTTGGGAGATGGATGTATGTATGAGTCATTGGTGATAGGAAGGTCAAACTCACATAGTCGAGTAATAGAGTCATGTTATTCTTTTGGAAATATTTGCAGACTCTGCATGTTCTCAGGGGGAGCATGGAAGATATAGTGCATCTCAGCATGTACAAAGGGGGAGTTTAATCATAAAATTCAACATGTGCTTAGGGGGAGCATGATCAATGTTTATATTCAATTGTTTAGATATGGAAGTCTTCTTTTTTATCAACTAGTCTGCCCTTTGTGTAGAAATTTCACCTGTAGAACAAACCGATATATGCAATGTCCTAAAGCATAATACTTGTTCTACTTCTACAAAACACTAAGCGGAAGCATAATCGAATTCATGAGCAACATCAAGTAGAAACATGCATAACTGATCAAGAGAAATAATCACACATAACACAAGATATATCCAGGGGAAAACACCAACATAAAACCCCAACCATGTATTATCAATCAAGTGGAAATCCTCTGCACAATACAAAAAGAATTAGCTCTCAAGCTATTCAATTCTCAATGAGCTATGAAGATATGAAGATATATCTTATGAACCAACCAAACCCTATATATAAAGGCTTTACCTATGGTCCAATCCCTATTTCCTTGCGCAGTTTTCTTAGGAAATAATAGCAAAAGCATATGCAATTAATTCCAATCATACCAAGTTAACCAATGGTCCAACTATGAAATCCTTGAGGACACTAGTTCCTCAACCATGCAAAAACTACTTACTAGAAATAGTCAAGCATCTAATAGTACATTGTCCCACATATGATCTCAACTGGGTCTCTGACAGAACTGACATGTCACAATTATCCATGAGTGAATTCTCAGTTATCTAAAATAATAGTTGTCACATGCATGCAAGCATTAACAAACTATATTTTATTATTTTAACAACTTGTTAAAATAATCTAACTAGACTTGACTAGTTAGAACTAACTGATTCTCTCATTATACAACTCATACTTATTCCCTCAATCAGTGGAGGAAATTAAGGATAAATTCCTCAATCAATGGGACAACTCATGTGCATGCTCACAAAGACTTAAAATTCGAATTTCCTTAACTAATTAACTCAACTGAATTAATTAATTAATATTTCTAACTATTGTTAAGACCAAAATTAAGTTTACTTCCTATAGATAGACTAGGGACTGCTATAAATAGGAAGGGACCTAGAAACGCTACTTTTAGAACTTTCTATTTTTAGCAGTTTCACCTCTCACCCAATGTGGCTAATGACCTTGTTAGCTCTGATATGTTCTTTGATACTTGATGGATCAAAATAGGTGTTGAGCAGTGCTGGTTTGGTTGTATAAGGCTGGCAGTGGTTTTTCATGCTTTCTCCTTCATTTTCCCTTTTCTCCTTATAACTCCCACACCTTCGTTTCCACCTCCTCTTCCATTCTCCTATTTCTCCCCTAACCCATTATTTTCATGTCTCTCTATAGTCTTTTGTAAACCCCGCCTAAACTCTTTTTCGGGCTCCCAGGCTTCTTTTTGTCTAAAACCTATAAAACCTTGCATTAACCTATGTTTCATTTTAACCCTGGCTCTAAAGTTTTAATCCATTATAGCCGTGAATATAATAAAAAATTACATAACCCGGTGGGCCCGTACCTGTCACATCAGCCAACAAATATGTGCGCTAACCGTGACTGTCCGATCATCTCCCGCAGATCCGACGATATCCGCAGCCCCCGCTCCGCCAACCTGCTCGTCCGATAACCCGCGGGGAAGTTGTTTCCCGCTAGCCATGTGTCATAAATCTGTTGGATCGCACGCCCTTGTACGTAAACCACCTTCTCCCGAAAAGCGGTGCGGGGAAACCACTTACCACCGTCGTACCCTTCCCCCGCTCATTAGTGCTCTCGCATCTTTGTCGCCCCTCAGCTGTCGGATCTCCCCGATCATGATCCAACGATCCACGATCCTCCTTTTCGAAATTCTTCATAATGGCTTCTATAATCCAATCTTCACTGTTCGTTTTCGCGATCCGACGGCTGCTATTGATCCCTACGCCTATGTGTCTTCCATTTCCTCCCGCCATCATATCTATATCATCCATCTGAGCCATCCAACGGCCAGTGTTATTTCTCGGCTCTTCGTCCATTTTCAATGTATTTTTCAGTGTTTTTGGCCTGTTTTGTGTGCGCGAAGAAGGAAGAGATGATTCAGCAATCTACACATGAATTCCTCAGCTACCACAGTTAAAGAACAACCCAGTCAAGGACAAGAAGGATGATCCTCGAGTAGCTCCATGACTGCAGCAGTTATTGAAATTTATTCAGATAATACTTCACCTGTTCAGGAAGGACAACAAAGTACCAGTAAATGTCATTCTGTCCATTAAAACAATCAAATTGTATCAGAGACCCATATCTGATTGTAAATGCGGTTGGTGGTCAGTTATGACCCCCCCACCCCCCCCCCCCCCCCCCATGCATAGGTTAGCAGAGATTTTTTGTGAACAAACTCTATATATTCCAAAAATCAAGATGTAATCAGGTTGATGAATGTTATTTTGGTGTAAAACTTCAACTTCTGGAGACTGTAACTATTGTGTGACCTGCAGCTTCTGGTCTTCATTTTCAACTAATACAAGCTTCTTTTGCTGTTGATTGCTCACTTTCCACTTCTTCTTCTTTGTTCCAGGCTATGCCTGTTATGCATTATTTCATGTGTTGTTGATGTTTAGCATTAGAGGGGTTGTCATCCCACCTCTGTGTTAGAATTTAGCTGTATCATTGAATTTGTATGCAGGTTTCTGTTGTTTTAATGCCAGAGAGCTGTTATACTGTCTGTGAATTAAGAAATAGATTGACAGACCTTTTAACTGGTTGCAATTGGCCATCTCAGGGTCCTGTGCATCTGCTGGTGTGATCAGTCTTCTCCATCTTCACATTTTCCCTAAAAACTATGAGTAGTTGGTGGACTAAAGCCTTGTAGTCTGGGGGTGTTCTCCCATATCTGGGGTTAAGCATAATAGAAGTGGTTATCTGGCTTGAATATGCAGCATTTCTTTCATTCATCCACCATTTATCCAACTTTTTGTTGAGTTTGTAATGTTCTTGAACATCTCTGATATACAACCTAGGAGAGTTTCTTGGGGTGATAACATTAATTGGCGTCGTTGCCAGGGAGAGGAGAACTGAAGCTCAGCTTCCCTGGGAGAATGCCAAAGCTTCAATCTTTGATGATAGATAAGTTTTGAACACAGTTTTTGGTTGTAATCATCTATCTAGCGACTCCATTGGAGGAAGACCATCATTTGGTGACTCCACATCGAGGTTCTGACTTAGTTTGTGAGACACACTTGAAGAAATCCTCAGAAATCACCAGCTGAACCAGTACCTGACCCTGAGAGGACTGTTAAATCGAAGAAAGCATCATAGAAAGGGGCATCGGGATTAGGTAAGCCTAAGAAATCTCATGCATCTCTGAAAGATAAAGTTATTTCTGAAGATTTACAGTTTGAAGATTTAGAGCACAGCACTGTTATTAAGGAAATTCCTATAGAGATTAATTCAGCCCCTTTGTCAGTTAGCCCCCCTTTGAATCTCAGTCCAAAGAAAACTTCTCATTCAGCCCAAAACATCCCTTTTTCTTTGCCATCCATCACATTATTTCCTACCATTCAATCTGCTAGTATTCTTCAACATATTCCAATTATGGTAGCACAGCAAGCACCCACAAGGATTGAGAGAATTGTTGCTGCTAGATATGGACCTTTGGTCTTGCCTGTTCCTTTAAATCCTATGCCTGTGGGAGAATATTAGAAATATATGCCTAAATTTACTGGTACAGAGGGAGTGACAACAGAAGAACACCTTGAAGCTTTTTACAGTTATGCTGATAATTTAGATATAAGTGAAAATGATGTGTGGATAAAGTTTTTGTCCAGAGCCTTGATGGAGAGGCTAGGAAGTGGTTTAGAGAATTACCCCAGAGATCAATAATAGATATTGAAGCATTAGATGATGCTTTTTTGAAGAAATGGGGAGATAAAAAAGATTTGTTGTATTATCATACTGAGTTTGGTAATCTGAAGAGAGAAAATGGTGAATCTTTTCCTGATTTTAATAAAAGATTCAATCGAATGTATAGTAAGATACCAGCTGAGGTAAAGCCTACTCCTACCTCTTCCAAACTCACTTATGCCAATGCTTTTGACTCTGATTTCTACCTATTGTTGAGGGAAATAAGATGTGCTACACTGGCAGATATGTAGGATGCAGCACTAGAAGTAGAGTCCAATATTATGGCCGCAGAAAAGTTAAAAAATCAAGCTGACAGAAGGAGGTAGAGAGGTCAGACTTCTACTTCTTCTACATCATCTTCAGAGCCTAAATTAGATAAAATGACTAAGATGATAGAGTCATTGGCTACTAGAATTTCTAAGTTGAAAGTTGAACAAGATTCAGGGAAAACAAGGCATCAAAACACATTTGCTCTAAGAAACCCCAATCCATTCAGAAGAGCAAATGAGCAGTTACAAATAATGCAGAGGGGTGAAGATTAAAAAGAATATCAGAAAGTTAAAGCTCCTTTCCAAAATGTAGTCATGGAGGAGGAACATTTTGAAGAATATGACGATGAAATTCACTGCATGGAGGATAAAGGCAGCACTGCGTTTTTGACATTGGCCAAGTATGAACAATCATTGCTGCAGGAACAAGACAGTCAAGAATGGGATAGAGAAGTTGTCTTACAAGCTGGACAGCAACAGAGATATAATATGAGATCCAATGCAAAAAATGCCAAGTAGAATTATGCCCAAAGAGTTGTTGTCCAAGCAGAATCACAGAATGTCAAACAAAGAAGACCGGTAGCTGATCTAGTCATCCTCAAAGCTCCAGTTCAAGAGGTAAAAAGTTCTGATAAATCATCTTCTTCTTTCAACTTTGATTCAGAAGTTCAGAAATTGAAAATAGCTATGCCTTTGGTAGAGTTGGTGAAGAATGAAGTATTTAGAAAGCCTATCCTTGAAACCCTTGAGCTAGAAACCACACAAACCTCCACTGACTCTGTCAATTTGCAAGATGACAAGCTTGCCATTGTGCTCAGCCCTATGATTGAACCTACTGATAATAATTCTCCATATTTTTATGTCTCCTTGACCATTCATGATAAAATCCTCCACAATTGCCTGCTAGACATAGGGGCCAACCACAATTTAATGCCTAAAGCTGTCATGGAAGAGTTAGGCCTTGATATCACTAGACCCTATCATGATTTATTTTCTTTTGATTCAAGGAAGGTGAAATGTCTTGGATTGATTAAGGATCTGGTCGTTACTTTAACTCAGCTTGCCATGAATAGTATGATGATGGATATTGTGGTAGCATATGTCCCTCCTAAATTTGGCATGCTGCTATCCAGAGGGTGGATTAAGAGACTAGGTGGGACACTACAAAATGATCTATTTTATGCAACTGTCCTAGTTTTTGGAGGGGAAAGCAGGAGATTGTACAAAGAAGCATAGTTGGCATATATTATCAGTGATGAGAAGAATCCTAAAAATCATCCTATATATGTAGTGGACACTAATTTTGGAGCATGTATTCTCCAAATAGAAGAATCTCAGAAGGCCTCAATGCAGCTCAAGAAACCAACAGTTCAGGCTGAAGAAGAGCAAGGAAGTCAGGTTTGGGAGATGTTCTTTGATGGAGCATGTTCCAGGGAGACTGTAGGAGCAGGGGTGGTGCTAGTATCTCCTCAAAAAGAAAGTATTCAACTGTCTTTTAAGCTGGTTTTTCAGGTCACAAACAACATAGCAGAATATGAAGCACTGTTGTTGGGCCTTAATGCAGCAAAAGACAAAGAAATCAAGAATCTGAAGGTGTTTGGAGATGCTAATTTGATTATTCAACAAGTAAATAAAACCTTTCAAGCAAAGCACTCGAGGCTGAAAGCATACAGAGAAGAGGTATGGAGAATTGGAGATTATTTTGATTATTTCTGTATTTCATATATTCCTAGAGCCCAAAATCAGCTTGCTAATTCCCTTGCTATCTCTGCTAGTCTATTTATACCTCCTATGCCTCCCAGACTAGTGTATGAAGTCGAAATGAAGTATAGACCATCCTTTCCTGATCATTTCCACCATTGGAAAGTTTTTGATGATGATGATGAGTTAAATAGGTTTCTGCAAGTCATTGATGAGTTTTCTGAAATGCAAATTGACCAAGAAAATGAAGCCTTGGAAGAAAGCCACCAGCCCCAGCTTAGAAATAAAATTGGTAAAAACAGCATTGTCCAGCTTCGTAGTAATCATATTCCTAAGGGTCTAATTCCTCTAGAAAGACTATTTGACCAAAATGATGTGCCTTACAAGGCTACCCAAAAAGAAGACCAATCTGCATTCTGTAAGCATGATATAGGAAGTCCAGGTCAGCCTAGATATGTAAATTTGTCCACTCATTTGTCTGCTGATCAAAGTGCTGAATATTGCAATTTAATGAAGCAATTTGTTGATGTGTTTTCCTGGGAGTATAGTGACCTGAAAACATATGATGAGAACATAATTCAGTATAAAATCCCTCTGGAGAAAGATACTATTCCTTTCAAATAGAAGCTGAGACCAATAAATCCTATGCTTCTTCCTCTAATTGAAAAAGAAATTAAAAATTGTTGGCTTCCAGGATCATAGTCCCTCTCAGGTATTCAAAATGGGTAGCCAATCTAGTGGTGGTCAAGAAGAAGAGTGGAGAAATCAGACTGTGTGTTGATTTCAGAAATTTGAACAAATGCTCAAAGAAAGACAACTATCCTCTACCCAAGATGGAGCATTTGCTGCAAAAAGTCTCAAGAGCTAAAGTAATGTCTTTCTTGGATGGATTTTCAGGCTTCAATCAGATTGTTGTGCACCCAGATGATCAAGAAAAGGCCGCATTCACCACTCCTTAGGGCACTTTTATGTATGCCAAAATGCCATTTGGATTGATGAATGTTGGAGCCACCTTCCAGCGAGCTATGGATATAGCATTTGTGGGAGAGAATGACAAATTTGTGCTTATCTACCTTGATGATATAACAGTTTACTCCAGCAGCCATCAAAATCATTTGCAGCATTTGAAAAAAGTGTTTCTGAAGTGCAGGAGGTTTGGAATATCAGTCAATCCCAAAAAATCTCAATTTGCTTTAAATGAAGGCAAGTTGTTAGGACATATTGTGTCTGCTACAGGTGTTCAGATTGACCCAGAAAGAGTCAAAGCAATTTAGACTTTGTCTGTCCCTAGATCAAAGAAGGATATTCAATCTTTTTTGGGAAAAATAAATTTTGTAAGAAGGTTTATTCCAAATTTTGTTGAATATGTGAAGCATATTACCTCCATGTTGAAGAAAGGGGCAGAAATCAAATGGACTCATACAGCAAGAAAATCATTTGATTCCATCAAAAAAGCTATTATGGAGGCTCCCACATTAATAAGTCCAGACTACAACAAGGAGTTCCACATATTTTCATTTGCCTCTGAAGACACCATTGCAGCAGTTTTATTGCAGCAAGATGAAGAAGGTTCAGAACATCCAGTGGCATTTTTCAGCAAGAACTTGAGGGATGTTGAATTGAGGTATGATATTATTGAAAAACATGCATATGCTCTTATCAAATCCTTGAAAGATTTTAGAGTTTATATCCTTCATTCCAAAATAGTTGCATATGTACCCTCTGCACAATTAAAGATGTCTTGACACAACCTGATGTTGATGGAAGAAGGGCGAAATGGATTGCAAAAATGATAGAATTTAATATAGAGCTGAAGCCCACCAAGCTGGTCAGAGGTCAAGGTCTTGCCAAATTATTAGCTGAAGAAAATTGCAGATCATTAGACATTGATTTCCTATATGCAAATGCAGAAAATGGTCAGGCAGAAAAGGAAGAAACAGTTGAACCACAGAGGAAGCAGTTAGTGGCCGAGAATCTAGCTTCTTGTAATTGGTATGCTGCAATAATTAATTTCTTGCTGAAGCTAGAAATCCCTTCAGAACTTACTCAAAGTCAAGCCAAAACTTTGAAACTTAGGGAAGCAAAGTATTGCATCAATGAAAATCTGCTTTACTGGAGGGATCCTTCTGGAATATTTTTAAGGTGTCTGGACAAGGAACAGTCAAAAGAAGTTATGCAGTAGTTTCATAACAGCATGTGTGGAGGGCACCATTATTGGAAGACTATAGCCCATAAAATTCTCAGAGCTAGGTACTATTGGCCCACTTTATTTTCTAATGTATTTGTTTTTGTTAAATCTTGTGACAAGTGCCAAAGATTTGAAGGAAAACAACAGTTGAAGTCCCTACCCTTAAACCCAATAATTGCAAAAGGGCCTTTTCAGCAGTGGGGTTTGGATTTCATTGAAGAAATCAATCCACATTCCAGTGGCTAGCATATATGGATATTAGTAGCCATTGATCATTTTACCAAGTGGATTGAAGTAGTCCCTACCAGGAAGGCTGATCATAATGTGGTCATGAAGTTTTTAATTGAAAATATCTTCAGCAGATTTGTTTGTCCACATAAACTAATCACAGATAATGCAACAGCTTTCAGGGCAAAGGAACTAGTGGAAATGTGTGATTCAATGGGTATTAAACTTGTTCATTCCACCTCATATTATCCTCAAGGAAATGGTCTGGCAGAATCCTCTAATAAAATTCTGATCAGGATAATTAAAAAGCCGTTAGAGGACAATAAAAAGAATTGGGATTCAAAGCTCAAGTATGCACTGTGGGCTGAGAGGGTGACCATTAAAAAATCCACAGACAATTCTCCTTTCAAGCTGGTATATGGCATTGAGGTTGTATTCCCAATTCGGCTAACTCTCCCTGTGGCAAAATTCCTTCAAGAAGAGCAGAATGAGGAACAATAAATGGCAAACAGGATTACTGATTTAGCAGAAATACATCAGATTAGAGAATAGGTGGTTGAAAAGGTTGTAGCACATCAGAGAAAGGTCAAGGAAGCCTTTGACAAAAAGGCAAAAACAAATAATTTTCAGATTGGTGACTTGGTTTTGAAATGGGATGCATTGAAGGAAAAGAAAGGCAATCATGGGAAATTTGATGCTTTCTGGATAGGGCCTTTCATCATTTCACAGGTTCAAGGGAACAACACCTTCATACTAAAAAGTATGGGAGGAGAAGTAGTTTTTGATGGCCCAGTTAATGGGTGGTTTTTGAAAGTTTATGTTGTTTAAGGTCTTTTGGCCTTAAAGGCTATAAATATTTTGTTTTTATCAGTTTTATGCAGGCAAAGTAGACTCCATGCCCAATGGAACACTAGGAATTTTGGCTAATTTGTTTTCAGCTAGAAAGGCATTGATCTGCAGGTTCTTGAGACCTCACAGGGAGGATCTCATCCCCAGAAGGAGCCAGTGTTAGCTCTGCTATGTTCTTTGATACTTGATGGATCAAAATAGGTGTTGAGCAGTGTTGGTTTGGTTGTATAAGGCTGGCAGTGGTTTTTCATGCTTTCTCCTTCATTTTCCCTTTTCTCCTTATAACTCCCACACCTCCGTTTCCACCTCCTCTTCCATTCTCCTATTTCTCCCCTAACCCATTATTTTCATGTCTCTCTATAGTCTTTTGTAAACCCCGCCTAAACCCTTTTTCGGGCTCCCGGGCTTCTTCTTGTCTAAAATCTATAAAACCCTGCATTAACCTATGTTTCATTTTAACCCTGGCTCTAACGTTTTAATCCATTATAGCCGCGCATATAATAAAAAATTACATAACCCGACAGGCCCGTACCTGTCACATAAGCCAACAAATATCTTCACTAACCGTGACCGTCCGATTATCTCCCGCAGATCCGATAGTATCCGCAGCCCCCGCTCCGCCAACCTGCTCATCCAATAACCCGCAGGGAAGTTGTTTCCCGCTAGCCACCCGTCAACCGTCAACCGTCGCATCTTGCATCTTTGCCACCCGTCAACCGTCAGATCTCCCCGATCATGATCCGACGGTCCACGATCCTCCTTTTCGAATTTCTTCCCGATGGCTTCTATAATCCAATCTTCACCGTTCGTTTTCGCGATCCGACGGCTGCTATTGATCCCTGCGCCTCTGTGTCTTCCATTGCCTCCCGCCATCAGATCTAGGTCGTCCATCTGAGCCATCCAATGGCCAGCGTTCTTTCTCGGCTCTTCATCCATTTTCAATGTATTTTTCAGTGTTTTCGGCCTGTTTTGTGCGTGCGAAGAAGGAAGAGATGATCCGGCAATCTGCACATGAATTCCTCAGCTACCACAGTTAAAGAACAACACGGTCAAGGACAAGAAGGATGATCCTTGAGTAGCTCAATGACTGTAGAAGTTATTGAAATTTATTCAGATAATACTTCACCTATTTAGGAAGGACAAGAAAGTACCAGTAAATGTCATTCTATCCATTAAAACAATCAAATTGTATCAGAGACCCATATCTGATTGTAAATGCGGTTGGTGGTCAGTTATGACCCCCCCCCCCCCCCCCACGCATAGGTTAGCAGAGATTTTTTGTGAACAAACTCTATATATTCCAAAAAGCAAGATGTAATCAGGTTGATGAATGTTATTTTGGTGTAAAACTTCAACTTCTGGAGAATGTAACTACTGTGTGACCTGCAGCTTCTGGTCTTCATTTTCAACTGATACAAGCTTCTTTTGTTGTTGATTGCTCACTTTCCACTTCTTATTCTTTGTTCCAAGCTGTGCTTCATATGCATTATTTCATGTGTTGTTGATGTTTAGAATTAGAGGGGCTATCATCCCACCTATGTGTTATAATTTAGCTGTATCATTGAATTTGTATGCAGGTTTCTGTTGTTTTAATGCCAGAGAGCTGTTATCCTGTCGATGCATTAAGAAATGGATTGACAGACCTTTTAACTGGTTGCAGCTAGCCATCTCAAGGTCCTGTGCATCTGCTGGTGTGATCAGTCTTCTCCATCTTCACATTTTCCCTAAAAACTGTGAGTAATTGGTGGACTAAAGCCTTGTAGCCTGGGGGTGTTCACCCATGTCTGGGGTTAAGCATAGTAGAAGTGGTTATCTGGCTTGACTATGCATCATTTCTTTCATTCATCCACCTCCTATCCAACTTTTTGTTGAGTTTGTAATGTTCCTGAGCATCTCTGATATACAAACTAGGTGAGTTTCTTGGGGTGATAACAGACCTCACTGGCCAAACTGCTATTTTTAGTAGGTCTATTTTTAGCACATTCTAAATTTAGCATTTCTTGTTGCATACTTTTCAGCACTCCCTCTCAACAAGAAAGGCTTTCTCTCGAACCCGATCCTATAACTCTGGAATGTTCTGCATGCAACACATCTACCCAGTCCACTTGCTCCAACAACACTTGGAACAAAAACACTCCCAACTAACCACTCTGTTGGGCTCTAAACATACTCTGATGTTGAAGCTCTACCTATTGCTGACAAGTGCTCCCTCTCTGACATCTGTGCTACTGCAACATCTCCATGCATCTCGCACCATTGCACACCTCTCTGTGCCACCTAGCACTGTGCAAAACACTTGTGCCTCTCGCATTGTTATAGCCTACTAGCTATGTGTTGTCTTCGGATTCCCTACATTATCGCTCTCTCTACCACTCCATTTGCATCTGTCTCTATCCAATCAGTCAGTTCCTGCTACTCCACATCGGGGCTCCCGTAGCAAAGTCAAATCAAAGAGGTTGGGTACCTCAAGGATCCTGCCCCTCCTCCTTGGGACGATCACTCCACATCGCCCCACCTCCTACCTAGAGGTATGGCTACATGTGATCCCTCTGGCCACCTGGATCAAAGTTTCCCCCTATTGTAGGTCTCTGCATGAGTGGATGCCTCCACTCGATCTCCTCTTGGCTTCTCTAGTTGTGGCTGCTCCACAACCTCCTGAAGCTTCTTCACCAATCGTGGCTCCTCCACAATCGTCTGAGACTTCTTCTGGCTCTGCATGTTGAGAGGTAATATACCCTCCCTCTCAACCACCAAGTCTCCATCAGTTGCCTTGCTACTCAAGGCTTTGCATGCATCTTGAACCTCAAGAGCATATAGGTTCTTGACCCATGAACCAATCTACTTCACCTGTCTAGTGATGATGTGTCTAAGGAAAACCTTTCCCTTACTGAAGACTACATCATAGCCTCTGTCTTCCAGCATCGTGATTGACACCAAGTTTCTCTTTAGTCCTAGTACATACTTGACATCGGTCAAGGTAAGGCGATATCCATGCTCCCTCTGAAAAATAACCATGCCTACACCTGAGACACTATACTTCTCATCATTACCCATCGCTATGAGTATCTAGAGATCTTTCTCCTCCAAAGTACTGAACAAAATCTTGTCGCCGGTCATGTGGAAAGAAGCTCCACTGTCAAGAAACCAACCACTTCCCACCATGGATGAAACCATGCATGTGAAGAGTGTGAAATCCAACTCAAACTGTGAAGCAAGTGCTTCACCTTCAGATCCTTCCCCGGATCCCTTCTTGGATTTCCTCCAGGGAAAATTTGCAGCATAATGGCCCACCTCATGACAACGAAAGCATCACACTTTTGATTTGTCAACCTACTTCCCATCATTGGAAGAACTGGATTCGGAAAGAGAAACCTTCTCCTTCCCCTTCTTCGCCTTACTCACTAAGGCATAGTTCTCCTCATCATGCATGGATAAAGAACTGTCTCTGGTGCTCCGTTTGATCTCCTCCTGCATCAAATCTGACCATAGTCATTCCCAATCTGGCAGTTTCTCCCTTCCATTCACCAAGTCCTGGTAGCTATGCCAGCTCTTAGGAAGGCCAAGGAGTGCTAGACTCACCATATCCTCATTTCATGTCACGACCCCTACACTTGAAAGCTCATCGCTAGATGTGATGAGCTTGGTCAGATACATAGAGATCATCTCATCTCTTTCACACTTGATCTTTCGAAGTTTGTCCTTCAGTGCCAGCTTCCTCTAATCACTACTATTCTGATATAAATCTTTCAATGTTTTCCACATTGCATGCGGAGTCTCCTTCCCATGGAGGCTCGAGACAATGTCATCTCGCACTCCCTCCAAGAGAATTCTCCTAGCTCTGGTCACACACTTCCTCCATTCCACCTACTCAGTCTTGTTAGTAAGCTTAGGAATTTCTTGATCAATGAAATCCTCAAGGCCATTATCTTCCAAAACTGCCTCCATGCAATCCTTCCAAGCTATATAATTTGAGCTGCTGTCAAGGGCATACTCAAGCCTCAAACCATTGAACACCATCATGAAATAGATGTGATAAGAACTTGAGATCTATATCAAGAATAAGAAACTTCGAATTCCTCCTGCTAGTATACTGTTCTTGCTTGATCACTTGTGCTCTGATACCATGTAGAAATTTCACCTGTAGAACAAACCGATATGCAATGTCCTAAAGCATAATACTTGTTCTACTTCTACAAAACATTAAGTGGAAGCATAATCGAATTCATGAGCAACATCAAGTAGAAACATGCATAACTGATCAAGAGAAATAATCACACATAACACAAGATATATCCAGGGGAAAGCACCAACATAGAACCCCAACCATGTATTATCAATCAAGTGGAAATCCTTTTAACAATACAAAAGGAATTAGCTCTCAAGCTATTCAGTTCTCAATGAACTATGAAGATATGAAGATATATCTCATGAACCAACCAAGCCTTGTATATAAAGGCTTTACCTATGGTCCAATCCCTATTTCCTTGCACATTTTGTTTAGGAAATAATAGCAAAATCATATGCAATTAATTCCAAACATACCAAGTTAACCAATGGTCCAACTACGCAATCCTTGAGGACACTAGTTCCTCAACCATGCAAAAACTACTTACTAGAAATAGTCAAGCATCTGATAGTACATTGTCCCACATTTGATCTCAACTGGGTCTCTGACAGAACTGATAGGCAACAGTTATCCATGAGTGAATTCTCGGTTATCTAAAATAATAGTTGTCACATGCATGCAAGCATTAGCAAACTATATTTTATTATTTTAACAACTTGTTAACATAATCTAACTGGACTTGACTAGTTATAACTAAGTCAACTGATTCTCTCATTATAGAACTCATACTTATTCCCTCAATCAGTGGAGGAAATTAAGGATAAATTCCTCAATCAATGGGACAACTCATGTGCATGCTCACAAAGACTTCAAATTCGAATTTCCTTGACTAATTAACTCAACTGAATTAATTAATTAATATTTCTAACTGCTGTTAAGACCAAAATTAATTTTTCTTTCTATAGATAGACCAGGGACTGCTATAAATAGGAAGAGACCTAGAAATTCTATTTTTATAACTTTCTATTTTTAGCAGTTTCACCACTCACCCAATGTGGCCAATGACCTCACTGGCCAAACTGCTATTTTTAGACATGCTATTTTTAGAAGGTCTATTTTTAACACATTCTAAATATAGCATTTCTTGTTGCACAGTTTTCAACACTTTGCCCTTGATGTCAAAGCGGGAGAGTATTTTGGTGTTGCGTGTTATCTCTAACAGTTTCTATGGCTTGCAATAATCAACACCAACATAGTTGCCATCAAGTCCAAAGGGGGAGATTGTTGACATTATGATGTATGTGTTGTACTTGATGGCAACCCACTTATAGCAAAACAACTCTCTTATATATGGTAACTAGATGAATCTACAGAAGAGATATCAGATGTAACAGAATGCATAACAATAGTGTTTACAAATGTGATGAAATGCAGGATAGTTTTAAGGAATCAGTTTAGAAGGCAACTTACTCAGATGAAAGATCACAGTACAACATGACAATAGCAAAGAATTACAGTTCAGTCTATAAAGAATGAAGAAAGAGAGCTATACATAGGTTCACCTTTACCAAGATGCGTATACACATAGGTTAACAAAACAAAAGGAGTGTATAACATACACATGCACTTTCACAGAAGGAAAAGCACGTATACCTTGGAAAACTAAGCTTTTGGTCCATGGTATTTTGATCCATGGTATTTGGTCTGAGGTATTGACCCTAGGTATTTGATCCAAGGTATTGATTCTAAGTGGTTTTGGTCCATGGTATTGAGAAAGGCCTAGAACTATATAAGGAGGAGAAGATCATTAGACCAAGTAGACAAGCATTGAATATTTGATAAAGTGTGAGATCCAGTATGCAGGTTATGGGTTTATGATGCTTTGTTTGATCTGAGCCAACGAGGAACCTCAACAGTTGATGGAGGACAAGATCTAATGATGGATCAGGATCTTAAGGCTTGGAATGATTTATCTTTATATGGTTTGATCATGTTTATTCTAGATCTGTATACTGATGCATGTGTTGTTCTATAAATATTATGATCTGGGTATAACTGAAGTCTGGAATAACTACAAAATTTTGAATGAATATTTACAGATGTAGACGTTGGTTGACTTTGTTAAAAGCGCGTATACACGCCGATTCGACACATCGAAGTAGCTTATACCTTTTGAACTATGATGTTTGAAGTTACAATTGATTCTTGTTGTTGATACAGTGTTCTGGGTTTTGCTTTATGTTTTGGTGACTGCATTCTGGTAACAGTGTTCAGATTGATGGATTGTGATTTGCTTCAGTGATGATGAGATCTAATAATGGATTAGGATCATAATGACTTATCATTATGAGATTTGATGGGCTAGATCTAGTTGCTAACACATGTATTATCCTTAATATGTGATGATCTGAGTATGTCTGAAGTCAGGAAGTGCAGCGAAGTTATAAGTAAGTATTTGCAAATCTATACATTGGTTCGCGTTGATGAAGTTGTGTATACACGTTGGTTCGGCTCTTCCAAGTTGCATATACACTCTGATGCATGGTTTAGAGGTTACAGTTGGTTCTGAATGATGATGCAGTGTTTTGGGTACAGATCTGTGTACTGGTTACATTGATCTATCTGTTCAGTTGATTTGTAGAAGTTAATTAAAGCATGAATGAATGGTTGATTCAGTTGTGTTAGAGGTTCAGAGATTGTCAGTGATTGATTGAGTTTGGTTGATTCAGAAAGTATTAATTGAGTTTCAGTGATTGGTTGATGCAGATGTATTTGATGGTTGTATTACAGTGGTGATTGATTTTGAGCTTCAATGTTGTTGATGGGTCCAGTATGAAAATTGGATGAAACGTGGCCTTCAGATTATGATGTTGTGTTCCAAGAGTATCTAGTATGAAAATTTATGAAACGTGGTCCCTGGAGGAAGAAAGAAGGTTGTAGCCTTCTGTAGGTTGGCGCCTATGTGCTAGTAAACATATCGGCTAGTACAAGAGCTAGGGGGTTGTAGCTCCCTTCCAGTAGAAACTGGAGAATGAGAGAAGGTTGTAGCCTTCTGTAGGTAGAAGCCTACGTACTGGTATGAGTCTGCACTAGTACAATGTTGTAAACAAATTTTCTTATTATTAAAAGAAGATAGAGACGACAACAGCAAGTGGTTTTCACCCACTTTGGGTTTCCACCTTAAATCTTGGTGTTCATGTGTGTTGCTAATGTGTGATGGTTCACTCTGTTATTTACTACATATGGTTACTGTTTACTGTTTAATCAAGTAATGATGCACAGATTAAATATCAACATATGATGAATTAACTTAATCATTAGTTTGCTGGATATACACTTGTTTCCTTAAACACAGTTGCGTGTACACGCGGGTTGCCCACATGGAAGTAACGTATATAAATTTGAGTATGAAAAGAAAAAGATTATTGACTTGACTAATACTGATTCACCGCCCCTCCCTCCCTTCTCAGTATTATTTCCAACATCTTCTAAACATAGCAACTAACATGGCATAGATGCTCTTAGGGCCCATGAGGGTGGATAGTTGATATAATGGCATAGCTTGCAGAACATATTTCACCAGGGTGGCCCTCCCTATCAGGTTCAAAACACGGAAGGTCCAGGTCGACAGATTTTTGGAGAGCCTAGTGCTGAGGTCTTTCCAGGGGGGAATTCAGAGGGGGACCCCCAAATATTTAGAAGGAAGAAGTCCAATTTTGAAACCTAGGGCTCAGGAAGACAAGCTTGGATAGGCCTGGGACTATGAAAGAAATGGATACTTGATTTATCCTTGTTCAAGAGCATACCTGAAGCATCTTTGAAGTCCACCAGAATACTGTTCATTAGAATTGCCTCCCGGATAGTTGCTTTCCCAAACAAGAGGATGTCATCCATGAACTAATGGTGAGTCATATAGACATTGGTGCCATGAATGTGGATGCCGTTGTGATGAAGAGGAAGGGGGATATGGGGTCCCCTTGGCGAAGGTCACAAGATAGTGTAAAGTTGACGAGGAGAGCCATTAACCAATATGGAGAAGAAAGGGGTTGATACACTACAACAAAACCCTGTTATTAGTGTCCCTTTTTGCTTCCTTTTTTTGCATCTAGAGCCCATTTTTGGTGTTATTTGTGTCCATTTATCAAATGTGGTGCAAAACTTGATGCAAAATTTGCATCGAGTTTTGCACCAATTCTTACACCAAGTTTAGCACCAAGTATTGTAACAGGTTTTGCACTAGGTTTTACCCCAGGTTTTATGCCAAGTTTTGTGCCATCCTTTGAACCATGTTTTGCATCAAGTTTGGCACCTAATTTTGTTTCACCAAATTTTTCATCCTCTATTGCATCCACTTTTTGTGCCTACACTTCCATCAACTTTTGCATCATCTCTTGCATCCTCTTTTGCATCACTTTTAAATCATTTTTTGCATCCCCTTTGTGCCAATATTGTCATCGCAGTTTGTGTCTAGTTTTTCATCTACTTTTGCATATACTTTTGTTGCATCCACTTTTGCATATTTTTTTGCATCCATATTTACATCCTCTTTTTCATTTGTTATTGTTTCCACTATTGCATCCAATTTTCTTGTGCCATAATTTGCACCTACTTTGACACCTCCCTTTGCACCCATTTTTGCTTCTAATTTTTCATCTATGATTGCATCCTCATATAT
Organism: Pinus tabuliformis; assembly: GCA_031772625.1. Taxonomy (NCBI): domain Eukaryota; kingdom Viridiplantae; phylum Streptophyta; class Pinopsida; order Pinales; family Pinaceae; genus Pinus; species Pinus tabuliformis. The sequence goes on along the minus strand of CM062820.1, from coordinate 419,422,004 downwards.
ATCTAAGTTTTCATCGAATTTTACATCTATTTTTGCATCCCTTTTTGTATCCACTTTTGCGTCAAGATTTGCATCAGGTTTTGTGTCTCATATTGCATCTACTTTTGCATCGAATTTTGTTGCATAAAATTTTGCATCCTATTTTGCATCCATTGTTGCACCCATGTTTACATCCATTTTTGCATCCCTTTTTGCATCTTCTTTTGCATCTTTGTTTTCATCTTCATTTTCTTCTTTTTTTTGCATCTATCATTACATCCACTTTTGTTTTGCCACAATTTGTGCCATGTTTTACACTTATTGTTGTACCCATGTTTGCTTCTAAGTTTGCATCCATCTTCGCATCCTCTTTTGCATCAAATATTATAACTACTTTTGCATCCACTTTTTTGTTGGGTTTTGCATCTCATTTTGTATCTTTTTTTCATCTACTTCCATTGCATCCATATTTTGCATCCAATGTTGCACCCATGTTTGCATCCACTTTTACATCCCTTATTTCATCTTGTATTTCATCTAAGTTTGCATCCTTTTTGTGTCCGTTTTTACATCCACTTTCTCATCCACTTTTGTTGTGCCACAATTTGTGCCATATCTTGTGCCTACCATTTCCACCCACATTTACTTCCACTTTTGCATCCTCTTTTGTGTCTAAGTTTGCATCAAATATTTTTTATGTTCTTTGCATCCCATTTTGCATCTACTTTTACATCCACTTCTAATGCATCCAATTTTGCATCTAATTTGGTGTACATTATTGCACCTATGTTTGGTCCATGTTTACATCCCTTTTTGCATCCAATTTTGCCTCCTTTTTGCATCCAAGTTTGTGTCTATTTTTGCATTCTTTGTTGTGTCCCCATTTGTTTCACCACAATTCATGCTAATTTTTATGCATACTATTGCACCCATGTTTCCGTCCACGTTTGCATCCTATTTTCTATCCAAGCTTGCATAAACTATTGCATCTACTTTTTCATCCACTTTTGTGTCAATTTTTCTATCTTGTTTTGCATCTACTTATGTTTTGTCCACTCTTCATCCAATTTTATGTCTATTGTTGCCCCCATTTTTTTGTTCACTTTTGCATCCCTTTTCCAACACTAATCATATTTTTTACATTGATTATATTTCTTATGACATTGACAATTATGAACAACTGATGACAATGTCAATAATTATGATTATGATGATAATGAAGATGATGAGGATGACATGAATTGTGATTATGATGATAAAGATGATGGGGATTACAATGAAAATGATGATGGTGATGCTAATGAACTTGGCCAATATCCCCAATTTTTAAATGTTGTCATGGTCATAATCATAATAATTATCTTTGGTGTCATCTTCCAAGTCATCATCATCTGATCATCATTATCATTATTTTCATTTTGGTCATCATCAACAACAATAACGGCATGAATGATGATGATGATGTCCATGACAACAATGATAATATGAATTACATTAATTATGATGATGGGGATGATGAAAATTATAATGACGATGATAATGGTAGTGATGATGATGATCATCGATCATCTCTCAAAAATATGGTTTTTATTTCTCTTGCATATATCATGTGTCCTAACAACCCTTTTCTATCACTCATAAATTTTTTTGGGTTGATGATATTTCTTACGACACCTATAATTATGAACAATTGACGACAATGTCCATAATCATGATGATGGTGATGATGATGACATGAATGGTGATTATGATGATAATTCAATGATGAAAATAATGATGACGATGATGGCGGTGTTGATGATGATAATGAATATGATGGCAATGATTATGATGATGCCAATGACCTTACAATCATGGATTCATGAACTTACTAGTTTCAAGATCATCTTTTGAATATATATTACTATCAAACTTTTACATTTTTTGTTTCTCTTGGGATATTTTCCTCTTCTTAATAATATCTATTATCTTTTCCATATACATTAGATAGAGTTAGAGTGTCACCTCATTTGTAGATGCCCCATTTATTATGATATTCAAGGGATGTTTTATTGTCTTTGTCAAGATTTAGAAGGATCATCTTTTACTCTCTTTCAATACATGTCTAACTCTATTTATGAGGGAGGTACTTGGATTTAGATATTTATATAAGGCCTTATGTGTCCTTCCCCTTTTCAAATCTTCCAAGGGGATCACGTCCTTCCATGTTTTCTTTCCTACATAGGGCCAAAATTGACAAACCAAGATTTAGAATTCTTAAACTATAAAATTGGTGATGCCTCATACCTCTTCATGACCCCCTCAATAGGACATCTTTCTTCAGAGAGACTATTGAGGATTTCCCATCATAGATTACAGGTTGGATGTCATAGGACCTATTACCCTACTTCATGTTGAGAAACCAAGTGTTAGAAGAAAATGATTGATTTATCTTAACTTGATAATTACTTGTGAATTATTGTTGGCTTCTTATTACTTAAATTGCCTTCTTCATCAAATAATTACACAAAAATGAAAAACATAAAGATCACAAGGAAACAAAGAACACCAATAATTAGGCTTTGATTTAGGGAAAAACCCCATAAGAAGGGAAACCCAAAAATACTTCTCTTATAAAATTAGATCAAAATGAGATATACAAGACCTAAGACCAAGACCAAGATTACCACAAATATCCAGGTCAACCCTACTCTAAGTCTCCTCCAACCAAGTCAAAGTCAATGAAATTTAGCATTTATTAAAAACTCTAAAATAAGGTCAAATCATAGAATTTTTGGACCTATACTGAAGGATGAAGTTCAGACCTACAATTTTCATAGAGAACCCACAATATATTCACAATTGTGTGTAGAAATAGGCTGAAAAAAAAAAAAATCATAGTTTATCTATCCTTTAATTCCAGTTGTCTTTTATTCTTGTTCGTCACAAGAAACGATGTTTTGTGTTGATACATGATTGGTATTCCAAGTGATCGATTTGACTGATATATATACTTATCCAAGAGGTTTGAATAGCTGCCTCTCAAACTAGCTTGTTCAAGGATGGCTGACTTCGTCTTATGTTGATTATTTAACTTAAAATAAAAATTCCTTTTCTTTTTGTTTCAAAAGTTCAAATGGGACTTGACTCAAATGCATTTATCTTGACACAAAATGATTTCTTTTTGACTCTATAAGCATGAAGAAAATGCTTTGACCAAAATGAAATAATAATAATGAATATAATAATAAATATTAATGATAAATATTACATTTTATTGCATTATGAAGACCGACACTAGTTACATTTTTCAACACTCCCTCTAAACTAGGGAGGTACTCATAATGAGACAAAAAAGTACTCTCAAGTTGAAATATTCATATAAGAAGGGATCTAGATTGATAAGCATCAACGATGATTTACATCATCATAGCCAACATTGTCAAAATAGCAAGGCCTTGACTAACAAGTTCTATCTCTCCATTAGATCAGAGCACAATGTTGGGAATAGTACATGGCACATGGATAATATGGTGTCCACCCTCATTCCCTCTCAACTAGGGAGGAGACATCCACAAGCATAAGCTTTTCTCAAGAATACCCATCATTTTCATGGACAATAACATCATTAATTTGTTTTCATCGCATGACACCTTTATGATTAAGAATTCATAGATTTGTGGCAAAATATTTCCCCTTTTGTCATTTTTGATGAAAGAAAATAAAAAGGTTAAAGCCAAAATAATTAAATATACACTACAATGATTTATCTAAGTATAAACTATAAGGTTGAAGAGAAAATTCATGTAAATGTTATATCTATGAGTTGTGCCAAACTTAGGAAAATCTCATTCCCTAAGTCTTATATATAAGAAAAAAGAAAAGAAAGAAAATAAGGCCCAGTGAATGGTAACTCATGTATTCACTCCCTCTATGGCAAACATATGAACATATACACTCCTAGTCACACTTAATCACATGTTTTTGATGGTTCAATCATGAAGTCATCTTTTCCCCTTGCATTTTCACTTCATCATTTAAGAACCTAATTGAGGATCTAGGGAATGTTTGTTTCCTAAGGGTTTCATGTCTACTCTTGGTTTACTTATGTCACACTATAGTTAATTTATGTGATGGAGTGAAATACTTAAGTTTGCGGAGTTATTAGAATAGTGTATTAAGTTAGTCACCACACACGCACGTATTGCATCTTATTAATCCACCATTGTGGGCTGGAGACTCATTGCTTGAGAACTTTATTGGAGACTAATTTAGGGATTTGATGGTATAGCTTACAAAATATCTTGGTAAACATTGTGATTCATCCTTTATTTTCCTCGAGACACTTGATAATATTGAAGTCACTCCCAATAATCTATGGAGATGGGGATTATAAATTACTTGTGTTGGAAATAGAATTGAGAAGTAGAGGTTTTCTATTTGCGATATTGTAGTCATAGACATTGGATACATGGCAGTAGTCCTCGATGTCAATTAATAAAATTGTATTGTCATAATGCGAAAATAGGTAAACATATTGGTAACCTTGATGTCCTGATCATTCCAAATAATAACCATTATGTTATGTAACCAACTCACAAAATAGAAGAAAATATAGAAAATTGACTTCAAAATTAGCCTCTTCGAGGGGACAACCTCCTTTACATTACACAAACGAACAATTCTTGGATGATACAAATGACAAAACCTAATTTCTATATATAAGATTCTAAGGGGTGACAATATAATCAAATCCGACATAACAATAATAATGCAAGGGCACAACAATAGCAATAGTGGGCTTCTATGGGGCACAATAATAACAATATGGGGACAATACGGGCACAACAATAATAATAAGGGCTACAATGACAATAGTAATGGTGGGATCACTAGTATTATAGGGACCTAACATGCCCCTCTCCTTCAAAAAAGTGTTGTCCTCAATCCTTGAGCAGTTCTGGATGCTTCTGTATAAAATTTTCATCCTCCCATGTGGATCTTCAGCAGTTAAGTTCTTCCACTTGATGAGATACTCCGAAATTGATCGATTTCGTAACTGTCGAGTTCTTGTTTCTGTGACTTCTTCAGGTTCCAATATGATTTTTCCTTCCTCGTCAAGTTCTAGCAATATTGTTTGAACTGGGAGCTTGTCACCTATAACCTTCTTTAAGCATGAAACATGGAAAACTAGTTGCACTCAGGAAGCTACAGGAAGCTCCAATTTGTATGCCATAGTACCAATCTTTTGCAACACCTTGTACGAACCATAATACTTTGCTGATAATTTATTATCCTTCTTATCTTGCTTGAGGGAAAAAAAATTATATGGTTGTAGTCGTCAGAATACCCAGTCACCTACATCAAAATTTCTTTCATTGCGATGTTGATTTGCCTGTTGTTTCATTCTATTCTACGCCAAAGTTATCCTTTAAGAGTTGGAGAGCTTGTTGTTGATGCACGTTGTGATCTTCCACTGCTTGAACCTTAGAATTTTCTCTTAAATATGATGTGATGGGCGGTGGATGATATCCATAAAGTGCCATAAATGGGGTCATTTTTGCTACAGTATGGAAGGAAGTGTTATACCACCATTCAGCCAGAGGCAACCATTTGACCCATTGTGTTTGTTTATAAAATACAAAGCAACAAAGATATCCTTCCAAACATTTGTTTACTATCTCATTTTTCCCATCAGATTGAGGATGATAAGATGAGCTAATAGCTAACTGAGTACCAAGACAAGAAAATAATTTTGTCCAAAAATTTCTAGTGAAAATGGGATCTATGTCGCCTACAATAATATTTGGGTTTCCATGTAGCTTTTGAAATTTTTCCATAAATGCAGTGGAAACTGTATTGGCTTTAAATGGATGAGATAATGCACAAAAGTGTGCATACTTGGTAAGTCTGTCAAATACCACCATGATGACACTCTTTCCTTCGGACTTGGGCAAACCCGTGATAAAATCCATTGAAACCTCCTCCCAACGTTGGCTTGGAATGGATAAAGGTTGTGATAGATATGGGGTCTTAATTGTTTCAACTTTATTTTGTTGGAAAACCAAACATTCCGCCACAAACCTTTAAATATCTAATTTAAGGCCATCCCAAAAAAATTCCTTATTAGCCCTGTGGTATGTTTTTTTAAAATCTTGAGTGCCATCCTAAGGGAGAGGTGTGCAATTCCATAAGAATATTTTGTTTGAGTTGGGAATTCTTACATAGGTATAAGCGATCTTTGTACCATAACGAATCATTTTTCCATCTATATGTATCAAATGTACTGGGATCTTGTTGTAACTTTTGAATGGGTGCCCACACTTCTTCGTCATTCTTCCATTCATCCCTTGCTTCATTTATCCAATGTGGTTGGAGAATAGAAATGGCGCAAATCAATGCTTCCACATCCTCATCCTTTCTTGAGAGTGCATCTGCCACAACATTTTGCAGATGACCTAATTATAGACTAGTTCAGAAGGGCGAACTTGAACGACATTCCAGGTGTGACTATTTCAAACTTAGGACTTGAAATAAATATATATATATAACTCCAAGATGTCCTCTTTCCATAAATTTTGATGAAATTTCAATCTCATGCTCAAAGAGAAAGTTATGACACAATTCCCTAGGTCACCTATTTGAGATATAATTCGAGAGCCTGCAACAATCCTAACTTCCTTGGATCCTATATCTGAAAATTTAGGGAGAAAAGCCCTGAAATTCAAACATGAGGTTCATTTAGATTTCGTATCAAATGGGTTTTAATTTCAGATTCTGCGACGACATAGAAACAAAGTTATAGCGAAAATTCCACGATGTCCTGTTTGGAGTAGCGAAACCCTAGAATCCAAAGCCTCTGATACCAAATGTTATGTAAGCAGCTCACAAAATAGAAGAAAAGATAGATCAACGACTTCAAAATAAGCCTTTTTGAGGGGGGGAACTCATTTTCATTACACAAATGAACAGTTCTTAGATGATACAAATGACAAAACCTCCTTTCTATATATAGGAGTCTAAGGCTAAGTCACAATATAATAAAATTCGACATAACAATAATAATATAAGGGCACAACAATAATAATAGTGGGCTTCTATGGGGCACAATAATAACAATATGGGGACAATAGGGGCACAACAATAACAATAAAGGCTATGATGACAATAGTAATGGGGGGAATCACTAGTATTATAGGGACCTAACACATTCCAGCCAAGTATCACTCATCATCAATCACTACTACTTGGCAATTCCTCCCCCATTTGCTAATTATATGAGGTAGAACCTCACTTAATATTTTTGTTTAATATATCAACATTATTGATGGGTGATTTGAGTACCATTTTCTTTTAGAAGTCTTTGTTTTCCTTTACTATTGAGGCCCCTCGTGTTCCATGAGACTATTTTCATGGAAAATTTACACAGAAAGGAAGTATAATGTGACTAAAAAAAAAAACATGTTTCAAGATTTAAGTGCTTGGACAATGCCACTTCATGACTCCTATATTTCCTTAACCCAAGACCAAATGGTGAACTTGATGGCCTTAAGGTAATTTGATCAATGAAAATCTCAAAAAGAGGTGACTTTTGAATTTATCACATACAAGTTAATATACTAAAAAAATATCCATAACAATTTCATGAATAAATGAATCATTAAAATAAATAATCCAAAACAATTTCATCAAGCAATGAATTATTACATTATAAAATACACTATATAAACCTTTTGGGAACTTTTTGCTAAACCATGCTCAAAACCAACATATTTAATATTAATATTTAACAATAATATGGACAATAACACATTTTCATAAATTAAATAACATGTTATCAAGCCTAAGAAATGTCACTAATAGAAAACTAAAAAGCGTGCAACTAATGGGAGTGACCACTCAAGGCCACCATAAGACAATTAATCTATTAATACCAAGATTAATGGGGACAAAAATCTACAAAGGACAAAGGCAAACCTATTTTAACTTTATTGTTTTATTAGGTGCAAGTTGAACATCTCAAGATATAATGAAGAACATAATTAATTTTATTGCATTAAGAAAACCCAAGCACATTCTATAACTTAGCAAGGAAGATATGTATAATACCTATCTCAGTGACACAACACATGGCATTAAGTTAATTTTTTATATATAATTTAAACTTCTATCATAAAAGCACAAATTTAGCATGAATGGAATGTTTAAAATCCATTTTTATAAAAACAAATACCAAAAACTAAATATTTTTTTTTAGAAAATAAAAAGCTAAAACATAAGCAAATATTCTTTTTTTAATTAAATAGGAAAGTTAGAACTCTTTTAAAAAATTCCCTCCATTCTAGGAAGCAAAAATAATAATAGAAATAAGGACAGACCAAAAATCTTCCATTCCCTGGTAAGTGTTTCCCACGATTCATTCAACTCACTTGAGTTATTTCATAAAATAGAGATAAGTGTTATTTCACACTCTTTTGGCAAAGCCTATTGTGCTTCGTCTGTGATATACCTATTCTTTAATGGATTCCTTGATATATTGATCAATGTTTGATTCCTTGGAGATTAACTAGAGCAAAGAAAACATGAGCACTCTTAATTCCAAGTTCAATGCCTCTGATGGTGGACATGAGGCGAGGGAGGTGTTGATATCATGGTCATAACTCCAAGTTCATTGTCTCTGATGGTGGACGAGGCAAGGGAAGGGGTTGCGGTCATGGTCATGGTCGTGGAGTTTTCTCTTTTACATTATATTTAGGGAGTTCAAAACAATTTGAATGGAATCATTGTCATCATTAGGTATAATGGATTTAGTGTGATAATGGATAAAATGAAGTAATTGTTTGTGATCATTTGTTCTTGAACGAGCGTTAGGATCCATTTTATCATAGAGAAAAGTACATGCATTAAAAACAACTCATTATTTCATGTGACATTCATATTGTATGCAACTTAATTTTCATTAAATACAATTTACTTTTTCATGTGACATTATTTTTTTGTTAAAATTTCTTCTATTTCTAATTCAAACTACAATTGTAATTTGAAATAAAGCTTCCAGTAACTCTTAATTTACCAGTTGTGCATGGACATCATAAGAAACATTCACAATATAATATGAAGAACAAATGGGTACCTACTTCATATGCATTAAAAAATGCTTCTACTGTTGTTACACAACATTTTGTCATTATCCTTGTACTCCCCGTTCCATGATCCTCGAGGACCTCTACAATGAACTCTATATGCTTTCCCATCATGAAGAGCATGCCTTTACATCCCTCTTCATGTGAAAAACATTCCCCTCTTGCATCATTTCCCAAGAATCTTCCTTCAATCCCAATTTTCAAGACCGGTGCTTGTGCTCAGTTCCTTCCCCAACTAATTTGCAGAGTTTGAAACTAGGCCTAGTGCTGAACGACACAAGTGAGACCTTGACCACTTGCACCAACCCTCTTTTGGCAAGCTTTTAAAAATGGAGTCGAAGCTTCCAGGTCTAGAAGCTTCGTGAAAGAAAGTATGATAAATGGTTGGGCTGGATAGGGCCGAGAGAGTCTGTTTGGGCTCCTTTCCCCTATTAAGTTGGAACAAACCAAAGAGAGATAATCCCTCTCCCATCATAAGAGGAACCATCTCCTCTCCATCAAAGCTATATAGACTCCTCCTTTTCCAAGTTGAACGAGTCTTTTTTGGAGCTCAAATAACCAACAAGATACCTATAGCTTTAGTCTTCTAGTTTATGTTTGTGAAGGGAGAAGAGTGTGTTTGGTTTGGTTTGGAAATAAAGGGAAGAAGCCTTAAACTTCCATTGTTGAGGCTAACCATGAGATGATAGAAGTGGTTTTGGAACCCAGATACGTCAGAGGAGACTTGAAACGTCAAGGCTTTGGTTGTATTTCCTTCTGAGTTTTATATCAATACAACTAATGGTTTATTTCCTACATTGAGTGTCATATTACATTTGATGGCTTAAGATTCCTTGACTTTTTAAGTAGATTGAATGTGATTGTATGCTATCACATTTGTTGTTGTCTCTTGTGTGTTTGTTTCAGGTATTTGAATGGAAAGAATGAAAGGAAGTTGGAGCAAAGGAGTGAGATCACCATCAAGCGGATTAGTGTTCTAAGAGGTAGGCCCTCTTATTCGATTCTAGTCTAAGGAAGTTTACATTAGGTTGTTATGTTTGCGGCTAGACCCACTCTTGGGTTAGAGGGATCACCTCTGTCCACAAAGGAGATTTACCTACTCCACAAATTGGCGACTCCACTGGGGATCCATCCTTCTCTTTTGATTGTTTTTCATTTCATGGTTTATGTGAAATTTTGTTGTATCACCCTTTCCCTTTGGTTTTCTATGCTTTGCCTGGTTTACTGCTTTGGTTCTTCAATCTAGAGTGACAGGTTTGGTTTTATTCTTTGAAACTTTTTATTTTTTCCTTGAAATCCTCGATCAGCACATTTTATTTTCTGACAGTTGCGCCGACCAGCACGAATTTCTCTTAAACAGTCATGCCACACCCCCTTGTGGCGCTTGTTGTCAGTTAGGAAATCGTGCCGATTCCTATAGGTGAAGATCAGGGTTTCTCCTGAATCACAACTAGTGTGTCTTGCCCTCATAATTTCTACCTCTTAGCCTATTTTCCTTTGTTCTCCCTGGCTAGAAAGCTTCATTAGCTTGTTTTGTGTGCTTGTTTGGTTTGAGATTTCCTTACTTGATTTTTTGAGTCTTTGGATGGTTTGTGGCCCTAGGGCATCTAGGTCATTGTCCATTTAGTTGTTTTTGTGCTCAGCGAGTCAAGTGGTTGGTTAACTGCTCCATGCATTTTGTGTTTTAGTCCTTTTATTGCTTTGGTTTCAATTGAACAAGTTTGAAAAGTTTCGTTTGCTCTTCTCTTGGTTGAACGTCTCTTTTCGAGCATAGATTACAATTGCTTGTCTTGTTTCTATTGAGTCTTTGCATGATTAGTTTGGAAAGATTCTCTTTTTTGTGCTTCGCATATGATTGATGTTGATTGTTTGAAAATTTTTCATTAAAGTGTTTATGTGAAATATTCATTTTATCATTCCATTCAAAAATGCATCATTCTAGTTTGTTGAATCGATATGTTGCATTAAGCTTTTGGCATTATGATGCATGTGTTGCATTTGATGGCAACCCACTTGTAGCAGAACAACTCACTTGTATATGGTAACTAGATGAATCTACAGAAGAGATATCGGATGTGACAGAATGCATGACAGTTGTGTTTACAGATGTGACAAAATGCACGACAGTTCAAAGGAATCAGTTTAGAAGTAATGTAAAATGGAAACTCTCTCAGATGATAGTTCATAGTACAACAAGTTAACAACAACTAATTACATATCAGAATACAAAGAATGAAGAAAGAGAGGTATACGCAGGTTCACCTTGACCAAGCTGTGTATACATGTAGGTTCCCTAAACACAAGTAGCGTATACGTACACACACACTTTCATAAGAGGAAAAGTGTGTATATGTTGGAAAACTAATTTTTTGGTTCGAGGTATTTGGTCCAAGGTATTTTGATCCATGGTATTGGTCCAAGGTATTTTTCCCGAGGTATTGACCCTAGGTATTTGGTCCAAGGTATTGGTCCTAAGTGGTTTTGATCCATGGTATTGAGAAAGGCCTAAAACTATATAAGGAGGAGAAGATCATTAGGCCAAGGCGTGCAAGTATTGAATATCTGATGAAGTGTGAGATCTAGTATGCAGGTTATCGGCTTATGGTGCTTTTCTTGATCTGAACAAAGGGTGAACCTTAGCGGTTGATGAGGGATAAGATCTAATGATGGATTGAGATCTTAAGGCTTGAAATGAATTATCATTATGTGGTTTTGATCATGTATAATCTAGATCTTAATACTGACGCATGTATTATTCTGTAAATGTTATGATATGGGTATAATTGAAGTCTGGAATACCTGCAAAATTATGAATGAATTTTCACAGATGTGTACGCTGGTTGGCCTTGATAAAAGCGTGTATACACGCTGGTTTGACACATGGAAGTAGCGTATAACTTATGAAGTATGTTTCAATTGCTTCTATTTGCTGTTGCAGAGTTCTGGGTTCTGCTTTGGGTTTTGTGACTGTATTCTCATGATAGTATTCTGAATGATCACATTGATTGATTGTGATTTGCTACAGTGATGATGAGTTGTCAAAGTGATTGATTGATTTAGTTGTGATATTTGATTTTCAGTGATTGGTTGACGTAGAGGTATTTGATAGTTGTATTGCAGTGGTGATTGATTTTGAGCTTCAATGTTGTTGATGGGTCCAGTATGGAAATTGAATGAAACATGGCCTTCAAATTATGGTGTTGTGTTCCATGAGTATCGAGTCTGAAAATTTATGAAACGTTGTCCCTGGAGGAAGAAAGAAGGTCATAGCCTTTTGTAGGTAGGCACCTACGTACTAGTAAACATATTGGCTAGTACAAGAGCTAGGGGGTTATAGCTCCCTTCCAGTAGAAGCTGGAGAATGAGAGAAGGTTGTAACCTTCTGCAGGCAAAAGCCTATGTACTGGTATGAGTTTTCACTAGTACAATGTTGTAAAAAAAATTCTTATTATTAAAAGAAGACAGAGACAACAACAACAGGTGGTTTTCACACATTAGGTTTCCACCTTAAATCTTGGTGTTCATGTGTGTTGCTTTTGTGTGATGGTTCATTCTATTATTAACTGCTCATGGTTACTGTTTAATGCTTAATAAAGTACTGATGCGCAGATTAAAGATCAACATATGATGAATTAATTGAATCATAAATTCACTGATATACATTGGTTACCTTAAAAACAGTTGCGTGCACACGCGAGTTCCCTTTACTAAAGTAGTGTATATAAATCTGATTATGGAAATGAAAAAGATATTGATTTACAAATACTGACTCACCCCCACCCCCCTCTCAGTATTATTTCCAACAATAAGTAGCATCATTGGAAGCTAGAATAGCATCATCATTTGCATTCGAAATGAAATGAACTTCTTTTACCATTGAAAGGACTAGTTGAAGTGCATTTGATAGGAATATAGGAAGTGGAAAGAGTTTTATCATTTTTTTTTTAAAAAGCGAAGTAGTGAAGAGTCATCTTGCTTTCAATTGCTTGTTTTTTCCATTGATTGTTTTCTCTACTCTCATTAATGTAAACATTCATCGAATTGAAAGGATTTTATCTCATTTAGCTGCATATAGGAGTTTTTTCGAGTCACCTGGATAGGGCCTGAAAACTGAGACATAATTTCAAGATAAACTTTAAAATGTATTCAATTAACCTAAGGCGCATTTGAAACTTAACGCTCACATTTTAGAGGTTTACGCTAGATACATGTTCCAACGTCTTTAAACCTAGCAGCTGTCGTTCACTTTGGCACTAGACAATGCTAGTACGGACTTGTGCTCTCCATACCGTCGCGTATATAAAGGGAGACCCCACTAGGTTTGCAATCCTTTACCCGTAAGAAGATGAGTCTGCCACCTTGTAAATGTGATACATCGAAGACAACATTTGGGGAGATTGCCTGCCCATACTTCTCAGTTCTCTGGGAAGTATTCTGAAGTTCACATTACCTGGTAATCCTTTTGCCTAGATTATCTTGAGTAGTCGTTTTCATATTTTTGACTCTTTAAATTTAAAATATCATCGAGCACTTGTCCTTTAAATCTTGTTCAAACTGAAAGTGATAGAGTCATATTTTCCTTTTTCTCAACTCTTAAAACATGAAAAGGCACCAGTCTGTTTTAACATCTTGAAAAAAAATTGCCCACGGTCACATCACATTCCTATTAGTATTATTCTAGACCACATCGTGAGTATACCTTTAATATATTTTGAAAAATACCTGAAATTAATCTCTCTTCTCTTGTTGTTTGGGACAAAGTCATCGTGGCAAAACCATCAGGTTCGCCTAGTTCCTCTTCCACTCCTCCATCTAAAAGATCATCTGAGGAACCTCTTCCTGAACTCCCACAGTCACTTGAGGATAAAGGTGTTGAACTTGGAATTGTTCTGAGTATTCAACCTTTGTCATGTCGTCCTCCCCCATCAAATACTAGGTCACCTTACGAATATGGCTCAGAATCTCTAGATAATCCTATCTAGACTCTTGAGAGTCCGCCAACTCTTGAAGGTCAGCAAGCACTAGTTGTTTACCCTCTGAATTGTTTGTTCGATCTTGTTGTGATATCACTGCAACATTTGTACAGTCCATACGATAAACTGGGTATTCCTTTGGAATTATCCCCTCGAACATATTTGGTTGTCCATCATCATTTGTTTCCACCCATGGAATTAGAAGGCGAGATTCCAGTCTCCTCTCCAGGTCACTTGGAATTTTCTTCTACAAACACTCCTCACATAGTTGATGAACATGGATATCAATTCCCTCCTAAAGGTTTCCCTTACACGAGAAGCATTCCGACCAGTGTTTACCCTGAGTATAGAGGGCCTTCATTGCCGCATGGTTATACCTCTCTATCTTAGTTGGTGTCGAGCACTCCAAGTGCCTCGTCATTATATCACAACCCTATCTAGTCAACTGGAGCTATGCCTACCTCAAGTCCATTCGTTCAGAACCTAACCTCTCAATTGATTATGCATACTGCAGTCACTTCAATTCTAGTGCAACCCACCATTTTGAGTCCACTCGTTTCTTCATTTCAACCAAATCTTCTGGTTCAACCTCGAGTCAAGTTTCTGTAATTTCTTCGACCCCTCTAGTAAGTGGACAGGTTGTACCACTGCTTGGAGGGGAAGATATGAATATCTCCATGATATCTAGTGCAACCAATGTGATTGGCTCACAAACTCACATGGTTGGAATGAATCATCCCTCTTACAGTGCTATTCTAAACCTTGTTGGTCCTTTTGGATCGAGTCATGTCCAATACCAGCAGTTGAACCTTGTTGGTCCTTCTAGGTCAAGTAACGTCCAATACTAGCAGCCATATGTGGCTCAGGGACCATTTCAACCTCCTTATGTTCCATATGGTTCACAAGCGATGGTAAATCTGCCTTGCATCCCTCAAGTTGGACCTTATGTTCAGCCTGGTCCATCTGTCGTGCCTGGTGAATATGGTCAGATCCAATTCGAGAACTTTCAATACCCTCAAGGTATCACTTAAAGAACTGTCCAAGTACCCTTACCATAGCAAGGGAAACCCTTACAGCAGCAAGGGCCATCCTTACAACAGCAAGGGCAGATAGTGCAATGGCAAGGAAAATTGCAACAACCGCAGGGGAAACCCTTACAATAGTCGCAACAAACTTTGTAGCCACAGACACAGTTTGTTCACCAATCTTCTCAACCTATTTTCTCACAAGGTCAACCTCTGCAGCCAAAGGGACAACCTTTATAGTAGCAAGGCCAGCCCTCGCAACACCAAGGTCAGCCTGGGCATCATCAACCCTTGTACTCATATCAACAGGGTCAACCTTTGCAAGGTCAAGGTCAAGTCCTGCAGCAACAGGCTCAAAATCCTTATGTCCAAGGGAAACAGGTTCATAATTCTTATGTCCAAGGGAAGTAGGTGCAAAATCCTTATGTCCAAGGGCAACAGGTTCAAAACCCTTATGTCCAAAGGCAGCAGGTTCAAAACCCTTATGTCCAGGGGCAGTAGGTGCAAAATCTGTATGTCCAAGGTCAACAGGCTCAACAACCTTTTAACCGTATGTTTCTTATCAGTAGCCTATGGCCGGACAGTATCAAGGCTACCCAGGTCAGAATCCTCCCTACGGGCAAGGTAACCTATAGTGGGGGAAAAATTAAATGCCATATGGACAAAATCCTCCACTATGGGGACAAAATCCTTACCAACAAGGATGGGTTCTGTAGTTTGGGCCTGCTCAGAGGCCCCAAATGCCTTTTAATATGCAATTTCCATTCTTGGCCACATTGGAGCTACCAGATGTTTCTAGACTCACGAATGATCCCATTCTTCATTCGCCATACTGGCCTCCAGTTCCATCCAAGATTCCGAGCGATTGTTCGAAGTTTGAGGGAAAAGCAAAGGAGGATCCACAAGCCCACATGATGACATATCACCTCTGGTGCTCCTCCAATTCGTACATTGATGATTCCATTCATCTCTGACTTTTTCAACGAACTCTCACAGGTGCTGCAGCCAAGTGGTACATCGAATTGCCTCAAGGTACCTACAATGACTTCAACACTCTTTCTATGGCTTTCCTCACACATTTTCAATTTCCAGTTTTCTATGAAATTGGCACCCATATGCTTATGTCCCTTAAGAAAGACACTGTGACCCATATCTCCAATCACATCCATGAATGGAGGTGTTGGAACCACCTAATCAAGTTTGAAATTGATGATCAGTTGTTGACAAAATGGTTTACCAAGTCATTCATCAGCAAAATTGCTGAGGACATAGCTATGGGTGGTTGTGTCACTGAGGAGAAAGCCATCGCTCGTGCCCAGTATTTAGACCTCGTCTACTCACAATCTGGCACGTTATATGATATGTTACCTTATGCTCCAAGACCATCATCTAATCTAACATCATTGAAGTCTCCAGCTACCCCACCTGTCGATGGAGTGATTGGTTCTGTGTCTCAAACTGTTATGAAACCAGCTCAAGAAAAAGATAGAAAAGATAGATCAACGCCTTAGAATTCAGCCTCTTCGAGGGGGAAACCTCCTTTACATTACATAAATGAACAATTCTTGGATGATACAAATGAAAAGACCTCCTTTCTATATATAGGAGTCTAAGGGGTATGGGCTTTCTTCGACAGCGCAGCCCAACAGCAGGGCTGTGGGGGAGGCTTCATATCATACATCAATGAATAGCACTTTTACAAAACGAAACTGGGTTTGGGATCTGGCACTAATAATTTTGCTGAATTGATCACACTCCGACACCTCCTGCATTTTGCATTAGGACACAACTGCATGCATATACATATATTTGGAGATTCGAAGATAGTCATTGATTGGTTCAACAATACTACTGTATGCCACACACACACTCTCAGCAACATATTGGATGATATAAACATTCTAAAGGCACAATTCACTGATATCTCTTGCCAACATATCTACAGGGAATACAACAGCAGTGCCGACCAACTATCCAAGGAGGCCACGGCACTACCCAGAGGAGAGTGGATGATCCAGGAGCAGCGTGGATCAAATGCATACCAATACTACCATCGTCCGTATATAGATACACACTATCACAGGGCAGCCAGCCCATGAGATACAGATCTGAAAATGATACTTTTTTGAACTTATTGTACATAGCTGATAATATTACCTACTTGCAGCCCTGCGTGGCAATATGTATATATATAACAGATCAACAATGAACATCCTGCGTGATGATTTTTGCTTTTTGAACAGAATAGATATATAGCTATACCCATATGTGGCAGAAGAACTTACAGCATATGCAAAATGCATCTACAATATGTAATTTTTCAAAGATAATGAAAGATTACGATTTTTCCAGTGGAAAAGAAAAAGGAGTCTAAGGGGTCATAACATAATCAAAGCCGACATAACAATAATAATGTAAGGGCACAATAATAACAATAGTGGGCTTCTATGGGGCACAATAGTAAAAATATGGGCACTTTTTTCCACTGGAAAAATCCGTAAACATTTCATTAATGATGAAAGGTTACATATGTAGATGCGTGCCGCATATGCCCAATTTGTCATTGGTATCTCTGTACATTTACCAAAAATAAATACATATATCTGCTGTTGCAAAATATTGCTGTATGGTCGATATAGTTCAATGAGTTGATGCCTTATGGCATCCATCAGTTTACAAAAAATTACAAAAATCGCAGTTCTGTGTACTGCTGCTGTCCTTCTACTAATTTGAGATCAGTTCTCATGCAGACCCACAGTAGGATATTGTGGGTCTATATATGGGCGGTGGTAAAACTTTTTCTCCTGTTGTTCCAAAATCTCGGTTATCTCCCAATGTCCTTTCTCCATCAGCGTGGCCTCCTTGGAAAGTTTATCAGCATCCTGGTTGTGTTCCCTGTATATATGAGAAACGCAGATGTGATTAAAAGCTGTCTTGAACTGTAGCACTTCATCAAGTATGTTATTGAGTGTGTGAATGTGACATGTAGTGGTGCTGTTGAACCAATTAATAATGATCTGTGAATCTCCGTAGATGTTTATGCTGTTACATTGGTGGCTTAAAGCAAAATGAAGCAGATGTCGAAGAGATATTAGTTCAGCGAAATTGTTGGTCCCGGCCCCCAAACCAGCCTTGATGCGATAGGAGTGATTTCCAGATTTGTGCAGTATGAACCCACCCCCGCTACTTTGGGCATTTGCTGCCCCGTCAAAGTATGCCCAAGGAGTCCCCCTGTCAATGGCGGGGGGATGGGATGGAATGCGAGATTTTGGAGGAGGAGGATCAGGTAATTCATTATATGCACATATGATCCGGGCTTCAATAAGTGGCCATTGAATGGCCTTCTCTTCGAAAATCAGTTGGTTTCTAGCTTTCCAAATGGACCAATTTATGATAATGGGCAGATTTACAAATTTGGTGCCTTTATGTCTGTTCCCCCAATCGATCCATGCATTAACGAGGTCGATTCCTCTCCATTCACCCATGAATTTCATATCCTATTTTAAATTGATCCAAAATTGAAGGACCGCGTTACAGCTCAAGAATAGATGCTTTGTGGATTCGCTGGCATTCTTGCACAGTACGCATCTCGTTGGTCCGAAATGGGCCCTTCGCATGAGGTGCTCACCCGTGGGTACTCTGTTTCTGAGAACGCACCAGGTGAACAGCTTTGAGCGTGGGGAAGCAGATAGCTTCCATAAGTTGTGCCACCAGCGTTCAAGAACTTCGGGTTTTTTCTGCCATATGATGTGAACATAACCTTCTTTTGGTGTATACCTCCCACTATCCGCCAGGTGCCAAATGATTTCGTCCGGTCCCTCAGTTATTCTGACATGTGATTCCATCAGGGCCTCACAGAATGCACTCCAAGCATCGTGCCATCTCTGTGGGAGGTTGAGTTGTGCGGCATTTTTCCATGCCTGATGGAAAAGGTCTGTTTGTTCTTGGTCCGCGATTTGTGAGATGAATTTGGTTCCTTGGGCAGATAGATATAGCACCAGTTCTTGTGGGAGCCTGTGTCTCCCACCACATCCGCTCCATGGATCTAATCCAATGCGGACACTGCATCCATTCCTAATTCTCCATGCCATGTTATTCCTGATCAGTGGGAGAGAATGAAGGAGGGCTTTCCAGATTGAGGAAATGCCTGTCTTATTCCAAGCTGGGAGCCTCGCCCAATCCAGGATGTTGAGAGGCCAAATGTACTTATGATATGAAATGTTAGTCCATAAGCTTTGCGAGGTGAGCAATGCCCATCCCATCTTGGCCGCCAGCGCACTAGCGAAGGAAGGTAGGTCCTTCAGACCCCAGCCTCCCCATTTCTTGGGCAGTGCAATCGCTTTCCATCCTATCCAGGCAAATGTGCGTTTTTCTTTGTTACCAGCCCAGAGGTATCTGGAGCAGAGCTGTTTGAGTTTTGATAGGATGTTCCTGGGGATCCAGGCAAGGGCCATCCAAAAAACTGGGGTGGCTTCTAGAACAGATTTGATCAAGGTGAGTCTACCCGCTCTAGATAGATATCTGAAGCTCCAGCAAGTAATCCTTTTCTCCACTTTGGTAATCAGCCAGGTCCAATCCGCCACCTTCTGTGTGGTGGGCTTTAGCCAGTAACCCAGATATTTTAGTCCCCTGTCCAGGGGCTGTGTGGTATAGGGGAATGCTTGGCGAGCAGTAAAAGATTCATTGACCGAGGTATTTACCAAAGTGATAGAAGATTTGGTTCGGTTGACCTCCATTCCAGTGGCATGTGCAAATAGCTTTAGAATCCTGTTGAATGTCGAGGTGTCTTGAATACTGCCATCGAGTAGAATAAGAACATCATCTACAAACAGCAGATGTGTAATGAAGCAGTCCTCAGATATCTTCAGGCCTCTGATAGTTCCTTCCCTTTTTGCCGAGATGATCAATCGACTCAAGGCTTCCATGACCAGGAGAAAGAGTAGGGGGGATAAAGGACAGCCTTGTCTCAGACCTCGCTCTGAGTGGAAGAAGTGGGAAGCTGCACCATTTATCAGGATACTATAAGTGGGGGATGTAATGCAAGCCATAATCCAGTTGATGAGGGGTTGAGGGAAGCCCAAATGAATGAGGATCATCTTGATATAGAGCCAGCTGACTCGGTCAAAAGCCTTGGAGAGGTCTATTTTGAGGAGAATACTCTTCAGATGTTTAGTCCAGATAGAATGAATGGCTTCCTGTGCAGATCCTATGGCTTCATGAATTTGTCTGTCTTCTAGGAAAGCAAATTGCTGGGGAGCAATATGCTTGGACAGGATTGGCCTGATCCTGTTGGCAATAATCTTGGAAATGATTTTGTATAGGACATTACACAGGGAGATGGGGCGGAAGTCATCAAAAGAAGAGGGAGAGTCGGACTTGGGGATGAGGGCGATGAAAGTGGAGTTGATCGCATGGTAGATTTGTCCCGAAGTTCTGCTTTCCTCAACCACCTTTAAGATATCACCCCCTAAAATATCAAAGAAAGCAATGTAGAACTCAATAGTCCATCCATCAGGTCCCGGGCTCTTTTCCTTCTGAAACCATTTGATCGTGCTTTCGAGCTCTTCCATGGAAACAGGATCTGTAAGGGCTTCAGCATCCTCGATGTTTACAAATCTGGGAAAATGAGATGCCACATTGATAATCTCAGCAAGATTGGTCCCAGCAGGGCTCTTGAAAATCCTTCTGAAGTGTGCTGTTCCAAGATGGGATAATTTGTTGAAGGTATCTGCCACTCCCCCATCAGGAAGAGGAAGATCCCAAATGGTATTGGAAACCTTCCTTCCTTTGGCAAAATTGTGGAAGAATCTAGAGTTTTCATCCCCTGCCTTCAGCCAAAGTGCCCTGCTTCTCAGCCTGATTGATTCCTCCCGGAGTTTTAGGATATTTTGCTTTTCCTTCTCTAACTCAATGAGTCGGGTCTTGCTTGCTTCGGAGATGAATCCCAGACTTCGATCATCCAGAAGGGAATTTAGGTCTTCTTCAATCTTGATGAGTTGCTCCTCTTCTCTGGCCTTCTTTGCCTTGGCCCACTCAATCACTATATGCTTGAGCTCAGTCAGATTTTTAACAAATCCCCTAGCCATCGATAGGGTGTGTATGCCAAAAGTCTGAGACCAGTTTAGAGAAGCTTGGGTCCTGAAGCCAGAGATGATTGAACTTATAAGGAGCTTTTGGCTTAGGTAGGGGACCCTTAATTTCCATTAGGATAGGAGAATGATCAGAGATACCTCCTGATCCCACCCATTGCTTGTAGTGGTGGAGTTGGTGAATCAGCGGCCCTTTTATCAGAAATCGATCCAGTCTGCGAGCCAAAGCCGCTTCCCCAACTCGCCTGTTCCTCCATGTTGGTAGGGGATTTTGCATGGGTATATCAACAAGGTCATGCTGCTCCAGCAAATTCCTCATGAATGGTGTAATAGAATCAACTTGCGCCCGAGATCCCCAAGTTTCACGAAACCCCAAGGAAAAGTTCATATCCCCCCCTAGTATGATACGATCCATATCCATCAAGTTCCTGCTGAGAAGCATCCTCCAAAAGGTTTCTCTCTGTTGACAAGGGCCATAGATGTTGATGATGCGGAGAGAGAGACCTAAGTCCAATGAGAAAATGTCAGCCCCCAGGAATCCCTGACCCCCCCAAGAGGATTCCAGTCTGATGGTTCTGGGATTGTAACCCATCGCCAGTCCCCCAGATCTACCGAAGGCATCCATAGCTATAAACTTCCATCTGGGCGAGATATTATGCAGCGAGAGGGAGATGGATTCTGCCAGACCCAGGGTTTCTTGCAGGAGGATAATATCAGGGGATTCGACCTCAAAAAGTCGTTTGAGGGCTAGTTTTTTGGGGGAGCTAGCCAAACCCCTGCAATTAAAGGAGAGGCACTTCATGGAGGACCCCTCTTCGGGGGATTTGCTCTAAGGGCCCCAACAATGGTCGATTGTCGACCTGATGCAACTTCTGCGCCAGCTCTTTTGATGGCTTTGTTTAAATCTGATTTCCTTCCTCTAGTAGAAGAGGAGCTCACACCCGAGGGTACAATGCCTAAACCCATATTGCATGCAGAGGATTCCGGGAGGGAAGTCCGGGAACGGAGAGAGTATGGGTGCTGGGGCATCTTGTTAATTGGGGTCTCAGAGGACGGAGACGGGGGAGGGGACAAGATGGAAGGCAGCGAGGGAGGGGCAGTAGAAGGAAGAGGAGGGGGCGGGGGAATATTGCAGTATGCCATGGAACATGATGCAGAGGAAACATAATCAGAAGATTGTGCAATAGAGATAAGGGGAGAGTTAGAACAGGTACCCGATGCTTGAGCGGCTGCAGCAGCTGCCCGAGCCCTAGTCAGCGGAGGCGATGGCACCTCGAGTGTATTCGTCTCTGAGAACACCTGAGCTCCATTGGAAACAGTGAATCCCCTCGCTGGCTGTGAGACTATGGGGGAAGTCCGCCTGGATGCAATGGGGGATTGTTTTGGGGTGCTGTCCAGTCGCTTGATTAAGGGGCAATCCTTATA
This sequence comes from Pinus tabuliformis, assembly GCA_031772625.1. Taxonomy (NCBI): domain Eukaryota; kingdom Viridiplantae; phylum Streptophyta; class Pinopsida; order Pinales; family Pinaceae; genus Pinus; species Pinus tabuliformis. The sequence goes on along the minus strand of CM062820.1, from coordinate 419,399,391 downwards.
GAGATGCCCCACTTGGTGGCATCGATTGCACCGAAAGGGTACTCCTTCGTAATCCAGCATCTGATAACGCCTGAGCTTACCCCATTGCAATGTAATTCTTTCCTCCAGCCCTTCTCTGGTGTCCAGATGCACCAGAATGCGAGCGACAGTCTTTCTCCGGGTATCCAGGTATCCACGATCATGATCCAGATATGCCCCAAGTGCATTGCCGATCTTTTTGAAGGATGCTTCGTTCCAGTATTGTGTAGGGAGTCCTGGTAAACGGACCCATAATGGCCCTGCAGCAATTTGCTCATGCTCGGGATCAAATAACGGACTCCATCTCTTCAGAAGAACAGGTGCCGTTTCGATATGCCAGTATCTTTCGAGGACCGCATTTGTGTGTTCTTCGGATGCAAATTGTAGGGAGAACCACCCACGAGGTAAAACCTCAACCTCCGGCACCTGTGTGAGGAGTACACCCCAGATTTCTTTCACCCAGCGCGTCAATCTGTCCACCGTGTAGGAGCGCCCCCGCACGTGCCCTACCAACATTGTGCGAGCAAGAGCCATGGTTGCTTCAAAATCCGGGGAGTCACCGAAGATAACCGTGGTATCTTTCGAAATTGCCCTAACGCAATTTGACCTCTGCTTCTTGGATCGAGGGGCCGACGGATGCTCGGATAGGGGATTTGAGACCCCGGGTGGAGGAGGTCCTGAGGTTTTAGGGTTTACAACTGGGGTGCTGAATGCGCCAGAGGGTTTTGTCCCAAAGTTTGGAGAGGAGTTTGCCCTAGGAACCTCAGGTACAGGCGGTGGATCAATAGGCGGAGATGGGATCTGATTCAGATCAGCGGGGTCAAGCAGATGAGAGGCGAGAAATGAGGCAGTGCCAGGAGAGAGCGGCGGGGCTGCGAGACCAGATGAGAAGGGGTCCGGTAAGGAAATGACCGGGAGGATATTCTGGGCATCAGAAGAATCAGAGAACGGAGGAGCGAAACCCTGGGGGGCAGAGATATGGCTTGTGAAAATGACCTGACCTTCCAACGGGTCCTCGGAGAAGTCTACAAGTTCCGTTTCCGGTAGGTCTTCCATGCCGGACAGCGTTTGTAGTCTCCCGACACTGGTGCTGATCTGTCGATCGCCCGAAACCCTATCCGCCGAAAAACGCTCCATCCTGTGGTCCTGAAGCAGCGAACTGCGGTTGCCTTCCTTCGCGGTTAGTGTTGATGCGCGCCGTCAGAGCCTAAACCCATCGTGTCAATTCATAAGCCTTCAAGTAAAAATATGGGCACTACATGGGTACATCAATATAATAAGTGGGTTGTACTCATAACAATAAGGGATTACACTAGTAGTATACAGGCCTAACATGCCCCTCCCCTTCAAAAGGCGTTGTCCTCAATGCTTGAGTAGTTCTTGATGCTTCTATATAAAATTATTGTCCTCCCATGTGGAATCTTCAACGGGTAAGTTCTTCCACTTGATGGGATACTCTGAAATTGATGCTGTCAGGTTCTTGTTTCTGCGACTACTCCAGGTTCCAATATGATTTTTCCATCCTCTTCAATTTTTGGCAATATTGTTTGAATTGAGATCTTTTGCAACTTTGAATAAGTGGCCATACTTCTTTTTCCTTCTTCCATTCATCCCTTGCTTGGTTTATCTAATCTGGTTGGATAATAGAAATAGCACAAAACAATTCTTCCACATCCTCATCCTTGAAGAGTCTTCCCATTCGGTAAGGTCGCCATATTTTAAGTGCATGCAGTATTGCCAACACTTCCTTCTCATAAATAGCTTGCTTGAGATGTAGCAGTAAAAATACCCAATCACCTACATCAAAAATCTTTTCACTATCATGTTGATCTACCTGTTGTTTCATTTGATTTTGCACCAAAGTGGCGTTATCCTTTCAAAGTTGGAGAACTTGTTGTTGAAGCTCAATGTGATCTTTCACTACTTGAACCTTTTTCTTCTTGATATGTCCTTCTATCTCTAGAATTTGAGGAGTGGTAATTTCTTCCAATCCTTTACAAGATATGGTCGGATTCATTTCTTGATGCTCGATGTGATCTTTCACTTCTTGAACATTTTTTTTCTTGATATGTCCTTCTATCTTGATAGTTTGAGGAGTGGTAATTTCGACCAATGAATTACAAGATATGGTTGGATTCATTTCTTCTTTCTCGATGTGATCTTTCACTTCTTGCACCTTTTTCTTCTTGATATGTCCTTCTATCTTGAGAGTTTGAGGAGTGGTAATTCTTGCCAATGCTTTACAAGATATGGTCTGATTCATTTCTTCTTTCTATGGGGTGGGGTCCTGGCGTATATCTTCTTCTTTTGATGTTTCTTGATCCTTTTCTTCCTCCTCTTCATATTCTATGTAAAATAATTTCTTCTCAACACACTTATGACCTTTAGTGCATTTGCTATCACAATTGTAACAAAGCCCTTTTTCTCTTTTTTCTTCCAATTGTTGTGGTGTAACCCTTGTAGGTTTTGGAAGGCTAGGAGAAACAACACTTCCATATTTATAGTTGTGAGGGGTATGCTTCTTGGTTTCCATAATTTTTCTTTCCACTATGTCACAAAGCCCTTTTACTCTTTCCAATTGTTGTGGTGTTACTCTAAAGAAGGTGTTTCTCTTTGTATCCTCATAATGTGCTATCATTTCCTCCATGAAAACTGACCACATAACAAGTTGTTTATGAGAACAAAGCCCTTCATACCATAAAAATTGATCTGGTTCTAAATATGAAGATGTAATACATACCTTTTGTAACAGTGGTACACCATGTAGATCAAAATATTGCTCCATCTGAAGTATCCAATTTACCGGATCCTTGCCATCAAACTTCCTCATCTTGCTTTTTCTTGATTTTAGGAGCTCGATATTGAAACGACTGTAACTCTGTACTTTCAGATCTTTAAGTTCTGAAATTTTAATCTATAGTAGACCTCTGTGTCCTCTTTCCAATGCCACCAGTCTGATCCAAATTGAATTCTCCAAGAAAGAGTTATGCACAATCTCCCAAGATGACCTGATTATAGACCTTTCCAGAAGAACGAACTTGTATGAAGTGCCACGCGTCACTGTTTCGACCTTTGGCTCTAAAAAATATACACAAGAAACTACAGTCCGTCCTCTTTCTGTACCTTCTTACGAAATTTCAATCCGATGCTCAAAGAGAAAGTTATGACGATTTTCCCCAGGTCACCTGTTTGGAATGAAATTCAGGAGTCTACAAGAAGACCAACTTCCTCAGATCATATCTCCGCAAATATAGCACGAACAACTATGAAATTTGGACCCACGATTCAGCGTGATTTCTTCTCAAATGGTTTTTTTTTTAGCTTTTGAAACGTCGCAGAAAAAAATTTATAGCGAAAATGCCACGATGACCTGTATGGAGCAGCGAAACCGTAGAATCCAAAGCTCTGATACCAAATGTTATGGAACCAGCTCAAGAAAAAGATAGAAATGATAGATCAACACCTTAGAATTCAGCCTCTTCGAGGGGGAAACCTCCTTTACATTACATAAATGAACAATTCTTGGATGATACAAATGAAAAGACCTCCTTTCTATATATAGGAGTCTAAGGGGTCATAACATAATCAGAGCCGACATAACAATAATAATGTAAGGGCACAATAATAACAATAGTGGGCTTCTATGGGGCACAATAGTAAAAATATGGGCACTACATGGGTACATCAATATAATAAGTGGGTTGTACTAATAACAATAAGGGGTTACACTAGTAGTATAGGGGCCTAACACAAACCCCCGAAAAAATCTTCTTCCAAGCAAAAGGTGGTCTCAAACACTGGTTCCAATGATCCCTCTCAAAATTCACTTGGTCTTGGTAAAACCTCTAAGGTTCACGCTGTCTAGTCTACCATAGCAGACAAATCCTCTAAAGTTAAAAAGAAGGGCAAAGGCAAGGCAAAAGCCGATGCCCCAAAACAGGGCCCTCCTAAGTTGTATGCTGGTGATGATTCTCAAAGGAAGCCCAAGTATCCATGCCTCATCTGTGAGGAGGATCACTATAAAAGATTTTCCCCGATGGTCTGAAGTTAATCGCTTGCTCAAAGGGACCCCAGTTGTCCTAAAAGAGCCCTTTCCGTCCCAGAAGACACAAATGGTAGACCAACCTTAATCTTCCGCTTCCTCAGGTTCCCAAGTGTTTATGATGAGTACACATATAAATGTGGCTACCATAACGAAATATTATAAAACACCTACTCCGACAGCAGGGAAAGAGAAAGAAGGTGCCCCTTCCTCCTCTATCCCATCTACCTCTGATCCTCTCCATTTAGAGTGATCTAATCCTGATTCTGCTATTCGACCCCCCTCTTAGGGTGTGCTGCGAAAGTACTCGTATAATCCAAACGCCCAATCCGCTCAATATTATAACATTGTTAAGGATTTGGCTCAAGTGCCATAAGCTATGTCTACTCTTGAGGTCCTTCAAAGTTGTCCTTCTTAGTGGAAAACGTTGTTGTCGGCTATTGGAGGTATTTATCCATCTAACTCCAATCTCATTTGTTTTGATCTAGAAAACTATGTTCCACGCTTAGCTCATCAGATTTCCTTCCTCATTCAGGTCATCATTAATGAGAAGACAATTCACAAGACCTTCATTGATGAAGGTGCTTCCACCTGCATCATGTCTATCTCTTGTTGGAAGGAAATTAGTTATACTACCTTGAACCAATCACCTAACACTTTGGAAGAATTTGATGGGCATGATTCTCGACCATTCGGTGTCCTTCCCAATCTTGCCATTACCTTGAAAGGGAAGACAATACGTGTCGAAGTAGAAATTGTGGATGAAAATCTTAATTATAATCTTCTACTCAGATGGAGATGGACCCATGCTATGTATGCTATGGCCTCTTATCTATTCTACATGCTTTGTTTTCCCCATCAAGGGAAAATTGTCACAGTCGACCAGTTGTCTTTCTTTGTTTGTTCTTCCTCGGATGGCAATGTTCCTTATGTGAAGCATACCGATGCTCCTTATGAGAGTGTGGGGGCTAGACTTTTTAAAGATCCCGCCTTGATGGGTATTTTTCCTCTCCCACCTCTGCATGTTGCCTCAGTCAACATGATCTCGGTTAAGTCTGATCCTTGGGTCATTCCCTCTCTTGATCTTATTCATACATGGGGTGATGTCATGCCATTAAGCCCTGCCGAGATCAATTATGTGGAGATTGTTTCAGCTTCAACTTCAGTACCTACTGATCATAATGTTACGAGTACGTCTCTTGACACGTATTCTCAGTCTCCGTGGCTTGGTTCTTTGGATTCTCCCGGTCCCTTAACCGAGAATTTTCCTTCTGACAAAAGTATCATGGAAATCATGTCTCTGGAGGAAGCAGCATGGAATGATACTCATCATCGTTCCTCGTTCTTACCTGGTGTTTGGTCAATTTAGTGTCCTAAATTTCCCTACATAACTTATCAATCTGGGTATCGTAAACTGATGCAGTGTAGTGCACTGTTTGTGCTAGCTAGCCCTTCTTAATTCATTGTTTTTATGTTTTAAGTTGTTTTGGGGGTTTTTGGTCTTTTAATTCCTAATGATTTACAATGTAAGTTATCAAAACTAAATCTAACTTTCTTAAATACTGCTCAAAATCTAAAAATGAAAATAGAGCTAAGAAAGAAATGAAAACAGAGCTAAGAAATATATGGAAACAAAGCTAAAAAAGAAATGAAAACAAAGTTTCCATTCTTATTTTACCATTATTTCCAAATCATGAATTAAAACTAAAAGTGAAATTTGTAATTGATGTCTAACTAATTACATAAATAAAACTAAATGAAATACTTGGTTACTCTGCCTCTCAATTTTGGGAGAAAGTCTCCTTGGGATGACATTTAAGTAATTTTGTACTTCATTAATCTAAGAGAAAGCAAATACAAAGATGCAGAAATAACTCATTGCATAGATGAAATGTTCAACCACTTAGTTAAGGATGAATTATCAACTTGAAGGGTTTTCCATAAACATTCATTAACACCATGAGTTATTATTTTAAACTAAAAATGAAATGGCAAAGATAGTAAATGACACTGATCAGTTTAATTGACAATTTGAACTAGAAAAAAAGTGAATGAAGTAAACTATCCAACAATGTATCCTTATTATTCTTCAATCCTACTCTCATCCTGAAACAAGGTTAATTTTTAATTGAAGAAACAAGATTACACTATTGAGTTCTATCTTCTAAACTACTGATAAGAACTAAAAAGAAATCAAGCTAATTGAAACTGCTCTAAATTATAAACATTGTTAGTAAGAAAATGATAGAAATTTCATTATAAACACTATTAGTAAGAAAATGATTATAAACACTGTTTTAGAAAGAAAATGATGAATTTACAGTTAACAAGAAGAAGAAGAAAAAATAAAATGAAACCTTCTTCAGTGTAGGGGCCCTCTACAACTGATTAGGCTACACTTGCTCAATCAACTCCAAGAAAACTCCTTCAGATGTTCATAAAAACATGTGGTCTTCTCATATTAAAACAGGGACACAAAATACCCAAAAATTACTGAGTCTAGAACTTCGATTTCACATTAAAAACTATTGTTAACTTCTTCGGTCCCTTACATAGGTGTTTATAAGAAAAATCATATAACTATTTGTGGAGAAAAGCATGCTACAGCCAAACACGTAGAAGACAGATATGTGGAATTTCTTCCTCCACTGCTAGAGAAATAAATCCAAGACATGGTGGCTATTGGATTCATTTTTACAGGTGGCTATTGGAGTTCGTAGGTACAGGTAGTTGCTCGGGATAATGCTTCCCATCATTGTGAAACGCATTAATTAACCACGAAACAGAGTCCTATTACCCACGGTCTCTTTGTGTTTGACTTATCCATTGACCATAGTCTTATGCCATATTCTTTGTCGACCTGGGCTGAATGAATATGACAGGGTCCATGTCATGATGATTTCAAAGCTGCTCATGTGGCTAGTTTTTCCTTCTGGCACCTGGAAACTGTTAGAGCATGGAGGTAGCTACGGAACAGCCGGTTAGCTGCAAAATAGGTTGCATTCTATAGCTAATATACAAAAATTTATTCAAGCATCAAAACATAAAAAGCATAACATGTAAATCACTAAATGTCCTCCTCAAGACAATATATACTAGTTATTAGTGATGAGAATATATCTTTCTTATGGAAAAACAAAGAAAATGCATGAGAAGAGTTGCTAGGGAATGAGTAATTTTGAGGCTCAACATACCCCCACTACAAAATCATTGCATGTCCCCATGCAATTTTCAAAAATGTGAACTTCTTTCTCCTATTGCATCTATTTTGACACTTCTGCCAGCACATCCAACTTCCTTTTCTTACTTCTCCTTGCACTGACTACCATCCTGGGCTTCTTCATAAGAAGTATGTATTTGAGATTGATAAGTTTTCTGCTCAAATTCCTATTTTTCCTCTTTAGCTTCCTATTTTTCTTGTACCATAATCCTAGGTGTAGCATTGTGTTGTCATGAATGGCTTTATCCAGATTGTTCTGTTCCCTCAAGGTTTCATTTTCTTTTTGAATATGCCTGTTCAAAATCTCTAACTCAAAGATTTCTTGTTTGAGAGAGCTAGTTAGAGGTTCTTATGGATTGACAGGCTACTCTAGATTGGTTGAGGATCCTGGATCCATTGAGGTATCCTTCCTCTCTAATGACTCTATGTAGTCATAGACTTGATGTTGTATTAGATCTATGCCCGGAGAAGCTCTGCTTGGGTTGCCTTGAAAATTCTGTGGAGGAGAGTTTTGTGGACTGTGTTCAGGTAGAATACTGTTAGGAGATTGAACTAGGGTTTCTTCCTCTAAGTTTATGAACTAAGCTCCTTTTGATGTTACCTTCCTCACCTTACCTCAGAGTCTAGAGCTCCTTCTCAAGTTTTGGAAGCTTATGGTTTCTTCTCTTGTGTCCTTCTTCCTCTTCCCTATCTCCTTATTTTTCTTGATTTTCTCCCTAATCTTGGTTAGTCTTTCGGAGAGTAACTGTTCATCTTCTTGTGGTGACGAAGGTTCAGGAATGTCTTCATTGATTTCTTCAACTCTCTCTTTCATTTTTACTTTCTATTTAGTCTGCTTTCTAATCTCTAATTTAGAAGCTGTCTCTGCATCATTCTTTTGTGAGGAGGTTCCAGATTTGTTTTGAATGTTAATGCTGATCTTTCTCCTCCTACTTTTCTTAACATGACTCTCCTCAGGTGACTCTAGAGCATCCTGGAAAAAATTTCTTACCAAGAAATCTTCCCAGGTATCCCCTATACTTTTCAAATGGAATTCAACTAGTATTTTCACTAATCCATGATGATACATAGTTGTTTCTATGGATTCAATTTTCTTTTGGACATTTGTAGCCATCCTTCTTAGACTGTTTAGAAGGAAGAAGGGAAGGTTGATGGTTCCATTTTCTAAGAAATTCATTAATAAGCATATATGGTAAACATACATAAACCCAAATCTTCCTTCACATGTAATGAATTTTTGCAATATCAACAGCATATTACCCCATTTGTTCTTGAGTGTTGAAATAGGAATTCCCTTCCTAAATACTATAACATCCATACCTGGGTTTCTAAGGATCACTTTCAAATATTCACCATGAAATTCCTTGTTTTTAAACCATCTTTCTCCTTGTCTCAGCAACTCTGTTGCTTCTGCTATGAAGGATTATGTGATTGCAAATTTAATATCTCCTATCTCCACTTCTGTGCCATCGAATGACCTTGCAAAAAACTTGGTAATTTCCTTGTGGTAGCCGTCAAATTTCTCAATAAAATTTAACCATCTGGCCTTTTGTAGCATCCCTTTAAGTTGTGGATACCCCTCCATATACTTTACCCCTACGGGCTCTGTCCTAACAATAAGCCCCAAATCCCCTATTTTCGGTTAACCTTCAAAAGAACTCTTATTGTCTATAAAACGAGTGTTATTTAAGAAATGAAATGACTGTGTGTATGGAAATGGAAGGACTATGTATATAGAAAATGGAAACACTGTGTATATGAAATGACTGTTGTCTATGTGATAGAATGACTGCGTGTTATAGGAGAGATAAACTTAAGGGTTTGCGTGCAATAAATAGACAGTAAGGGTTTAGAGAGTCGTATATAGGTAGGTCACATTGTCATCTTGACCGTTAACAGGTGGAGTTGTGGAGGACCGTTTGAGTACAGGCTATGGAGTTTGGAGCGGAGATTTGTTATGAAAGAATCATTGAGACCATTTGTCATTAAATATGGAAGATATGGCGGAGATATAGTGGCGGTAAAATCAAATGATGGTCAATTAAGGAGACATGTGATTATACCTACTATACAAACTTATGTTTTTAAATTGCTTTTTGAAATAAATATTTGCACTTACCTTTAGAACCTTTACCTTTCGCTTGCTAAATTTTTTGATGTTGATCCACAGGTACCTTGAGCATGGTTGGTCTTCAAAAATTGATTTTTTTCCAATTCCCTACATACATGATTTTATTATGAGTTGTACACTTGTGCCTGAATTGATAAAAAAATTATAGCTGCAGAACAGAATCAACTGTAGAACATGAAAAAGAAAGTGAAATATGGCTTATGGATCATGAATGAAATGGAAGTGGCTATGTAAGTGAAATGAAATGAGATGTAAGACAAGATGATAAATGAAATGAAAATGGAATAAAGTTGTAAAAGGAAAAAATCGAAAAATTTATTGGTGAAATATGACAATGAGATGAAGTGAAACTGCAAAAATAAAATGGAGTGAGGTGAGATGAGATGATGAATTTGCATAATCTAAACTGTAGAGTGACTGTAGCTTTTTGTCACTACTTATTACAGAAAGAAAATGGAAAATATAGGGTGTCAAAAACCTCTGATTTTCACCCTATATTTTCTGTATAAGTATGCCAATCAATGATTGGTTTTCAACCTTATACAATTTTTTTTCTTTTTTTTTGGGAAAAATAAAGACTAAGTTAGTGGAGAAGAAGAATTCTTCTTCACTAGCTTCATTTCAGAATTGTCTTGGAAAATATTAATGAACTCCTCTTTTGAAATGGGTTTTTGATACATCTTTAATCTATGACCATTCACAAGAAGAGGAGTTTTACTTTCATCTATTGTTCTTATCCTCACTGCTCCATTACTAAAGACTTTTTCAATCTCATATGGCCCAAGCCAATGAGTTTGAAACTTCCCTTGAAAATCTTTAAACTTTGAATCAAACAATAACGCCCAATCTCCCACTTGAAACCTCTTGTCCTTGATATATTTGTCATGCCATTTAGCCCTCTGTTGTTGGACTATACTAGTCCTTTGAACTGCCTCTTGCCTAATTTCATCAAGTTCATTTAATTGCTCCAGCCTATGTTTTTGTGCCTCTGATAAATCTAGTCCCAGTTGGACTGCCATCTTGAAAGTTCTGATTTGGAATTCTATAGGGAACAAGACTTGTTTCCCATAAAAAAATTCATAGGGTGTATGTCCCGTTGTGTTCCTCCATGTAGTTCTATGGGCCCATAAGGCTTCAGGAATCCTTTCTGCCCAATCTCTTCTATGTAGATGCACAGTCTTGGTGAGGATTCCTTCAATCACTTTATTTGTAGATTCCACTTGACCATTTGCTTGAGGATGATAAGGAGTAGATTTCCTATGTTTGATCTTGTATTCTTCCACAAGCCCTTCCACCATGTTAGATGTAAATTGAGATCCCTGATCTGTCACAATTTCTCTTGGAACACCAAAACAAGTAAAGATGTCCTCAAAAATAAAATTCACTACAGATTTTTCATTAGCAAAAGGTAATGCTTTAGTTTCTATCCATTTAGTGACATAATCAGTGCATACCAATATATACTTCTTCTGCTTAGATGGAGGATTAATTGGCCCAACAAAATCTAAGGCCCACTTTTCAAAAGGTTTGATGAGTACCTAAATTTGTAATGGCATTTCATTTGAGGGAGCAGGTTTCCCTACCCTTTGGCAGCTGTCACATCTCCTGACATATTCTTTAGCATCTTTGAAGATGGATGGCCAATAATATTCTAAAGAAAGGATTTTATAGGCTGTCCTCTTGTCAGCAAAGTGTCAACCACATGGCTCATCATGACATGCCTTAAGAATCTCGACCATTTCATCTTCCCTAACACACCTTCTGATCATAACATCTGGGCCTATTTTATACAATTCGTTAGTGACACATGAATATATTGCACTTACCTGAATAATTTTTCTTTTCTCTCTAGGAAACAAGTGTGAAGGTAACTTTCCTATGACTAAATAGTTAGCAATATCTGCAAACCAAGGAGTTTGAGTAGTTACTGCAAAAAGATATTCATCAAGAAACTTATCTTCAACCGGAGAATCTTCTTTTATATTTTGAATCCTAGACAAGAAATTAGAAACTTTGTTTTGTTTTCTAGGTCTATCTAGCACAGTAATGTTGAATTCTTGCAAAAGTAAAAGCCATCTTGTAACTCTGCCATTAGTAATAGGTTTATTCATTAAATATCTAATTGCAGAGTGATCTGTATGAACAAAGGTTTCATAGCCTGTTATATAGTGTCTGAACTTGTTAATTGCATGAACAATAGCTAAAAATTCCTTTTCAGTCACAGTATAATTTAACTCAGTGGGATTCAAATTCTTGCTTGTATAGTAAATGGCATAAGGAATCAAATATTTTTGTCCCAATACAGCTCCCAGAGCTGTATCTGAAGCATCTGTTGAAATATGGAAAGGGAGTTTCCAATTTGGACCTCTTAAAATGGGTGCTTCAGAAATTTTTGTTTTTAAGATTTCAAATGCCAACTGGCAATCAAAATTCCAATTGAATTCACAATATTTGGTAAGAAATTTGAAGAGTGGGAATGCTATTTTAGTGAAATTTCCTATAAACCTTCTATAGTATCCTGTAAATCCTAGAAAACTTCTAACATCCTTTTGGAAATTTGGAAGTGATAATTTAGAGATGACTTCAACTTTAGATTTGTCAACTTTAATCCCATCTCCTAAAATGTGATGTCCTAAAACAATACCTTCTGTAAACATCATAAAACATTTTTCATGTCTTCGTGAAAGGTTTGCTTCTTTACATCTTTTAAGAACTTTTTCCAAATTCCCCAAAGTTTCTTCGAATGTAGTGCCATAGACTGTAAAGTCATCCATATATACCTCTACACAATCATGTATTAGATCAGAGAAAATCCCTAGTACTACTCTTTGGAATGTTGCAGGTGCATTACATAACTCAAAAGGAAGTACTCGGTAGGCATATGTTCCCCATGGACAGGTAAATGTGGTTTTATCCTGATATTTAGGTGCTACCTGAATTTGATTATAACCACTAAAACCATCCAAGAATGAGAAATACGTCTTACCTGCTAATGTATCTAACACTTAATCTATAAAAGGCAAATGAAAATGATCTTTAAGGGTTTCTTTATTCAGTTCTCGATAATCAATGCACACCCTCCATTTACCATTCTTTTTAGGCACAATTACCAAAGGAGAAACCCATTGGCTATCTGAAATTGGGTAAATGAAGTTTACATTCAGTAATTTTTGAAGCTCTTCTTTCACAATTTCTCTATGATTTGGATTCATCCTTCTCTGAGGTTGTCTGATAGGTCTACAATTTTACTTAATGTAGATGTGATGGATACAAGTCTTATGATTAAAGCCTTTCATGTCGGTGTATTCCCATGCAAATGTAGCAGAATGTTTTTGTAATGTTCTAATTAGCTCTTCTTGTTGTAGTTTCTCCAAGTTTTTGTTTATGTTCAATGTCCTGCCTAGAAAAATTTCAATTGTAGAGCTACCAAACTCTTCCATAGAATAGAGAGACATCTGCCTAGATGACAAATATTCAACATTAGATTTTTCTTGAAATTGCTCATGGTCATATTCTGAAGATGATTCAAAATTTTCCAATGTATTTAAAGTTTGACTATCTTCACTAATATTTGAAATAGTAAAGAGAGGCTAAATATCATTTTCATCATCAATCCATTCTTTGTCATCTATTTCTGTGATTTCTTTTGTTGGAGGATATAGAGTATTTTTTTTTTTGAATTACCATCAGAAATATACATGTCACCAGATCTACAGCTAATAAAAGCATCAGCTGTGGCCAGCCAAGGTCTTCCTAATATGAGTGGATGTCCTCTTATATTTTTCTTGGGAGTTAAGATCATGAAATCAACAGGATATTCCCAAGAATATAAGGATACTGAAATATCTTCTAACACTCCTTCTTGTTTGATCACTGATCTATCTGCTAGTTGCAGTAAGGTAGGTGTGTAAAGAAGATTAGGAAGCTTGAGATGCTCCATAATTTGTTTGCTCATGATGTTTATTGCTGCCCCTAAGTCAATCAATGCATTTGGAATTTCAACTCCATTGATATGTGTTTTCACAATTAGACTTCCTGGATCCACATATTTTTGTATGGCAATTTTTCCCATCATTATGTCTTCTATTCTTCCTACCAGGTGAATTCCTTTGTTTCCTTTGTTTTTCTTCCTGGTTTCTTTATGCTCAACTCCTTTATTGTTTTGGCTAGAATTGGAATTTCTTTAATGGCTTGTAGAAAAGGGATTTTGATACAGACATTCTTCAATTCATCTAGAAAATCATAATTGGGCAACATAATCTGCTTTTCTACTCCTCTATCAATTTGTAATCTTTCAGGAAAAGGAGGTGTAGAAGTAAATGATGGTTTCTCGATGATAGGAGTTGTGTTCACTGATTCTTTTTGTTTTCCTTTTTCAATGTTTTGGTTTTGGAGAGATGTTCCCTCAAAACTTTTATTGACCTTTAGAGAATCTTCATCGGAACTGTCTTGTTCCTGAATAACTACAAAAGGTATTTCCTTTTCTGATATCATACCAGATCTCAGTTGAACATCATTAAGATCTATAGGAGTGATCATATAAGTTGCAAATTGTTGTCCTTCTACCATGTAAGCATTCTGAGAATTTTTATTGTTGGGGTTTGGTAATGGTTGGGCAGGTAGCTGATTTGGTTTCTGCTGAAATGACAGTAAGAGTTGAGGACTTTGGTTTTGTTATGGATTTTGTTGTGGAATTTGTTGTGGAAATGGTAATGAAAGTTGAGGGTTCTGATTTTGAAGTTGTGGCTGTTGATTTTGTTGTGGAATGTGTGAGGGAGGATAATTCTGATATGATGGAGGATATTGATAATATTGAGAAAATCTCCCATAAGGATTTTGTACTCCTTGTGCCCACGGTTGAGATTGAGATTGAGGTTGAGGCCAAGGTTGCCGCCAAGAATTCCAATTTGGTGGGGGTTGAAGATACATTTGATTGTTAAATCCCTAATTTTATGGCCCCTGCCAAGGTTTTCTAGAGATAAAGCAAAGTGGCTCTACTGAATTTGGAACTGTTTCTTCTTCAAAAACAACCTTAAGACCTGGAATCGAAGGACAACCCTTGGTTTCGTGATACTCTGAGAAAATCATACAAGTCTCTATAACTTTTGCATCTAAAGGGAATTCTCTTAGAGCATGTTTTTTTTTTGCATTTTGGACAGAAAATAGTTAAAGCATTAGCCTCGGTTTTTTTACTTGTTTTGCAACTTAAGGGTATCTATTTTCTCACTAAGACTCCATAGGATATCTTTTTTGAATTCATCAAGCATATTACCAATTTTTTCTCTACTCACTGATCCAGTTGCAGACTTATTTACTCTAACAAGAGAAGGATCTCTTGGACCTTTCCTTGTTATGGATTTCCCTCTTGAGAGATGAACACATAATTCTCCTATATCATTTAATGGGATTTGAGAGATATCTCCCTTCCCCATCATGTTAAGGATATCTATCCACTCATCTCTAATGGCTTTTAATAAAAGAGCTTTAAGGTATCTTCATCTAAATTGTCCATCTTTGCTCTTTTCAAATTATAGTTGAATCTATCAATCAAATCCTCTAAAACATATTCGATATATATTGTGCGTTGAATATTTTTAAAAGGGTCCATATGGTAGCTACAATCTTCCACCTTTTTCTGTTGCCTTTTCATGTAAAACAATTCAAGAATGTTGCAGAAAAATGATGAGGATGAAATTTGAAAATTTTCTGAGAATGCATAGCTGATCTATGTTTTATATTTTCATGAAAGACAAAGACTGTACATGGAGAAAATGCCCTTTTGAAATGTAAAAAAAAATTACCACCAGAAGTACAATTTTACTGTATATTGGCAGAAGTATTTTTTCTATCAGAAGAAGTTTTTTTTACAGAATGCATTCAATCATATCCATGGTGGGAATAGTTCTCACTGGCAAGGAGAACTATCCTAAATGGTCCCAGATGATAAAACACACCCTCATTTTCAATGAGTTGTGGAAAGGAGTGTGTGTCGGAGACGGAGACAATGAACCAGTACAGCCTACCTCAAACAAAGAACTCGTCATTTGGAAAAACATGAACAGCAAATCTTATGCATTAATCACAGCATCTATAAATGAAGAGGTGAGTCACCATATTTCTTCATATTCAACTACCTTTGAAGCCTTACAAAAGTTGGAAGAACTCTATGACTCACATTTTGCACTTGAAGTTGTTCAGCTCATGATTAAAATCTTCACTCTTGAACTGCAAAATAATGATCCTCTTACTCTTGCATCTGAAGTAAAGTCTATAATGCATGATATCAAATCCACTAAGGTTGAACTGGATATTCCTCTTATTGCTTTTCTCAAGGCACTTTATCCTACTTACTCCAATTATCTTGAGTCATTACAAGCAAATGGAAATCTCAAAGATATAACCTTTGACTCTCTTGTGAAAAAGTTTGCTGGAAGCAATGTTGCACGAAGCGGGAGCGAAGCGGAAGCGCGAAGCGGAAGCGCGGAGCGCGGAAGCGTCATTTTCCAAAAATCTAGGAAGCGAAGCGTCTGCGGAAGCGTCTGCTATATATATATATATATTTTTATATTTTTTTGCATTTATACTCAAAACAAACATACCAAATACCAAATTAATTGTAGAAGACATGAAAACATGCATATTTTTGCATAAATCAAGATAGATATGGCATCCATGATTCCATTGTAGTTACTAGTATGTACAACAATCATCTATATTCTAGCTATTACAAACATACATCAAATTTTTAAGCATATTATAAAACATAAAACATTTAAGCATATTATAAAACATAAAACATAGAGCATATTATGATTTATCTAGCAAGTGAGCAACTGTCAACATTTGTCATGTCCAAAATTCAAATAATAATGTTTACAAAATATGTCACTTGGTCACCGCCAAGCCAAAAAGGTTCAAAATTCAAATTCACAAGTCTACAAGTCTAATGAGTAATCTATGACAAAAAGAAGTAGATTGTGAATATATCTACTAATCTCTCCTCCTTCCACCACGAATAGAACGTGATGGCGGGCCTCCACGTGGTGGCAATGAAGAAGATGGTCCCTGTGTAAGTCATGGCACTGGAACTGATGAAGAAGAACCCCCTGCCGTTGGTGTTGAACCATGGAACCTAGAAACCAAGGGACCAGATGGGGGTGGGGGTTGTGGCATATCAACACCCGTGTCATCATCCTAGAATCGCTCAAAAAATTCATGCAAAAAAAAAAACACTAGTTAACAAAAAAATTAAAAACATGAATTAGAGAAATGCTTTATAAGGGAAAATTGGAAAATTCATACCACAATGGACATACCTGGATAAGAGAATCCTCTAATTGCTCTAGTCGCAACACTCCATCCTCCAAATTGGGCTCCTCTGGATTCTTGTCCCAAGTCAACAAGTCTTTATTAGACTTTGCATCTTCACAGTAATGGGACAACAATCGCAAGTTGTAATGAACATAAACCAAGCTCTCTGCCCGGTCTAAATTCAACCTGTTCCTTTTAACACTGTGGATGAAAGAATAAGAGCTCCAACACCTCTCTGCAGAAGAAGTGTTTACCACCTGTGATAGCACCCGCAATGCCAAACTCTGTAGAAGTGGAGTAGGCCCTCCATGCATGTTCCACCACTCAAGAGCAGAAAAATGCTCTCGATCTTGAATTGCATGCATGCTCCCAAATGGACCAGTGTTGCTCGTATAGTTGCTCACCTGTCTCCGTACCAATGCAGCCTCCTCATTATCAGGGATTAATCTACTCAATGCAGCCATATATTTTTCGTGAACCTCTTTATCTTGGTGTGGTTTTTTCCTGACTCCCCCCCCAGGTGCTGGTTTTGAAAGCCATGATGGATGATAGTATTTAGGTGTCAAAACATATGCTAATGCATGCAATGGAACATTTAGCATATCCCATCGGTTTTCCACCTCTTCACGAATATAATTGTACAAGGTGGTATCTCTAGGCTCAACAATGTCTTTAATCTGCCCCAACATGCTATCCATTTTCTCATACACCTCCCCAATTACTGGTCGATCTGAATCTGCAAACTTGATCATGTAATAAATTGGTTTGGTGAATTGCAAAACATATTTAACCTGTGACCAAAAGTAACTGTCAAGAACAGTGTCCTTGACTTCATTAGCACCATCTGTGTCAGTGTTAATTTCATCCCATGTTTCAGCACACACCAGATTAGTTAAAGCTTGTCTCACCCTCAGTAGCCGCCTAAAGGTGAGGTAATAACTAGCAAATCTTGTCTTTGCAATTTTAAGCAATTGCAACTTGAAGTAAGTGCCATAGAAGTAACTTACCCTTGTATGCCCTGTGATGAATTTAATGAGCTGCTTCCCTTTCCTGTAAACCTCAGCAATCCACCCACAATCTTTGTGTTTCACAATATCATGCATCAAAAGGTTCAATGTGTGAACCAGGCACCCAGACCAAAAGATGTGTGGATGAGTACGCTCAATAATTTTTCCTGCTAACTTACAATTTGCTGCATTATCTGTGATCACTTGAACCACATTATTCGGACCAACATCTTTGATTGATTTCAATAGGAGATCTGCAATGTTTTGTGCAGTTGCACTGATGGAGGAGGAGTCATGAGATGCAATAAATACTGCACCACTAGAAGAAACACCAAGAACATTTATCAAATGTTGGTTTCTAATATTTGTCCACCCATCTGATACAATGGATACCCCAGAATCCACCCACTCATGTGTAAAACGTGTCAAAGCTCTTTGAACCTTAGCTTTTTCTCTTTCTAATAACACTGTTCTAGCTTTCTCATAGTTGGGGGCCTTGTATCCTTTTGGGGCTTCATTGATGGCCTTTACCATTTCATGCCAATAGGGAGAGCGAAGCACATTGAATGGTACACCGCAAGCACAAAGAAAATGGACTATCTTTCCATCCACATCATCCCTCCCAGCAACATTAAGGAAATCCCCTATTGTTTTTCTACCTCCAGAGGTTGCAAAAGTACCATGAGGAGATGGGCAACTACCAAATTTAGAGGTTGCACTTGATTCAGAATGAGTTTTTTGTTTCTTGTTTTTTCGTTGTGCAGCCATCTCTATTTGGATGTATTTTTCTCTTTGTTCACTTGAAATGTTTGGGCAAATGGTTACCCCCACAGAACCCTTTTTTTCATCACTCTCCAGCACCCCACAAAGATGCCTCCTCAGACGGGTATATGAACCCGTATATGGTTTTCCTCCATGACAACCATGAGGGCACAAAAATTTGTAAGATCCGCCACCCATTCCCCCTTCAAGTTTGGTCACATAGTTCCACAAGGGATTTGATGTACCTTTCCCATCTTGTGCTTCAGTGTCCTCTTCAAGTTCATCCCCTTCCTCTTCAAACCCTTCCTCCTCATCATACATTGGGTCACCAAGTTCATCCCCTTCCTCTTCCCCTCTATTCCTCACCCTTGCCATCATTAAAACCAAGAGTGGAATGATACATAGAAGCCAAAAGAACACCATCTTGGAATATGGATATAGGTGGTGGACAACCTGTAAATAAAGGAGCAAGTAGAAACAATGGGAAAGAGTAGGAGAGGGAGGAGAAAAATACAATTTTTTTTCAAAAAAACAAGGGAGTTTGGGGTTTGAACTTACCTCTTTAGCTCTTGTAGATGAAGTCCTCCAAGCTCTTGCTCCAAGCTCCTCCTCCTTCTCCTAGCTCCTCCTTCTTCACTCCTCCAAGCTCTCCTCTCTTCTCCTCTCTTCTCCTCTCCTTTCCTCTCTTCTCTTCTCCTCTCCTCTCTTCTCTTCTCCAACTCTCATAAACTCAAAGTGAGAAAATGAGAAGAGAATGGGGGCTTTATTCTTTTCTAAACTCACCCTAAAGTGACCCTAACCCACCCCTAACCCACCCCCTCATGCTTAGTTAAGTTAGATTTTAAATGAAATTAAAAAAAAAATTTGATATCCGCGGGTTGCGTGCGGGTTACACCCGGGTGGCGTGCGGGTGGCGTGCGCTTCCGGGCAGGTTGCGTGGCGCCACCTCATGCCAGAACCGCATGCCGAAGCGCGATTCCGGGGGGGCCGCAACCTCATTGGCAGGAATTGTTTCAAAAACAAGGAAGCGCGCAACCTAAATTTCGGAATCGTGATTCCTGTGGAGATTCCGGAACGCTTCCGCACGGGTCGCGGTTCCGGGTTAGGATCCGCGGGGGGGGGGGGGGGGGGGCGATTCCTGCAACCCTGGCTGGAAGAGAGAAAGCTTTTGGAAAGAAGACAACCCCTGAATCTTCTGAAGAGGCTATGTGCCTTGCTCATAAAGAAAAGCATCCTGCTCAAGATTCTACAAGAGGAAGAGGTGGTCAAAGAGGAAGAGGAAGATATTTCAGAGGTAGGGGGGGCAGACATTCTCAAGGAGAAAAGGCAAATTTTCACTGCATACGCTACAAAATAAATGGATCACATGATGCCTCTACATGCAAGCTACCATGGGACAAAATTGAGCGGAAAAGAAACCAACAGAAAGGTAAAACTAATGATACAGACAAAGGTAAAGCACCTGAATCCGCTCACTATGTTGTGGCACAATGTGACATTGGAGTAAATGAAGATTTATTTAATGCTTCACTTGCTTCTTGGAAAAATGATTGGTTGCTTGATTCGGGAGCAACCTGCCACATGACTCATAGAAAAGATTTTTTTTAATATTTCACTGATAATGTTGATGGAGTAGTATACTTTGCAGACCAATCAAAAATCAAGCCAGCAAGGCTTGGCACAATCAGGCTTAAAATGCCTGGTCTTCCAGACTTTCTTCTGCATCATGTTCTATATCTCCCACAGCTCAAGAGAAACTTGTTGTCCTTGGTCCACATCCGCCAGCAAGGTCACTCCATTCATATGTTTGATGGCAAGCTTGAGGTAAGAAAAGCATCTGACCACTCACTTGTCATGAGGGGAATAGAAGAAGAAAGGCTTCTCAAGCTGCAAGGAACCTCTGCTCATACACAACATTTCTCATACAATTCTCATCATGAAGAAGGTACACTTCCATCAATTTTATTATGGCATGCTAGATTTGGACATTTGAACTATGACAGTCTCCGCTTATTGAAGAAAAATGGTGTTGTTGGTTTGCCTACAATTCCTAGGAAACTTAAGCAATGTGATGCTTGCATTCTAGGAAAGCATAGCAAACAGTCTTTTCATGATTCACATTCAAGAGCACATAGAAAACTTGAACTCATTCATTCAGATTTATGTGGTCCAATGCCTATTCCTTCTACAAATGGAAATAAATATATCATGACATTTATTGATGACTACACCAGAATGTGTTGGGTTTATTTATTGAAGAACAAATCTGATGCTTTTCAAACATTCAAGAATTTTCATAAATGGATTGAAAATGATGCACAATCTCATATTGGGTCTATTCGCACTGATAATGGAAAAGAAAACACATCAAATGAATTTGAAAACTATCTTCGCCAACATGAGATCAAACATCAAACAACTGTGCCTTATAATCCCCAACAAAATGGTGTCGCTGAAAGAATGAATAGGACAATCTTAAATATGGTACAATCCATGCTCTTCTTCAAAAATGTAAAGATAATGTTTTGGGCTGATGTTGTTCTATGTGCTGCATATATAAAGAATAGATGTCCATCTAATGCTATAAGAAACAAGACTCCATATCAAATGTGGTATGGACATGTTCCTTCGGTAAATCATCTCAGGGTCTTTGGTTCCACCTGTTATGCCTTGATACTAAAGGTACATAGAAACAAACTTGGTGCTAGAAGTCATCAGTGTATATTTCTGGGGTATTCAAACACCTCCAAAGCATACCGCCTCTATGATGAAGTAAATAAGAAGTTTGTTGTATCTAGAGATGTAATTTTTCTTGAATCATCCAAAACTGACAATGTTGTTGAGCAGCAACTTGATCGCTTGGATAGATTCGCAAAAGAAAAATCATTTAAAGAATTTGATAATCAAATTCCACATCTTGAAGGGGGGATTCCTATACTAGATCAACATGTGGAATCTTCTTCTGAAGAACACTCTCCCCCGCATGAAAATCCAACAACGGATGATGCTTTAAGTGATGTGATTGATAGAATTGGGAGACTCAATCTTGATTCAGTCCGAACTCAATCAACGGAGCAGCCTAGACCATCTGAAAAAGGTCCCCCAAAGTGGCTTGCAAAGACACTTGAAAGTGTTCATCCTGATGAGGTTGGAAAGACAAGAACTAGAAATTCAAATTGGCAAAATGGAGGTGATGTGGATGACTCTAATTCACCTGTTGATATGGATGTTTCTTATGATTGTGAATTGAACTTGTCTACATATTTTGAACCAACTTCCTTCAAAGAAGTTGCTTCTCATGATGAATGGAAAGAAGCAATGCAAAAGGAGTATGATGCCCTCATAAAGAACGACACTTGGAAGCCAGTTGATCCTCCATTAGGAACCAAACCAATTGGCTGCAAGTGGGTCTACAAGAACAAGTATAAAGCTGATGGCTCACTTGACAAGCACAAAGCTAGGCTTGTGGCAAAAGGCTTTGCACAGAAGGAAGGGGTCAATTATGAGGAGACTTTTGCCCCCACAGCAAAATGGGCTACCATCCAGACACTCTTTGCACTAGCAGCTCAGAACGGTTGGAAAGTCCACCAAATGGATGTAAAAACTGCTTTCTTAAATGGAGATCTAAAAGAGAATGTTTTTATGTCCCAGCCTAAAGGATTTGCTGTGAAAGGACATGACATAAAGTATGCAAACTAGTGAAGTCCTTGTATGGCCTCAAACAAGCACCGCAAGCCTGGTATGAAAAACTAACTGAGCATCTTCTGAAACTCAATTTCAAACATTATGATCTTGATGATGCAACTTTATTTGTCAAGAAAGTTTGCAAAACTGTTGTATATCTTGTGGTATATGTAGATGATGTTTTGATGACAGGGAACAATGAAAGCTACATTGCATCCATAAAGAAGGAATTAGGGAAAAGTTTTGAAATGATTGATTTGGGCTATGTTCATTACTATCTTGGCATTGAAGTAACCCAACATCTAAAGTCCATATTTCTTTCTCAAAAGAAATACATTGGAGATCTGTTGAACAGGTTTGGCATGACATAATTCAATCCTCTTACTACTCCAATGGAACAAAACTTAAAGCTCACATCTATTGAAGGAAAAGAATTTGAGGATGAAACAAAGTATAGACAGCTTGTAGGAAGTCTCAACTACCTAACTACTACCAGACCAGACATTTCATTTGCTGTTGGAATCCTCTCCAAGTTTACGCAAAAGCCTTGTGAGGGACATTGGTCTACTGCAAAAAGATTTCTAAGGTACTTGAAGGGAACTCAAGACTTTGGAATCAAGTATACATAGGTGGACGACTTCAGCTTGATTGGATACTCTGATTCAGACTTCGATGGAGACAAAGAAGCTGGGGTATCTACTTCAGGATATGCTATAAGTCTTGGATCAGGAGTTGTCTCCTAGAGATCACGCAAACAATCAGTTCCAGCTGATTCCACAACAGAAGCAGAATACGTGGTAATAGCTGAAGCAACAAAAGAAATTGTGTGACTCAGGAAAATTCTTGAATATTTGCAGGTAAAACAAGTACAATCAACTCCGCTCATGATTGACAATACCTCTGCAATAAAGTTGGCCAAGAACCCAAAGTTCCATGATCGAATGAAGCACATCAATACTAAATATCATCTAATTCGACATCATGTTGAGGTCAAATAATCCATCTCCGTCATTGTTCCACAAATGATCAAATTGCAGACATCTTCACCGAAGCACTTGGAAGAGAAAAGCTTGAACGATTCAGAATGATGCTTGGACTCACCAACATCCCTTTAGATTAAGGGGGGGAATGTTGACACCTAATCCTTGTGATTGGGTGAATATATGTAAATAGATAAATAAGAGATATGAACAATGATCGAGAGATGAACTGAACAATCTCTCCCTCATGTATATAATGAAGACCTACCTAATGGAATAATACACGAATCATTTTTGCCTTATGGAGTTACTACCTAGCCTAACACCCATGAACCACTTCAAAGCATCTCCTTTCAATGTTGAAGGGACCAACTTAAGTTTTTGAGAGTTTTCTAGATAATCATAGGTTCTGCACAAGACTTCAAACTCAAATAAAAATGTTTCAGGATCCTCACTTTTTAACCCATGGAAGTTTGGGAGGACAGAAGGTGAGATATTTTTCATTGTGGCATTTATTTCCTCATCCACTATAGGGAATCCAAAAGAATTATCTATTTCCCTATTTCCTCTGCCTCCTCCATTATTTCCTCTACCTTCTCCATTATTTCCTTTATCTCCTCCATTATTTCCTCTACCTCTTCCTCTACCCCCTCCTCCAAACAGTGTGAATTCTCTATCCTCTCCTTCTTCTGCCATTATAGTTTCCTCAGAGTCAGTATAAGGTTCACCATGCAAGGTTTCTTTCTCTTCCTCTGGTTCTTCTATCAATGGAATATGGGGGAGAGGCTCTACTTCTTCTTCCTCACCAGGTATTCCTAAATCTTCAACTAAAATTTTATCTCCTGTGGAGGTGAAAAAGGATACTCCCACTGTTGGAGACTCAAGATTTTTCTCTTCTAGGACTGCTTTGGTAGATGAAGTAGGAGTTTCTTTTGTTTGGACTTCTCACTTTGGAATTTCAGGTGTTCTATGACTTGGAGTATTAACTTGAGATGGAGGTATGTCTCTTCTTGTTCCTAATGGAGTGGGTGGTGTTGTAGGAGTTGAACTTTTGCCCCTAACTATAAATCTACTCATAGAGTCTCTTTCTCTATGCATATCATTTTTTTTAATGTAAAAGATAAGGCTACCTAGTTACACTACCCTAGAAACGGCGCCAAAATGTTTGGTCAATTTACTGTCCTAAATTTCTCTACATAAATTATAAATCCGGGTATCATAAACTAATGAAGTGTAGTGCATTGTTTGTGCTAGCTAACCCTTCTTACTTCGTTGTATTTATGTTTTATGATGTTTTGCGGGTTTTTGGTCTTTTAATTCCTAATGGTTTACAATGTAAATTATCAAAACTAAATCTAACTTTCTTAAAGACTGCTCAAAATCTAAAAATGAAAACAGAGCTAAGAAATATATGGAAACAAAGCTAAGAAATAAATGAAAACAAAGTTTCCATTCATGTTTTACCATTATTTCCAAATCATGAATTAAAACAGAAAGTGAAATTTGTAATTGATGTCTAACTAATTACAGAAATAAAACTAAATGAAATACTTGGTTACTCTACCTCTCAATTTTGGGAGAAATTCTCCTTGGGATGACATTTAAGTAATTTTGTACTTCATTAATCTAAGAGAAAGCAAATACAAAGATGCAGAAATAACTCATTGCATAGATGAAATGTTCAACCACTTAGTTAAGGATGAATTATCAACTTGAAGGGTTTTCCATAAACATTCATTAACACCATGAGTTAGTATTTTAAACTAAAAATGAAATGGAAAAGACAGTAAATGACACTGATCAGTTTAATTTAGAATTTAAACTAGAAAAACAGTGAATGAAGTAAACTATCCAACAATGTATCCTTATTATTCTTCAATCCTACTCTCATCCTGAAACAAGGTTAGTTTTTAATTGAAGAAACAAGATTACACTATTGAGTTCTATCTTCTAAACTACTAATAAGAACTAAAAAGAAATCAAGCTAATGGAAACTGCTCTAAATTATAAACACTATTAGTAAGAAAATGATAGAAATTTCATTATAAACACAGACAGTAAGAAATTGATTATAAACATTGTTTTAGAAAGAAAATGATGAATTTATAGTTAACAAGAAGAAGAAAAATAAATGAAATGAAACCTTCTTCAGTGCAGGGGCCCTCTGCAACTGATTAGGCTACGCTTGCTCAATCAACTCCAAGAAAACTCCTTCAGATGTTCATAAAAACATGCAGTCTTCTCATATTAAAATAGGGACACAAAACGCCCAAAAATTATAGAGTCTAGAACTTCGATTTTACATTAAAAACTATTACTAACTTCTTCGGTCCCTTACACAGGTATTTATAAGAAAAATCATATAACTGTTTGTGGAGAAAAGCATGCTACAACCAAACATGTAGAAGACAGATATGTGGAATTTCTTCCTCGGCTGCTGGAGAAATAAATCCAAGACATGGTGGCTGTTGGATTTGTTTGTACAGGTGGTTGTTGGAGTCCGTATGTATAGGTAGTTGCTTCAAATAATGCTTCCCATCACTGTGAAACACATTAATTAACCACGAAACAGAGTCCTGTTACCCTCGGTCTCTTTATGTTTGACTTATCCATTGACCGTAGTCTTATGCCATCTTCTTTGTCGACCTGGGCTGAATGAATAGGACAGGGTCCATGTCATGATGATTTCAAAGCTACCCATGTGGCTAGTTTCTCCTTCTGACACCTGGAACCTGTTAGAGCATGGAGGTAGTTGCGGAATAGCCGGTTAGCTACAGAATAGGCTGTGTTCTATAGCTAATATACAAAAATTTATTCAAACAGCAAAACATAAAAAGCATAACATGTAAATCACTAAATGTCCTCCTCAAGACAGTATATACCAATTATTAGTGATGAGAATGCATCTTTCTTATGGAAAAACAAAGAAAAGGAATGAGAAGAGTTGCTAGGGAAAGAGTAATTTTGAGGCTCAACACATGGCCCGACGGTCATGTCTACCTATCTTGAGAAGTTCTCTTCTCGTTTCCCAACCCAACCACTTAAACGCCTATTATGACATGAATTTTGGTCAGAAGGAAACATGGGTAATATTACCCCAACACTGCCTATTGACATTTCAGTTTATCCTAACATTGTCAAGATCTTTCGACTGGGGGCACCTTTTTCTCATCATGAGTTCAAGTTTGCCTCGTCTCCTCAAGTTTCTACCATTGACCCATTGTCACAATGGGGTTTTCATCTTATGACTCGTAACCCTCACTCGCCCGGGGGGCATGGGGGTACAACATTTTATGAGTTTTACTCTATTATTTCGCAATGTCTATGCTTACACGTCATGTCAATGGTAAAACTCCAATTTTCCTCACTGTTGATTGATTACCCGAGTCCAGCAATGGACTTCGTCAAAAATTACTATGCCTGAGTCATTTCGCATGGTTACTTTTGTACATAAGTGTGTTATTAATTTTTGTGCAAGTTTGATTTGGTGTGTTTTTTCAAGCAGCTTTCTTGCTTATTATGTCTTCACCTACTTTGCAGATGTCTATGACTCCTTACATCGGTTTTGTTGATGGTGCTTGCCGTATTACCCAAAATCTATCTTCCGCGGCATGGGCTATCTACACTCCTAATGGTGAGTTGATTGATCTTCAAGGTATTTTTTTGGGTCAAACAACTAATAACATTGTTGAATATAGCATGGTTATCAAACTCTTGTCAGAAGCCATCACTCTTGACATTCGAGAAATGGTTGTTAACCTTGATTCATAGCTTGTTGTTCTTTAGCTCAATAGGTAATATTCCGTCAGAAACCCTCACATATTGAGAATGTATTTGCATATTCGTCTATTGGAAAGAAATTTTGATTACATCAAATATCATCATATTCCTAAGCATATGAATACATTAACAGATGCCTTAGCTAATTATGTGTTAGGCAGGCATTTGCGAAATATGTGAAAAGAAAAAACATTGTATCATAGTAAATAGGAAATATAGCAGATATATATATATATATATATATATATATATATATATATATATATATATATGTCGATAATGTTTTAGTGTCATACATCAAAACCCAAAAAATAATATATGTGTTCAGTACATTCGTGGCTCACAGGCCTCAAAACTGTAAATGCTAAAACTATGGACTACTTGGCATGGTGCTCATGATAGCACGTCACTGCTCGTACTACTCAAGTCAGTAATCGGAGGATCTGATCTGACACTCCCACTGTGTGCCACTGATACTGGCGTGGGATGTCACCCACTCAGGCATACTCTGGGATGCCTCTGGTCAAGTTGTCAAGGTTCTGCACAATCTCCTCCTCATTATCGACTCCTTCTTGATAAGGAGCGATCTCAAACTGTCGAGCAATGCATCTAGCGATCGGGGACATCCCAGCTGGTCGCTCTGGTCCTACATCTGCAATTACAAAATCATAATGTCACAAATACATTCATTTAAAAAAAAAAAAAATCAAAATTGTTTTGCTTACCTCCATCATCAAAATCTTCTCCCTCTGGGAGTGGCATGTTAGGATCACCACAGAAGTTAGTACCACTATATGGCCAATCTTCTACCACAATCATCTGATGCCTCAGCCACAGAAAGAAGGTGGGCTTGTATGACATGTGCTGGCCCCCCCCAGTTCTGGGCATCAATTCACTCCATTGGACCATCTGTGGGTCTCGTGGAAATGGGAGGTTTACCTCTGCCAGTTGATAGTGAAATAGTGGGATCCGCTCCAAAAAGAAATTCACCATAACGAAACCATATCCAAACTGTTTCAGGTTCCCTGCCTTGGCTTTGGATAACTGGCGCTTCATTTTCACCTTCATGGCTTCCACCTAATTGAATATAGTAGGTGTCGTGTAGTCTATGGCATACTGGAATTTGGACTTGTTGGACTCATGCAATGCCTGAGCCCCAGCAACTATGTTTATGGTCAAGAGCAACACTTTCAATACAAGGTCATTAACACTCATGATATCAACCTTGCCACTTTTTTATTTCAGCGCTTCTAGGCAATGTTCTGCCAGCAACATGTTCACACTTGCCCCAATGGGCCTGGACCCATACAAATTGACTGGTTCTCCTCTTTGGGACAATCTAATGATGAAGTAGATGTCTGAAGTCTCTAGCTCCAGCTCTTGGTCCCGGATCACAAAGACTTCCCGTCCAATGTCCCAAAGACTAATCAAGTATTGTAACAACTCAGGTTGAGCCCGAAGGCCCAATGTAAGGAATAATTTGAGGAGCTCATAGTTTCTCAGAGCATCCAAATAGTTTTGATCTACCAATGCCTGTGCATCAATTGCCTTGTGCTCACGTTCTTTCCAATCAACCATTTTTTCACTGTATTTTGCCTGCAAACACCATGTATTCAAGTCAACATTAGTCTTGGACCAAGAAATTTCAGATTTGCAACAAATAAATGGGTGAAAATGAAACTTTTTATTCTCTCTAAGCCAACACAGGTTCCTGTGCTGTTAACCCTTGATCGGCGCAATCCTGAGCCTGAATCTCGCGCCAACCGAGGGAAATTTTTTTGCCAAAATCCCCCCACAAAATCTGAAAAATGGTTAAAGATAGGAAAAATAGATATGAAAATGAAGCTTAGGATCTCAACTCTTACCTGCAACTGGTGGTTTGTTGATTAGCCTCTTGGATCTGCCGCAATCTGCTCCTGAAGTTTTAGGGCACAAATGGGTAAAAATTGCTCCAGGAAAGTAAAAAAGGTAAATGGTAAAAAATGATTTAATTTTCCCCTTTTTATTCACTTTTCATGATATTTTAAGGTTTTAAAAGCAATTTTTGCCTATTTTTACCTTATAAATTAGATAATGCATTTGCTTCTTGTGCAGCAACAGGTGATGGATTGATGATGATGGTGTTGGAATCATGTTTACGCTCTTTTCTTAACTCGTAAAAACTCAAATGAAAAGATCGCTGAGTATTTTTTCCTTTTTGACTTGTTAAAGAAAGTAAAAATGGGGGGTCTGCTTTCAACTCTTTTTCGACCCTTAAAACACAAAAATATTGTCGAGATCTTGTCATTTTGAACTCGTTAAAGGCTGTGAAACATCATTTACCCATTATATGTTTACCCCTTTTCAGGTTGGGATAAACTATTTACAAAAAAGGTACTCCTTGACTAAAATGGTCAAGCGGTTCTCTCAAGTATTTTTTTCTACTTTTTCAGGCTCAAGAGACACAAATGTACAAAAAGGGACCTTTTGGAGTTTTCTTTTTTGTGTATTTTTCAAACTCTCTAAATATGAAAAAGATACTGAGTTACACCTTTGTCGGACTCGT
Organism: Pinus tabuliformis; assembly: GCA_031772625.1. Classification (NCBI taxonomy): domain Eukaryota; kingdom Viridiplantae; phylum Streptophyta; class Pinopsida; order Pinales; family Pinaceae; genus Pinus; species Pinus tabuliformis. The sequence goes on along the minus strand of CM062820.1, from coordinate 419,369,911 downwards.
TAAAAAATTAAATGACATCGGATTCGTCACCATGACGGACATGAGCTTCTCCTTCCTAGGGATCATTAATCTTACTAGGTCGGATTCATCTGAAGGATGGACTTACAATGAAAGTACATGCTATCCCCTTCAAGCTTGCGATAAAAAATAATTGGGGTACCTACCAGAAATGGTGGGGGAAAATGGGAAATTCTATCAGTTGTGTCGGCAGCTCACTCTTGAACATGACACTTTTTGCTTCGTGTTGGGTTGGGATATCCACACTTCATCGTTGACTTTCCTGGGTTGGGCCGTTCATTTTTTCCTTTCCATTTGATCTCTACCATGTCATCATGACCTCTGATCCTATGGATCCAAAAGCTGCCAAACTCCAGAGTCGTGTCGCCGATATGTTCAAGAGTTATCCTTCTGCAATTACACTCATTCCTGATTCTCTGTATCATCCATAATCATTACATCCCTTTGTCTTGCATCGATGATGTGGGATACATCATGGCCCTCCTTCGACAAGGTCACTTCCTGTCAACTTCAGCACATTATCCGGGAAGTTGGCCGAGATACTCCTTTCCAGTACCTTAGAGCTTGCATGCCCTAATGGAAATTTCTTCGCACTCGACGACAAGTTCACATCATTGGCTTTCGATCGAGTGATTTCATGGGTGTTCGACTTCAGTTCCTTATTCACATTCCGTGGATTGTGCTGCTGGTACCTTGAGAGCCATTGTCATTATTGGTGGTTTCTCTCGCACTTGTTAATGGTTCACATCATTGACCGGTAATCAAGCGAATTTCTAGCATGTTCGACTTCGACACATATATTCACATGTTATAATTTGTACTTTGATTGGGTCGTATTGGAGCGCAAGACCCTGGGCTTAGACTACTAAATTCCAAGTTGCAAGGCGATGTGGCATGATCATGCTAATGTACATGTCTCTTTCATATGGATGGTTGTGACCATACCATGAGTTGTTATATGTGATCCTTCTCATTATTGGATGGTTGCAATCATACCTTGGGTTCAATATGATCCTCCTTACTAGATGGTTGCGCCCATACCTTGGATCCATTTACATTATATTTCTCTGGATGGCTGCATCCATACCATAATTCATGTATCATTTATAATAGTTTTCAGTGATGTATATGTATCTATGCTTGCTTACAGGTTTTCTGATGATTGTCTCCAGTTCCACACATCTATTGTAAAGAATTTCACCCCTCTAATTCGGCCTTCACGCTTTAGAGGGAATTTGTTACACAACATTTTGTCACTATCCTTGTACTCCCTATTCCTCGATCCTGGAGGACCTCTACAATGAACTCTATATGCTTTCCCATCATGAAGAGCATGCCTTTACATCCCTCTTCATGTGAAAAACATTCCCCTCTTGCATCATTTCCAAAGAATCTTCCTTCAATTCCAGTTTTCAAGACCGGTGCTAGTTCTCAGTTCCTTCCCCATGCCGATTTGTAGAGTTCAAAACTAGGCCTAGCACCAAATGGCGCAAGTGAGCCCTTCACCATTCGTGCCGACCCTCTTTTGGAAAGCTTTTAAAAATGGAGTCGAAGCTTCCAGGTCTAGAAGCTTCGTGAACAGAAGTTTGGTAAATGGTTGGGCTAGATAGAGCCAAGAGAGTCTATTTGGGCTCCTTTCCCCTATAAATATGGAACAAACCAAAGAGATAAGCCCTCTCCCATCATAAGAGGAACCATCTCCCCTCCATCAAAGCTATATAAACTCCTCATTTTCCAAGTTGTACGAGTCTTTTTTGGAGCTTGAATAACCAACAAGATACCTATAGCTTTAGCCTTCTAGTTTATGTTTGTGAAGGAAGAATAGTGTGTTTGGTTTGGTTTGGAACTAAAGGGAAGAAGCATTAAACTTCCATTCTTGAGGCTAACCATGAGATGCTAGCAGTGGTGTTGGAACCCGAATATGTTGGAGGAGACCTGCAACGTCAAGGCTTTGGTTGTATTTCCTTCTAAGTTTTATATCAATACAACTAATGGTTTATTTCCTACATTGAGTGTCATATTACATTGGATGGCTTAAGATTACTTGACTTTTTAAGTAGATTGTGTTGGATATAATACTGAGAGGGGGGTTGAATTAGTATTTGTAAATCAATAACTCTTGCATTTCCATAACCAGATTTATATACACTACTTCAGTAAAGGGAACTCATGTGTGCACACAACTGTTCTTAAGGCAACCAACGTATATCTAGTGAACTTATGATTCAGTTAATTCATCATATGTTGATCTTTAATCTATGCATCAGTATTTTATTAAACATTAAACAGTAAACATGAGCAGTTAATAACAGAATGAACCATCACACAAAAACAACACCCATGAACACCAAGATTTAAGGTGTAAACCTAATGTGGGTGAAAACCACCTGTTGTTGTCATCTCTATCTTCTTTTAATAATAAGAAAATCTGTTTACAACATTGTACTAGTGCAGACTCATACCAATGCACAGGCTTCTACCTGCAGAAGGCTACAACCTTCTCTCGTTCTCCAGCTTCTACTGGAAGGGAGCTACAACCCCCTAGCTCTTGTACTAGCCAATATGTTTACTAGTACGTAGGCGCCAACCTACAGAAGGCTACGATCTTCTTTCTTCCTCTAGGGACCACATTTCATAAATTTTTAGACTGGATACTCCTAGAACACAACACCATAATCTGAAAGGCCACGTTTCATCCAATTTTCATACTAGACCCATCAACAACATCATAACTGCAATACAATCATCAAGTACATCTGCAGTAGCCAATCACTGAAACTCAAACATCACAACTGAATCAATCAATCACTTTGAAAACCCATCATCACTATAGCAAATCACAATCAATCAATCTGATCATTCAGGACACTGTCACCAGAATATAGTCACCAGAACCCAAAGCAGAACCTAGAACTCTGCAACAGCAAAGAGAAGCAACTGAAACATACTTCATAAGGTATACGCTATTTCTATGTGTTGAACCAGTGTGAATACGTGCTTTTATCAAGGCCAACCAGTGTATACATCTGTAAATATTCATTCATAATTTTGCAGCTTTTCCAGACTTCAGTTATACACAGATCATAACATTTACAGAATAATACATGCATCATTATTCAGATCTAGATTATACATGATCAAAACCACATAATGATAATTCATTTCAAGCCTTAAGATCCCGATCCATCATTAGATCTTATCCCTCATCAACCGCTAAGTTTCATCCTTGGTTCAGATCAAGCAAAGCACCATAAGTCGATAACCTGCATACTAGATCTCACACTTCATCAGATATTCAATACTTTCACACCTTGGCCTAATGATCTTCTCCTCCTTATATAGTTTTAGACCTTTCTCAATACCATGGATCAAAACCACTTAGGACCAATACCTTGGACCAAATACCTAGGGTCAATACCTCGGACCAAATACCTTGGACCAATACCATGGATCAAAATACCTTGGACCAAATACCTCGGACCAAAAACTTAGTTTTCCAACATATACGCGCTTTTCCTTCTGTGAAAGTGCGTGTGTATGTATACGCTACTTGTGTTCAGGGAACCTGCGTGTATACACAGCTTGGTCAAGGTGAACTTACGTATACCTCTCTTTCTTCATTATGTAATTCTTTGTTGTTAACCTACTATACTGTGAACTGTCATCTGAGAGAGTTGCCATTGTACATTACTTATGAACTAATTCCTTTGAACTGCCCTGCATTTTGTCACATATGTAAACACAACTGTCATGCATTTTGTCAAATCTGATATCTCTTCTGTAGATTCATCTAGTTACCATATACAAGTGAGTTGTTCTGCTACAAGTGGGTTTCCATCAAGTACAACACATGCATCATAATGCCAACAGATTGAATGTGATTGTATGCTATCACATTTGTTGTTGTCTCTTGTGTGTTTCTTTGAGTTACTTGAATGGAAAGAACAAAAGGAAGCTGGAGCAAAGGAGCGAGATCACCATCAAGTGAATTAGCATTCTAAGAGGTAGGCCTTTGTTACACAAAAATATCGTCACCATGATTATTTGCAGTCAGTATGGGTCTATCATCACTTGTACTGTCCTCCTAAGCAAGTCTTAGACCTCAGCTCTTCAAGTCAAGCTTTGGAAATGAGAGAAAGACATTAAAAATCAATGTAACTCTGGTTCCACACTTTCTCTCACTATCACCTGTGGTCCCGCACCTTCTGTTTACAAAAGCTGCGGACCTGCCCGCTCTGTCCCTATCGGTGTAGGTGCGGACCCCTGTGAAAGTCAAAAGGCGCAAGTTTTATCTTAAAAAACTCACTTTGGGTTAATTCTAGAGGATTCTAGAAGGAATTTTGACGTGGATTGTTCGCTCTGAGGTGGTTCATGCATCCCAAAAGAGAAGGAGCTAATCCCTTGATGAGAGGAGCTATCCCTTTGAAGGAGGGCTTTATCCCTTTGAAGGAGGACCTAGTAACCTCCCTCCATTGCACTATAAATACAGGCATTGGGCTGGTTGCTGGAGAGGTTAGAAGCTGAACATTTTTTAGGGTAAATGTTGGTGAAATTAAGACTTCCTAGTTGAGCTTAAGAGGAGAGATCACATACCTTTTTGGCTTCATTGGGGAGTGAGTGAAACTTGTCAAAGTAGAGGAGACTTCTTGCTGGACCCTGGGAGGAGCTTGTACAGCGTCAAGGCATAGGTTGTAAAGTTCTTCTTCTTTTTAATTAATACAATCAAACTCATTTTTCTCAACAAGTAACTCATGTTATTTGTTTCATGGACTCCTTGACTTTCATGTTGAATATGTTTTATGATATTGGCTTTTCAGGTGCTATTTAATTTGTTTGCTTGTTTGTGTTTGCAGATTCGCGACAAAGGAGCTCATTTGGATCGAAGAAGCGAGGGCATCCACAAATTTGCGTTGGACCTAAGGTAGGCCCTAAAACACTTGTTTGCCTTTGTTTATAAAAGCATATTTAGAGAAAGATAGTTTCTGGTTGGTTTGCTTGTCATTAGGTCTTCTTTAGATTCTAGGAAGGTCTATCTTTTCCGCAAGATCGACTTATTCCGTGTGACAAAATGGCGACTCCGTTGGGGACTTGATTTTTTCCTTGTTTTTACTTTGACCTGAGAAACTGTGTTTTTGTTTCTGTTTTTGGCTTGTTGTGTGTGGAATTGGGTAGAATTAGTAGATCCAGGGTTATTTTTTGTTTTTCATAACTTTGGGAGAGGACCGCACCCTAGGCTTTTGACACAGTGCGTACTTATCCGCACTTTTGCTTTTAGCACAGAGCGGTACCGCACCTGTGTTAACTGTGGGCCTGCGGACCCTGTCAAAATTTTGAAAAACCTAAGATTTCCTCTGTTAGTCAGTTTAGTTTTTCTTTAGATGTTTTTAGCCTCTGCCCATACCTACATGTGACTTGTCAGGAACTTTTCTTAGGTTAATTCCATTGGCATTCCTGTTTTAAGCTTTTATCAATTGGGTGTTTTGAGTCTCTTTTTTGAGAAATTCTTAATTTGATTTCCTTTGGTCATTACTTGGAGGTTTGTCTCAGTCTTTTCACAATTTTGCGTCTTTTTGCTTTTGTTTTTGCAAAAAATTTCCCCCTCATTCGCCGGGGGGGGCTAAATTGTGTATGAGTGTTAATCGCCTTTGAGTGTTTTTATTTTTTGATCTTTGGAACTCTCGCCTGATTTTCTTGACTTGCACTTGATTGGTTCTTAGATTACATTAGAATCATCTTGTGTTTGAGAATTCTCTTGCATAGATCACATTTGCATAATTAGAATTCTCATTTTCAGAATATGAATGAAAAATGTGCATAGATTACATTTGCATACTATTCAAGTGAATTGTGCATAGATTACAATTGCATAGTTTACATTCTGAAAAATCAATCGTAGATTTAGATCAGCTTTCTTTGATTTGAATTTACATATTTTTATTCTTGTTTTTAACACACAAAAATAAAAATAAAAAACTTTTTGGAATTGATTTGCATTAGTTTTTCTTGATGAAATTAGTGCATTAGAGAATTTGTTATATTTTCTCTTAGTGATCAATTTCTTGCATTGTTGGAAGTGAATGGAAACTCTCTCCTTACTTTAGTTAGGATTCATCGAATTGAAAAGATTACATTATCATATTCGATTGCATTCAGTTTTGGGTCGGGTCATAACACCATTGGTTTCATATCCATTTACCCTTTTGAGTAATAACAACCTAAATAACACAACGCTTAATTAAAATTCATCTAGTAATTTTTACATTTTTAGGGCTCTTTCCACCAATCTAGCTTAGGCTAGTGTCTTGGAATAGGTTTTAGTTAACTCTCCAAGACAGTAAAACAAACAAGTAGTTGTATCTTGCGGTAGGGAGAAATTCCAATTGTTACATCTATGCTCTGGGAAAGCTCCTCTTAAAGGAGAAGCACGAGATCATATCTGAACCAGTGAGGTAATCAATCCTTCCTCATTGGGAACGATAGAAGATATTCACGTATTAAAAACGGTAAACCTCGGATTGACCATTGTCGAGGAGCCTGGGGTCACTTGTTGGTAAACCTTGGATTATGTCAAGGAGCCTTCAAGGGGATTGAGCTTGTTACTCTGCCCTTGTGTGCGTATCGGATCGTAGACTGTTCCCCCAGGTATATTTGTTTCCATTGGTAACCTTAGTGACCATATTATATAGGATTCTTTCCTAAGGTGACAGTGGAGGGAAGATCCCACTGTACGTGGAGCAGACGTCGACTAGACTCACTTGGATTTTCTGGGGGGGTTCTCTTCACTCGAGACGGTTTAGTGGAGAAACTTGTGCCAGTCTATTCATTAAGCAGGTTGTCGGGGTAACTGTTCCAACCGCCATTTCTGTATTCAATTCTGCGACGTTGGATTTCATTACCAACTAGTGTTTTCAGTATGGAAAGTTACTGTTTGTGTGTGGTTTGACTCCTAGATTTGATAGCACACGTTAATTTGTTTGTTTTTACTTTTAGAGACCATAGGTGTGAATTGTGAATTTTAATTGATAGATGTGAATTGTGAATTGTTAATTTTAGTTTTAAATTCACTGAAGTTGAATGTAATGGCAAGTGTTCCGGAATTTACCGACCAAGGAACCCCTCTTAACGAGAATCCTAGTACCTTTCCTTATTTTGGAAATGTTGGTCCTCCTTATATGGCTACTTTGTCATTACCTGGATTTACAATAGGTTTATCGATATGGTTATTTTCAACTTCGTTGGCCCAAAATACTCCAATTTTTCCACCTCAACCGAATGCTTCACCTCAACAGAGTTCACCATCTCAACATCACCAACCTTCTGTTGACCCTTTACCTTCTTCACCTGATTTTTCTTCCTCCATTTCTTCCTCTTCGCTTGGTAAAAGCCTTGACGCTAGTAACCAGGTGTCTAAGAAGAAGAAGAAAGGGAAGAAGAAGAAGAAGCAAGATAAGAAAGAAGTCAACCAACCAACCATGGCTGTAAGTGTCAGTTGTGTTGAGGAAAACTTCGACATGCGTCGTAAACCAAAATACCCTTGCAGGCTTTGTAAGGGTGACCACTTCCTTATCAATTGACCTGGTATTCCAAAGGTCTTGGAAATATGGTCAGAAAAATCTCATCAACTTTCCATTGATCCATCAACCAGTGATAGTCAGGTTCCTGGGAAAAAGGGTAAACTTAGGTTTCCTTGTAAGTTATGCAAAGGGAGTCATCAAACTCACATTTTCCCTCACATTTTACCGTAAACTTTCTCCCAACCTACCATCAACTAACAGAATGATTGATCTAATTTCAAGTACAATCGATAACACTCTTCCATTTGAGAGTGAAACTCATGTCACTCAGGTTGATGATCCATTAGTTGATCAAGTGGTCGATTCAATTTCACATTCGGTCGATCCTACTTTCCCTTTAGAGAGTGAACTACATACTGCTCAGGTTCTTTTTGTTACATCAGATTCTTCTATGCCGGGGGGCATTTCACCTGTTTCTACATAACCCCCTCCAAGTACTGAGGCCTTTTCCTTTGATTGGAATAGACTGACAGAACCTCGTCTTCCTTCCTCCATCCCTTTCCAAATCATTGTCAAGGCTGGTGGTAGGGACACGCATCACACACAGGTAGATGAAGGTGCTTCTGTTAGTATTTTATCCTCAACTGCTTGGAAAGCTTTGGGTTCCCCTCAGCTTGCGCCTATTACGCAGAATCTGAAAGCTTTTAACAGAACCATTAGTGAACCTTTAGGGATCCTTCCTAAGTTTTCTATTACCTTGGAAGGTAAAATTGTCTGTATTCATCTTATAGTAGTTCGAGGTCCCTTGGATTTCAATTTACTCCTTGGGAGAGACTATGTTTATGCAATGAAAGCTGTCGTATCGACACTCTTTCGCATGATGTCTTTCCCTCACAATGGAAATATTGTGACTGTAGACCAGCTTTCGTTCCCTAGTCTTGTTTCAACTACCAATAATATGACACCCCTAAATGTTCCTGATTCTAAAGTGGTATCTACCCCACCACGGGTTAATTATGTGGCAACTGGTCCCATGTTTTCAGTTACCGATGTAAGTGAGCCTCTCACTGTTTGCTCATCTTCCTTTGATTTAGATCCGGTAATTGACATGGAAAACTCTATGGGATTACTTGAACACGATGTTCTTATCCCTTTTGAGTCCCTTGACATGTGTTCCTTCCAAAGAACTATTCTTCCTTCTGATGAAGACCAGTTGGAAGCCATGATCAAGGTGTGCCCATCGACATGTCTTTCTTCCAGTTGAAAGCCATGATCAGTTTGCGAGGATAGTTTTTTCCTGTATCAACCTCATTAAAAAATGAAACAGGCTATCATGAGGACAGTTCTTTTCCTGTGTCAACCTCGTTAAAAAAATGAATCAGTTAGTCAGAGGATAGTTCCTGTTACTGAGTCAACCTCGTTAAAAAATGAATCAGGTATGAGGACAGTTCTTTTCCTGTGTCAACCTCATTTAAAAAGAATGAATCAGTGAGTATGAGGATAGTTCTTTTCTTGTGTCAACCTCCTTAAAAAATGAAACAACTCCCTTCTCAAGTTAAATTTTGAAAGTAAACCTTCATTCCATCCACCTGGTTGAATGCAATGAAGCTTGGGGGGCATGTACCTCGCTTTGTATCATTATGATGGGGGCATGCGAACTTCTGGAGCATAGTTCCTTGTCTTGTGTCAAGCTCGTTAAAAAATGAAACAAGGAGTCTTGAGCATAGTTCCTTGTCTTGTGTCAAGCTCTTTAAAAAATGAAACAAGGGTAGGTTATATAGGTAGATTGTAGAGAGTAGAAGCGAGGAGAGTTTTGTTCCTGTGTCAACCTCGTTAAAAAATGAGATAGGGTGTTAGAGGATAGTTCCTGTTACTGAGTCAACCTCATTAAAAAATGAATCAGGTAGATTTTAGGATATATAGGTAGATTGTAGAGAGTAGTCATGAGCATAGTTCCTTATCTTGTGTCAAGCTCGTTTAAAAAATGAAACAAGGGTTTTGAGGATAGTTCTTTTCCTGTGTCAACCTCACTAAAAAATGAAACAGCTCCCATGATTCTTTCCAAGATTTCGAAAGTAAACCTTCATTTCATCCACCTGGTTGAATGCAATGAAGCTTGGGGGGCATGTACCTCGATTTGCGTCATTATGCTGGGGGCATGCGAACTTATAACAAGCATAGTTTTTTGTTTCAAGCTTGCGTAAACATGAAACCGGATCCGAGCATAGTTCTTTTCCTGTGTCAAGCTCGTTAAAAAATGAAACAAATCCTCCTCTAATTGAACCGAGAGTTTGACTAGATCTCATAAATGTTAAGTTGTATATTTAAGTTAGTTATTTCAGTTTTTTTCATAATTTTCTTACAGTTTTAGGTTGAGTATTTCAAATGATCTCGTAACTGAACCTTCATTCCATCCAGCTATTAATCAATGTACTTAGTTGAATGAAATGAAGCTGGGGGGGCATGCGCTCTAGCAGTGATGCTTAGGGGGCATCAAGCACAGTTTTCTCTCTGTTTCAAGCATGTGTAAAAATGAAAAGACTTTCAAGCACAGTTTTTTCTCTGTTTCAAGCTTGTGTAAAAATAAAACTACTTTGAAGGATAGTTTTTCTCTGTTTCAAGCTTTTATAAAAATGAAACCTATCTCGAGTCAATTTCAGTTATTTTCAAGACTCGTTAAACTCATGAAAATGTCGAGTTCTTTACGTCGTTTCCTGCTCGTAAATTAAATTGAAAGTTTGCCATATGAGTACATTATTATCATTTTTTCGAACTCATTAAAACTTACGAAAAAGTGAAAACCATGAGTACATTTTTATCATTTTTTCGAACTCGTTAAAACTTACGAAAAAGTGAAACCTTGGAGTTCTCTTTTAAGCCCTTTTCAGACTCTCAAAATATGAAAAGATTGCCGAGTGTTTCTTTTTAACTCGTTAAAACGGAATTAAAAGACGGTCCACTTACAGCTCTTTTCCGACCGTAAAAACATGAAAAGATTGCCAGATTTTTGTCGTTTCAAATTCGATATTGGTTATAAAACGACGTGTCGTTGATCGTTTTTTTACTTTTTCGGATCAAGGGCACTAGTGACAAAAATACTCCTTGGTCGTAAAAGATCAAGCGGTTCTCTCAAGTATTATTTTATACTTTTTCGGGCTTGGGAGACACAAATTTACGAAAAAGGTCAATCCTGGAGTCTTCTTAAGTTTTTTTAGACTCTCTAAAATTGAAAAACGCCGAGTTTCTCCTATACTGGACTTGTTAAAATTTCACAGTAAAGGACCTATTCAATTACAAACAGGAACGAACCGCTCCTTCTTAGGGTTCGAATTTAAACTAAGTTGGACTCATCCAAAGGATGAGCTTATAATCAAGCAAATGTTATCCTCCTTAAGCTTGTCAAAAATAAAGAGGTACTTGCCAGAAATGGTGGGGGAAAAGAGAGAAAAATGAATCTGTTTGTCATACTTTGTAACCACTCTTGAACACGACACTTTTATTCACCTGGGTTGGGAAATCCTTTGCCTAACAGTTGATCAAACCACATTGAAAGTCTTCAGCCAGTTTCTGGGTATTAACTTTGGGACAATTGTCACCAAACCATCTGTCGTGTCGTTATGTGTTCAAGAGGTCACTGCCAATAAGCCATTCATCTGCAAAATATCTGTCATCCATCTTGACCATCCCTGAGTCAGTCCTTGCAACTAAATTTCTTCAACTTGATCTATGATTTCGTGTTGTGGGCTTGCCTACGACGGATCGCTTTCTATCGACATCAACTCATTATCTAGAAAAATGATCTAGAAATCGTCAGTACCTTGAGATCTACATGCCTCAATGGCAGGTTTCTCGCCTTTGACGACAGGTTGCATCATTGACCTTCGATCAAAGGATTTCGTGACATGTTCGACATCAACACATTTATTTGCATCTCATGGATTGTACTGGGTACTTTGAGAGCCATTGACATCACTGGTGGTTTCTCTCACACTTGTTAACAGTTTACATCATTGACTGGTAATCAAGTGGTTTCTACCATGTTCGACATCAACACATTCATTCGCATGGATAGAATTGTACTGTTTCAGGAAGTAGAAATGAAGACCCTGGATCTAGTTTCCACAATCCAGGCAGCGAGGAATTTGTATTCATTATATAATGGACTATTCATAAACAGATGGCTGTGTCCATACTGTGTCCACCTGAGTCTATACTTGTGATGTTTTACAAGATCATTCCTATATCAGAGCAGTAGTTAGTTTTTCTAGTCAGTTTTGATCTGAGTATGGGAATGCCTACCTCAGCGATGATATGATCTCATATATATATCTTGCATTGAATTTTTTTACAAGTTCCAACCGGGCTCTCCACAAGATGATCCTCGAAATGATAAAGTACTTCACTCTTCCTAAATGATCAATGAAATCCTCATCTACTACAGACTTTTCACTTTAGGGGGCAATCTGTTACACAAAAATATCGTCACCATGATTATTTGCAGTCAGTATGGGTCTATCATCACTTGTACTATCCTCCTAAGCAAGTCTTAGACCTCAGCTCTTCAAGTCAAGCTTTGGAAATGAGAGAAGACATTAAAAATCAATGTAACTCTGGTTCCGCACTTTCTCTCACTATCACCTGCGGTCCCGCACCTTCTGTTTACAAAAGCTGCGGACCTGCCCGCTCTGTCCCTAACGGTGTAGGTGCGGACCCCTGTGAAAGTCAAAAGGCGCAATTTTTATCTTAAAAAACTCACTTTGGGTTAATTCTAGAGGATTCTAGAAGGAATTTTGACGTGGATTGTTCGCTCTGAGGTGGTTCATGCATCCCAAAAGAGAAGGAGCTAATCCCTTGATGAGAGGAGCTATCCCTTTGAAGGAGGGCTTTATCCCTTTGAAGGAGGACCTAGTAACCTCCCTCCATTGCACTATAAATACAGGCATTGGGTTGGTTGCTGGAGAGGTTAGAAGCTGAACATTTTTGAGGGTAAATGCTGGTGAAATTAAGACTTCCTAGTTGAGCTTAAGAGGAGAGATCACATACCTTTTTGGCTTCATTGGGGAGTGAGTGAAACTTGTCAAAGTAGAGGAGACTTCTTGCTGGACCCTGGGAGGAGCTTGTACAACGTCAAGGCATAGGTTGTAAAGTTCTTCTTCTTTTTAATTAATTCAATCAAAGTCATTTTTCTCAACAAGTATCTCATGTTATTTGTTTCATGGACTCCTTGACTTTCATGTTGAATATGTTTTATGATATTGGATTTTCAGGTGCTATTTAATTTGTTTGCTTGTTTGTGTTTGCAGATTCACGACAAAGGAGCTCATTTGGATCGAAGAAGCGAGGGCATCCACAAATTTGCGTTGGACCTAAGGTAGGCCCTAAAACACTTGTTTGCCTTTGTTTATAAAAGCATATTTAGAGAAAGATAGTGTCTGGTTGGTTTGCTTGTCATTAGGTCTTCTTTAGATTCTAGGAAGGTCTATCTTGTCCGCGAGATCGACTTATTCCATGTGACAGCCTTCTTATTCAATTCTAGTCGAAGGAAGTTTACATTAGGTTGTTATGTTTGTGACTAGACCCACTCTTGGGCTAGAGGGCTCACCTCTGTTGGCAGAGGAGATTTACCTACTCCACAAATACTTAATGTGGAAATTTTGAATAATATAACACTTATTCACAGAGATTATCCTAATTATACACTATTTGCGGAATGCATGCATAATACATAACCTCCTCTACGTTGATCATCAATTTTGAGGAATTAAGAAACAATCACATGCGCACATTGAAGCATCAATCACACATATCAACACAATATGTACTGGGGAAAGCATACACCTGAAAACCCCCAACTATCTATATATTATAATGATAGAGAACATGTAACAATACATAGTACAATACTCCTCACAAGTACTTAGTACTATCTCCACCTGCTACACACAAACTAGCTCAGATTTGAACAAGTCACGGGTTCAAATCTCCTCCACTGTTTGCCTGCCTCCACTGCGCAATCCAAGTTGAGAATAGATCTGATCCAAGCTCATTTTCCCTTGGCCTGTATTGTGCAATCCTCATTGGCAATCTCAATCAGTGATTATGCAAATCTCATGCACAGCTATAGTCACAACTGATAGCTATCTCACTCTTTCACCCACCTCTAACACTTGTCTCCACTGAACTGTCCATGCACTGAGTTAACTGATGTATTATTTAGTTGATTTATGAGTTAATAATTAGTGAATTAATTAATAATTAATTCACATCACTCATCACTAGTGTATTTGGCAGTTAGACTAAATACAACTAGTTCAACTAGGTCAAACTGAACACAACTCCATCAACTCCTCAATCAACTCCACCAAACTCAATCACTTGAGTTCTAAGTGAAGTCCATCATGCAATAGCTCAACTAACCCATAGGAAAAGCGTATTTCCTTCTAGCAGTTTCATGTGCCACATCTGTAGCTCGAACTGAAGTGCTGCAAGAGGATAAGATAATGTTTATAGTCCAAATACTATTAAGAGCTAATAATATTCGACTGTTCTATTTTTAGACTAGCAGTCTAAAAATAGACTCCGCCCATATGTCTAAAAATAGAGGTCCATCTATTTTCACCAACATGACCAATCATCCATAAATAGCATCCTGCAACTCATAGACCATGATCCATATGTCTAAAAATAGACTTTGTGCCAAAAATAGCCTGTGGGCCCACTTAGTGAAGGCAACTTCTTTTCACTAAGCTCCATCATCTTCTTGCATTTTCAACACTCCCTCTCAACAAGAAATGGATTATCTGCAACCCCTATCCTGCCTCTGTGGTATTCGAATTTGCTCCTGGTGAGCGCCTTCGTCAAGATATCAGCATCCTGATCCTCCGTGGGAATGTATGAAAGTAGCATGATTCTCCGCTACACACAATCTCTAATATGATGGTACCTGATGTCAATGTGCTTGGATCTATCATGAAATACTGGATTCGCCGAGAGTTTAATGCAACTCTAGTTATCACAATAAATCACAGTAGGCTCCAAGTGTGACCTGAACAACCCAACCAGGATCTTCCTCATCCATATAGACTCACATGCAACCAAACTTGCTACCATATACTCTGCCTCTGTTGAACTGAGTGCCATGGATCTCTGCTTCCTGATGTACCAAGAAATTGCTATTGACCCGATACTGAAGATCCCTCTAGATGTGCTCTTTCTGTCCATTGGGCTCCCTGCCCAATATGCATCCGTGAAGCCACATAGCTTCACCTCATCCTCCTGTCTGTACCACAATCCATATCCCGATGTGCCTCTGAGATAACGTAATACATGCTTGCCTGCCTTCTAGAAGAGCTTGGTTGGCTTAACCATAGCTTGTGAAAGCTGGTTAACAGCATAGCATATATCGGGTCATGTATTGACCAGATACATAAGCGACCCCACCAACTGTCGATAAACAGTGGCATCCACTACCTCCACTAAAGTAGTATCCTCCTTCCTCCAACCTCCAAGAAGAGGAGTATCAACGGGCTTGCAACCATGCATGTTGAACTTCTCCAGTATCTCCCGGGCATACTTACCTTGAGAAACAAATAGTCCACCACTGCGCTGCCAAATTTCCAATCCCAGGAAATAATGAAGGAGGCCCAAGTCCTTCATCTCAAACTCTCTAGCAAGATCCTCCTTGCATGAAAGTATCAACAGCTCATCTCCTGTCAAAATCAAATCATCTACATAAAGTACAATGATTAGCAACTTACCCTCCACCACAATCTGGTATAGATTAGGATCTGCCTCACTCTTGGAGAATCCAAGTCCGATGAAATAACTGTCTATCCGTGTGTACCAAGCACGAGGTGCTTGTTTCAACCCATACAATGCTCTCTTGAGCCTGCACACATGCGACTCACTGTTGAAGATCTCGAAACCTTCAGGCTACTCTATGTACACCTCCTCCTCAATGACTCCGTTGAGGAACGCAGTCTTCACATCCATCTGATGAATGTGCCACCCCATCTGTGCTGAGAGAGCAGGAATCATCTGTATGGAAGAATACCTTGTGACAGGTGCAAAGGTCTCCTCACAACCAATCCCCTCTATCTGTGAGAAGCCTCGGGCAACAAATCTTGCCTTGTACTTCTCCACACTCCCGTCAGATGCCTACTTCACTTTGTAGATCCATCTCGAACCCACCACTGATTTCCCCTCCAGTCTTGGGACAATCTCCCATGCACTGTTTCTGACAATCGAATCATACTCTTCCACCATGGCATCTACCCATGCGGGTTCCTCTACAGCTTCCTCGAAAGAGGATGGCTCAGTCACGACACATTTGCTCACAAGAGCCATGTATCCAGTGTACCGATCAGGTGATTGTCTCTGTTTGCGCTGCGCTGTAGGTGGTCCTACAACCTTCTCTGCATCTTGAGCCAGTCGCTCAGCTTCTTTAGTGCGCTTTCGCCCTCTGATGGTTGGCGTTGCATGAGTGGTCTCTTCCACTCCATGAACTTCATCTTGTGGCTGATCCACGTCCTGAAGCTCATCCTTAGGAACTAATAGCTCCTCATCTGCATGCAAGTGTGGCTCCCTCTCAAGTGAACACTTCATGGCTTTCTCCTCCTGAAATTTGATATCCCGTCGCACAACAGTCTTGCGACTATCTGGAAAATACACACAATAGTTGTGGGGCATATCAGTGTACCCCACAAATATCCCAACCTCTGCGGTCGGCTCCAGCTTCTTCCTGGCATCCTTCGTCACATGCATGTAAACAGGAGAACCAAAAATCCTCAAATGGGAAATATCAGGCCTCTTACCAGAATAAGCCTCCTCGGGTGTACTCATGCCAAGTATCTTGTGAGGACAATGGTTCTGCACATATACTGCAGTATTGCATGCCTCCACCCACAAGTGAAGGGGTAGGCCCTAATCATGCAACATCGCCCATGCAGCACCCACGATCGTTCTGTTCTTCTGCTCAACAACCCCATTCTGCTGTGGGTTATGGGGAGCTATGAGCTCTCTTCGAATCCCTTCTGCGCTGCAGAATTCCTTGAACTTTCCAGAGATGAATTCACCACCATTGTCGCTCCTAAGAGCCTTCACCTTCTTCCCTGATTCCTTCTTGACCAGTGCTTTGAACTCACAGAACTTTGAGTATGTCTTGCTCTTCTTCTGCATGAAGAAGATCCAGCACTTTCGAGAGAAATCATCAACAAAGATCACATAGTACTTGTGCTTTGTTGTCAAAGCTACTGAGAAAGGTCCACACACATCTGTGTGAATTCTCTCAAGGATCGTCGTGGCGCGACTATCCTTCTCGTGAAAGGTGGCTTTCACAAATTTTCCCAAAGTACACCCCTTGCACTGATTTGACTGTGCAAGAGTGCCTTTAGGAAGCCCAGTAGAAATCTGCTGCAGTATCTTCAAGGCTCCATGGTGAAGGTGGCCCAATCTCTGGTGCCACAGCTCACCATCATCCCGGCTCACCACTCCTTCTGCCTTGCATGCCATTGCTGCGCAGTCATCTACATGCAATTAATAAAGGTTCTTGACTCGAACCCCTATCTTCCGGGTTTCTCTAGTTGTCTTACTGCGCAGGAAAGCCTTTCCCTCACTGAAGACAACATCATATCCCTTGTCTTCTAACATCACCACAGAGATAAGATTCTTCTTCAATCCTGGAACATGCATCACTTCCTTCAATACGAATGGTTTACCAGACTGCCTCTCAAAGGAAATGGTACCGATACGGGTCGCACTGTATCTACCATCATTGCCCATCTCGATGTGCACTCCAAGATCTTTCTCCTCCAGATCAGAAAAAAAATCTCGATCTCCTGTCATGTGAAAAGACGCACGACTGTCCAAGAACCATACCAATCCCATCACACTTGATACCAAGCATGCGCTCAGCGAAAAATCCAGCTCAAACTGTGAGGCTAAGGCCTCTCCCGCTGCAAATCCAACAGCTTGCTTATTTTTCTTCTTTTGCAGACAATTTGTGGCATAATGTCCGTGCTGGTGATAGTGAAAGCACTTCACCTTGGACATGTCCTGCTTCTTGCCTTTTGCACCGGAATGAGAAGCTTTCTTTTTCTTCCCCTTCTTTGAGCCAAAGCGCAATTTTCTTCATCAGATGCCTTTGATGAAGATCCGTCCCTGGTATTCCACCTGATCTCCTCTTGCACAAGATCAGACTAAAGTCTCTCCCATCCTGGAAATTTCTTTCGACCATTGACAGAGTCTTGATAGGAATGCCAACTCTTCGGAAGACCAAGGAGAGCCAAGCTCACCAAGTCCTCATCATCGACAGTCACCCCCACACTTCCTAGCTCATCCTGGCATCGGGTGAACTTCGTGAGATACTTGGGCATACTGTCTCCTTTCTCACACTTAATGTTTCTGAGTTTATCCTTGAGTGCCAACTTCCTCTGGTCGCTCTTTCTTTGGAATAAATCTGTCAATGCTTTCCACATCAAGTATGGAGAAGCCTTTCCATGCAAGCTGGATACAATGTGATCCTTCACGCCCTCCAACAGAATCCTTCGACACTTTGCTGTCTTCTTTTGCCAAGCCTCAACGTGAGCAGCATCAGTAGGCTTTGGGACCTCAGCCTCTATGAACTCCTTCAACCCATTTTCATCTAACACCGCCTCCATCCTGTCTTTCCATGCAATATAATTCGAGCTGCCTTCAAGGGCATACTCCAATCACAATCCGTTGAAAGACATTTCAACTTCGACACCAAGAAAACACTACTGCAAATTCGAATTCCACCAACTCAAAACTCAACCGCTTCTGATCTAAAATTCATGAGAACAAAGTATTTCTCGTACAGAGATTGACTGTATGGGCATTTACCGGATATCTCACCTTCCAAAAGAAGGATGAATCCAGAGGCTACCTGGCCCGATTATAGACTTTGCCTGAAGAAATAAAATGTAATCACTTTCTGAATAATAGATCTGATGATCAACTTTGCTCTGATACCATGTGGAACTTTTTCTACAAATCAGCTAGTTCTGATACCATGTAGAAATTTTGAATAATATAACACTTATTCACAGAGATTACCCTGATTATACACTATTTGTGGAATGCATGCATAATACATATCCTCCTCTACGTTGATCATCAATTTTGCGGAATTAAGAAACAATCACATGCGCACATTAAAGCATCAATCACACATATCAACATAGTATGTACTGGGGAAAGCATACACCTGAAAACCCCCAACTATCTATATATTATAATGATAGAGAACATGTAACAATACATAGTACAATACTCCTCACAAGTACTCAGTACTATCTCCACTTGCTACACACAAACTAGCTCAGATCTGAACAAGTCACGAGTTCAAATCTCCTCCACTGTTTGCCTGCCTCCACTGCGCAATCCAAGTTGAGAATAGATCTGATCCAAGATCGTTTTCCCTTGGCCTGTACTGCACAATCCTCATTGGCAATCTCAATCAATGATTGTGCAAATCTCATGCATAGCTATAGTCACAACTGATAGCTGTCTCACTCTTTCACCCACCTCTAACACTTGTCTCCACTGAACTGTCCATGCACTGAATTAACTGATGTATTATTTAGTTGATTTATGAGTTAATAATTAGTGAATTAATTAATAATTAATTCACATCACTCATCACTAGTGTATTTGGCAGTTAGACTAAATACAACTAGTTCAACTAAGTCAAACTGAACACAACTCCATCAACTCCTCAATCAACTCCACCAAACTCAATCACTTGAGTTCTAAGTGAAGTCCATCATGCAATAGATCAACTAACCCATAGGAAAAGCGTATTTCCTTCTGGCAGTTGCATGTGCCACATCCGTAGCTCGAACTGAAGTGCTGCAAGAGGATAAGATAATGTTTATAGTCCAAATATTATTAAGAGCTAATAATATTCGATTGTTCTATTTTTAGACTAGCAGTCTAAAAATAGACTCCACCCATATGTCTAAAAATAGAGGTCCATCTATTTTCACCAACATGACCAATCATCCATAAATAGCATCCTGCAACTCATAGACCATGATCCATATGTCTAAAAATAGACATAGTCTAAAAATAGAGTTTGCACCAAAAATAGCCTGCGGGCCCACTTAGTGAAGGCGACTTCTTTTCACTAAGCTCCATCATCTTGTTGCATTTTCAACAGTTAATGTGAATTACAAGTGTAACCTTAGTTGGATCTCCAATATATCTTAAACCATATTTCATTTTAATTTTTAGTACTATTGAATGTTTTTATGTCCTACCTCAGTTTATGGTTAGCATTGTAACAAAAATATGCATTGTGCTATAGAATTAGTACTAACATATAATATTGATTTTTTTTCTAGAACTTTGCAGGTAATGACTGCGAAGATGATGATACAGACTATGTTTAGATTACATCATATATCATAGATGATGATGATGAGGATGGTGATGGTGTTGGTGATTATTATGTGGATGCGATTATCAAGATGGTCAGGATGATGATCATGGAAATAATCATGAGGATGATCTTGACTATGATTTTCGTGATGCTAGCTAGCCATGCATTATTTTTTATATTTAGTTGAGATGTCTTAATATGGTAATCATACATTTGAATTTTAGTTGATTTGAATAATGATGATGGTACTATCGGTACTATCATGTTACCTTATGAATATGTTGAAAATTGTTTACATTTTTTTATTATGAAGAATTATTGTCTATGATGAGATTCCTATTTTTTTATGGATGTTGTGAATTTATCTTAGAATAATGATATCTATGAAACATTTTGATTTGTTAATCATATATTGACTTCAGTTGATTTCATTAAATATGATTATGATATTATCATTTTTATCTTGTTATTTTATGTATATATTGAAAATTATCAACATTATTTTGATGAAAAATTATATGTATCATGATATTACTATATTTTGATGGATGTTGTGAATTTACCTTATAATAATGGTGTTCACGAAAGATTTTGATATGATAATCACACATTTGAATCTTAGTTGATTTGATTAAAGATGATGAGGATATTATTAGTATTATCTTGTTACTTTATATATTTGTTGAAAAATGTCAATTCTTTTTGATGGAGAATCATTATGTATGATGATATTACTATTGTTGGATGTAATGTTGTGAATTTACCTTGGAATAATGATATCTACAATAAGTGTTGATTTAGTATTCATATATGTATATTGAAAATTGTGAATGATTTTTTGATGGAGAATTGTTATGTATGAGGATACTGCTATCTTTATTATGAATGTTATTAATTACCCTTGAATTTTTGTACAAATATTAAGTTATCAATTTGAATTGTGATATCTTCTTAAATGAGGAGAATACTATGTTGTTGGTTGAAATACCCCTTTCTCCTAGACTATACAAGACTATAATACAAGTTATGTACCATGAGGACCATGTTATCCTAGACTATAACAAGTTGTCTCCTTCATCTAACTTTTGTTACCAAAATTCTCACTCAGTCACAAGGAAAAAATCTCAAGTTAACTAGAATTTCACACTCTTGTTCACTTTCGGAAACTCATATGGTGGAATGTGATCTCTTTATCCTCATATTTATATTTTTCCTAAAAAAGAAAAGCATACAAAAACGGAAAAGAGCCATAAAGCATGGGAAAGCTTTTTTCTAAGCACAGAATCATCTAAAAAATGGAAAAAACCATTTTTATATGAGGAAACATTGCTCACTGAAAATATTTTACCCAAATTGAACTAATGAGGAATTTGGGAAATCTTCATAGCCTTCACTTTCCTATATATTGGAGGCTTGGCCATTGAGAAAAGGATTAGAATAATTGTATTGTCATGTTGTTGAGATCTATCTTGAGAGGGAGAGTTTTGGAGCTAAGAGTTGGGGAGGAGCTGCTACAACTGCATCTAATGGTTGTAACATACCTCCAACTCCTCAATCAATATAGATCGGTTGTTATTCCTTCTATATGCTACTATTAATTCTTTACTTCTTCTATTTAACTAATGAATATATGGGATTTTGGTTTATATTTATTTATTCAATAATATTTATATGTTTATGATATTTTCGATTATCAAGATATTATGTTGTGAAGGTTGTTTTATTCTCTCTCTTATGTGCAGGACCAAGCTTTGGAGCTAGCAAGGAGTGCTTCCCAGTTACACTAAAAACTCCAACAAGACCTACATGTGAGGACTCATAGGAATTCCTTCTCTTCTTCTTAATCTCTACTCCACATTTTGATCTACTAAGAATCCTGAGCCTTAGAACAACCTTTCTCTTACTCAGTTTGTCCTAGGTTTCTGGGATAAACTAAGAGGGTTTTATGTTCATCTAACCGTGCATTAAATCCTACAACAAACTGATATTTATAAATTGTAATACATTTCACTATGTAATTGAAGTTAGTAAAATGAACCCATAAAGGGGGTCGTAAATGGAAATAAAAGTAAAACTCTAATAAGAAACCAAAACTGGATGTAACCATGGATGCAAAATTGGGAGTAGAGTTGGATGTTAAACTAGCCATAAAAATGAGATGCAAACAATGACACAAAAAGGGTTTTAAAGTAGAATAAAAAATGGTGCAACACTAAACACAAAGAAGCGAACAAAATAGGGCATACAAAAGGATACCAAATTGGGTGCAAACAAGAATGCAAAATTAAACACCAAATTGAGGATGGAAAGAATGGTGTAAAATTAGGATGAAAAATTGGGTACAAAAAGGATGTAAAAAAACACAAAAAAGAAGATGCAAAATGGGACTAAAAATAGGTGAAACCAAGCATGCCAAAAATGATGCATAACTAGATGAAAATTCAAACTAAAATCTAGGTGCAAAATGGGATGAAAATGTAGACACAAAATGTGGCAGAAAAAAGGATGAAAATTTGGATGCCAAAAAGGTTGCAAAATTAGACACCAAAAAGGATGTAAAATTGAACATAAAAAATGGTGCAAAATTGGACACAAAAGTAGAAAAATGGTGCAAAAATGGGCATAAAAATGGCTCGAATTTGGATGCAAATTGAGATGCAACATTGGATGCAAAATGAGGTGCAACAAATGATTTAAACTTGGTGCAAAAATAAATGCAAAAGTAGATGAAAAAACAGACACAAAATGGGATACAAAAGTGGATGCAACACATGGGTCAACATAGGATGCAAATTTTGATGCTCAAAAGGATGCAAAATTGGATGCAAAAAATGGTGTTAAAAATGATGCTAAATTAGATGCAACAAATGATACAAAATTACATGCAAAATATGGTGCAAAATAGGACGCAAAAAAGGGAGACAAATTAAATGCAAAAGTGGATGCAAAAAATGGTACAAAAATGGATGCAAATTTTGGCACTAAATCAGATTCGCCATATGGTGCAAGATTGGATGCAAAAAATAGTGCAAAAAAAAGGCAGAAAAATTGGTACAAAAATAGATGTAAAATTAGTTACAAAATTAGAAGCAAAAAATGGCATAAGACTAGATGCAAAAAATGGCACAAATTGGATGCAAAAAAAGGTAGTAAATCATATCCAAAAGATGGTGTAAAACTCGATAAAAATTACAACACAAAACTAAAAACAAAGAATGGTGCAACAAGAAGCAAAAAAATGATGCAAAAAATGGCACAAAACTAGAAGCAAAACATGTTGTAAAATTAAATGCAAATCATGGTGCAAAATATGATGCAAAATTTGGCGTAAAAAAAGATGCAAAATTTGGCACAAAAAAGGATGTTTTAAAAATTGTACAATAGAGCTAGATTTAGCGCCAGGATGATCATCCTAATTGAGGAAAAAATGCACTAAAATCAAGTGCTAAATTTGGTGCAAATTGCTTGTTTTGTTGTAGTGATATCAAGGATCTGATCCAGTGAAGCCAATCCTCTACAAATCCGAAGGCCTTGAGGATTGCCAACAGATAATCCCAATTTAGCTTGTCATAGGATTTTGATAGATCCAATTTAAGCAACATGCCCTTTTTTGTGGGATTTCATAGAGTGGATGGTCTCATGTACGGAAACAATGCCATCCAGGATTTGGTGGCCTTCTATAAAACCTGATTGTTCCATATTGATTATGTGGTGGAGGATGGACTTCAAATATCTGACCAAGATTGTGGAGAGGATTTTGTAAAGGACATTGTAGAGGGTGATGGGTCAGAAGTCACTGGGGCCTAGGGTGTCTTGGGATTTTGGGATGAGGGTGAGGAAGGTGGCGTTTAGGCTCGACCAGATGCCCTAAAGGCTACACGATTCCTCCACCAGGTCTGGGCCAACCTACTTTGAAAAATTCAGCGGTGAATCCGTCCGAACTAGGGAATTTATTGTTTGGCAAGGCTTTGACAACTTCTTCCACTTCAGAAAACGTGATGGGGCTGAGCAGGGCTTCATTTTGAGAGGGGGTAACTGGGGAAGGGATATGTTTCATTACCGTCTGAATTGGTTCAGACCTGTCATACCCTTCATCCTACAATAGGTCTAAAAAATAGCCTTTGAGTTCCCTTTTGATGTTTGCATGTCGTTCATAGTGCCTCCCATGGATGCTTATAAATGGGTGATGCAATTTCGCTGGTGGTGATTAATCATGGACCTGTGGAAGAACTTAGTATTGTGCTCTCCCTCACGGAGCCATTGGACCCTTGATTTCTGACACCAAAGGATCTCTTCTTGGGATTTTCTTTCCTCCAGCTCTCGAATGAGGAGCCCCTCTGCTTCAGCTAATTCAGGGGATTGACCATCCCGGATGATTGTCCTTTCTACATCTTCTAGGAGAGCTTCCAATTTGTTCTTCTCCTCCAAAATATTCCCAAATTCTTTCTAGCTCCAAATTTTTATTTTGAGCTTTAGCGCCTGGAGTTTCTTTTGGAAGGATTTCATCTTTTTACCCAGTGGATTAACCATAGAGGTCCACCAGGTTTCTAGTTTCTCCATGAAGCCAGGATGTCTTATCTAGAAGCTTTTAAAGTGGAAGGGCTTCCACCGAGGAGAAATCATAGAGGTGATATCCAGACTAACTGGCCAGTGACCCGAGCTCAAAGAAAGGAGAATCTTTGTTTCTACTTGAGGGTCTTGAAGGATGAAGTTCTCAAATAGGAGGAAGCGATCCATACGACTAGCCACCTGGTCCTACCCTCCTCTCTTATTGTTCCATGTATGGAGGTCGTTCTTTGGGAGAATGTCCACCAAGTGTAGTTCTTCAATAACATTATTGAATTATGAGGAAGAAATAATTAATCTCCTAAGACCTCCTCTTTTTCATTCAAGTTTCGGATCAAATTGAAATCCCCTCCTATGATCTAGTCCTCTTTTGCCCATGAATTGCCTAGTCCTCGTAACTGGGAGAGAAAAAGGCCTTTCTCTCGAGGGTTAGGAGGGCCATACACCGCAGTGAGGCTCACCCAGTTGTATGTTCCCACCAGTCTATAGGCCGCTAACAAAGAGAATCGGGATCGAACCCAATCCATGAGCATGACCTTGTCTAGGTCCTAGGGAATAGCCAGACCGCCTGCTATTCCGATCACATCTATGGACATGACCTGACAATTCTTCCAGCATCTCTGGTTGTTCTCTATGAGTTTCTTATCATTCATTTTGGTTTCTTGTATCAAGACTATAATGGGCTTATGCTTAACTATATTTTCCTTCAGGGATTTGATCTTGCTTGGGATATTGAGGCCCCTAATGTTCCAAGAAATAATCTTCACGAGAAAGGTGGGGTGGATCTGGGAAAGTAATTTGTCAATTGTCCCATTTCTCTTGAATTCAACAACAATTCCACTACTTCGCGAATCAGGTCTTTGGTTAATTTCCTCCTTTTTTTCCTTTCTTTGAGCTGTCGGGTTCAATAATGGAGAGGGTGAGAGGGCTATATCTTTCCCTGTGCCCCGTAGATCTGGATCTGGCTTCCCCTATCTGGCCGCCCATTGGGAGTAAAGATGACTGAAATAAAACGTATGGCTTCCTAGTATGTCTTTAGCATCTTCTTTGATCAAAGTTTTGAATATCTCCAACATTTTATGCTCTTCAGCTCCTAACCTGCTATTCTTCTCTTCTACTTCCAAGATCTTGCTTGTGCAGGTAAGGACGCCTTTAACCCTTCAATCATCCTCCGAATGTTCTAGCATCTTAGGTTTGGTTGCAATATTTTCCCTTAGGGAGAGGGGTTTCTTATCAACTTCCATGGATTGGGAGATCAACTTCGAAGATGAGGAAATTTCTTCCCTGATCTACCCTTGCTCAGGGTCTAGGTTTGCTAGCGCGAAGAAAGGGTTGTTGGGGCTAGGAGCCGACAGGGGTTTCTAGGTAATGGTGGCCGAATTGGTCTAATATTTCAGGCTCTCCTCAGGCACGACTTGCGGTTGCAGAGGGTCTTGGGGAGGGTGGTTTGGCCATGGATGACATCCTCCAACTTGTTGGAATCCTTTGGTGTCTCAATTGTGAGCGGAAAATCTGGCTTCCTCCGCTTTAGTTAGGGGGAAATCTCTAAATAAGTGACCATACTCATGTAATATTTGGGAGTTGAACGGAACATGTTCATAATCTAGAGGTTGGTTCCAAGTGGTATCGTGATAGATTAATTCGATTTACTCTAGGAGAGGTTGCAAGATGTTCATATGCACATAGGTCGTAGCAAAGGTTGCATCGTTGCGCCTTTCAGTGACTTCGGAGTTTTTAATAAATTGGCCGATGGAGTTACTGATTCCTTCAAGAATGTCCTGCTCCCAAAAATCATTCGGGAGGGAATAAAGGCGCACCCAAATTGGAGCCGATCTGAATTCTTCCTTATCGAGGTTATAGCATTCCTCCCAAAATTTGGTGAACAACCCTGCGCTTCCCATAAAATATGGCTCGTTTTCGAAGATGCGTTGTCGATCTTCCAAATATACAAAGATGACTGTAAAGAACCCTTTAGCTCGAAGTCGGTGCTTGAACTGCCCTCGCAGTGCTCGTTTTTGTTGGATCCACATTAAGATATCTTTCTCCTTTGGCCAGATGCCAAGGAATTTGCAAATCATGGCATGATCTTTCATGTACTGACGACCTTGCTCTAGTTGATTATTCAGGATTACAAATTTAGGGTTCGTTGTTGCTCGTGGCACGCACCAATTTTTCCCTTCTTTCGCTTGCCATTGTGCTCCCATGGCAGGGTTTTTGTCGACATTTTGTGAGGTGGTAGCCTTTGCCTAGTTCAGCCATCCATGCACAAACGAGGTTTGATTTACCGCATCCCTGAAGGACCGTGATCCTTCACCCCGAGGCGAGGGGTCATTCATGATCACTTCTCGTAGCGGCCAGTGCAAACTAATTTGAACCAGTCGACAACAACTAATTCACGGAGATGATTCGATCCATCAGAGGATCCAATCCATCAGACGACCGCCCTGTTAGGAGATTGTAGAAACCCTACCTAGGTGTTTCTACATTAAAATAACCATCTTGTCTTAAATTTGTATTTTTCAAAATGGATTTTTTTTTATCAAACTTAATAATTAAAAATTATTAATTATGTATTTCCATTTCATCTACATAATCAAAAAAATATCTTTTATATAATGATTTTTATAAATAAGCAATTAAAAATATTTTTTATAATATAATATAATAGGATTGAAATTTTGTTAATTTTTTTTACAAAATTTCGATCAGATTGAATTCTGAGACTTGTACACATCTCACATGGATTACCATGTTATTGTACATGGCTTACCATGTTATTCTTGTGGTGTGGGTAAGAATTTTGATGATATCTTCTATGGTATTATTTTTACATTATTTAATACCATTCATTAAATGTTGAGAAAATAAGGATGCTTTTCATTTCAATAAATAAGGATGCTTCCATTTTTCAACATTTTTCAATAGGGAGTAATTGGTATGGAATGTGGGTATATCTATCTACAACGTATAGGGTGTCTTTTAAGATTATTAAAATAGTAATAATAACAAATTTTGTTAGTAATTAATAATTAATTATGTTATAGGATGTTTATTTTAGAAAACGGTTTTTGGAATTTTAATTTAATTATCAACAATTATTAGGTAGGTAGTAGGGATTTAACCTCTATGAAATATTCTAGAATATTCTTAATAATATTCACAAATGAAAGGTTGAGATTTATCTCCAAAGTATTATCTTTTTTTTACCATTTTAATTCAATTGATTAATTAAAAGAATGTCATATGAACAAGTCTCATATGAAATGAGTTATAGCGATAATATTGACCCATAGTATTTTAACAAAGTCTATTTGCAAAAAAAATCCCCTTGGTTAAGATTCTTGTTACATGCTCTTACAATAATAATAATAATAATAGTTTTTAAATTCCAGTAATGTGAAATATATTGTAAAGTAAGTGCTTTGATGCTTATTAGCCCCAATGGATAGCTCAGTTGATCGAGTTCCTATTGCTAAGTACCTCGCCTATTGGGAGGTAATGGGGTCAAATCGCCTTGACGGCCTTGGAGTTAAGTCTTGCTAGTTTGGCTGGCAGGTAAATCCCTTCAGGTTGATCTACTTGGATTTTCTCGTGGATGTAGCAGCGTGAACTACCCTAAAAAAAGTGTTTTGATGCTTATTATATATTGATGTCTCTCAATATTTATCAAGTATTTAATTGATATAACAAAAAAAAATCAATTTCTATTCCACATCTCATAAATCTATTAAAAAACTATTTATATCAAATTTTTGTTTAAATATTTTATGCAAGTTCAATTATGTTAATATTCTTTTCTTTTTTTATATAAATTTATTTTTTTGACAAAAATGAGAAGAGAATTTATTAAATTTGCGCCCTGTCAGAACAAATACATCGGTAATTCCATACATTACCTTTTTTCTATGGGATCTTCCATTAAGATAATGACTAAATTCATTGGAGATAGATCCAAATATTTTTTGCAGTTACTACAACTAAGTCCTTCTACATGTTTACAGGAGTAAGTTCTTACATATTGCGAGCATAGGAGAATGCAAAAATAGTACATGGAGTTATTTGGGAGGCTTTTGGAGCAAAGAATCCACGCGAAGTTGGGATTCTGAATCCAAGTTAGAATTTGTTTCACGTTCTCTCTTTTCTTTATTAGATTTCCTACCTCTTGTGAGAGGTGGTTCCATTGAATTTGAGGAGAGGTATTTTTCAGCATTGCCTTCCTTACATGATTTTGCATGAGCTTCTCTAATTGCCATAACTTCCTCATAAAACTTTGGGGTAGACCACTTCAGCTCTGTAAGAGTTGAAGGTGTCAATTCCAATATTTTTTTCGCAAATTTTGACTCTAGATTAGGAAAGTCTACCAGTGAAGGGACTTGCTCTTCATTTTCCACCAACACTTATGTATTTCCCTAATCCTCATTTGGGGTTTGTCCATAGGAGTATCTTCTTCTTGTTCTAGGTCTTGAAGATCCTCAAAAGAGTTTTTACTAAAGGAAGGTTTTGGTATTGGATTTGCTTCAACAAATTTCATTGGGGGTGCAACCTTGTTCTATTGATTCCTTCTTCACTTTTGTGTTGGTTGGAAACTCACCTCTTTAGAAATGGGGGCTTGGGCCTACTCGTCTTTTTTTTCTTGGGGGTAGTTTTTGACAAGGTGCCCATGAGAATGATAGATGATGCTTTTGAAAGGAATCTGTTGATAGTCCAATTCCTAAATATTGCTCCATTCTCCAAGATCTATCTTTGGAGCCTCCAACAAACCTTCATTGAGGCTTACCTCAACACATATGTGAGCACAAGAAAATTGACCTCCTTTTGGTTCTTCTTTATCTAGATAGCAACCTAGCTTGTTCCCAATGTCTTTTAGTGCATCAAGCCCCAAAGATGAAGAGGGATGTGTAGCAACCAAACCCACACTGACATGATAGTGATCTCATAATATGGATTGAAATCAAGAGTCCATGGAGTGATAAAGAGACCTCTAGACCCCATGAAATACAACCCTGATCTGAAAATCAAATCTCTTTTCAATTTTTTGAGAAACAAGAAGGCATAAAAACGCCTTCTAACTGCAAAGAAAGTTACCTAGTCTTGAAGCTTGGGGGCCTATTGTTCCATGACCCAAGATTCAACAACTTTTGGATTTGGCCACAAGCCACCACAGGGATCACAAGTAATTTCTTCACAACTTTTTTGGGGGAGAAAAAGTCCTCCGAGGTTTTTAATCCTACACTAGTGCTTTGAACACTACCTCCTCCTCCATGGCACATGGAACATAATGCTCCAACAAAGAGTAGACACACTCAATAGCGAAGAATCACGACTAACATAACGATCCAACAATCCACGAATCTGCGGCGATCCAAACAAGACCGCTTGCTCGAGATCTACGAAAAACCTTCAACAGCTAGAGAAAACCTAGCAAAACACATTTTCTTAACCATGTATATTTTTCAATTCTTTAATTTTTTTTATGTAAATTCAATTATTTCAGTTTTCTTTTCTCATTTAAAATGAATAAAATTATAATCATAAATAATCATTTAAAAAAAAATGTCACTTCTTGTTGTTTCCAGATGGAAAACTGTATTTTTTTGACATTTATGAAAGGAAAGAGATAAATGTCAATTCATGTTGGTTCGAAATGAATAAAAAAATAATTATAAATAATAATAAAAGAAAAATGAAACTTCATTTTATTTCTCGATTGAAGATTTTTTGACATTTATGAATGAAAAGAGAATTCAGTTCGTTTCTAGATTGAACACTCATATTTTTAGACATTTTGAATGAAAAGAGAGATAAATGTCAATTCATTTTGTTTCCAGATTGCGGACTATTTTATTTTTATATTTTATTTGTGAGGCAAATAAAAAATTAAAAACCTATAAAGCGTAAACCATTTAAGTCCCGTCACGTCACTGTTAGGTGGTTTACTATCGTGCCCTAAATTTTGTTATTTTGAAAATGGAAAAAAATATTTTATCAAACTTCATAATTAAAAATTTTAACTATTATTTATGACCATTTTAGTTAATGCAACATTGTTTATAAAATGCGTAGTTTAGGATTTTTCTATTTTCCTTATACAATATAGATAAACAAATTATATCTATATATATATATAAATGAATGAAAAAAGTTTGGAATTTCTATTATTTAATAAAAGAGTTCACATCGGTATATGTTTGAGTAGTTTTATGCTCTTATAAAGTGTTTTGATATATGTATAAAAAAAAGTTGCAGTTGTTTTATAATTATTATGCTTCAAAATTGGTTTACACATTGTTATGGTCATGCACAAAGGAGACTAACAACAAAGTTGCTTATGAAAATACAGTTTACATAAGACATATTGTCTTCCAAAATAGTCATTAGGAAATATATAGATATGATTTATGATTCAAGTGAAAATTTTATATATATCTTGGAGCTCCAATGTTTAGTTAGATCAAATGTTCAAAAATAAATCATGTTATGAGGCTTTCTTTAATCTTAAAGACTGAGCATGTGTCTTTGTCTAGATCCAATCCAATTTTGGAGAGTTGATTTGCTTGTTTGATTTTGTGCTTATAAATGTGATCATGCGAGATATGTGAGAAATTTAAGGTTTTTTGATTTTTTTTCCATGAGAGAAAGCTAAGTGAAGTTCTTGATCACTGCTTTTTTTTAATCCATTTTTTAACAACTTGAGAATTGACACACACACACACACATGTGTAGCGAGAGAGAGAGAGAGAGAGAGAGATCTGTCATTCTTGGAGATTGCAAGAAGAAGAATGATATAAAAAGCAAAGAGTTTGGTGAGGTTATTTGTAGCATGCCTGATGTTGGCAGAGAAGGAGAGAGAGTGTGAGTTAGAAAGATGCAAATTACCCTTTGCACCTCCAGATGAGGGGGAGCCATATGTAGTGCCATAAAAAAATGTCTGGGGGAGTCAGTTTGGATAATAGTAGGTTCAAGAGGTGAGTAAAAACTAACAGATAAAGATGAGGGGGATAAAGAGAGAATAACCAAACATTGTGAGGAGACTTTGGAGGAGTTAGGGGGTCTATTCTAAAAAATAGTAGCATTTCGTTCAAGCCAAATGCCCCAACTGATACACAGAGGGAGACCTTTAAGGTTGTACAGAAGGTGGCCAGAGAGCCAAGGTTTCAAATAGAGAGAGATGTACTCAACGTCCTGGTTTAAGGCTTGGGAGCATGAACATTTTAATTTCATCCAAACCTGTTTTGCAAAGAGACAATTTATAGAATGGTGATTTATAGATTTAGCATCTGAATTGTGGAGAAGGCATATGCTAGGACCTCAGAATGACCTTTTTGGGAGCGTGTCCTGGGTGGG
Organism: Pinus tabuliformis; assembly: GCA_031772625.1. Lineage (NCBI taxonomy): Eukaryota > Viridiplantae > Streptophyta > Pinopsida > Pinales > Pinaceae > Pinus > Pinus tabuliformis. The sequence continues at coordinate 419,338,069 of CM062820.1, read as the reverse complement.
GAATTTCCCTTTCAACATGAGCCACATGAACAATTTAGATTTTGGAGGGAAACACAATTTCCATAGGATATCCCCCCACCATGGAGGATTTTTAATTGCTTGAAGTTGTGATAAGTATCCATATTTCAGGGCATATCTCTCGTGAGGAGTTTTTGTCTATATGAGTTGGTCTTCATTGTCATAGATGGTAACATTTGCGAATTTTAGAGCTTTAATATAATTTTCCTAGGCTGCTGCATCCTCACCTTCAAGCTGGAGGTCTATGGTTGACATCCAGGTTTCTTGACCTATAGGAAGGGAATGGAGGAATACATGAACTAGAGAGAACTTTCTTTTATCAGTCAAGATTCAGATCAAAGGCTCAGGGAAGTTGTACAAATGTAGACTAATGATCTAGGGATCTCTTCCAGGTAGAACATTTTTTCCGTTCCCCACCTTCCAACCTAGGTGATCACCAACGATATGAAAATCCTTTAGAATACCTTTCGAGACAATAGAGGCATTCTGGAGAGGTTTTTAAGGAGTGTGTATCAAGTCTGGTGTGGATAAAGGTCTTATATATTTTTGGATCATGATATGTGCCCATAGCCCAATCCCTTGGATAAGGCACCATACACCTTTTGCTGCTAATGCTTGTGCAAATTTTGGGAGAAGTTTTATCCCCCATCCACTAGAGGATTTTAGAAGAGCACTAGATTCCCAAGAAGTGAGAGAAAAAGTTCTCTTTCCTCCTTCCTACACCAGAAGAAACAAACATAGACTTGTTGTATCAAATTCAAAATCCCCGTGGGAATTAAACCCAAAGAGGCCTAATAAAATGGGATAACTTTGAGTACATATTTGCATAAGACTAAGTGACCTGCTATGGAGAGCCATTTGTTGCTCTAGAGCCTTATTCCTTTTTCAATTTTTTCTAATAGTCATGCCTAATCATGCTTGTGATAATTGTAGGAATTGAGAATGAAACAACATATTTGAATCGTGGCCAATATTTTTTAGAGGAGCTACTAGAATGTCTTCGATGGAGATGATTTCATTCTTTGGTATAGCCCAACTATATATGGAAGGCTTCTGATTATTTATTTTCATCCATGTTGCTTGACTGAATAGATCCAAGATAGACTTTAGATGTTTGATGTGAGGAATTCCTCCATTTGAAAAGATAATGATATCATCAACAAAGATAAGGTGCAAGAGAAAGGCATTTCGAGAGATGAGAACACCTTTGAAGGTATCATTCCTTACTTCTTATGATAACAACATGTTGAGACCTTCAATTACAAGAAGAAAGAGGAAAGGGGAGAGGGGGCAACCTTGACAGAGGCCACGCTCAGCGTGGAAAAAGGGGGAAGCCGCCTCACTGATAAGAATGGAAAAGGAATAGGTGCAGATGCAATTCATAGCCCACTTGACAAGGAATGGGAGAAATCCAAGTGGATCAAAAGAAGTCATAAGTAAAGCCAATTTACTCTGTCAAAGGAATTTCATATATCAACCTTAAGGACAAGCACCTTTTGTTTGAGGGAGTGGATAGAGTGGAGGGCCTCTTAGACTAAACCATTAGCTTCATGAATTTGCCTGCCAATAAGAAATCTAAATTGTTCAGTAGAGATGTGATAAGGTAGGATATCCTTTAGATGCAAGGTTATAATCTTGGTGGTGATTTTATAAGTAGTGTTGCAGAGGGAGATGGGTCAAAACTGGTCAAAAGATTCAGGGTGATCAAACTTGGGAATATAAGCTAAGAAGGTGGAATTAAATGGAGCAACATTTGACGAGAGGATCTAGAGTATTCAATAACAGAGAGAAGGACATCTCCAATAAATTCCAAGCATTTGTTAGAGTCGAGAGGTGCTCTACAACCTAGTATGGGGGAGATTTGTAGGTGTAATGTAAGAATGTACGTCAATGTTTTTTATCACCTTTTTAGGTGTGTTAAAACCAATCTAGATCCTAGTATGGGGGAGATTTGTAGGTGTAATGTAAGAATGTACGTCAATGTTTTTTATCACCTTTTTAGGTGTGTTAAAACCAATCTAGATCCATGTTAACTGTAGATCTACCAAATGCCAAGAGGGACCAAATCTCTTTAGATGCAAACCTCTTTTTGAGTGTAAAACTTGAGGAAATATTTGCACCTTGAGAGATTTGATCCCTCTCAATACTTGGTAGGTGTAGAATTCAATTGGGAGCTTAGGATAACATGGACACACACACACATACAGAGACATATATATATATAATTAAAATTTTGCTAAAAAATATAATTGTAATACTATTTATTAATAAGAAGTTTGATATTTGTTTTTAAATAATTTATTTAATCAAAAAAATTAAATTATAAGGGGCATTCAACCACTTCATATATAATGCTTAAGGGACATTCAAATAATCTTTTTGTAATGGTATTTAGTTTTCGAGATTTATCACAAACTCAATTTTTTTTAAAACTAGTAAATTGATATAAATTAAACGGTTGGTAAACTTTGATAAACATCAATTCATAATAAATATGAAATCATTTATTTCATGATACATTTCAAGTTGCTAAAATTTTAAAAATCATAAAAATCAATTAAATTATAACTTCTTTATTATTATTACCAGTGTAGATCCACCTTAACCCCATATTTATCAAGAGTGGGATCAAATCTCTCAAGATGCAAACCTCTTTGTTTTGCAAAACTTGATAAAAGGTTTGCACCTCAAGAGATTTGATCTCTCTGAATGCGTGATAGATTTGAGTTAAGATGTATTTAAGTTGGTTATATATATATATAACCTAAGAATACTATTGACAAAACCATGGGTTGTTAAAACTTAGAGTAAAAAAACTATCCATGGTAAGTTTTATTTATTTATTTTATTTTAATAAATATTAGTTTTTTTTTTTCTAGTTAAGACTAACCTAAGTACCCACGGGGGATTTGAACCGGCGATCTATCGCAAGGAGTGCCTTAACAGTGCACCCATTCACCGTCAATCCAAAGCCCCGTGGGCTTTAATAAATATTAGTTATAATTATTAAATTTATTGATTTTATCTTTATAAAATTTTATTTTATTTTTATGTAATTTGATGAGTCAAAAGCTTACATAACAAAACATTACAACATCTTTTCCATACTAGGTTGCAGCAAAATTATTATTATTTTTTGTTTGTTAGGTAATGTGACTTTTTAGATGACTGCCACATCTAAATTGTGGCTTGAGTGTTGGTTTTTTACCCATGGTGTTTCAAACTAATGACCTTTTCACCATAGAGTGCCTTAACATAGCATCCTCTCACTGCCTTATAAACATCCACTCAATTATTATTAGTATATATATAATCACAGAGATTCACCCCAATTTTATCATAAAATTTTTTAGTTTATAAATGAACTTTCTTATAATATCATAGCTTATCAATATCACATGACTAAAAATTCACTTTCATAAAATCACTTTCATATTTAAACTTTTACCTTTAATTTTTAGGTAAATAATCCATTTTTAAATTAAATAAGACTTCTTTTAATTTCCCATGTGTCGATACTTCAAAAGTGTAAAAGTCGTTATGCCCCCCGCTCTGCAACAAACTGTAGAGTCGTTATGGGGTTTTGTAGGCAAAACTAACTCTCCCTCCCCGTACATAATCCACGTAGCCATGGCCGCCAGCATCAAGCTAAGTAGGGTGGTTTCCGCGCTTTCCATGGCTTCAAAAAATCAAATCCATCTGTGGAATGACAGGGAGACGCCCATAGTCATTGCCAATATATTCGCGATGCGTGATTTCGTAACGCGTTTACCGCAATCGAGTGTAACTATTCACAGGCAGTGGGATATAAATTCAGAAAGATTTTTGCCTTCAACACCAACTCTAAGGGCAAGGGTTTGTTTGTTCAATATAATTATTACAATAGCAAGAAAATACAGTTTGGGCAGAAAGGAAAATGGCGAGCTCTACTGCAGGCCAGGTTATCAAATGCAAAGGTAATAATTAACTCACAGCGATTCATGTCCACATTCTAATTCATACATATTACTTCAGTGCAAGATCAATTTTTAGGGTTAATCTGGATTTATGCGATTTCTAATTCGTATATATTACATCAGTGCAAGATCAATTTTTAGGGTTAATCTGGATTTATGCGATTTCTAATTCGTATATATTACATCAGTGCAAGATCAATTTTCAGGGTTAATCTGAATTTATCTGATTCAGGGTTAATCATTTTTAGGTTTGAGTAATCCTATGTATGTTTATGTTTACACCTCTGATATTTTGATTTGTATGTTTATTGTAGCTGCTGTTGTATGGGAAGCAGGGGAGCCTTTGAAGATTGAAGAAGTGGAAGTGGCTCCCCCACAGGCAATGGAAGTCAGAATCAAAATTCATTATACTGCGTTGTGTCATACAGATCTTTATTTCTGGGATGCAAAGGTATGCTATAAATAATCATCAGAACTAAACTTATTAAACATAGAGAAGAACTTAAGTATGGATGTTGCACATCTCCTACTGCACTGTATAACACATTGACTTCTCTTTATACCATTAAATTACACTATTCATTATAATTTGTTTTTTACTGTTACTGCTTTGGTGACAGGGCCAAAAACCTCTCTTTCCCCGCATCTTAGGACATGAAGCAGCTGGGTATGCACTCTGTTCTTGCCCATGGACTCTGTATTATTCAAAGAAATTATTTATTCATAGTAGCAGGCGTTTAGAGTTTTAAAGGGGGAAAAAGGGAGAAGAATTTCCAGGTGATTTATTGCTCACTAATCATAGGTTGGTTGATACAGAGTTGTTGAGAGTGTTGGAGAAGGGGTGACTGACCTCAAAGCGGGTGACAGTGTGCTTCCCGTATTTACTGGAGAATGTGGAGAATGCAGACACTGCAAGTCAGAGGAGAGTAACATGTGTGATCTTCTAAGAATTAACACTGACAGAGGGGTTATGATCAATGATGGGAAGTCAAGGTTTTCAATCAATGGTAAACCGATTTACCACTTTCTTGGCACATCCACCTTCAGCGAGTATACAGTTTCGCATGTAGGTAGTGTGGCCAAGATAAATCCAGCGGCTCCTCTTAACAAAGTCTGTATTCTGAGTTGTGGGGTGTCAACAGGTAAATCTCCTGATTTTGTTAAACTTTTGCTGCTGATTCTGAAACAAAGATCAAAATGATATGATCGACATAGTTTTGTAAAGTGGGTAATTCAATTCTTAAAGTTTGGGTTGCTGGACTGTTAATAAAATTGTCCATGGTCGTTTCCCTGATTGAAATTCTTATTTAAAATTCATTTTGTTGTGGAATCAGGGATGGGTGCGACTTTGAATGTAGCCAAACCCAAGAAGGGTTCAACTGTAGCAATATTTGGCCTTGGGGGCGTTGGGCTCTCTGTAAGTAAATCTCAGTTCCATTCGTGAATTTTTTGGGGAGCAATATGTGTTTACTGTTTAGTTTTCTGTTAGAAATCTGATCTGGGCTTAACTACGCAGGCTGCTGAAGGGGCAAGAATTGCAGGAGCTTCTCGAATAATTGGAATCGATTTAAACAGTGACAGATTTGAAAAAGGTTGTAAATTGCCCATTTTCATTATTGGATAACCTGCTTATATATGTTGACTGGAGAATTTCCTTTCCAATTCGTTGTTTGAATAATTTCTTGAATTGTATCGTTTTTCAGCAAAACTCTTTGGTGTAACGGAATTTATAAACCCACTGGACCACGATAAGCCTATTCAACAGGTTGGTTAGTCTGCCTAAAATGATTTTTAACTTCTCTTTTTGGGATCTTTAACTTCTCTTATATTAATGGACATTGTTTGCCTAGTAGTATGAATCATTGCATCAGGAGAAACTCTCTGCCCTCGGTGGGGGAGCAGTATGCTCTATCCTGGTGGGATGAGCTTTTGTGCAAACTTTTAATCCTTGTTTGTGCGACATAGATCTGTAGTTTGATCTTTGTATCTTTAAACATTTATTATGCTAATTGTGGGTGCTTAATAGATCTATAAAATAATTTATGTTAAAGCTGAATTCAGTTTTGTGTTGTATTAGGAGAAATGTTTTAAATTAGAACTAAACTCTGGGAGCTTATCTTATCAGGTTATTGCCGAGAAAACTGATGGAGGGGTGGACTACAGCATCGAGTGCACAGGGAATGTAAAGGCCATGATTCAAGCCTTCGAATCCTGCCATGACGTATTTACTCTGCCTCCCCTTTCTTCTGAAATTGTAAATATACCATGCTCAGTTTTAGCAACTATGCATATATGCTGATCAAATGGGTATTTGTTTGTTGTTCAGGGTTGGGGTGTAGCCGTTTTAGTGGGTGTTCCTCATTCAGACGCAGTCTTTGCAACCGGCCCTGTGAATTTTCTGAACGAAAGGACATTGAAAGGAACTTTCTTTGGAAACTATAAGCCCCGTTCCGATTTGCCAGGCCTTGTAGAATTGTATTTATCCAAGGTAAGACTTATCTGAAACCATCATGATCTCTTCATCTGCTTAGATTTTCTGATAGAAATATCCCTCTCACACCATGCCTGCTGATTTCTTTTCCTTGAGCTGAAGTACTAGTCTTTAATTAGGCTTTTGATCTAACTTCCTTTCCTGGTTTATTGTTGGTTTGCAGAAGCTTGAACTGGAGAAATTTATTACACATGAGGTTTCATTTGCCGATATCAACAAGGCATTTGATTACATGATTAAAGGAGAGAGTTTGAGATGTGTGATTAACGTGATCGGTCATTAAATGGTATATAGGAAGTCCATAATAATATCTTCAAGGTTTCCGGAGTTTGTTACATGTTGTGCGGTGAATCGGCTTTATTCTTTAATACGTAGAGAGTGAGGTGTCCTGTATTGAATAAATAAAAGTGCTCGGAGAGCCATATTAAAACTTTATAGCACTATATAAGAATTGTGATGGTTATGAAGAATTTATATTGGGATTTTGTTATCATTTTGAAAAGTCGTTATTGTTAATTTATATTATAATGTTGTAATTTTGATTAATTCATGATATAGTATAATAATGACAAATTAATTTGGAAATTGTGAAATTATAGGATTGATTATGATGGATGATTATAATTAAAAAAGTGTTACAAATAAATTTATTTTTGTGCAGGCTAAAAATATGCATTTTTCCATGTATACACTTCTCGTATATTATTTTGTGAAACAAAACCAGTATCAAATTAATATGTACTTGTTTTTTTTTGCTTTTTTGGTAAGTGTAAAGCATTTTGGTAATGTATGGATAAATTTATATAATTCAAAATTCATTTTTGAAATTTATATGTTTTAAAAGTTAAATAATAATGTAGAGCAATGTTTTTTTCTTTTAATTTTTTTAATTCATATTTATTAATATTTTTAATAAATTAATGAAATAATATCATTATTTAAATATTTTTCAAAAATTAGCGGTTTAATATAGCCCTTACATATTAATATTTTAATAAATTAATAAACTATTATTATTATTTAAATATTAATTTTCAAAAACTAGTAATATTTGATTTTAATAAATTAGTAAATTAATTTAAATATTATTTTTATTTGGTTTTAATAAATTAATTACGTATTAATATTTTTAATAAATTAATGAAATAATATCATTATTTAAATATTTTTTTCAAAAACTAGTCGATTATTGTTCAAATATAGTTGTTACTTGAAATTATATCTCTACATTGCTCTCTATTTAAGCCTTTGCCATGGGTAAATATAGTTTTAATATATTAATATATTAATGAATTGTTCAAATATAGTTTTAATATATTAATATATTAATGAATTAATATTATAATTTAAACATTATTGTTCAAATATAGTTGTTACTTGAAATTATATCTCTACATTGCTCTCTATTTAAGCCTTTGCCATGGGTTTGCCTATAGCCGAGCTTTTGCCATACATTGCTCTCTATTTAAGCTTTGCTCTCTCTCTATTTAAGCTTTTGCCATACTTTGCTCTCTATTTAAGCTTTGCTCTCTATTTAAGCTTTCCCCTCTCTATTTAAGCTTTTGCCATACATTGCTCTCTATTTAAACTTTTGCCATGGTTTGCTTATAGCCATTACGAAATTATATGTCTCTACATTGCTCTCTATTTTGAACCACACTTGTGTTCCTTGATGAACCACCTTGGTAAATGCTAGAGAACCACACTTGTGTTCCTTGATGAACCACCTTGGTAAATGCATCGGCCAAAAAAATTCTCTCTTGTGATTTCTAAAAGACTTTGTTTAATTCATTATGGATGAATACAAAAAAAATCAATATTATTTTGAGAAACAAAATTAGTATCAAATTAATATGTACTTGTTTTTTTGTATTGTAAAGCATTTGTTGTTTTTTTGTATTGTAAAGCATTTTGTTAATGTATGGATAAACTTATATAATTCAAAAATCATTTTTGAAACTTATATGTTTTAAAAATTAAACAATAATGTAGAGCAATGTCTTTTAATTTCTTTAACAAAATCAATTTCTTTATTACATTGATCATATGGTAAGTAGAAACTTATATGTTTTAAAAGTTAAACAATAATGTAGGACAATGTTTTTTAATTTCTTTAACAAAATCAATTTCTTTGTCACACTGGTCATATGGTAAGTAGAAAGTCATATGGTAAGTAGAAACACTTTGCTTCTATGTTTGATAACTAGATTTTTTTTCGCCTTAGGTGTTTATGATATCATCTCACCAATTTGAAACATTAGGTTATAAATCCTCAACCAACTAGATATAGTGAAATTTTGTGGAAAAGTTTTGTGATCTTGGATCTCATATCCCAAAAACTTGGATAAATGGTTTTAAGTATCATTATGATATCTTAAAACTATGCTTAATGGTGGATAAATGGTTTTAAGTATTATTATGATATCTTAAAACTATGCTTAATCCTAAATGAATGGTTGCAAATGTTTTAATCCTAGATGTAAAAAAAAATTCATTGGATGTCCTAATGATTTGGTTGCAAATGTTGTAATCTTGAGTGTATAAAAAATCCATTGAATTTGAATGTTGTAATTCTAGAGTGGATGTTTCCAAAATAACCAACACCAAAGGCTATCACTTCTAAATTCAAAATAACCAACACCATGGCTATCACTTCTAAAGTCAAACATTAACTCTTTTAACCAATAATGCATGAGATATAACATCCATATTTTTATTATTAAACCCTATATAATCAACATTTTAACACTAAAACCCCTTATTATTTCTTAGATATTGAGTGAATTACATTTCTATTACTAATCTCTAAACTTCCATATTCTTATCATAGTTCAAAGTTGTACTTGAATTTTATGAATTTCTTTTGAAATTTTTAATACATTAAATAAATGTTGTAGTAAAGGCCATCATATATTGAAACTATTCTAGACCTTCCAAAAATTAATGATCTATCATCACCAAAAAATATTTGTTTGGTGTTACATTATTAAGATACATAATACATCATTGAAGCGGCCATGATATAGAGAACCTATTATAGACCTTGCAAAAATTAGAGATCTATCATCACCAACAAATATTTGTTTGGTGTTTCATTTATTAAGAGTAGAAAATACATTATACATCATTGAAGTGGCCATCATATAGAGAAGCTATTATAGACCTTGCAAAAATTAGATATCTATCATCACCAACAAATATTTGTTTGCTGTTATATTTATTAAGAGTAGAAGATTCACTAGGATCAATAAGCCACTCATTAGAAGAAATAGATGTGGCACTAAATAAAATCTAGAAGCATAAAGAGCATGCCCATGAGAAAAAAAGGTTAAGAGGGTCAATATTGATGTTGTTTTTTCTTCATTTCCATTTCCAATGATTTCATTCTCTTGAAAATATCTAGACTTCATATGATCATCTTTTCCACAAAAAATGCAATGTCTCTTAGTCTTATTTCCTTTTGATTTAGTTCCTTTATCACTAGTCATGAGTAAGAGTTGGCTAAGAAAGTTTGGCCCTACTGTTTTACTTGATGTTACTTATTTGGATGCTAAAGACTTGGCTTCTATTGTAGCACTAAGATTAGATGTACTTGCACTCTTGATCGATGTAAGGGAATATCCCCTAGACATGTAAGTGCATCACAAAAAGCTTTAAAAGAGGGAATATCCCCTAGACATGTAAGTGCTTCTCCAGTGGAGTAAAAAGAAGTTTATCTAGAATAGGAATTCTCAAACTTATTATAGGAATTCTCAAACTTATTAATTATTTTCAGAAGAAAAAATTCATTATACTCCACAAGAAATATACATGTTATTTTCTATATGGACTAAATTTTTTTGTTTGTTCCTTCAAAATTGAATAAAATATCTACTCTAAATATTTGTCTAGACTATAAAAAATCAAAGATTAGAATTTGATGTAGGAGCATCTCTCTTCCAAGGTCATCAAAGTTTGTGAAAGATAAAACTCGAGGGGTATTTGAATTTATATGTCTTTTTTAAATTCTATAAGAATCGAGATAATGGTGAGTTGTTAGCTTAGTGTTTTGAATTTGCGAATTTTCTATGTCTTTTTTTAATTCTAGAAGAATCGAGATAATGGTGAGTTATTAGCTTATTGTTTTGAATTTTCAATTGTTAGCAAGATTCATGGATCTGAGATATCCTGGGGATAGGTAGGCTAATGTTCTAGAGTTTGATTAGGAAGATTCATGGATTTGAGATATCCTAGGGTTAGGTAGGCTAATTTTTTGGAGTTTGATTAGGATCTGGATGAATTGATAGTTTAGATTACTTCTTTATGTTTGTATGCCTATGGGCATAAAAAAGAGACATAGGAGAGTAGAGAGAGGGATGGGCAACCACACCCATCTTTGTATGAATCATGCCATTATTTATAAAGATTTGGTGTATTCAAATTCTATATATTGTACATAGCCTTGTGATGGAATATGAATGTAGGATTTTCAAGTAGTATGTGATTCCTAATTCCTATAATGCTTTGTTATGGATGAATTAATGGATATGTAGAAGGGTTTGCATATCCTCCAAGGTTTGGAATTGATGTGTTTGGGTTGAATTCGGTTATGAAATTAGTATCTCTGCATTATAATTGTTGGGTTGAATGCCATTATTTATAAAGATTTTGTGTATTCAAATTCTATATATTGTACATAGTCATGTGATGGAATATGAATGTAGGATTTTCAAGTAGTATGTGATTCCTATAATGGTTTGTTATGGATTAATTAATGGATTAATAAGTGGTTGTGGTTTTTGTTAGTCAAGGTTATAGGAACACAAGTTTCTATGTAGAAGGGTTTGCATATCCTTTGAGGTTTGGAATTGATGTGCTTGGCTTGAATTCGATTATGAATCAGTATCTCTGAATTATAAATGTTGGGTTGAATTGTATCAAACTATAAGGGTGTAGTGATTTATCATTTTCAGTAGTTGAAAACTTTATTTCCTATTTGTGTTATTACAAGATTAAATATTTTGGGTAGTAGTTACAGGAAAAGAGTTATCAACAATAAACTGTTGAATGATGGATTATTCCTGTCCATCCCTTGCATTGAAAATGTTGAAAGGGAAATATTGATTTAATGGATTTAATGATCATGATGCGATAATGGAAATGAAATAGTTGTGCTCAAGAATAAGGGAACATAAATTTGAGGAAGAATTGAACAATAAATTCAAATGGTGGAATCGAGCTTGAGAAGGGGGTGTTGGTAATGAAGCAAAATTAGCAAGAAATGGTGACCAAGGCATTGCAAAATGTTGAGATTTGGAAATTATATTGTTGAGAGAAATTGCATTGGGAAATGGGATGATCAATCTTCAGAGATTGAGTTGAGGTAAGAATTTTTGGTCATTGATTTGGAACCACATTAGAGACTTGATTTCCTTGGAAAATCGAGGTCACTTGGAGACTCAAGTTGAAATGCATTGGGCAATCCTACAATTTGAATCATGAAAGGTGAAGCATTTTTATGTTTTTTGTACATTCCAATAGATTGAGGATTCAAATTAAACTAATTGTTGAGTCATAGGAATCATGATTATACAATTTAAGGTTAAAAGAAATATTGGAACTTCTGTAACAATGAGTGTAGAGTTTGAGGAAGTGGTTGAATGTTGGTAGCATTAATAGTTTTCCAGCAAATGGTTGAATGATAGTAGCATTAATTTTTATAATTTAATTCTGTTTTCATAATGTTGTCTTTAATTCCTTCAAACTATTGGTTGAATTTTAATTATTTCTCTTCTTTTTTCATGACAACATTTGGAAGTTGTCCATTTTCAGGTTTACGCTTTCTTGCATACACCATATCAGTTTGATTGTTGAAAATCATCTCTTCCTCTTTAGATGTTGTAGTAATCTCTTGTCATCTAGTATTTGTGAACATTTCCTCTCATTGGATGAAATATCTTATTTTTCCTCTTGTTCTCTCAATAACTTTGACTCTTTAGCACCTTTCATGGCCATTGCTTCTAAATGCTGCTCTTCATCCTTGTCATTTTTTTGGCTATTTTCTTGAGCCAATTCCTCATTGTTTAATATACTAATGGGTCCTTGGAATTGTCCTTCTTTTACTGCATTTATCACTTGTGTATGAATCTCCACATGATCACCTTTATGGGACAATAAAGCCTCATTTTCCCGTATCTTGGTGACAGTTTCCCATGGTTGTCCATGTTATGCAAAACCTACATTCACAAAGATTTCATTAGTTTAAAAACATGAGATTATTGGATCTCATCAACTCTTCCATCCTCATCTTCACCAAGAGTTGGTCCTTGTTCCAGTTCACAATAGTGAATTTTCATCTCTGCTACCTTAAATTCTTCATTCCTAAATTGAACACTCAACCCGTGCTTCAACTTCACTTGCAACATGTGCCACTTCATCTTCCTTTGCAGAATCCATACACACCTTTGGTCTTCCTCACCTTCTTGTAGCAACTCTATTAGTACACTCAATTGTAATTTCATATCAATATATTCTCTATCAAAGTCCTCATCACTCATCCTTTTGTGGCTTACCCTTGAACCTTTTCTATGACTATTAGTAGTCATATTCCTTTTCCCTTTGTGAGATCCCTTTGGCCCACTACGAGCTACAGTCAAGCCTATGTAACAAGCCTTCTCCATTGACCTATTAAGTAATAGCTCACCAAGATTTCTCCTTAGATCATCATGTTTGTATTTCAATGGTTCTCTCCACTAGAACCTCCTTCTTCTAAGCACTCCTTGCTCTTTTGGTTGTACAATTACCTAGCTCACCTCTTTGAGAACTTCATCTATTCTTGGTTATAGTGCTCTTATCCGTCATCAATGCCACACTATCTCCTTCAATTGATGCTACCAATAATCAATAATTTTTGTGTTAGTCCCTATAATATTAGTGTAGCCCCCTTATTGTTATTGTTAGTGTAATCCCCTTATTGTTATTCTTGTGCTCTTACATTGTTATTGTTATGTAGGCTTTGATTATGTTGTGACCTCTTAGACTCCTATATATACCAAGGAGGTATTTGTCCAAGAATTGTTCATTTATGTGACGTAAAGGAGGTTTCCCACTCAAAGGGACTATTTTTCAAGTCATTGATCTATCTTTTCTTCTGTTTTTTGAGTTGGTTGCATAACATTTGGTATCAGAGCTTTGGATTCTAGGGTTTCACTTCTTCAAACAGGTCATCTTGGCATTTCCGCTATAACTTATTTTTCTATGAAGCTTCTAAAGCTAAAATTTCTACCATGTGTAGCAGAAATATTGATGAACTTTGCGTATAAATTTTAGATCTTGGTTCGCTATATTTTATGAGATATGGTTGAAAGAAGTTAGGGTTTTTGCATGCTCCAGAATTCAGTCTCAAACATGTGACCTAGGGAAAATCATCATAACTTTCTTCTCAGGAATCAAATTTGAATTATGTAAAAAGTGATTCAAAGTGCACAAAATACAGCTTCTTTTGTATCAATTTCAGAGCCAAAGGTTGAAACAATGACATGCGACATCCTATACAATTTTGATCTACTAAATTATTCCATAATTAGGGTCATCATGGAAGATTTGGAATAAATTAATATTGAAGAATCTCGATCTAACTTATGGAATTGGAAAGAATACTCAGAGTGTTACCACGTCCAAATTTTAGACCTTGGAAGGGCAAAATTTCAGAGAAACAACAATTTTAATATCGAGCTCCAAAAAGTAAGTAGAAAGAGGTGTGTATTTTTTTTTTATTTTTTTTTAAAATTTGCATAAGTTTTCAAAGGGCACAGTAAAGCATAGATATCATTATTTGGTTCCAATATGCCTCGAAACAAAAAAATGGATTCTCCCAATAAGAAACCAGAAAGCTCTACTATGACACGTGAAGAAGAGGAAGAAATGCAACATGATATATCAACATTATGCGACCAAGTTAAACAAATTTCGCTCCCGCAAAGAGTGACAAAAAATGAAATGGAAGATAATATGGATGGTTTAAAGAGTGATTTAAAAGCAAACATGGAAAGTTTGAAGGATGGATTAAAAGTAGACATGGAAGGTTTGAAGGATGGATTAAAATCAGACATGGAAGGTTTGAAGAAAGGTTTAACAAAGTTGCTACAAGAAATGCTTCCTAATGGCGAGAAGGTATTGCATGAAACCATGATGAGAGCAGAATGAATGTTAGTCATGATTTTAGAGACTCTATCTTTGGATTGAAGACCAATCACATTCCAAATATAGATATGAGAGATTTTGATGGAAATGGTCCGGTAACATGGATACTACAAATGGAGAAATATTTTGATCTACATGATGTGCAACACACACAAAGACACAAATTACATCTTTATATGTAGAACCTAATCAGTTTGTATGGTGTCAATGATTTTTTTCTTGTAAACCACTTGTCACTTGGTCAATATTGACAAAGGAAATGATTTCAGATTATGAGGATACAAAGAGAAACACCTTATTTAGCCAATTTATAAATCTCAAATAAAAGGTTTCAATGGCAGAGCACGTTGAGGATTTTCAAAAATTGAATATCAAGGTAACTAATATTCCAGAGGAGCATAGGATTGGTGTCTTCATAGGGATTTTAAAGAATAACATCCAACATGAGGTTTGCCTTGTAGAGATTCCTTGTAGATTCAAATTGCTAATTGTAATATGCTAAAAAAATAGACTTGAATTTACTACACTCATCAACGGAAACAATTAAATGATCACAAAATCACGAATAATATAAGAGAAAGAATTCAATCACAAACAACACAATGATTTTTTGGGAAAGACACAACTAAAAACCCCTGCTATTTGTATATTGCATTAGTTAAAAAAATGAGAATATTAAAATTCTTTTCTCAAGCCTGAGAAACCTCTGCACTATCCCTATCTGTCTCACGACTTCCTAGATAAGCCTTGGATGAATACAATATGCTTTGCTCAACTTTGAGCTCACCCTGCACAAGTATTTTCTATCCTCTGCCTGACTGACTACCTTTGACCAATACTTAGCCAAATTCCTAGCCTTCCAAGCTCCTACTTCCTTTCCCTCACAAGCTCCATGGATAAACTTGTGCTTCCTATTGCTTGGTCTCACCAACTTGTGATCACCAAAATAGTGATTAAACTTGTGCCTTCATTCCTCCTTTTAAAGGGAATTCGAATGGTTAAAATTAATGAGTTTTCTGATTAAGGAACGATTTATTTTAGGTCTTCTTCTGACTACATGCAACATCTATTTAATTAGATGATTTTACAACCGATAGTACATTATCTCCGAACTTGAATATCAACTAGGTCTTTCTCTGATTTGACATGCATGAGTTAATTATGAGTGAATCTTCAGTTCACTAGTTGATCACTGCAGGCAACAACACATTGCACTTCAGGCATCACCCCACTATTCGACAAGTTACACCTCACTACTGCAAGTTACACCCCACTACTGCAGACTGCACCCCATTACTAGACCTCCCACTAATTCCTCAATCAGTTGGAACTAGTTTAACTGACTTTAACTCAGTTAGACTGAATTAAATAATTACAATTCAAAATAAATTCAACTAGTGCTCCTAATTGTAGGACACACTCTACATGAATTTAGTTAGACCCTGAAATTGAATTAACTGAGCCAACTAAGTCAAATTATGTTATGAAACCAGCTCAAGAAAAGATAGAAAAGATAGATCAACGCCTTAGAATTTAGCCTCTTCAAGGGGGCAACCTCCTTTATATTACATAAATGAACAATTCTTGGATGATTCAAATGACAAAACCTCCTTTCTATATATAGGATTCTAAGGAGTCATAATATAACCCAGATGACCTAACAATAATAATATAAAGCCACAAAAATAACAATAGAGGGATTCTATGGGGCACAATAATAAAAATATGGGGGCAATAGGGGCACACCAATATTAATAAGGGGTATAACTACAATAGTAATGGTGTAATCACTAGTATTATAGGGACCCAACATGCCCCTCTCCTTCAAAAAAGTGTTGTCCTCAACGATTGAGTAGTTCTGGATACTTCTGCATAAAATTCTCATCCTCCCATGTGGAATCTTCATCAGATAAGTTCTTCCACTTGATAAGATACTCTGAAATTGATCGATTTCGTAGCTGTCGAGTTCTTGTTTCTGTGACTGCTTCTGGTTCCAATATAATTTTTCCTTCCTCGTCAAGTTCTAGCAATATTGTTTGAACTGGGAGCTTGTCGCTTATAACCTTCTTTAAACATGAAACATGGAAAACTAGGTGCAATCGAGAAGCTGTAGGAAGCTCCAATTTGTATGCCATAGTACCAATCTTTTGCAACACCTTGTACGGACCATAATACTTTGGTGATAATTTATTATCCTTCTTAGCTTGCTTGAGGGACATTTTCTTATATGGTTGTAGCCGTAGGAATACCCAATCACCTACATCAAAACTTCTTTCACTACGATGTTGATCTGCCTGTTGTTTCATTCTATTCTATGCCAACACGAGGTTATCCTTTAAGAGTTGGAGGACTTGTTGTTGTTGTTCGATGTGATGTTCCACTGCCTGAACCTTAGAATTTTCTCCTAAATATGATGTGATGGATGGTGGTTGATACCCATAAAGTGCCATAAATGGGGTCATTTTTGTTGTTGTATGGAAGGAAGTGTTATACCACCATTCAGCCAGAGGCAACCATTTGACCCATTGTGTCTGTTTATCAGATACAAAGCAACGAAGATATCCTTCCAAACATTTGTTTACTATCTCAGTTTGCCCATCAGATTGAGGATGATAAGATGAGCTATGAGCTAACTGAGTACCAAGACAAGAAAATAATTTTGTCCAAAAATTTCCAGTGAAAATGGGATCTCTGTCACTTACAATAATCTTTGGGTTTCCATGTAGCTTTTGAATTGTTTCCATAAATGCAGTAGAAACTGTACTGGCTTTAAATGGATGTGATAATGCACAAAAGTGTGCATACTTGGTAAGTCTGTCAACTACCACCATGATGACACTCTTTCCCTCAGACTTGGGTAAACCTGTGATAAAATCCATTGAAACCTCCTCCCAACGTTGGCTTGGAATGGATAAAGGTTGTAATAGACCCGATGTCTTAATTGTTTCAACTTTATTTTGTTGGCAAACCAAACATTCCACCACAAACTTTTGAATATCTGATTTAAGGCCATCCCAAAAAAATTCCTTCTTAACCCTGTGGTAAGTTTTTAAAAATCTTGAGTGCCCTCCTAAGGAAGAAGTGTGCAATTCCATAAGAATATTTTGTTTTAGCTGGGAATTCTTACAGAGGTATAAGCGATCTTTGTACCATAACGAATCATTTTGCCAGCTAAATGTATCAGATGTACTGGAATCTTGTTGTAACTTTCGAATAAGTGCCCACACTTCTTCGTCATTCTTCCATTCCTCCCTTGCTTCGTTTATCCAATCTGGTTGGATAATAGAAATGGCGCACAACAATGCTTCCACATCCTCATCCTTTCTTGAGAGTGCATCTGCCACCACATTTTGCTTCCCTTTTTTGTAGATGATTTCAAAGTCATAACCCAACATCTTTGTGACCCACTTTTGTTGCTCTTCAGAGGATAATCTTTGTTCTAAAAAGTATTTAAGGCTATCATGATCCGTTTTTACCTTGAAGTGTCTTCCCATTAGGTAGGGTCGCCATTTCTTAAGTGCATGGAGTATTGCCAACATTTCCTTCTCATAAATAGCTTTGCTTAAAAACTTTCCCTTGATTGGACGACTTTCAAAAGCAATGGGTCTTTCATCTTGCATTAGAACAACACCAATTCCATTTCCTGAAGCATCACATTCCACAATAAAGGTTTTTGTGAAGTCCGGTGTAGCTAAGACCGGTGCTTGGCACATTGCCTCTTTAAGATGTTCAAAGGCCTTTGTTGCTTCCGGAGTCCATGAAAATGCATCTTTCTTCAATAATGTTGTTAGAGGTGCTGCTATTCTCCCATAATTCTTAACAAACTTGCGATAATACCCTGTCAACCTGAGAAATCCTCGCAGATGCTTTATGGATGTGGGGATTTTCCATTCCTTAATGCTTTAATTTTTCTAGGGTCTACCTTAACTCCTTCATGAGATACAATATGACCCAGATATTCCACCTCTTGGACTCCAAAGAAACATTTGGATCTTTTTGCATATAATTGTTTCTCCTCCAATAGTTGTAGCACCCTGTCAACATGTTCAACATGATCCTTCCAAGACTTGCTGTAGATTAGTATATCATCAAAAAATACTAACACAAATTTTCTAAGGAATGGTTTGAAAATTGAATTCATCAAACCTTGAAATGTTGAAGGTGCATTGGTAAGGCCAAAAGGCATGACCAAAAATTCATAATGACCCTCATGAGTTCTAAATGTTGTTTTCGAAATGTCTTCAGTCTTCATTCTGATTTGATGATATCCTGAACGAAGATCCAAATTGGTGAAGTAAATTGATCCATGCAATTCATCCAGTAATTCATCAATGATAGGAATGGGGAACTTATCTTTAATAGTGAGCTTGTTGAGCTCCCTATAATCCAGACACATGCGCCATGATCCATCCTTCTTGTGCACCAATACTACTAGAGCAGAGAAAGAACTTTGACTCGGTTGAATTATACCAGCCTCTAGCATTTCTGCAACCATACGTTCAATTTCACTCTTTTGGACATAGGGATATCTGTACGGCCTGATGTTTGGAGGAACACTTCCTGGAATCAGATGAATAGCATGATCATGATCACGCATAGGTGGGAGACCTTTGGGAGTCTCAAATACCTTGGAATGATTGTCCAAGACTTTTTGGAGATCTGGAGAAATAGATGATTCCGATGTGGAAACATCTAGCGAACATAATTGTGCAATTACACCTCTTTGCTCCTTTTTTAGAAGCTTGTCATACCATTAGAGCTGATTATCTTTCCTGGTTTCCCTGCAATACCCCTTAATTCAACTTCCTTTCCTTACGTAGAAAATTTGATGAAAATTTCTTGAAAATTAAAAGCTATTGTACCCAAGGATTGTAGCCATTGGACTCCTAGTACAACATCAACACCTCCCATTGGAATGGAAAGCATTGGGCTAGTCAATACATATTCTCCCATGGATAGCTTGATATTATGGCACTTTCCAGAGCAATTTATTGTTCCTCCATTTTCAATCATCACTTGACACTCTGGTGTTGGATATAGGAAGCAATTCAATTCTTTTGCTACCTTACAATGAATAAAATTGTGGGTGCTTCCTGAATCAATCAACACTATTACCTTTTTCTTCTTGATTTGTCCTTCTATCTTGATGGTTTGAGGAGTGGTAATTCCCGCCAATGCATTACAAGATATGGTTGGATTTATTTGTTCTTCATATAGGCTTTGTTCCTGGAGTATATCCTCTTCTTTTGACCTTTCTTGCTCCTTTTCTTCTTCCTCTTCACAATCTATGTGAAATAATTTCTTCTCAGCACACTTATGACCTTTAGTGTATTTTCTATCACAACTGTAACAAAGCCCTTTTGCTCTTTTTTCTTCCAATTGTTGTGGTTTCAACCTTATAGGTTGTGGAAGACTAGGGGCAACAACACTTCCGTCTTTATAGTTGTGAGTGGTATGCTTCCCGGTTACCATAATTTTGCTTTCCATTTTTCTTGCTAACCTGAATGCCTTCTCTAATGAATCAGATTCCCAAAGGCGAACATCATGTTGGATATTATCCTTTAAAGACCCTATGAACACATCAATTCTATGCTCCTCTGGAATATCTTTTACCCTTATGTTCAATTTTTGGAACTCCTCAATGTGCTCCATTATTGAACTCTTTTGTTTGAGACTTATCAATTGGCTAAAAAAAGTTTTGTTTTTTGTATCCTCATAATGTGCTATCAATTCTTCCGTAAAAATTGCCCAAGTGATAACTTGTTTACGAGAGCAAAGCCATTGATACCATAAAAACTGATTTGGTTCCAAATATAAAGTTGTCATACGTACCTTTTGTGTGTTTTGCACATTATTGAGATCGAAGAATTGCTCCATCTGTAATATCCATGTGGCGGGATCCTTGCCATCAAAATTCCTCATATCGATTTTTGGAATATGGTGAGTCTTCGATCCAACATTAGAGTCTATGGAATCACAATTAACATTTCTTTTGTTCTCATCATGAGTTTCCTTTAGTACCCTTTCACCATTAGTAACCATTTCTTGTAGCAACTTATTCATATTTATCTTCAATTCTTCCATCTTGTCATCCATGCCATCAATTTTAGCGTCCATGCCATTCACCTTAGCTTCCATGCAATCCATCTTAGCTTCTACACCTTTCTTTAAACAATCCATCTTAACTTCTACACCTTTCTTTAAACCATCCATCTTAGCTTCTACATCTTTCCTTAAACCATCCATCTTAGATTCTGTTGCTTTTTGTGCAAGTGACACTTGTTGCACTTGTTCTTGTAATTTTGATATATCATATAGCATTTCTTCTTCTTCATGAGTCATGCTAGAGCTTCCAGGTTCCTTACTAGGTGTTTGCATTTACTTTCCTTGGGGCATCAGTTACCAATAATAATGCTCTACTAGCCCTTTGAATTCCTCCAAATAAATTTTCAAACCACTCTTAAGCAAAAAATTTAAAAGAATCTACACACCTTTTTTTCACTTTGTAGGAGCTCAATATTGCCTCTGATGTATCTCTGTATTTCCAGATCATCTAGTTCTGAAATTGTAACCTGTGGTAGCCCTATGTGTCCTCTTTCCAATGCCACCAGTCTGATCCAATTTGGATTCTCCAAGGAAGAGTTATGCGAAATCTCCCACAGTGACCAGATTATAGACTAGTTTAGTAGAGCAAACTTGTACGTCGTGCCACGAGTCACTGTTTCATCCTTTGGCTCTGAAAAATATACACAAGAAACTACAGTCCGTCCTATTTTTGCACCTTCTTATGAAATTTAAATCCAATGCTTATGGAAAAAGTTATGATGATTTTCCCCAGGTCACCTGTTTGGAATGTAATTAAGGAGTCTACAAAAAGACCAACTTCCTCAGATCATATCTCTGCAAATATAGCACAAAAAGCTTTGAAATTCGGACCCGAGATTCAGCACAATGTCTTCTTAAATGGTTTTTTTTTTAGCTTCTGAAACATTGTAGAAAAGAAGTTATAGCAAAAATGCCACGATGACCTGTTTGGAGCAACGAAACCCTAGAATCCAAAGCTCTGATACCAAATGTTATGAAACCAGCTCAAGAAAAGATAGAAAGATAGATCAACGCCTTAGAATTTAGCCTCTTCGAGGGGGAAACCTCCTTTACATTACATAAATGAACAATTCTTGAATGATTCAAATGACAAAACCTCCTTTCTATATATAGGAGTCTAAGGAGTCATAATATAACCCAGCCGACCTAACAATAATAATATGAAGCCACAAAAATAACAATAGAGGGATTCTATGGGGCTCAGTAATAACAATATGGGGGCAATAGGGGCACAACAATATTAATAAGGGGTATAACTACAATAGTAATGGGGTAATCACTAGTATTATAGGGACCCAACAACTTAGTTAACTATTACAAGTTGTCATGAGATGTGGAATTACAATTTTATTCCCAATTTAACTCAAGGACAAAATTAAATTAGGATTTTCTTGATGTTATTTTCAACATTTCTTGTTGCAATTTTCAACGCTTCCTCTCAATAAGAAAGGGATTCACATATATCCCAATCCATTACCTTTGGAATGTTTTTCATGCAACTCTTGTCACAGTCTGTTGTTATTTCTACTACATCATCTACAACTAAAAAGCATAAAAAAATAAAAAATAATCACTAAATCATTCTACAACTGTCTACTGGGAAAATCGTGCTACTGCTAACTCTACACCCCTCAGTATCTGACTGACATTGATCCTCCCGCTACTGAATACTGTGGGCCCCAATAGCAAGGTAATGATCTATAGAGAAAAAACACCTCAATGGAACCTGCCCAAATTTCTGCAACTCTTGGGACTATTTCTTCACATTGCCCCACCTCTCACCTGGAGGTATGGCTGCATGTGCTCCCTCTTCCCACTTGGCTCAAAATTCCCCCCTACTGGAGGTCTCTTCTTGAGTGGATGGTTCCACCCTATCTCCTCTCTTCTTCTCCAATTGTGGTTGCTTCACAACTTGTTGAGGCTGCTTCTGAGGCTGCATGTTGAGAGGTCTAACATGAGCTAAATATGATATACTCATATTGTTGTTGCTATTTCTCTATTGTTGCTTCTGCACTACTGCTTCCGCATTGTTGCTGCAACTACTGTAATAACGAGTATGATCTCCCCAAATCCTGAAGTACTAGATTCCATAGGGTTTCTCCCTCTGAAAATAGATTCTCTCTAAGTCTCTATCTCCCTGTGGGAAATCTCTATGCTCCTCAATCTATTAGTGTCAATGATCACAACTCCTTTTTATGTCACTAAACATTGGCTCACCAATCTGCCACCTAGCAACCTTCTAGCTCCATTAAGAAGTATGCACATAGGGTCTTCTTGATATTCCCTGAACTAGAGCTCCATTAAGAAGTATGCACATAGGGTCTTCTTGATCTTCCTTGAATTAGAGCTCCATATGCAAGGACAAATTCAAATTCTTCTCTTCTATTGTGATTTCAGCTCCAATACCATGTAGATATTTCTACAAATCTAGCTCCGATACCATGTAGAAATTCCATGTAGATTCAAATTGCTAATTGTAATATGCTAAAACAATTGTTAAGTTATGGTATGTTCTATGCTTATAACAGTTTACTTCTTTTTCTTATTATATCCCATAGATTAGCAATCACATGTATATAAAGTAAAGTGTAGATAGAACATTAAACGATCGACAGAAAACAAGCCAAGACAAGAGACACAAGATGTGGCGGCTAGCCAGGGACAAACCCCACAATGCGTGGGGAAACCCTTTGATCAAATATTATTTTATCTTCAATAATTCAGCAGAGAGAAATAGTACAATAAATATGATTCATATCAGCAGTAGCAAACCCTAGATCAGCAGCATCAGCATTAGCGGCTTCATGATCAAACTAGGGCAGACAATATCTCACAAACCGACCGTCGGATTGACTTCATTCCACCACCAAAATTTGCGGCTTCCAGAGGAGGTTAAGATGAACCTACAGCATAGTTCAGATGATGAGATCTTCTAGGCTACGCAAGTCAATCCTTACTTCTATAGTTGCAGCTTTAGTTTCAGCAATTTCCAGCTTCAAACTAGGGCAATCGATATCTTGCAAACAGTTCGTTGGATTGACTTCATTCCACCACCAAAAGTTGTATCTTTTAGAGGAGATTTAGATGAACCTAGAACGTAGTTCATATGAGGAGATATTCTAGGCCACGCAGGTCAATCTTTACTTCTACAGTTGCAGCTTCAGTTTCAGCAGTTTCGACTTCAAACTAGGGCAGTCGATATCTTGCAAACCGTTTGTCGGATTGACTTCATTCCACCACCAAAAGTTGTGGCTTTCAGAGGAGATTCAAATGAACCTACAACAAAGTTCAGATGAGGAGATCTTCTAGGCCACGCAGTTCATTCTTTGGATCTGCAGTTGCAACTTCAAGTTCAATAGCTTCTGACTTCACATGTGTGAGAGAGAGACCCATTTCTACGCAGTAGAGAAGAGACTCATTTCTGCGCAGTAGAGAAAGAGAGATGTGATGAGAAGAGTGAGTGAAAATGAGGAAAAGTCCTCTTATATTTATACACAATGTTGGTGTTTGAATAGATGCGACTGTTGGACTTCTGAGCCTACATGAGTTGTAGGTCGGCTTGATAATAATTCCATAATCAAAATAAATTCATATCTCTATGAATACTTATCGGAATCATATGATCTTTATATCAATCCTACACCTCTCAATGAGAGGAATCTAATAAAAATATTATTAGCCATGAATAAGATGACCCACATGAAGTTTTTCCCTGGTTTCCAATTTTAACACTCCCTCTCAACCAGGGATAACTTCATCTGCAATCTGTCTATCGATCGTTACTATTCATCCATCAAATGCATTGCCCAGTATAACTTGACCTTTGCCCTGCTCTACTCTATTCTGCCTGTTCTGCTTTGTCGTGTTCTGTCTTGTACTGATCAGTACTATTTTGCTCTGTTCTGCTCTGCTCTTGCATTGTTCTATTTTGCTCTGCTTTTGTCCGAATTATGAAGAAGAAGAAATGATCGAGGATGTATCATACTAACTCAAAGTTAGTCTCAGAGTATGTACCACTGGTCCCAGACCAGTCTCAACCAACCCGAAGTCAACGTCATAGTGAGTACAACTCCACTGGTCCTAGACCAGTATCATCCTCCACTGACTCAAAGTCAATCTTAGAGTGCGTACCACTGGTCCCAGACCAGTCTCAGCCGACCTGAAGTCAGTTTCATAGTAAGTACCACTCCTACCACTGGCCCTAGACTAGTATTGCAGTCTCAGAGAGTGTACCACTGGTTCGAGACCAGTATCAACCAACTCGAAGTGAGCGTCATAGTATGTACCACTCTCACTGGTCCCAGACCAGTACTACACTGACACGAAGTCAGTCTCAGAGTATGTACCACTGGTCCCAGACCAGTCTCAACCGACCCGAAGTCAGCGTCATAGTATGGTACAACTCCTACCATTGGTCCCAGACCAGTAATGCACTGACATGAAGTCAGTCTCGGAGTATGTACCATAGGTCCCAGACCAGTCTCAACCAACCCGAAGTCAACGTCATAGTATGGTACAACTCCTACCACTGGTCCCAGACCAGTATCATTGATCCCAGATCAATGGAGGTCATCCTAGCGTAGGGAGTACGGTAGATACAACGATGCGTCCATCGGTACTACTATGGTCCCTAACTTCATTTCCCTGCTCATTGAGCAAATGAGAGGTACTTCCCATGAGTCCCAAACTGCATGGGTAGGATGCCTCGACAGGAGAACTAATCAATCCTGTCCTCACAGGAGAACACATCAATCCTGCTACAATCACCATGGAGAACACATCAATCCAGGCCGCCATGGAGAACACATCAATCCAGGCCTCACAGGAGAACACATCAATCCTGCTACAATCGCCATGGAGAACACATCAATCCAGGCCTCACAGGAGAACACATCAATCCTGCTACACAGGAGAGCGAATCATCCTGTTCCACAAGAGAGCGAATCATCTTGTCCCACAAGAGAGCGAGTCATCTTGTTCCAGTGCACACCACTAGGGGAGGTTGAGTCACCCTGTGGTCGTATGTTGCTCTAGTAAGACCCGCAAGCCCTCAGAGCTCCTAGAGCTCAATGTATGCAACATGCAGGATCCTTGTACAAGGGTTTCTTGATGACTCCAAGTCGTTTGGGAAAATCACAAATTAGATCTTTCCTCAGAGCTTTGACAAGGTGTATCGGCCTGTACATCATCTTAATGTGATGGAGCCTCCTTGCTCATCGACTTACCATATCCCAGATGATGTCTATCTGCTGGAGCAATCGACGAATACGAGATTCCTCAATAATCGAATCCCACCTCAAGTTGTTACAGAGAATCACAATGGTATGTGTTCAAACAGCTCACTGAAGAGCTTCCCCAACCAGGCAGCTTCATACGAGATCATACTCGTAGATATGTATCTGGTCTCGATGGTGCTTATGGAAACTAATTTCTGATTCCTACTCATCCATTATATCGAAGCAGAATCCAAAGAGAAATAGCACTAAAAAGTGTTCTAGTGATCCTCCACACTACCTGCCTAATCAACATTCGAATAATCATGCAGTTTCATATTTCTGGTAATGTATCTCAATCCATTAGTAATTGTGCCATGAAGATATCTTAGAAGATTCTTGGCATCAATGCAGTGAGGCTCAACCAAATATGAGCTCACAGTGCTAACTGCAAAACATATGTTCGGATGGAGGTTCACCAAGAACATCAACACAAATGAGTTTTTGAAACTCAGAGGCATTTCCCAAATCTGGTCCGACATCACTACCATATAACTTCTAAAAGTTAAGATCCTCAAGGTAGTCACAGGCTTGCAATCCATCATACCAAATATTTTCAATATCTTTACGACATATTTTCCTTGAGATAGGAAAATTTCCCTTGGATTCTGCCATACTTCAAGTCCTTGGTCCTTCATTTCAAATTCAGAAGCCAACTCCCTCTTACATTTATGAATGAGAGGGTCTGCACCTGTTAGAAAGAGGTAATCCACATATAGCACCAGTATGAGAGGCTTGTCATCTTCAACCTTAAAGTAAAGGTTAGGATCAGCTTCACTCCTAGTGAATCCCAGCTTCATCAAGTAGCTGTTGATCCTCTCATACCATGCTCAGGGTGCTTGCTTTAGCCCATAGAGAGCCTTCTTCAACCTGCATACATGAGATTTTCGATCATAAATTTCAAATACTTCAGGTTGCTCCACGTAGACCTCATCTCTGATCGAGCCGTGTAAGAACACAGTCTTGACATCCATATGATGTAGGTTCCATCCTTGTGAAGCGGTAAGGGCTATGATCGAGTGGATGGTCGTATATCTGGTAACAGGTGCAAATATCACATCATAGTATATACCTTCCTTCTGGGAGAAACCACGAGCAACAAAACGAGCCTTATACTTTTCCGTACTTCCATCTGCTGCATGCTTTGTCTTTTAAAGCCATTTGGAAGTAACAACTGTCTTGTCTTGGGGTCTGGGAACTACTTCCCAGACATCATTCTTCATGTTAGACTCATATTCTTCGGTCATAGCATCCTTCCATACTTGATGCTTGACGGCATCAGAGAATGATGAAGGCTTATTTTGTATGATCGTGCTCATGATGGTCAGGTATCCCTGATACCTATTAGATTTCTTACTTTCACGAAAGGTTCCTCGGGGTGCAGCATGTCCTTCAGCATCATCAAGTAGCCCCCTAAGCCATGAAGGCCTCTTCCTAGAAGAGGAAGGCTCATGTGGAGGAGGATTAATTGTATCCATGGGTTCTTCTACATCAGGCATTGATTCATCATCCTTTTCTTTAAGTTCCCTGGTGTCGGCTTCTTGAGAGCTCCTCAAAGTTGGAAGATTGTTCACCTTGCTGAGAGCCATATCTTCGTCAAAGGTGACATCATGACTAATTACTACTTCCCTTTGACCGGCTACATAGATTCTATAGCCTTTAGTATTTTCACCATAGCCCACGAAAATTCCCTTCTTTCCAAATGCACCCAATTTATTTCTCTTCTATTTTGGCACATGAAAATATACAGGGCTTCCAAAAATTATAAAATGAGAAACATCAAGTTTCTTACCGGTGAACTTTTCTTCAGGAGTCTTGGAACCCAATGCTTGATGAGGGCATCGATTTTGTACATATACGGCAGTGTTTGTAGTTTCAGCCCATAGAAAATTTGGATGTCTTTGATCATGTAACATGGCCCGGACAGCTTCCACAATCGTGCGGTTCTTCCTTCCCGCCACACCATTTTGCTCAGGAGTATGTGGTGTTGTAGTCTCCCTCTTAATGCCAGCCTCAGATATGCCTGAGTGAACCAACTGTAATATATCGGAGGTCTTGCTTTGGATTGAGGGGAATGGTCCCCTTTTGAGCTTTCCTTTGGCACATCCCGAACATACACCTTCTTTCTCTACTTGGAATTCGGGCATCCCTGTTACCATCTATCTTACATCGGGTAGAGCTTTGTAATGAAGGTGGGCAAACCTCCGATGCCAAAGTTCGGACTGAAGAGTTGTGTCACAAGACATGACACCTAGTGGACTTCCATCGACTTGATATAATGAATCAACACTAAACCCAAAAGTAAAGGCATTTTTAACATTATTTTTCCATATACATACCTTGCCATTGCTGAAGGTTACCTTGTAGCCTTTGTCTTCCATTGCCGAGATGGACACTAGGTTCTTTTGGAGGTTAGGTGCATTTAATACATCCTGGAATTTCTAGCCTTATTGAATGGTTGTCCTCGTCCTCGATTCCCAGCTCTCCTCTTACCTTTGCTATTGAATTTTTCATTCCTTTGATTGCCATCAGAGGGATTTTGATCATCGTCCCGGTGTGAGTCCTTTCTATCAGGGCACTCCCTTGCATAATGACCTGCTTTATCGCAGATGTAACATCGTCATTTTCTTCCAACCTTAGGTCCAGCCTTTCCTTTTGATTTAGTCCTAGAATTATTTCTTTTCTTAGCATGAGAAGAAAAGGCATCAGGAGGACCTTTAGGCATGGGAATTTCTTGCTCTTCTTCCCTTGTTTCTTCTTGAATGCATCTAGCCATTAATTCCTCAAAACTAGGAATTACATTATAGTTTAGAAGAGTAGTCCTGAACACGTACCATTCAGAAGGTAATCCTCCAAGAGTCGTGAGTGCCATTTCCCAGTCTATTGTATATTTCCTTGGAGGTGTCCAGTTTAGAGATGTAGGCCACCAAGTGCTTGTCGATAGAGTCCCGGATGATCTTCTATTTTGACTTCTTTGGTTTCCCATTTGTTCCAAGCAGCAGTGGATGCATTTGATGGAGGCTCAACAATATTGCCTCTTACATGGTCCAACACTCCTGGATCTTCTAGGGTTAGATCGATAGACATCTTCCATGTGTGATAGTCATCTTTCTCATGGAGCTTGTCTTCGGTAGGAAAGAGTGTTGAGGACCTTGTAGTTCTTTTAGGATAGCCTTGCCATTCTTCTCTTTGGTGATTGCTCTTACTCTTGCTCGGGCTTTTTCTTCACCTCAGCTCTGATACCATGTTAAGTTATGGTATTTTCTATGCTTATAATAGTTTACTTCTTTTTCTTATTATATTCCACAGATTAGCAATCACATGTACATAAAGTAAAGTGCAGATAGAACATTAAATGATCGACAGAAAACAAGCCAAGACAAGAGACACAAGATGTGGCGGGTAGCCAGGGACAAACCCCACAATGTGTGGGGGAAACCCTTTGATCAAATCTTCTTTTATCTTCAATAATTCAGTAGAGAGAAATAGTACAATAAATATGATTCATATCAGCAGTAGCAAACCCTAGATCAACAGCATCAGCATTAGCGGCTTCATTATCAAACTAGGGCAGACAATATCTCACAAACTGACCGTCGGATTGACTTCATTCCACCACCAAAATTTGTGGCTTCTAGAGGAGGTTAAGATGAACCTACAACGTAGTTCAGATGAGAATATTTTCTAGGCTACGCAGGTCAATCTTTACTTCTGCAGTTGCAGCTTCAGTTTCAGTAGTTTCCGGCTTCAAACTAGGGCAGTCGATATCTTGCAAACCGTTCGTCGGATTGACTTCATTCCACCATCAAAAGTTGCAGATTTTAGAGGAGATTTAGATGAACCTACAACATAGTTAAGATAAGGATATCTTCTAGGCCACGCAGGTCAATATTTACTTCTGCAGTTGCAGCTTCAGTTTCAGCAGTTTCCGGCTTCAAACTAGGGCGGTCGATATCTTGCAAACCGTTCGTCGGATTGACTTCATTCCACCACCAAACGTTGCGTCTTTCAGAGGAGATTCAAATGAACCTACAACACAGTTCAGATGATGAGATATTCTAGGCCACGCAGGTCAATCTTTGGATCTGCAGTTGCAGTTTTAGGTTCAACAGCTTCCGGCTTCACATGTGTGAGAGAGAGACCCATTTCTACGCAGTAGAGAAGAGACTCATTTCTGCACAGTAGAGAGATAGAGATGTGATGAGAAGATTGAGTGCAAATGAGGAAAAGTACTCTTATATTTATACACAATGTTGGTGTTTGAATAGATGCGACTGTTGGACTTCTGAGCCTACATGAGTTGTAGGTCGGCTTAATAATAATTCCATAATCAAAATAAATTCATATCTCCTTGAATACTTATCGGAATCGGATGATCTTTATATCAATACTACACCTCTCGACAAGAGGAATCTAATAAAAATATTATCAACCATGAATAAGATGACCCACATGAACTTTTGCCCTGGTTGCAAATTTTAACAAAAATAGACTTGAATCTACTCTACTCATTAATGGAAACAACTAAAAGATTGTGAAATCACGAAGCATATAAGAGAAAGAATTCAATCACACATAACACAATTATTTTCTGGGGAAAGCCACACCTAAACACCTATGCTATCTATATATTTCATTAGTAAGAAAATATGAAAAGAGTACAATGCTTTTCTCAAGCCCGAAAAACCTTTGCACTATCTCTATCTGTCGCAGAACTTCCTAGACAATCCTTCGATGAATACAATATGCTCTGCTCAACCTTGAGCTCAACTTGCACAAGTATTTTCTATCCTCTGCCTGGCTGACTACCTTTGGCCAATACTTAGCCAAATTCCTAGCCTTCCAAGCTCCTACTTCCTTTCCCTCACAGGCTCCACGAAAAAACTTGTGCTTCCCATTGCTTGGTCTCACCAACTCATGCTCACCAAAACAATGATTAAACTTATTCCTTCATTCCTCCTTTTAAAGGGAATTCAAATGGTTAAAATTAGTGAGTTTTCTAACTCAAGTATGATTTATTTTAGGCCTTCTTCTGATTGCATACATCATCTATTTAATTTAGATGATTTTACAACTGATAGTGCACTATCCCTGAACTCCAATATCAATTAGGTCTTTCTCTGATCTGACATGTATGAGTTAATTATGAGTGAATCTTTAGTTTACTGGTTGATCACTACATGTAGCACCACACTTCACTTCAAGCAGCACCCCACTGTTCGATAGCTTACACCCCACTACTGCAGATTGCACCCCACTACTGCAGGCTGCACCCCACTACTGCAGGTTGCACCCCACTACTAGACCTCCCACTAATTCCTCCATCAATTGGAACTAGTTTAACTGACTTTAACTTAGTTAGACTGAATTAAATAATTACAACTCAAAATAAGCTCAACTAATGCTCCTAATTGTAGGAGACACTCTACATGACTCTAGTTAAACCCTCAACTCAAATTAATCGAGCCAACTAAGTCAAATTAACTTAGTTAACTATTACAAGTTGCCATGAGATGTGGAATTACAATTTTTTTCCCAATTTAATTTAAGAAAAAAGTTAAATTAGGTTTTTTCTTAATGTTATTTTCAACATTTATTGTTTCATTTTTCAACACGTCTTTGGTAGCCTGATTCATTGGAGAAGGAATTTAGGGTGACAAGAAAAGCTGAAAGCAAAATTAGGGCAACAAAAAAGTCTACCACTCACAACTATAAATATGGAAGTGTTGTTTCTCCTAGCCTTATAGTTATGATAAAAAATACACTAAAGTTAATAAGTGTGATGAGAAGAAAATATTTTACATAGATTGTGAAGAGGAGGAAGAAAAAGAACAAGAAATATCAAAAGAGGAAGATATACACTAGGAACCAACTCCAGAGAAAGAAGAAATGAATCCAACTATACGTTGTAGTGCATTGGCAGGAATTACCACTCAAACTCTCAAGATAGAAGGATATATCAAGAAGAAAAGCGTAATAGTGTTGATTGATTCAGGTAGTACCCATAATTTGATTCATTGTAAGATAGTCAAGGAATTGAATTTCTTTCTATATCCAACACCAGAGTGTGAAGTGATGGTTTCAAATGGAGGAACTATAAATTTCTCTGGAAAGTGCCATAATATCAATCTAACCATCGGGGAATATGTATTGAATAGTCCAATTCTTTCCATTCCAATCGGTGGTGCTGATGTTGTACTAGGAGTCCAATGGTTACAATCTTTAGTGAAAATAACTTTTAATTTTCAAGAAAATTTCTTGATATTTTTTTGGGAAGGAAAGGAAATTGAATTAAGGGGCATCATAGGGAAAACATGGAAGATAATCAGCTCCAATGGCATGACAAATATTTTGAAGAAAGAACAACGAGGCATAATTTCACAATTATGCTCACTAGAGGTTCAAACATCGAAATCATCTATTTCTATGGATCTCCAAAAAGTCTTGGATAATCATTCCAGTGTATTTGAGACTCCCAAAGGCCTCCCGCCTATTCATGATTATGATCATGCTATTCACTTGATTCCAGGAAGTGTTACTCCAAATATTAGACCTTACATATATCCCTAAGCCCAAAAGAGTGAAATTGAACGTATGGTTGCAGAAATGCTAGAGGCCGAAATAATTGA
Source organism: Pinus tabuliformis (assembly GCA_031772625.1). Taxonomy (NCBI): domain Eukaryota; kingdom Viridiplantae; phylum Streptophyta; class Pinopsida; order Pinales; family Pinaceae; genus Pinus; species Pinus tabuliformis. The sequence goes on along the minus strand of CM062820.1, from coordinate 419,305,416 downwards.
ACCTAGTCAAAGTTATTTCTCTATTCCAGTAGTATTGGTATGCAAGAAGTATGAATCATGGCGTATGTGTCCAGATTATAGGGAGCTCAACAAGCTTACTATTGAGGAATTGTTAGATGAATTACATGGAGCAATTTACTTCACAAAGTTGGATTTTCGTTCAGAATATCATCAAATTAGAATGAATACTAAAGACATTCTAAAAACAACATTCAGAGCTCATGAGGTTATTATGAATTTTTGGTCATGCCTTTTGGCCTTACTAATGCATCTTCCACATTTAAAGGTTTGATGAATTCCATTTTCAAACCCTTCCTTAGAAAATTTGTGTTAGTATTTTTTGATGATATACTATAAGTCTTGGAAGGATCATGTTCAACATGTTGATAGAGTGCTCAAACTATTAGAGGAGAAACAATTATATGCAAAAACCTCCAAATGTTTCTTTGGAGTATAGGAGGTGGAATATTTGGGTCATATTGTGATCCAAAATGGATTTTGGATAAACTCCTAAGTCTAAGTGTTCCTCACAGAGGAAAATGAAAGTCCAAGGAAGTTCCTCGAAATAGCCCCATTGCAGAGATCTTTTCCTTCTAAATCTACTGCAACTTAAATGGGCTAAAATGGACTTAGGATGCAGAAGTTATCATAAAAAAAGTTGCCCTTTGTTCTTTGGAAAAAGAGGCAAAATCCCCTAAATGGGAGAAAAACCCTTATATGGGAAATCACATCAGAAAAAGGCAAAAGGGAAGGACTTAGGCCGAAGGCGGGAGGCCCCCGATCGGCGATCTCCAATGTATCGGGTCGGAGACAAGCCCACATGCGATATCGGGACCCAGGCTATGTGACATGTGATTTCTGATGATCAGATCGACGGATCGGGTCGGCGCAGTCCATATTCGGACGGAAGAACCCCTGGGCCATTCCAAATGCGATATGCAATAGCGATCACGACGTGCAATCTCAGTCATTGGATCGGGAAAGGAATGGACGGCTAAGATTAAATCGACGGTCAGGAGATCTGCGATCCTCGATGCCAACACTGATGCGATGCGATCTAGACCGTCCGATAGGGGATCAGATCAACGGTCCACATTACATCGATGATCGATGATCCCCGATAGTAGGGCTAATGTGATAGCGATTGTGATAAGTGATAAAAGGTCAGACCCGATAGGATTTAAAAGCCCGATTTCATAAAATTTGAAATCCGAAAATTCAGATTTTCAATGTATTTCCCATGTAAATGGGTTTTTGGCCATTTGGCCATGCAACTATGCGATTGCGATAATACGATGGTTGGCAGACCCGAAAGGGATTATGTACCCGATTGTATAAGATTTGAAGTCCGGAAACACAGGATTTCTTTGTATTCCTATGTATTGAGGTTTTTAGACCTCCCACCCATGCGAAAACAATATTACGACTGAAGGTGGACCCGATAGAGATTTTAGGGGTGATTGAATGGGATTTCAAGTCTGAAAATCACACCCAATAACATATTTTGCAGAAATCTCTGTGTAATGAATTTTTCTCCGTTTTTGGGTTTTTTCCTATGAAACGGCCCCGATTCCTTCTGTAACTGCTCTTGATCATCATGCCATGCTGCAACAGGAATTTTTGCAGGCAATGATGCATTTTGAAGCCATAGAGCCAGATGACTAGTTGAACTGACAAGGAGTAGGGAAGCCGCAGAGGCACAGAGAGATGATTGCACGCAGAGAAACAGCCAGGGAAGCCAAAAAGTTGGGAAAATGCCTCAAAGGAGCCAGAGAGCATAATTGAGAGCACATGAAGAATAAGCTAAGCCAAAGCAGGAAGCTAAGGAAAAAAGAGAGCAAAGAAAGCAAAGAGCGAATGCGTAGATCAGCCAAGGGAGTCACTTGGAGGTCAAGTGAAAAGCCTGAGAATTGTCGTTGGTAGGAAGCCAAAACTAGAGCCAAAGAAGCCAGAGCCGAAGAGTGAGAGCGAGAACCACGAGCCAGAGCCAAGAGCCAAAGCCAGAGCTAGAGTCGAGCCAGAGCCGAGAGCCAGAGCGAGAACCGAGAGCCAAAAAGCCGGGAGCTTCAGAGCCAGGGAGAGATGGTGTTTTGAGCCTGTTGTTTTTGTGTAAAGCAGTGGAGTGGACCCAGGAGCTTGTAAAAGGGTTTTGCCATAATCCCAGAGAGCCTAGTCGAGTTGACTAGAGCTCAAGGAGACGTAGCCCAAGAGTTTTGGGTGAACTCCAAATTAAATTGTTGTCCATGTGTTTGTTTTATTGTTGCGTTGTTTACTGTTATATCTATGTCATATCAACATAAAAAACAGATTTTAAAGCACATATACAGTCAAAAAAATAAACACCAACATACACCTTATTTTCAAGCACATATTTAATTCCGCATGGGCTAATCATAATATCTTGGGAATAAATAAGCTTTAGAAGTGGGAGAGGTTCTTGTAAGTGTTGGGTCGTTAATATGCCATTATTATTGTCACTTGTGAACGTTTATTCCACCCATTTCTACCATTCTTCATCATGACATTTATTATAATTTATTATATAAATCCATTTTATGATGATTTATGCTCTTATATTATTTATTCTCCTTTATTTCTAATAAATTGATTATTATGCATTATTTTACCAATGATAGTTCTAATAAGTTGGTTGTAACATTATTCACCTTTTTTAGCCTCCAAGGTAACTTCCAGATTGAAGATTTGATTTTTAAATCTGCCAACTCAGAAATTCACTGGTTTAAGGAGTGACAATTTTGCGGTTGATATTCTGAGCAAATGAAGACGAATTTGGAAAATCCGGAACATGGGTTTTGTCCAGAACGGGCCCAATTATCTTCGCAAAGAACAGTTTGCCCAAATTCGGCTTGTACAAGGAGAAACACAGGGTTCTTTGAGCACGATTTTCTCAGATTTGCAGTTGCGGCCGCCCTCCAAACTTTAGCTGTAAACCCAAATCCGTCTTGCTTTTGTTGAAGAGATGAGAGGGAATATATTTTCTTGTTGATCATCTGGTTAGAATCAACCTAAATTTGTAAAACAAATCATGTTGTAATTATCTATGCTCTCTGATCTTTCTCTATTTAAATGAGAGCAAAGATCAGAGAGGGGGAGACTTCAGGGTGATTTCAGAGGGATTCGAATGATGGAATTGAGGATGAATTAGATATTCAGAATTGAGGATGGCAGAGAGAATGGATAATGGCTGAGAGATTGGGAGATTTCTTGTTGTAATCCATTGAAACTCTGCTTTGATATTTTAATATAAATCCAGTTGCCATTTCATCTTTGATCCTGAAGTAACCCAGCGGCATCCGCTGGTGGTTAAGGGCCCAGCCTCCGGTGGAGTACGCTGCTGCTGCTGTATTATATCTTTATGCTTCATGTGTGGTTTGATTTCTTTCTTTTACTCTATTCAGTAATCTGATGCACTTTACTGTTTTACATATCAACGCTGTTATATATATTTGATTGGATACTATTGTTATTTTCAACAGGAATGCTATGTTATCATTTTAACCTTGTATCACATTTCTATTCCTTTTGATAATTGATATAACATTGCTGTTCCTTACAGATTGACATTCGATTACAGATTAACCGCGCTGTATGTTCCTAAATCGGTACAACTGTATGATGTATTATTAATTTGTGACTGCCGTTTATTCGGGATTGCTGTTCCGTTACAATTGCTGTTACTCTATAACTGTGATTCATGCATATTGTATCGAAGCTCAGATTACCATTCCTTTTAATGATAAGTGTGTTGCGTGCTTGATTTGGATTGTTGTACATTCATATTCAGTTGCTATTCCATTTCTGAATTGTTGTTTCATTTCTATTGCTGTTCTATTTCCTTTTGCTATTTCATTTTACTTTCTGCCATTCCATTTACTTGCATTTACTGTTTTAGTGTGGGAGGAGGATCAAGGCTGTCGTGAGACACAACAGACGCTATTATGCTCCCAGATCCATGATCCATACTCTAATTCCTTTTCCTTCATCAATTTCTAGAGGAATGAGTTATTGCTACTGTATCCTCGATTGATGGTTATTTGAATGAATGATTTAGTTTCTTGCTGTTCAAATTAGATTTTGTTTCCAGCTTTCATTTACTTTTTCATTTTAAGCACTATACTGCAAAACATTACTCTTGAGTAAATAGCCGCCTCAGACTGAGTACACTCTTGAAATAAAAAGTCGTCCCTGGGTTGATGATTAATGTGAGGTAATTAGGAGTTCACAAGACACCTTTTTATCGCCCCACAGTAAGTTAGACAAGAAGCCTGAGTGCTCCATTTTCAGATCAGGTGGTATCAGAGCTGAGATTGATTAACCCCAACTTCAAAGGAGGTTATATCATAATGCTTGATTGACAGAGCAAAGATTGCTTGTCTGAAAGGTGTTTGAGCAGTCAAGGATTGATTGTCTGATTGATGTATGCTTTTTTGCAGACTAACTATTTTCTGAGTTTGCAGAGGCGAAGGGAAAGCTATTGATAGCTCAGTCCAAGGAGGACAAGAAGGAAGAAGGGCTGAAGGAATTCTTCTACCCCAAAAGAGCTCAAAGCAATCCTTAAAGCACAAGAGGTTTGTTGCAAAAGGTTGCTTGCATAAGCTCTTTATTAATCTTGTTTGAAGTTCTTTTATTCATTGGAAAAATGAGAACTTCTACAAGTGTATCCTCAAATTCCTCCTTCATCACAAGAGTATTTGATGAAGACATGAAGCAAGACTTGTCCACCATGATGGATATGGTGAGAGAAATGTATGAGGATGGAAGGAAGAGCAGCATACTTAGAGAGCATTTGAATTCCATGAAGGAAGAGAAGAAGTTGCTTTCTGACAAATTGCAGGGAATGGAGAGGCAACTTCATATTGAAAATATGAACCTGAAAATGATGCATGAGTTGGAGTCACAACCCTTTGTTGCCAAAGAAGCCTTGGTCAAGTATCATCTTGAAGAAGAGGTAAACCATTCCATTTTGTCTTCAAATTCCTCTAAGAATGCTTATATTGGTTCTTTTGAAAAACATACTAGAGGCATAGGTTCCAAGCTAATGTCCAAAATGGGCTATGAAAGAAAGGGCTTGGGAAAGCATTCACAAGGTATTGTTGAACCAATAATGGTTGAGGAAAGTCCTAAGTATTTGGGTCTTGGATATGGACAGTCTTATGGAGAAAGTTCTAAAGCTACCATGAAGACCATTGGAACAGCTCCAAGAAGGAGTTGCATTGCAGAGTGTGAAGATTGTGTTTAGGAGGAATGCAATAGCTTGAAACATCATTTGCAGGATACAGGTGTTCAAAAACACACACTTGAACCAGAGAGTTGTGGAAACTCTAACATCCTTGAAGAGGTTGATGGTGTTCCAAAGGGAGCCACTTCTTCATTTACTTCACCCCCTCATGAAGGCAATAAAAGTGAAAGAGAAAGGTATAAATCTGGTTCTAATCATATTCCTTTTGATTTTGTAAAGCATGGTAAATTTCCGCATAGATATGGGAAAAGAATAGCATGTTCCTTTTGTGGTTTGGATAACCATCATGTTTCTAGATGTTGGAAGAGAATGGCCATATACAGGAAAATTTTGAAGGAAAAGAAGCAAAAAGCCAAAGGTCCATTGGACAAGGCAAATCATGCTGTCAAAAGGATGCACATATGTTGCACTTACTGCCATAAGCAAGGGCATCTTGCTGAAATGTGTTGGACTTTGAATCCAACAATGCTTCCACAAAAGCTGAAGAAGGTGGAAAGAGAAGATGGCAGAAATGGAAAGGAAGTTTCCATGGATGATGTGTTTCAGAATGATTCACATGTTGATGTGCAGAAAAAGGAAAGACCTTTGAAATGGATTGGTAAGAATTGGTTACAGTTCTTTTCCAATTAAGGATTGCATGTCTATTGATGCATCTATTTGCATTTCCTTGTTGATGAGAAGCAAGTTGCAGGTTTCTACCAAGATGGTGAATGGAAAAGGGTTGAGTGGGAGACTCACTTTGTTGCTGCAACATTATATTTTGTTTCAGCTTCGAAAGTACAGTGTACTTAAGCGAAAGTTGAAGGATGAAATGCATGCATAAGCATGATGTTTATGAACATAGGGATGTTGATGTTTTCCTTGTATTTAAACATGTATGTGTAATTAACTTGAAGGGTTGATTGCTTTGTTGTAACATGCATGTAATGTTGACTTGAGGAAAGTTGACTTGGTCTCCAACATGGAGATAGTGATGGAATGTTTCATCTTTTGAAAAGAGTCCTAATGGTCTTTTTCTACATACTGGACTTGAAGGGTCATTTGTTTTAAAGGCATGTTTTGTGGGTTTGCTGTCTAGTCCATCATTTGTATGCAGATGTAAGACATGGAGGTGATGACAAGATGTGAAATCTGTTTCTTTTATTGAAGCAGGAATTTATTCCATCCAATTGTTGTCTAATAGTTGTTGTTGACAACTTTTCAAACAGGTACAAATGAGAATTTTGTGGAGCAGGTGTACTTCACATTTGTTTGAGCCACCTTGGATCAATGATCAAAGCAGAGAAGTTCAAACTACCTTCTGTGACCATCTAGGCAGGAGTTCTGTGGGAAGGCAACGAGGAAGGCAATTCTTCCCAGGAGGACCAGCATATCTAGGAAGGAAAGTGGTCAAAGGCTTTGGTTCAGAAGCACTATGCAAGGCAAGTGTATAGAGGCTGAAAGAAGAGGGTGTTGTTACTCTCATTTACTGTTCAGATCAGTATATCAGTCTTTTGGAGACCAAAATTTCTTTTAGTGGGAAGGCGTGATCCAAAATGGATTTTGGATAGAATCCTAATTCTAAGTGTTCCTCACAGAGGAAAATGAAAGTCCAACAAAGTTCTTAGAAATAGCCCCATTGTAGAGATATTTTCGTTATAAATCTACTGCAACTTGAATGGGCTAAAATGGACTTAGGATGTAGAAGTTATCATAAAAAGAAGTTTCCCTTTTTTCTTTGGAAAAGGAGGAAAAATCCCCTAAATGGGCAAAAAACCCTTATATTGGAAATCACATCAAAAAAAGGCAAAAGGGAAGGACTTAGGCCAAAGGTGGGAGGCCCCAATCGACAACCTCCGATGTATCAGGTCGGAGATAGGCCCGCATGCGATATCAAGACCCAGGCTATGCGACATGTGATTGTCGATGATGGGATCGATGGATCGGGTCAGCGCAATCCATATTCAAAGGGAAGAACACTCGGGCCGTTCCAAATGCGATATGTGATAGCGATCATGACGTACAATCTCAACCTTCGGATCGGGAAAGGAATGGATGGCTAGGATTAAATCGGTGGTCGGGAGATTGACGATCCCTGATGCCAGCACCGATGTGATAAGCGAGATGTGATGTGATCTGGACCGTCCGATCGGGGATCAAATCAATGGTCTAGATTAAATCGGTGATTGGTGATCAGTGATCCCCGATAGCAGGGCTAATGCGATAGCGATTGCGATAAGTGATAAAAGGTCGCACCCGATAAGATTTAAAAGCCCAATTTCATATAATTTGAAATCCGGAAATTCGGATTTTCAATGTATTTCCCATGTAAATGGATTTTTGGCCATTTGGCCATGCGATGATGCGATTGCGATAATACGATGGTTGGCAGACACGAAAGGGATTATGGACCTGATTATATAAGATTTGAAGTCCAGAAACACAAGATTTCTTTGTATTCCTGTGTATTGATGTTTTTAGACCTCCCGCCCATGCAACAGTGATATTACGACCGAAGGCGGACCCAACAGGGATTTTAGGGGCGATTCAATGGGATTTCAAGTCTGAAAATCACGCCCAATAGCGTATTTTGCAGAAATCTCTGTGTAATGAAATTTTCTCCGTTTTTGGGTTTTTGCCTATGAAATGGCCCCGATTCCTTCTGTAACCACTCCTGATCATCATGCCACACTGTAGCAGGTGTTTTTGCAGGCAATTGCATTCTGAAGCCATGGAGCCGTAGAGCCAGATGGCCAGTCAAACTGATAAGGAGCAGGAAAGTCGCTGAGGCACAGAGAGATGATTGCACGCAGAGAAATGTCTAGGGAAGCCAAAAATCTAGGAAAATGCCTCAAAGGAGCTAGAGAGCACAGGAGGAAGAAGCTAAGCCAAAGCAGGAAGCTAAGGCAAAAAGAGATCAAAGAAATAAAAGAGCGAATGCGCAGAGCAACCGAGGGAGTCACTTGGAGGTCAAGTGAAAAGCCTGAGAGATGTCATTGGCAGAAAGCCAAAACTAGAGCCAAAGAAGCCAGAGCCGAAGAGCGAGAGCCAGAGCTAGATCCAAAGCCGAGAGCCAGAAAGTCAAGGGCTTCAGAGCCAGGGAGAGATGGTGTTCTAAACCCATTGTTTATGTGTAAAGCAGTGGAGTTCAACCAGGAGCTTGTAAAAGGACTTTGCCATAATCCCAGAGAGCCTAGTCGAGTTGACTAGAGCTCAAGGAGACGTAGCCCAAAAGTTTTGGGTGAACTACAAATTAAATTGTTGTCCATGTGTTTGTTTTATTGCTGCATTGTTTACTGTTACATGTATGTTATATTAGCATAAACAACAGATTTTAAAGAACATAAATAGTAAAAAAAAATAAACACCAACATACGCCTTATTTTCAAGCACATATTTAATTCTGCATGGGCTAATCATAATATCTTGGGAATAAATAAGCTTTGGAAGTGGGATAAGTTCTTGTAAGTTAGACAAGAAGCCTAAGTTCCCCATTTTCAAATCATATTGTAGCTCATGAGGGTGTTAAGGTAGACCCTAACAAAATTAAAGCCATTAAAGAATAGAAAAATTCCACAAACCTAAAGCATCTTCAAGAATTTCTCGGGTTGATAGGGTATTATCACAAGTTTTTTAAGAATTATGGGAGAATAGCAATACTTCTAACAACACTACTAAAGAAAGATGCATTTTATTGGACAATAGAAATAACTAAGGCCTTTGAACATATTAAAGAGGAAATGTGCCAAGCACTAGTATTAGCTACACATGACTTCACAAAAACCTTTATTGTGGAATGTGATGCCTCAGGAAATGGAATTTGTGTTGTTTTAATGCAAGAAGGAAGACCCATTGCTTTTGAAAGTCGTCTAATCAAGGGAAAGTATATACACAAACCTATTTATGAGAAGGAAATGTTAGCAACACTACATGCACTAAAGCAATGGAAACCTTACCTAATGGGAAGGCACTTCAAGGTCAAAAAAAAAAATCATGATAGTCTTAAATACTTTTAGAAAAAATATTATCTTCAGAAGAGCAGCAAAAATGGGTCACAAAGATGTTGGGTTATGACTTTGAAATCATCTACAAAAAGTGGAAGAAAAATGTTGTTGCAGATGCACTCTCAAGAAAGGATGAGGATGTGGAAGCATTTATCTGTGTCATTTATATTATCCAATTTGATTGGATACTTGAAGTAAGGGATGAATGGATGAATGATGAAGAGGCGTGGACACTCATTCAAAAGTTGTGGCAAGATCACAATACATCTAATACATTTATCTGCAAAAATGATTCATTATGGTAGAAAGGTTGCTTATATCTTTGTAAGAATTCCCAACTCAAACAAAATATTCTTTTGGAATTGCACACCTACCCCTATGAGGGTATTCAATATTTTTAAAAACTTACCACACAGTCAAGAAGGAATTATTTTTGGGATGGCCTTAAATATGATATTCAGAAGTTTGTGGAAGAATGTTTGGTTTTCCAACAAAATTAAGTTGAGACAATTAGGACCCTAGTTCTGTTACAACCTTTATCCGTTCCAAGTCAGCATTGGGAGGAGGTCTCAATGGATTTTATCACAGGTTTACCCAAGTCTGAAGAAAAAAGTGTCATAATGGTGGTAGCTAATTGACTTACCAAATATGCACATTTTTGTGCATTATCTCATCCTTTTAAATCCAGTGCAGTTGCTACTGCATTTATGGAAACAATTCAAAAGCTACATGGAAACCCAAAGATTATTGTAAGTGACAAAGATCCCATTTTCACTGGAAATTTTTGGATGAAATTATTTTCTTGTCTTGGTACTCAATTAGCTCATAGCTCATCTTATCATCCTCAATCTAATGGGAAAACTGAGATAGTGAACAAATGTTTGGAAGGATATCTTCATTTCTTTGTATATGATAAACAAACACAATGAGTCAAGTGGTTACCTCTAGCTAAATGGTGGTATAACACTTCCTTCCATACTGCAACAAAAATGACCCCATTTATGGCACTTTATGGATATCATCCACCATCTATCACATCATATTTAAGAGAAAATTCTAAGGTTCAAGTAGTGGAAGATCACATTGAGCATCAACAACAAGTTCTTCAACTCTTAAAGGATAACCTCACTCTGGCACATAATTGAATGAAACAACAGGCAAAACAACATTACAGTGAAATAAATTTTAATGTCGGGGACTGGTTATTTTTAAGGATACAACCGTAAAAACAAATGTGCCTCAAGAAAGATAAGAAGTATAATAAATTATCACCCAAGTATTATGTTCCTTACAAAGTATTGCAAAAGATTGGTATTATGGCATCCAAATTGGACCTACCTGCATCTCCTTGAGTACGCCAATTTTTCCATGTTTCATGCTTAAAGAAGGTTATCAGTGACAAGCTCCCAATTTAAACAGTATTTCGAGAACTTGACAAAGAAGGAAAAATCATACTGTAACTTGAAAAAGTCATGAAAACAATATGATCCAGGGGATAAAAAATATGCTAAAAGATCAAAGTGCTCAAAATTTCTCGAAACTAGCTGTAAATCATAATGATCATCGTTTTTATTCCAATTCCACTTGAATCATCTCAATCTGAAACCGTATGTCAAACTTATCGTGTTCTGCAGTTTTTGGCAAATAACTCAAAATTCAACTTGTAGGGTTGACTGGGCCACTGACTGGTCAAACCATACAGGTGATGTGGTGCTATTGTCAGTAGGTGACTGGCATGTATGACAAATGGGTGGACCAATCACATGCTGACACATGGAAAGTTGTATAGGTGGTGTTGGAGCATTTTTATTGGTTGGTTGATTTTAGGTGGCCCAATCATGAGGCGACCGACCTCCACTGGATTTGACCACACTACCTACTAGTTACAAATCAACGACCAAATCATTGGGATGCAAGTTGAATCTTGTTATGACTACCCGATGGTTTATATTTAAATAAAAATTGTATTGGATTTGGCAAGAGGGGCAGGCACATGACCCTAGCCCCTTGTTTTACGGTGCACATATAACCATGTGGCAAGGAGCTGGGGGCAAAGTAGTTAGGCCTTGGTCCCATGTCTTGTGATAACACATACGTCCAACAACGTATGGGTTCTATTGATCACCATATGACCAACACTGAAGCGGAGGGTGCATAGCCGAAGTAGTGGGCGTGTTGCCTAGCCCCTAGGCACATGGCACAACACATGAACAACAATGGGGCTTGAAAATAGGTGCTTAAGGCCTCATTGGAGCATTTAAATTGGTGATAATTTGCACCTTTTTTGGTGGGATTTCTACTGTCCCGTGAAATTTTTTCACTTAGCAACTTGCCAAAAGAAAGGATTCACTGCCTAGTTAGCAATTTTGGTCATTTTGCAGGAAAGATAGTAGAGAAATGGATATTGAGGCATGACTTGGTAAAGTTTCATTCTTTTTTAGCCCAAGAAGATCCTAAACAGGGGTTTTTCGGTGTTCTGGACACAATGGAAGCATTGTTTTGTAATTTGAGCGTTATATGTTGATGTAAATAACATTTTGAGCATATAATAGAAAGGGCCAACATTGGAAGCTGGACCGAGAGATGTAGCCTAGGAGTGGTGAACTCAGTCATTAAATTGTTGTTTGTGTGATGTTTTTCATGATCTATTTTTCTTTGTTTTATTTCTACAAAACTTAACTAAAAACACTAAGTTTATGTGCTTTTGCAACTTGATCCATTGCCTAAAATACATAAACTTGCTTGTAAATTTTCCAAGAAACCTTCAAGTTTTTAATTTTAGATCATTTTGGTATCATAGCATGGTTGTTTTGAAGGTTTGACTATGTTTGCAAGTGTTTTCTTGATGCTTACAAGGTTAAATTTGAAAAGAGGAGGAGTGCTTGAAGAGCCAAACCCTCAAATTGGCTCAAGGAGGTCACAAAATCCTCAAACTCCACCAGTCATGGCACATGAAGAAGGACATGAGATGATGTATGAGGATGAGAGAGCTTTCAGAAAGGCTTTCTATGATATGTCTGAAATGGTGAGAGTGTTGTATGAAGAGAACAACAAGGTTGCAAGGAGAGAGTTCAAATCAACAAAAAGATAATGGTGGTGATGGGAGTAAGCCTCCATCACCACCTCCTCCTCCACCTCCATATTCACCTCCATCCTCACCTCCTTCCTCACCTCCTTCAACACCTATACATACTCCTCCTAGATCTCCAAAAGGACATGCTAAGTCTCCTTTACTTAAGCTTGATGTCGAGTTTGAAATGCATATGTACAATGGAGAAGTAAATTCTGAAAAGTTGGATAATAGGGTTCATCAAATTGAAGTCTATTGCAGGATTCAAAGGATTAAGGATGACGTGACCAAGATCTAGCTTGCTTCTCTTCATTTGAAAAGTGTAACTTTCATCTAGTGGGAGGCCAGAACTCAAGAATATTTGAAGAAAAGTGCTAAAATTATCTCTTTGTGGAATGATTTTCTAGTTGCATTAAGAAGGAAATTTTATCCATTAGCTTACATGCAAAAAGAAATTATGGATTGGAAAAAATGTAGACAAGCTAAGGGTCAAAGTGTCCAAAGTTACACACAAAAATTTAGAAGAGATTTTTGAGCCCATGAAGATCCTAAACATGGGGTTTTGGGTGTTATGGACACAATGGAAGCATTATTTTTGTGATTTGAGCATTGTATGTTGATGTAAATTACATTTTGAGCATATCATAGAAAGGGCCAACCTTGGAAGATGGACCCAGAGACGTAGCCCAGGAGGGGTGAACTCTATCATTAATTTTCTTTTGTGTGATGTTGTTCATGGTCTATTTTTCTCTATTTTATTTCTACAAAACTTAACTAGAAATACTAAGTTTATGTGCTTTTGCAACTTGATCCATTGCCTAAAAGACATAAAATTGCTTGCAATTTTTTTCAAGAAACCTTCAAGTTTTTAATTTTAGATCAGTTTGCTATCATAGCATGGTTTTTTGAAGGGTTGACTATGTTTGCAAGTGTTTTCTTCATGCTTACAAGGTTAAATTTAAAAAGAGGAGTGCTTGAAGAGCCAAACCCTCAAATTGGCTCAAGAAGGTTAGAAACTCCTCAAACTCCACCAATCATGGCACATGGATAAGGGCTTGAGATGATGTCTGAGGATGAGAGAGATTTTAGAAAGGCTTTCTATGATATGTTTGGAATGGTGAGAGTGTTGTATGAAGAGAGAACAACAAGGTTGCAAGGAGAGAGTTCAAATCAACAAAAAGGTAATGGTGGTGATAGGATTAAGCTTCTACCACCACCTCCTCCTTCACCTCCATCCTTACTTCCTTATTCACCTCCTTCAACACCTACACATACTCCTCCTAGCTCTCCAAATGGAGTTGTTAAGTCTCATTTGCTTAGGCTTGATGTCAAGTTTGAATTGTCTATGTATAATGGAGAAGTAAATGCTTAAAAGTTGGATAATTGGTTTTGTCAAATTGAAGTCTACTGTAGTATTTACAGGATTAAGGATGATGTGACCAAGATCCAACTTGATTCTCTTCATTTGGAAAGTGCAACTCTCATCTTGTGGGAGGCCATAACTCAAGAATATTTGAAGAAAAGTGGTAAAATTATCTCTTTTTAGAATGATTTTCTAGTTGCATTAAGAAGACAATTTTATCCATTAGCTAACATGCAAAAAGAAATTATGGATTCACAAAATATTAGACAAGCTAAAGGTCAAAGTGTCCAAAGTTACACAAAAGAATTTAGAAGAAGAGCTTCTTTAGCCTATGAAGATCCTAAACATGGGTTTTTGGGTGTTCTGGACATAATGAAAGCGTTATTTTTGTGATTTGAGCATTGTATGTTGATGTAAATTACATTTTGAGAATATAATACAAAGGGCTAACATTGGAAGCTGGACCTAGAGACGTAGCTCAGGAGGGTTGAACTCTGTCATTAAATTTTTGTTTGTGTGATGTTATTCATGGTCTATTTTTCTCTATTTTATTTCTACAAAACATAACTAAAAACAATAAGTTTATGTGCTTTTGCAACTTGATCCATTGCCTAAAATACATAAACTTTCTTGTAAACGTTTTCAAGAAACCTTCAAGTTTTTAATTTCAAATTAGTTTGGTATCATAGCATGGTTGTTTTGAAGGTTTAACTATGTTTGCAAGTGTTTTCTTGATGATTACAAGGACAAATTTGAAAAGAGGAGGAGTGCTTGAAGATCCAAACCCTCAAATTAGCTTAAGGAGGTCATAAACTTCTCAAACTCCACCAGTCATGGCACATGAATAAGGACATGAGATGATGTCTGAGGATGAGAGATCTTTCATAAAGGTTTTCTATGATATTACTAAAATGGTGAGAGTGTTGTATGAAGAGAGAAAAACAAGGTTACAAGGAGAGAGTTCAAATCAACAAAAAGGTAACGGTGGTGAAGGGAGTAAGCCTCCACCACCACCTCCTCCTTCACCTCCATATTCACCTCCATCCTAACCTCCTTCTTCACCTCCTTCAACACCTACACATACTCCTCGTAGATCTCCAAAAGGACATGCCAAGTTTCCTTTGCTTAAGCTTGATGTCAAGTTTGAATTGCCTATGTACAATGGAGAAGTAAATGCTAAAAAGTTGGATATTTGGGTTTGTCAAATTGAAGTCTATTAAAGGATTCAAAGGATTAAGGATGGCATGACTAAGATCTAGCTTGCTTCTCCTTGTCTAGAAAGTGAAACTATTATTTGGTGGGAGGCTAGAACTCAAGAATATTTGAAGAAAAGTGGTAAAATTATCTCTATTTAGAAATATTTTGTAGCTGCATTAAGAAGGTAATTTTATCCATTATCTTACATGAAAAACAAAATTATGGATTGGAAAAATTTTAGACAAGCTAAAGGTCAAAGTGTCCAAAGTTACACACAAGAATTTAGAAGAAGAGCTTTAATCTTGGCTGTTTATTTGTATTCACAAGATACTCTCCTTAAAAAAATAGGTGGATTACATAGTTATTTGAGAAAAATTACTTTTTAATCCCACCAATCTAGATGAATTATGCATTTAGGAAACTCATTTATAAGCAAGAGGAGAGAATGTTCCTCAAGAGACTAGAAAGAGTCCATCCAGATCTGGAGACAAAGGAAAGGGGAAGTTTAAAGGAAAAGGAAAAAGAATTCTACAGTCAAGAAAGAGGGAGAGAAACTTACCTGTAAACATTGTTCGAAAGAAGGCCATGATGAAGACCATTGTTGGAAACTACATCAATAAATGAGATCAAAGAATTTTAACAATAAGCGCAAACAAAACACTACTACAACAACTCAACAAGATCTAGGATCTGATTCAGGTGATGAAACCGAAATCACAACCATGGGAATGAAAGGTAAATCTTCTATTGCAAGTACTAGTTATTCTAGTAAACCTATTGAGTCTCAAAATGATAAAGAAAGAATTGGGCTTTTCCATATTAGGGTCATTACAAAACATACCAAAGTTGACACCTTGTTTGATAGTGGATCCCAAGTTAATTTGATTTCTGAAGCTATTGTCAAGAAGCTAAACTTAGAAACCACACCTCATCTTAAACCTTACCCTTTGGGTTGGGCATGTGAGAATGCCAAATTGCAAGTGACAAGAAAATGTAAACCTAAATTTTCCATCATTGCAAACTTTATTGACGAGGTAGAGCTTGATGTTGTACCACTTGACATATGTGGAATTGTTTTAGGAAGTCCATACTTGTATGACCAAAAATTCATATTATATCTTCATGAGAAAAAATATCATCTTTTTAAATATGGATTTGAGTATATTGTTAGAGTACATCACAAGAAGATGATTTTGTCTCTTGTAAGTGCTGATCAAATGAAAAGGCTTGTAAATGCTAGGTTGAATTTTGTATTGTTGATGATCAAACCAAAAGATACCGCTGAATCTGAAGCTTTCCAGGGATGTGATTCAAAACTCAAGCATGATTTGGTTGAAGTTGTTAACACATTAAATAATATTTTTTAGGAACTTGAAGGGTTTCCTCCTAAAAGATGAATCCAACATGAGATTCAATTGCAACATGATTCACCTCTTCCAAACATTGGCATGTACAAAATTTTAGTTTTGGAAAATGAAGAGATCAAGAAGTGAATTCAAGAGCTGCTTTACAAAGGGATCATTGGGCCTAACACATCTCCTTGTGGTTCTCCTATTGTATTGTTCCCAATAAGGATGGTTCATGGCACATGTGTGTGGATTTTAGAGCTTTAAACAAAATCACAATAAAGAATCGTTATCATCTTCCTCGTATTGATGATTTGCTAGACCAATTAAAGGATGTTGTATATATCACTAAGTTAGAGTTTAGGAGTATTTATCATTAGATAAGGATTGCTAAAGGTTTGGAAGATAGATTTGAAGACAAAACAAGGTTTATTTGAATGGTTAGTTATGCCTTTTGGACTTTGTAATGCACTTACAACATTCATGAGAATTATGAATCATGTGTTGAGACCATTCATTGATGATTTTGTCATAATATACTTAAATGATATTTTGATTTTCAGTAAGACTCGTGAAGATCATGTAAAGCATGTGAAACAAGTTTTAGATGTATTAAAGAAATAAAAATTGTATTTGAAGATGACTAAGAGTGAATTTGGAAAAACCTCTTTGGTTTATTTAGGTCATATTGTAGGAGGGGGTGAATTGAAGATTGATCCCTCAAAATTTGAATTCATTGTAAATTGGCCTAAACCCAACAATGTAACAAAAGTTAGTAGATTTTTGGGAGAACCCCAATATTGGAGAAAGTTTATTGCTAACTTCTCATATATTGCAGCTCCACTACATGCTTTGACAAGTGTCAAACATGTATTTCAGTGGGGAGGGAAGCAACAAAAAGCCTTCAATACATTGAAAGAGAAAATCAGTACAACACCAATTCTAGCACTTCCCAATCTTAAGCAACCATTTGAGGTTATAATTGATGCAAGTAATTATGCCATGGGAGCTTATGCCATGGGAGCAGTTTCGATGCAACATGGTAAGCCTATTTGTTATCATTCTGAAAACTTTACGAATGCAATAATTAACTATTCAAATTATGATAAAGAGTTGTATGCTTTGGTACAAAGCATAAAGAAATGGAAGCATTATTTGATGGGTAAAGAAACGATTATTCATAGTGACCATCAAACTTTTCAATATTTACAATCGTAAAACAAGCTACAACAAGCTCGACATTTTAGGTGGATGGGATTCCTACAAAAATTTCATTTGGTAATTAGGTACAAGAAAGGTATATACAACAAAGTTGTTGATATGCTGTCAAGGCCTATTGTTAATGCATTTGTAATTCTTAAGCATAACTCAATCATGCATGAAATTTATATTGAACAATATGCTCAAGATGATGATTTTAAAGATGTTTATGCAACTTTGATTTAAGGAAATCATGTTGAAGACTTGGATTATCATGTTCATAACAAGTTGTTGTATCATTTTGGCAAGTTATGTGCTCCACATGTGTTACACTAAATTTTGTAACCATGATTGTCGATTCAGATCTCTCGCCATTTGATGAATGTCTCAAGTGAATCCCCTATGAAGCTTGAAGTAAAATAATTCCAGGGACAAAAGGAACTTTGGGTTTCATTGCTTAGAAACCAATTTTAAGTATATGCACAATTTTCCTAGACATTACCTGCACATGTGCAGTTTTTACCATTGTGACCTGGACAATTCTGTGCATTATCTTCCACTATAAACTGTGTAATCCTGTTCACGCAAGTAAAAATAAAAATCAAATTCTAGAAGCTTTGATGGAGGAATCTTATACAAATTAGAAACCTCGAACTACTACATACTTGTGCCTCATCCCTTGGTCCATGGAACTAGTATCCTACTCTTAAGCATCATATACCTTGAGAAGAGGAACTAGAAACCTCCTCCTCTTGCCTATAAATTAAGCATAAGACTAGAGGAAGGAGAGAGACTTGGATTTGTAAACTTATGCTGCTAATTTTGGGTCTGAAGAGCTTGTCATCAAGGGAAGGAATGAAGACCATTGGAAGAGGCTTGTGACATTAAGGAAATCAAGTTGTAAGCTTGTTCTCCTTTGAATTTAATACAAAGAAGTTGTTATTTCCTAATTGCGTCTATTTTTATGTTATTTGAGAGATTCCTCGATCACTAGCATAATTTATAACTGATTATTGATTCAACTATATGTTGTATGTTAAGTTAGGGATTTCATTTACCTTTGATTTTATATGTGAGATGCTTTGATCCCTTTGAATACCTTTTTCTATGCGGATCTCTTTTGGAGCATCATGGAGAAGTTGTGGAAAACATTGGGAAAGCCTCTAAGGCATTAATGAAAAGCTGGTTGTGGAAAGCACTAAAATGAATTTTACAAGTGCATCTCTAATAGGTAAGTGATTCTTAGCGTACTACATGTTTCGTGTTTCAGCCATATAGTAAGGAAAGGTAGAAATCCTTTTGATGTTTGTTACTAGGTTTGTTGAAATCTAGGGGGATTGCTTTTGTTTGCCTAACACATTAGTGACTGTTTTGGGGAACGAGAGTTCCTTTTCTTGTGTCTTGTTATGGCCCTTGACACTTTTAGACCCTTTTAAGAATTGAAATTTCTGATTTGAGACCTTTGTTTTTTTTTCCTTAAGTTTTTAAGTCTACGTAGTTTTCCTATAGAAACAGAGTGCAAATTTGCACAGTTTTTGTGGTGTACAATATGTTTGTCCACTAAATTGAACTAGTGACCTCCACAACCCTGTAAATTTTTTGAAAGAGATAGGGTTTCTCTGATTTAAGTCCTGATTTTTTGTTTTTATGATTTCTTTAGCTTGTTTACGGTCTTATAGAGTCTTTCAATTTGATTGGCTATTTTGAATTTTCTTTTGGAGAAATTCTTAATTTGATTTCCTTTGGTCATTACTTAGAGGATTGTCTCAGTTTCCTAATAGTTTGATCACCTTTGAGTGTCATCACTTTTGATCTTTGGAATTTTCACCCAATTTCCTTTACTTACACTTGATTTGTTCTTTAGTTACACCGGTGAAGGAAAATAACCTTGTTCTTTAGCTGATTTGGAATCATATTGTGTTTGTTTTGAAAACTTCTCTTGCATAGATTACATTTGTGTAGCTAGAATTCATAACATGAATGGAAATTGTGCATAGATTACACTTGCATAGTTTTTAAGCAAATTGTGAATAGATTAAATTGCATGGTTTGGCACTTAAGGCTTTGAATTGCATTGGAAAATTAGAAGTGTTGCATTCTGGAGTTAATACTTTAAAGAAGAAACTCTCTTTTTAATTTATCTAGGATTCATCAAAATGAAAAGATCACAATATCATGTTCAATTGCATTAAAGTTTTGATTTACATCATAACATCATCAGTTTCACATCCATTTATCCATTGAGTAAGTAACAACTTAAAAAAAACAACACTAATAAAATCAATTATAATTTCTATTATTTTAGGGCTCTTTCCACCTACATTAGGTCAAGTTGTAGGGATTTAAAATAGGGAAGTGATTTAACTTTACAAAGCTGCAAAAAAACACTAGAATATTGCGATAGGGAGTAAATCCATTTATTATAGTTTGGCTTTAGGAAGCTCCTCTAACAACAGAGTTAATAACAAAATCATATCAAACCCAGTGGAGTGATTGACCCCACTTCATTGGTTATGGTAGAGTGATTTTACACGTATTAAAAATGGTGCTGAAAGGTGATTGGGAGTCACTTGAAGGATAAAACTCATATTTACCATGTTTAGGAACCTTAAAGGGGATTGAGCTTTGTTACTCTACCCTTGCATGTACATCTGATCTGCGACCGTCCCCCCTAGTTAAATTGTCATAAGTGGTAACCTTAGAGACCATAATCTTAGGGTTATTACCCAAGGTGACAATGGAGGGGAAGTATTTGTTGTACCTAGAAAAAATGTTGGCTAGAATCACTTGGAACTTTTTGGAGGGTATTCTTCACTCTAGATGTCATAAGTGAAGTTACTTGCACCAGATCGTGTTCATTAAGAAGGTTGTCAGCGTAAATGGTTCCACTTACACTATCTTCATTCACTTTTCACATTGATCTTTGCGAAGTTGGATTTCATCACCAACTAGTGATTTCGCCGTGAAAACTTGGTTTGCATAGTTTGACTCCTTAGATTTACTAATGTTTTTTATTTTTTTGTTTTTATTTTTTACAGACCTCAAGTGTGGATTGCGAATTTGGATTGTTAATATTGTTAAATTTTTAACTAAAATTCACTAAAGTTGAATCTAATGGAAAAGATTTTGGAATTTACTAACCAAGGAACCCCTGTTAACAAGAATCCTATTCCTTTTACTTATTTTGGAAATGTTGGTCCTCCTTATATGGCTACATTGTCATTACCTAGATTTACCGTATGTTTACCGGTATGGTTTCTTTCAACTTCATTGGCCTCAAATACTCAATTTGTTCCACCTCAACCGAATGCTTCACCTCAACGGAGTTCACCATCTCAATATCACCAACCTCATGTTGACCCTTTACCTTCATCAACCAACATGTCCTCCTCCCTTTCTTCTTCTTCGCTTGGTAAAAGATGCTAGTAACCAGGCAACTAAGAAGAAGAAGAAGAAACAAGATAAGAAAGAAGTCAACCAACCAACCATGGATGTAAGTATTACTAATGTTGAGGAAACTTCCAACATGCATTACAAGACCAAATACCCTTGCAAGCTTTGTAAGGGTGACCACTTCCTCATCAATTGTCCTGGTATTCCTAAGGTCTTGGAAGCATGGTTAGAAAACTCTTATCGACTTACTATTGATCCATTAACCAATGATTGTCAGGTTTCACAGAAAAAGGGTAAAGTTAGGTTTCCTTGTAGGTTATGTGAAAGGAGTCACAAAAATCACCTTTTTCCTCACATGGATGAAGCCTCAAAATTTTTGGAAAAACTTACTATTCCACATCAACAAATTCCAATTGGTTACCATAAATTTTCTCCCAACCTACCATCAGTTGACGAAGTGATTGATCTAATTCCAAGTCCATTCAATCCCACTCTTCCACTGGAGAGTGAAACACATATCACTCAGGTTGATGAACCATTGGTTGATCAAGTGGTCAAATCTAGTCCATGTTCGGTCGATCCCACTCTCCCTTTAGAGAGTGAAATTAACACTGCTCAAGTTCTTCTTGTTACTTCAGATTCTTCTACAAAAGGGCGCATTTCACCTGTTTCCATGGAACCCCCTCCAAGTACTGAGGTCATTTCCTTTGATTGGAGTAGACTTATAGAGCTTCGTATTCCTTCTTCCACCCCTTTCCAAATCATTGTGAAAACATATTGTAAGAATGTGCATTGCACAAACATCGATGAGGGTGCTTATGTTAGTATTTTATCCTCAACCGCTTGGCAAGCTTTGGGTTCCCCTTAGCTTGTGCCTGTTACATAGAATTTGTTAGCTTTTAACAAAACCATTAGAGAGCATTTAGGGACCCTTCCTAAGTTACCTATTACTCTGGAAGGAAAAATTGTCTATATCGATCTTATGGTAGTCCAAGGCCCCTTGGATTTCAATTTTCTCCTTGGCCGAGACTATGTCTATGCCATGAAAGCTGTCGTATCGAGAATCTTTCGTGTGATGTCTTTCCCTCACAATGGAAACATTGTGACTATTGAACAACTTTAATTCGTTGTTCTTGATTCAACTACTAGCTGTTACATAGCAATTTGTCATCGTTTGTCACCGTCCCTGTTACCCCTCACCCACACACTGGAGGACTCATTCCAGGACCTGTGAAAAGTGACATGACCTGAAACCACTTGCATCATATTCCTCTAAGTATGAGCTTCATATGCCCTGAAGACATCTCCTGCAAAATACCCATGAAAACAACTATTTTTGCATTAGCGCGGGTCCACAGTTCACTGCCCGCGCCAATGAGGGAAATCCTCTAAAAAGGGCGCGCCATTGGCGCTCTGTCTCAGAGTCGCACTCACGCCAACCGAATTGAGTAAAGTTTTCAACGAATAAGCTTCCGAAGGTTCTCCTTAACCCATTCACCAACTGAATCTATGTTGAGCTAGGATGGTTTGGCTTCGAATCTCCATAGAAGGGAAGTGGTTTGCCACCTTTCATGGAAGTTTCCAAGTGATAAAGCCAATCCCATGAATAATGTGGTTGATCCTATCTCTTTCCTCTCTATCTATAAAAGCTTGTCTTTATGCCTTGAGCAAGCTGGTCAGTAGTTCCAGCATAGTGATAGAGAATACCAGGAGTTCAAGAGTTTGAAGTTGCAAGAGCCTTCTTTACACCCATAAGGCCAAATCTAAGTAAGGAGATTCTTGTCACCCAAAGAGAGAGAGGCTTGTTCCCTATCACAACAAGCTTTGCAAGACTTGTATAGCTGACTACCCAGCCAAACGAGGATTTGACGTCAGAACAATGGTTGTATTCTTCTTTGTTATTTATCAATAATAGATGACTATCATTATGGTTCCACTCTCATTGTCCTATGTTTAATGTTGAGTTATATCTTTTTTGACTGATATATAATTGCATCTACTAGATTTTATGCTTGTATTCGTGTTATTCTTTGCATGTGCAGGTGTCCCATCATGGAGATCGTGGGGATTGTGACCGGCTGAGGCAAAGGAACGAGAGCGATGTCTCTTCTACGAACATTAGCATTGGAATCCAAGTAGGTTCTCACCATCCACTTTTTATTTGCAATTAGGAACTTGCGTGATAGCATTGTGTGATTGTTGCTAGACCCAGTCTGGGCTAGTAGGGATCATCTCTGTCCGCAGAGAGGATTTACCTCCACAACAATTTGGCGACTCCGCTGGGGAGTCTTGTCTCTTTGGTTCTCTTGTTTGATTGCTTAGATAGCTTTCTAGGTTAGTTTTCTTGCTGTCTCTTGCTTCCTGGTCTGCCTGGATACTGTTTTCAAGCCCTGGATTGCTTGTTTTCGTTTTTGATTTAGCAAACTTGATTAGCGCGCTTTTTAGCCTTACAGTCGCGCCAATTGGTGCAAGTTGCTCAAAGACAACCCGCGCCAATCCCATAAAAGCGCGAGTTGCAGCCTGACAGTCGCGCCAGGCCTGTCAACTTTTCTAGTTTGCTTGTTTTCGAGCCCTCTGAGCTTGGATTGGTATTTTGCCACGTCTTTTTCAATTACTGGAGTGTGTTTGATCCTTGTTTGACTGATTTTAGACCTCCATCCTTCGGGTGTTTGCCTCTTTCTATCGATTTCACATTTTAGCCCTAGGGCATCTAGTGGCTTTGTGCGTCGAGCCTTCCGTAGGAGTCTTGGGTTCTTTGATCGTCCAGTCGACTTTTGTGGTTACTTTTGCACTTTCTCAGTAGTTGTCAAAGCCTTTTATTGATATTCAAGTGATTTGCTTCTTTTCCGCTTGGATTTCGCTTGGCTTTGTTTGGGCTTAGATTACATAGCTCATAGAGGTCTTTGTGTTTTCTTCTTGGTTTGAAGGACTATCTTGGTGTTTTGGGGATTCGATTGTGTTCTCATTGAGTGAAATTTGTCTCTTTTGCTCGGTGTTATTATCTCTCAAAATTTGTTTAGTGCACTTTGCCATTGAAAAGAAAACGAACAATCTCTTTTGCGTTGAATTAGTTAATTGAAATTAGAAGCTTTTCATTGATTAGTGATTTAAAAAAAAAAAAAGTTTCGTTTATTGTCATTAGCTGCATTAGAGTGGTTCTTGATTGTTTGTGGTCATTTTGTTTGAAAAATTCTCAACTCTCTCGTAGTTAGTATTCATCGAACGAAATGATGTTCTTTGGCATATAGTTTGCATTTAGGGAATTGTGAGAGATTACATATGGTAGGACCTGGAAATTGAAACTTAACTAAAGATCAACCATAAAATGAACTGAATGAACTTAAAAACGCATTGGAACATAACGCTCACTGATTAGAGGTCTAGGCTAGAGACGTGCTCCGGCGTCGTTAAACCTAGTCACTATTGTTTCACATTACGGTTGGGTGATTCCTCCTTTTGTGACTCGATAGTGGTCTAGCACGGACTTGAGCTCCCATGTACCGTTGCGTATATAGGGGAGACCCCACTAGGTTATCATCCTTTATCCACAGGAAGCCATGTCTGCCGCCTTACAAGCCGTAACGCACCGAACACAGCATTCGGGAAGATTGACTGCCGTACGGGAAGTCCTTGGTTTTCATATGACTGCCAAGGTGTATATGCAGTTTTATGGATTTGTTTGGTAAACCCTTTTGCCTAGTTCTCCAGAGCAGTCACTTTTGATCCTTTTCAGACTCCTTAAAAGAAAAGGCTCACTTGAGCAGTTTGTCACTTCGGGCTCACAAAACATTTGAAGGCGACTAGAGTCACCTTTTTGTCCTTTTCTCAACTCTTAAAACATGAAAAGGTCAAGTTGTGTCTTTGCGTCTTAAAATTTATTTGGCCACGATTAACATTACCTGGTTAGATCTTGTGTGCGTTAGTTTGAGTAGGGTCCTTTATTGTTAGATTCCCTTAGGTCTTGTTTGAAGTTTATCATCCTGGCTGAACCATCGACTCCCGTTCCGAGTGATCAAGGGTCTCCGTCTTCCGTTGCTCCTGAGGTACCGGTTGTGAGTGATACTCTTCCTGTTATCCCGAGTATCCAACCGATCAACTCTCGTGCCCCGGGCGACGAGGATTACGAAATCAATTGGAACCCCATCTGGGAGCCTGACGAGGACGATATTCCTTTTACCCCCCTTGGTGTTTCGTCTCCAATGTCTACCTCTCACATGGATGAGACATCTCCTAGAGTAAGCGAGACACCTGTTTTGTCGAATATCGACACTCCTATCCCAGCTACTTCTCCGCTCCCCCCACGCTACAAGTCGTTGAGGGATAAAGTAAGTGCCAGGATCCCTGCTTCGAGTATGTGGGACCCCCACATCACTCCCACCTCGGGGTCTTTTGTTTCACAAGTCCACACTACACCTGTCACTTCAGTTCCGACAAATCCAATTGTTTGTGTAGCACATTCAACTCCGGTTGTTAGTGCCGTTACAATGTCTTCAGCTTTGAACACTGGTGCTCGTCCCCCTCACGGTCAAGTGAGTAGTGGCCAGCCGGCACACACACCTAAAGTTATCCATCCTGCACAAAGTGCACCACCCTCTTCTGGTCCTGTCCCAGGAGGGGGGCCATATGATTCCTATGGACAAGCTGTTCAGGATCCGAATGCGCAAGGTCCATTCTATTATTACGATTCTACTGGTCAATACCTTCAACTTTCTCAACCCTTGCCTACTCAACCTATTGTTGAGGTTTCGGTACCATTATCCGTTACTTGGAATGCCACCACTTTCCATGGGGGCCAAGTAAGGCCTGCACAGCTTCAGGGACCGCCTAACCAAGGCCAGCCATCTTATGTGCAAACCCCCCAAGGGCAGCAATATTATGGCCAGTCTCACCTAGGACAACCTGGGGGCCTACAAGGACAACCCTATCAGGGACAACCTTTGGCCATTGGTGGTCCATCTTTTACTTATCTGACTCAACCTTCTGGTTACCCGGGGCAACCTGGTACCTAGCAAGGTTACCCGTCTGGACAACCAGGACAACCTTACATCCAACAAGGTCAACCTGGTATCCAGCAGGGTTATCCCTCTGGACAAGCAGGACAAACTTATATTCAGCAAGGTCAACCGGCAGTCCAACAGGGGTACCCTTCTGGGCAAGGGGGTCAGCCTTCTGCACAGCAGGGCCAACCCACTGCCCAGCCTAGTCATCCCTCTGGACAGGCTGGCCAACCTCAAGGTCAACCGGCCGTCCAGCCCGCTCAACCATCTGTTCCGCAAGGACAACCCTCGGTTGCTCAAGGACAACCTGGTACCTAGCAAGCTCATCCTTCTGGGCAAACGGGTCAGTCCCAAACCCAACTAGGCCAACCTTCCGGCCATATGGTCCAAGCTCAACCTATTCAAGGACATCCTTCTGGGCCCCAGACTCAAATTGGTTATCAAATGCAAGGTGGGCCACGACCCCAACCTTCTTACCAAGCGCAGCCTTCTTATCAGGCTCAGTATGGAGCTCAGCAAATGTATGGCTACCAGCAACCCCAGGGGCAAACTCAATTTACCCCTTATCAAAATTATCAACAAATGCAGGTCACTCCTTACTAGAATTATCAACAACAGTACGTTGCACCTGCAGGTCAAGTTTCTAATCCATGGGGTGCTAGGGGGCAGACCCAGGGTCAACTGTCTCCTTATGGACATAATCCTTATGGACAGAATCCTTATGGACAGAATCCTTATGGACAGAATCCATATGGACAGAACCCCTATGGGCAAAATCCCTATGGGCAGAACCCTTATGGGCCAGGCCCATCCGGACAAAGTCCATGGGGGCAACCACCACCTGGTTGGAACCCTGGTACTACCTCTTTTCCACAGCCACAAATGTCCTTTAACCCTCAGTTTCCTTTCTTAGCGACGTTGGAACTCCCAGATGTGTCCAAGTTGATGAATGATCCCATTCTTCATAACCCATATTGGCCACCAGTTCCAACTAAAATACCCGGTGATTGCCCGAAATTCGATGGCAAAGCTGGTGAAGACCCTCAAGCCCATGTCATGACCTATCACCTTTGGTGCTCATCCAACTCATGGCTTGATGATTCCATCCGGCTCTGCCTCTTCCAAAGGACTCTCACCGGCTCGGCCGCTAAGTGGTATATTGAGTTGAATCGCGGAACATTTCAAGATTTTAACTCA
The DNA here is from genome assembly GCA_031772625.1 of Pinus tabuliformis. Taxonomy (NCBI): domain Eukaryota; kingdom Viridiplantae; phylum Streptophyta; class Pinopsida; order Pinales; family Pinaceae; genus Pinus; species Pinus tabuliformis. The sequence continues at coordinate 419,278,410 of CM062820.1, read as the reverse complement.
TTGGCTATGGCTTTCCTAACTCATTTTCAGTTGCCCATTCGGTATGAGACAGGGACACATCTCCTTACGTCTCTCAAACAGGACACGGCCACGCATATATCCGATCATATACATGAATGGAGACAGCATCGTCGCTTGATCAAATTTTGGATTCTTGATCAGCTCCTGACCGATTGGTTCACGACTTCCTTTGTCCCTGCAATCGCGCGAGACATTGCCATGGGAGCTTGTGTCACTGAAGAGCAAGCTATCGCGCGTGCTCAGTACCTTGACTTAGTTTATTCTGAGTCAGGTACTTTATATGATTATTTTCCAGACGCCCCGAGACCCGGAACATCCAAAGCTCCACCAAAACCATCTGTTGACGGTGTTATTGGCTCTGTAAATGCATCTCCAAAGAAATCATCTGTGAACCCTGGGAAGCAAAAACAGAATGCTTCTAACGGAAACACTTCTCAGGGTCAATCTAATTCTGGAAACACTTCCGAGGTTAACACCGTTCAGTCCACCATGGCGGATAAATCCTCGAAAGGGAAAAAGAAAGGGAAAGCCAAAAATAAATCCGAACAGCCCAAACAGGACTCCCCTAAACCTCCACCCGAGGAAGGAGCCAAACGTAAACCTAAGTATCCTTGTCTTATCTGTGATGAGGATCACTACACTAAAGACTGCCCTAGGCGGTCCGAAGTTAGTCGATTGTTGAAAGGTGCTCCTGGGACTCCTGCTGTGCTTAAAGAACCTTTCCCTTCACAGCAAACTCAAATGGTGGCAGATCCATCGCAACCCTCTTCTTCATTCGGCTCTCAAGTATTTATGGCTGGGACGATTCCCATCCATGTCACTACTCGAGCAAAAGAATATCCATCTCATGCTGGGAAAGAGCCGGAGGTCCCCTCCAGCGCTCCTCCATCCAGTTCGGGTCCACTCCACATCGAAAGACCTAGCACTGAGACGACTATCCGACCCCCTCCAAAAGGTGTACTCCAGAAGTCTTCTTACAACCCTAATGCTCGTGCTACCCAGCACTATAGCATCATTGAGGACTTAGCTCAGGCTCCGTCTGCTATGTCCGCTTTAGAAGTGCTCCAGAGTTGCCCCTCCCAGAGGAAGTCCTTGCTATCGACCATCGGTGGCATAGACCCGGCTGACTCGGATCTAATTTCTTTTGATCTCGAGGGCTATACGCCGAGACTGCCTCACCAAATCACTTTCCTTATATAGGTCATCATCAATGGTAAAACGATTCATCGTACAGTCATTGATGAAGGTGCCTCAACTTGCATCATGTCTATCGCCTGCTGGAAAGCTATTGGTTCTCCAACACTGAGCCAGTCTCCTACGACATTAGAAGCCTTTGATGGAAGAGAGTCCCGTCCTTATGGTATCCTCCAACGATTGCCCATCTCCTTGGAAGGGAAGACGGTAGAAGTGGAGGTCGAAGTTGTCGACGCTAATCTTACCTACAACCTCCTCCTCAGACGTAGCTGGACATACGCCATGCAAGCCGTGGCTTCGTGTCATTCGTTTCCCTCATCAGGGGAAGGTTGTCATGGTGGACCAGCTCTCCTTCTTCGCCTCCTCTTTCGAAGGCAATGTGCCTTTCGTGGAGCATACCTCCAAATCATTCGAGAGTGTGGGAGCCGGACTCTTTAAAGATCCCGCCCTGATGGGTGTCTTTCCCCTCCCACCTCCTAATCTCGCTCCGATTAATATGATTTCCGTGCGCTCTGATCCGTGGGTCCTTCCTCCCGCTAATCAGATAGAATCCTGGGGCGATATGATGCCGTTGAGTCCTGCCGAGCTCAACTACGTCGAAATCATTGCTGCATCGGCTCCCCCTCCCGAACCTGCTCTTCCGAGCGGTGTTCCCAACTCATATGTTCATTTCCCTTGGCTTGGAGATGATGCTACTTCGGATCCATTAAAGGAAATATTTCCTTCCGATGAAGCCATCATAGAGACCATGTCTCTTGAGGAACCTCCTTGGTCAGATCATCACCACCGTTCCTCGTTCCTCCCTGCCCATCCGGAAATGATCGCCTGTCTCGAATGGTTTGCTTCGTGTATCCCATTTCAGCCCCTTCAAACACCTATTCAAATTTATCAAGTGTCTTCTGAAGGCAATATGGGAAACATTACACAGACCCGACCCATCGACATCTCTGTGGAACCAGGGATTGTCGAGCACATTCATATTGGAGTCACTTGTACTCCAGAGGAAGTTCAACTCTACACCGATCTTTTTCACGAATTTCGTGATGTCTTCGCTTGGTCCTACGAAGAGATGCCCGGCATCGACCCTAGTATAGTGGTGCACGAGATACCTACGTATCCAGGTGCTAAGCCTGTTCGTCAACGCCTATGCCCCGTGCACCCTCGAAAGGCTGCAGCCATTAAAGCAGAAGTCGAAAAGCTTCTCAAGGCTGGTTTCATTTACCCCATTCCACTCACGGATTGGGTTTCTAATATAGTCCCTGTGAACAAAAAGCAAGGTACTATTCGAGTCTGTGTTGATTATCGTGACATTAACCACGCCTGTCCTAAGGATAACTTCCCCACACCTTTCATTGATCAGCTTATTGATGAGTGTGCAGGAAGCGAAATCTACTCATTTATGGACGGTTTTTCTGGATATAACCAAATCAATATTGTGCCCGCTGATCAACATAAGACTGCTTTTATCTGTCCTTGGGGCACTTTTGCCTATAAGAAGCTCCCTTTCGGTTTAAATAATGCCGGCGCTACCTTCCAACGTGCAATGTCCTATGCCTTTCATGACATTCGTCACATTGTACAGCCGTATCTGGATGATCTTCCAGCTCATTCAGTCAAGCGTTAGGACCATCCTTCCCATCTTCGCGAAATTTTTCTCCGCTGTCGACACTACCGTATTAGGCTCAATCCTCATAAATGTGTCTTCTGCGTTGAATCAGGCCGACTACTCAGGTTTATCGTCTCCCGAGAGGGCATCCGTCTGGACCCCCTCAAAGTCGAAGCTATTTTGAACCTTCCTCCCCCTGCTTCTTTGCAGCAGTTGCAGAGTTTGCAGGGCAAAGCAAATTTCTTAAGACGATTCATTCCGAACTATGCCGAGGTGGCTAAGGGTTTTACACGGTTATTGAAGCGAGATACACCCTTTCATTGGGATGCTATCGCTCAGGAGTCTTTCAAGCGTCTCAAGGGTCTCCTTGTCTCTGCTCCATTATTGCGACCTCCGAACTACCACTGTGATTATACTCTGTATCTAGCCGCCTCCGATACCACTATCGGCATGGTTCTCGTGCAAGATGATAATGATGGCAATGAGCACGTCATATATTATCTCAGCCGCAACCTCTTGGATACGGAAAGTCGATACGCTTACGTCGAGAAGTTGGCATTGGCCGTTGTTTGTGCCATCCAATGCTTCCGGCATTATATCTTGTTGCGCACCACGACTGGGATTTCTGACTGCAACCCGATGATGTACATTTTGTCACATCAGTTGCTAGGGGGAAAATACTCAAAATGGATCGTAATCCTCCAAGATTTTGACTTGGAATTTACTGCTGCCAAGTCTACAAAGTCCCTGGTCTTTGCTGAGTTACTCTGTTCTTTGCCGTCTCCTTTTGCACCCTCTTTTTCAGAAGATAATATCCCGGACGAAACTCTTTTTCTGATCAGCACCCTCGATCCCTGGTACGGGGATATTATCGTTTATTTACAAACATCCTCTTTCCGCCCCGCTGTATCCAAAGATGCTGGGCGGCGGATCCGCCATCAGTGTCAACCCTATCGTATCATAGGGGACACCCTGTACCGTCTCGGTGTTGACTCCATTCTCCGCCAATGTCTTACCCTCGAGGAAGCTGAGAGAGTCCTGAATGACTGCCACTCTGGCGCCTGTGGTGGTCACATGTCCGGATATGCCACAGCTCAAAAAATCCTTCGCGCTGGTTATTTTTGGCCCTCTATTTTCAAGGATTGCATTCTTGTCGTCCACTCATGTATGCATGCCAGATATACCAGCGGAAGATGCGTGCGCCACTAGCCCCGCTGCACTCTGTAGTGACCGTAGGCCCTTTTGCAAAATGGGGCATTGATTATACGACCTGTAAGCCTCGCTTGGTCGGGGGGCATGGGTTTATTATCGTTGCTATCGATTACTTTACAAAATGGGCCGAAGCGATGCCCACATTAACTGAAGACGGTCATACAGCGGCGCAGTTTTTGTTCAATCATGTTATTATGCGGTTTGGAGTTCAATAGGCCATCGTCACAGATCACGGAAAGCATTTCCATAATCACATGATGACCGAGCTGACAACCCAACTAGGCTTACGGCACGATAGTTCAACCCCGTACTATCCTCAGTCTAACGGCCAGGTTGAAGCCGTTAACAAGATTTTGGTTACGATGCTTCAACGTACTGTTGACATGCATAAGTCTAATTGGCATCTGATGTTGTTTCCCGCCTTGTGGGCCTACCGAACCTCTGTGAAGGATGCCACCAGTTTCACTCCATTTCAACTAGTTTACGAACTGGAGGCTACCCTTCCTATAGAATGTGAAATTCCTTCGTTGAAAATAGCCGTCGAGTTGCTTCCCAACACTACTCCGGTAGAGGAACGGCTTCTTTATCTAGAACGGTTAGACGAGACCCGTCGCTTAGCCTCTCTAGCCATCGAAGCTCAAAAGAAGAGAGTCAAAACTCATTTTGACCATACCATTCATCCTTGTTCCTTTGTTGAGGGAGATCTAGTCTTGCTATACGACCAAGCGAATGACAAGCTGGGGGCAGGCAAACTCGAGCCCATGTGGCTAGGCGCTTACATTGTAAAGAGAGTGTTGCAAAAAGGGGCGTATGAGCTAGTTGACTATGAAGGTAATCCTCTTGATAAGCCCCGCAATGGGCTGTACTTGAAGAAGTACTATGCATGATTCATGTGTTTCGATTTGTACGTGCGTGTGTATGTGTGTGTGTGTTTTCATGTTTTCAGCTTGGCGTGAAAGCGTGATTGCCCCTTACTGTGTCTTTTTGCTTCTTGTGCAGATGTCGGGTGCACCTTACATTGGTTTTGCTGATGGTGCCTGCCGCAGCACTCGTAATTTGTCCTCTGCGGCGTGGGTGATCTACGATCCTCACGGTGAGTTGATAGATCTTCAAGGTGTGTGTTTAGGCTGTACTACAAACAATGTTGCTGAATATAGTGTTGTTATTGAATTATTAGCCGAGGTGATTAATCTCGGTATTCATACATTGCTTGTTAACCTAGACTCTCAACTTGTCGTCCATCAGCTCAATGGGCGATATTCCGTCAGAGACCGTCACATTTTAAGGTTGTACTTATGTGTTAAATTGTTAGAAAGGAATTTTGACTTCATCACATATCAGCATATTCCACGACGATTAAACACATTATCTGATGCATTGGCTAATCATGTATTAGATAGACATTTGCGTAATTTATAATCAAAACATTATACAAGCAAGCATATAAAAAAAGCACAATAATAAACCATAGGCATATGTATATATATATGTGTGTCGCAAAGTTTTGCACCGCGTGCATTACATAGTCCAAAAAATAATACATGTTCATCCTGATACATCCTGGGACAACATGTCCCTCAAAAAATATGCATGAAAGAAGCCTAGAAGTCTATTCGCAGTGGTGCTCATGATAGCACGTCACCGCGCGCACCAAGCGTCTCAACAGACGATGGATGCGGGTCGGCAGCCCCACTGTGTGCCTCTGGTATGCGAAAGGAACGTCCGCCAATCTAGCGTAACCCAGAATCCCTTTGGTGAGTCCCTCGAGATTCTACACCAGCTCTTCCCCCACGGCACCCCTTGCTTGAGGGTCAGCTGCGGGTTGGCCCCTCCGCGCTATAGGAGATAAGCCGGCTGTCACTCTGGGCCCACATATGCATATACATACAACTGTCATTAGAACATGCATGTATTGACAAAAAAATGAAAATACATAAAACATCAAAAACAAGGAGATCGTACCTAACTCCTCTTCCCACTCCTCTCCCTCTGGCAGTGGGAGGTCTGGATCCCCCATGAAATTGGTTCCCGCGTATGGCCAATCCTCTACCACGATCAGCTGACGGCGAAGCCATATGAAGAATTCGGGCCGCCAAGACATCTGCTGGCCCCCTCCTCCTCTGGGCATCAATGTTGCCCAACGAGCCATCCTAGGCTCTCGTGGCAATGGGTCCGCCACTACAGCTCCCTGGAACTAGAAGAGGGGTAATCGTTCCAAGAAGAACGACACCACAATCGAGCCATACCCGAACTGTTTCACTCCCCCGCGCTTACACTTTGTAAGCTGCCTTTTGATATTTGTAGTCACTGCTGTAGCCCAGTCAAAAATGGTGGGGCTGAGGCATTCTGTCGCTAGTAACAGATGATTCTTGCTTGCCTCATGGGGCACCTGTACCCCAGCTGCACACGTGATGGTGAACAGTATCACCTTAAGAACCAAGTCATGGATGGTGGCGATATCCACCTTGGAACTGTTTTTCCCAAATTGTGCCTTTGGACACACTCGGGCCTTCACTTCACCTATTTTCTCTCCGAAAGGTTTACTTCCGGTCAAAATAGGGCTTGCCCCTCTCCGTGATAGCCCAGTAATGAAGTACACATCAGATACATCCAGCTCTAAAGTTTGGTCCCGTAAGCGAAATACTTGGTCATCAACATCCCAAGCATCCACTATGAACTGCAATAACTCAGGCTGAGCTCGTAGATAAGATGTGAGGAAGAACTTCTTACAACCACAGTCTCTCAAAGCATTCATACATCCCTCATCCTCTATGGCCAAGGAATCTACGGCATCATGCTCCCATTCTTTCCATTCCACCACCATTTTTGATTGTTTCCTGCACCCACAAGGATGAATAAATCATTATTGGAACACTGGTAAGCTTACAAACCGGACGAATTTCAAAAATAATGAGAAAATTCAAGGTAAAAATTAGGTCGCACCAATGGCGCGGCACCTTTGGGCAAATCACCCCATTGGCGCGGACCCGTGCCGGATACCCGCGCCAATGGGGCGCAACCCTAAATTTTAAAATCCTCCTTGCGGAGGCTCAATCAGGGAACAAAATGCAAAAAAGGATATGAAAATGGAGCTAAGGGAAGAGCCTCTTACCTGGAACTGGCGGAATCTCAAATGGTTGCACGGATTGGCGGTAATCACTGCTCGAAGTTCACTCCCCAAATGGACCACTACTACTATGCAAGAGGTAAAAAGTAAAAGTAATTCTATTTTTTACATTTTCACCATATTTATAGACTTTTTGACTTGTATTTAGGTTTAAAAAGTTGTTTTTTGAATATTTTAATATATTTTTGGTCGAAAATGGATTTTACGCTTGCTTTTGGTGCCATGACAGGTCTTTTTTGCAACTTCGATGGTGAAACGAGTTGTATTTTATACTTTTTCGGACTCGGTAAATACACGAAAAAGTCACTGTGGAGTCATCTTTCAGCTCTTTTCTGACTCGCTAAAAATGAAAAGATCGCCAAGTTATCCCTCTTGACTCGTTAAACGTAAATAAGAGGCGATCGTCTTTAAACTCTTTTCCGACCGTGTAAAAACGAAAAGATCGTCGGACCCTTGTTGTTTCAGGTTCGTTAATGGTTACGAAACGACGTGATGTTGATCGCTTTTTTACTTTTTCAGGTCAATGTCACTATATTTGAAAAGTACTCCTCGGTTGTAACAGTCGGGCGGTTCTTTCGAGCATTGTTTTATACTTTTTCGGGCTCGGGAGACACAACTTTACGAAAAAGGACCCCCCTGGAGTTTTCTTTTCTGTTGTCTTTTCAGACTCTCTAAATAAGAAAAGACGCCGAGTTCTTCCTTTGTCAGACTCGTTAAAACTTAATGACATCGGACTCCGTCGAAATGACACTCACAAGCATATGCTATCCTCGTCAAGCTTGTTAAAAATAACTGGGGTACTCGCCAGAAATGGTGGGGAAAATGGACCCATAATTATTGTCGCGTCGACAATATGACACTCTTGAACATGGCACTAGTCTGCATTCGTGTCTGGGTGGGGACATCTCATCTTGTTTTTACACTCGCCTCCGTGGGTTTGGGTGATCCTATTTGATCTCTCATCTGCTCATTGCCTTGTCACCATGACCTCTGCTAATTTGATGTCAAATACTGCCAAGTCCACTGTCATGCCGCCGATATGTTCAAGAGAAGTTGACCTCTGCAGAATTACAACCTCCCTCTGATTCCTCGCATAATTCTGGTTCACCACAACATTCTTCCTCTGTCTCGCGTCAATGATGTGGGAAACATTATGGCCCACCTTTGATCAAGGTCACTTCCTGTCGGCTTCAGCTCATTATCTAGGAAGCTGATCTAGAGACTCCCTTCTGGTGCCTTGGAGCCTGCATGCCTCAATGGCAGGTTCTTCGTGTTCGACGAGAGGTTTTCATCATTGGCCTCCGATCGAATGATTCTGCGGGTGTTCGACGCCAGCTCACTTATTCGCACGCCATAGATTGTACCTATAGTACCTTGAGGGCCATTGTCATTATTGGTGGTACCTCTCGCGTCTGTTAACAATTTTCATCATTGACTGGTAATCAGACGATGTTCATGCATGTTCGACTTCAACTCATGTATTCGCATGCCTGAACTTGTACTTTGTTCGGGTCGAGATGGAGCGCAAGACCCTAGATTTTGTTTGTTAGAATCCAGGCTCCGATTTGTGGTTTATTATGATCACTACATGACTCATTCATTGGATGGCTGCGACCATGCCTGAGTCTATTTATCGATCCTCTCTGGATGGCTGCGCCCATGCCTTGGATCTAGATTATTATGTATGGATGGCTGCGCCCATACCACATATATCATGTACTTGAGATATCAGTTGTACTTCTTTACGCAGGTTCTCCGACAGCCGTGTTTTCAGTTACGCATGTTCTTGTAAAGAATTTCACCCCTCTGTCTCCCTCGGGCCTCATGCTTTAGGGGGCATCTGTTACACAACAATTTGTCACCGTTTGTCACCGTCCCTGTTACCCCTCACCCGCACACTGGAGGACTCATTCTGGGACCTGTGAAAAGTGACATGACCTGAAACCACTTGCATCATATTCCTCTAAGTATGAGCTTCATATGCCCTGAAGACATCTCCTGCAAAATACCCATGAAAATAGGTCTTTTTGCATTAGCGCGGGTCCACAGTTCACTGCCCGCGCCAATGAGGGAAATCCTCTAAAAATGGCACGCCATTGGCGCTCTGTCTCAGAGTCGCACTCGCACCAACCGAATTGAGTAAAGTTTTCAGCGAATGAGCTTTCGAAGGTTCTCCTTAACCCATTCACCGACTGAATCTATATTGAGCTAGGATGGTTTGGCTTCGAATCTCCATAGAAGGGAAGTGGTTTGCCACCTTTCATGGAAGTTTCCAAGTGATAAAGCCAACCCCATGAATAATGTGGTTGATCCTATCTCTTTCCTCTCTATCTATAAAATCTTGTCTCTATGCCTTGAGCAAGTTGGTCAGTAGTTCCAGCATAGTGATAGAGAATACCAGGAGTTCAAGAGTTTGAAGTTGCAAGAGCCTTCTTTACACCCATAAGGCCAAATCTAAGTAAGGAGATTCTTGTCACCCAAAGAGAGAGAGGCTTGTTCCCTATCCCAACAAGATTTGCAAGACTTGTGTAGCTGACTACCCAGCCAAAGGAGGATTTGACGTCAGAACAATGGTTGTATTCTTCTTTGTTATTGATCAATAATAGATGACTATCATTATGGCTCCACTCTCATTGTCCTATTTTTAATGTTGAGTTATATCTTTTCTTACTGATATATAATTGCATCTACTATATTTTATGCTTGTATTCATGTTATTCTTTGCATGTGCAGGTGTCCCATCACGGAGATCATGGGGATCGTGACCGGCTGAGGCAAAGGAACGAGAGTGACGTCTCCTCTACGAACATTAGCGTTGGAATCCAAGTAGGTTCTCACCATCCACTTTTTATTTGCAATTAGGAACTTGCGTGATAGCATTGTGTGATTGTTGCTAGACCCGGTCTGGGCTAGTAGGGATCGTCTCTGTCCGCAGAGAGGATTTACCTCCACAACACTAGCCATTCAACACCCCTGAATGTTCCTTATATGGAAGTGGTATATACCCCATCACGTGTTAATTATGTGGAAACCAATCCCATGTTTTTTGTTACCGATGCAAGAGATCCTCTTACCATTTGCTCGACTTCTTTTTTTAGATCTAGTAGGTGACATGGTGAACCTTCAATGGGGACATTTGAACCCATTTATTCCCTTAATGTGTGTTCCTTCAAGAGAACTATTCTTCCTTCTGATGAAGACCTCTTGGAAGCCATGATCAGGGAGTGTCCCTTAGCATATGTTTCTTCCAAATGGAAGCCATGAACAAGGTAACCATGAGGATGCTTATTTTACTATGTCAACCTTGTTAAAAAAATGAAACAGGTCACCATGAGGATGGTTCTTTTACTATGTCAACCTAATTAAAAAATGAAACAAGTGCATATGAGGATGGTTCTTTTACTGAGTCAACCTCGTTAAAAAATGAAACAAGTCCTTATGAGGATAGTTTTTTTATGTGTCAACCCCATTAAAAAATGAAACATGTCCCCATGGAGCATAGTTCATTTTCTTGTGTCAAGCTCATTAAAAAATGAAACAAGGCCCCATGAGCATAGTTTGCTATGAAACCATCTCACAAAATAGAAGAAAAGATAGAGCAACGACTTCAAAATCAGCCTATTTGAGGGGGAAACCTCTTTTACATTACACAAATGAACAATCCTTCAATGATACAAATGAAAAAACCTCCTTTCTGAATATAAGAGTCTAAGGGGTCATAATATAATCAAGTTGACATAACAATAATAATATAAGGGAACAACAATAACAATAGTGGGCTTCTTTGGGGCACAATAATAACAATATGGGGACAATAGGGGCACAATAATAACAATAAGGGCTATAATGACAATAGTAATGGGGGAATCACTAGTATTATAGGGACCTAACATACCCATCTCCTTCAAAAAAGTGTTGTCCTCAATGCTTGAGTAGTTCTGGATGCTTCTGTATAAAATTCTCATCCTCCCATGTGGAATATTAAGTGGATAAGTTCTTGCACTTGATGAGATACTCTGAAAGTGATTGATTTCGTAGCTATCCAGTTCTTGTTTCTATGACTGCTTCAGGTTCCAATATGATTTTTCCTTCCTCGTCAAGTTCTGGAAATATTGCTTGAACTGGGAGCTTGTCACCTATAACCTTCTTTAAGCATGAAACATGGAAAATTGGGTGTACTCGGGAAGTTGCAGGAAGCTCCAATTTGTATGCCATAGTACGAATATTTTGCAACACCTTGTACAAACCATAGTACTTTGGTGATAATTTATTATCCTTTTTAGCTTGCTTGAGGGACATTTGTTTATATGTTTGTATTCATAGGAATACCAAGTCACCTACATCAAAACTTCTTTCGCTGCGATGTTGATTTGCCTATTGTTTCATTCTATTCTGTGCCAAAGTGAGGTTATCCTTTAAGAGTTGGAGAACTTGTACGAAATTTCATGTGTCACTGTTTGGAGCAATGAAACCCTAGAATCCAAAGCTTTGATACCAATAGTTATGAAACCAGCTCACGAAATAGAAGAAAATATAGAGCAACAACTTCAAAATCAACCTCTTTGAGGGGAAAACCTCCTTTACGTTACACAAATGAACAATTCTTCGATGATACAAATGAAAAAACTCCTTTCTATATATAGGAGCCTAAGGGGTCACAATATAGTCAAAGCCGACATAACAATAATAATATAAGGGCAGAACAATAACAATAGTGGGCTTCTATGGGGCACAATAGTAACAGTATGGGGATAATAGGGGCACAATAATAACAATAAGGGCTATAATGACAATAGTAATGGGGGAATCACTAGTATTATAGGGACCAAATATATTTCTTTTCCTGTGTTAAGCTCATTAAAAAATGAAACAAATCCTCCCCTAATTAAGTCAAGTCTTTCACTTCATCTCGTGAATAAACCTTCATTTCATCCATCTATTAGTAACCAGTAGTCTAGTTAGGAAAATGAAATGAACATTGGGGGGCATGTGCCTATGTCGATATGTTGAGGGCACAAAATCTTATCTCAAGCACAATTTCCTCTTTGTTTCAAGCTTGTGTAAATATGAAACCACTCTCAAGAAAAATTTCCTCTTTGTTTCAAGCTTGTGTAAAAATGAAACCACTCTCAAGCTTAGTTTTTCTCTATTTCAAGCTTGTATAAAAATAAAACCTACCTCGATTCCATTTCAGTTATTATTTTCAAGACTCGTTAAACTCATGAAAATCAAGAGCTTCTTTTGCTATTTTTTCATGCTCGTAAAACATACATGAAAATGCCAATTTCTTTCCATCTTTTCCTACTCGTTAATTAAATTGAAAGTCGGTGGTATGAGTAAATTTTTATCACTCTTTCAGACTTGTTAAAACTTACAAAAAAAATGAAACCTTGGAGTTAACTTTAAGCTTTTTTATGACTCTCAAAATATGAAAAGATTGTCGTGTATGATTTTTTATTCCGAACTCGTTAAAGTAAACAAAAAAACGTCTACTTGATATAAGTTTACCCCTTTTATGGATCATGTGGACTGTTTACCAAAAAATTATACTTTGACTAATCATGGTCAAAAGAGTTCACTCCTACATTGTTTTACCCTTTTCCGAGGCCTGAGAGACTAAATATATGAAAACGAACATTTCAGAGATTACTTATGTTTTTCTCTTGAATCCCTAAAAATGAAAAACACCAAGATTTACTTTCTCCAGGCTCGTTAAAGTTTAAATTGAAAGAGATGATTGAGTTTTATTTTTGTATCTTTTCAAACTCTTTAAATGTGAAAACAACATTGAGTTACCCCTTCACTGGACTCGTAAAATGTAAAAAGTGCAGAATTTGTTAATCATGACGAGACTGAACCACTCCTTCCTATTGTTCATTAAAAATACTCTGAAGGATTCATCCAAAGGATGAACTTATATGACAAGCATATGTTATCCTCCTCAAGCTTGTGTAAAAAGAAAGAGGTAATTTCTAGTAATGGTGGAGGGAAATTGGGAAGAAACACTTGTTTTTATATTGTAAAAGGAATTATGTCACTCTTTAAACATGACACTCTGTCACCTTTATGTCTGGGTTGGGAAATCCATTTGTCTCTCAATTGATCATAACCCATGTAAAGTCTTCAGTTGGTTTTGGGTCTTATTTTTGAGTCAAATTCTACCAAGTCAAAATTTCGTGTCACCAATATGTTCAATACAAGTTCAACCTCAGTTAAAAGTACTTTGCAATTCATAGCCCTCAATCGTGACGATCATCCTTGAGTTAGTCCTAGATAACTCCAAATTTCTTCTTCAAAATTTGACATGAGTTTTGTGTCGTAGGCCCTCCTATGATGGGTCGCTTCCTATCGACTTCAAATCATTATATAGGAAGTTGATCTATAAACCTCCTTTAGTACATTGGATCTTGCATGCCTTAATGACAGGTTTCTCGCTTTCGCGGACATGTTCTCACCATTGACCTTTGATGGAATGATTCTATGAGTGTTTGATTTCAAGACATTTAATTACATTTCATAAATTGTACTAGAGTACCTTGAGAGCCATTGTCATTATTGGTGGTTCCTCTCGCACCTGTTAATGGTTTACATCATTGACTGGTAATCAGGTAGTTTCTACCATGTTTGACTTCAAGATATTTACTCACAAGTTAGATTCGTACATCGAGAGATGGAGATCAAGACCTTGGATCTAGTTTCATCCATCAAGGTTGCGTGGAGTTACTAAATATTCATGATTGTAAACATATATCAATTAATGGTTGCATCCATACTGTCTCCTCTATTGACGTGGATCTTTAAATGTATTTCCATATTGATTCTTTGAGATACTTGTACTCTAAGTATGGGAATGCCTACCTGAGTAATGTTTACATGAAAGCATGATATGGTAATCCTTGATTTTTTGTTTCAGGTCTTCAACCAATTGGTCTCTGATGTGAACCTTTGACAAGATAAAGTTCTTGAGTAATCAAACATCTTTTCTTGCTTTGTACTTTACAGGGAAATCTGTTACACTAAATTTTGTCACCATGACTGTCGATTCAGATCTCTCGCCATCCAATGAGTGTCTCAAGTGAATCCCCTATGAAGCTTGAAGTAAAACAATACCAGGGACAAAAGGAATTTTGGGTTGCACTGCTTAAAAACCATTTTTGAGTATTTGCGCAATTTTCCTAGCCATTAACCATGCATGTGCAATTTTTAACATTGTGACCTATATAATTATATGCATTATCTTCCACTATAACTTGCACAATATTGTTCACGCAAGTAAAAATAAAAAAGTAAATTCTAGAAGCTTTAATGGAGGAATCTTATCCAAATTAGAAACCTTGAACTACTACATACCTGTGCCTCATCCCTTGGTTCATGGAACTAATCTCCTCCTCTTAAGCATCATATCCCTTGAGAAGAGGAACTAGAAACCTCCTCCTCTTGCCTATAAATTGAGCACAAGACTAGAGGAAGGAGAGAGACTTGGATTTGTAAACTTATGCTGCTGATTTTGGGTCTGAAGAGCTTGTCATCAAGGGAAGGAACAAAGACCATTGGAAGAGGCTTGTGACATCAAGGAAACTAGGTTGTAATCTTGTTCTCCTTTGAATTTAATACAAAGTAGTTGTTCTTTCCTAATTGTGTCTATTTTAATGTTATTTGTTAACTGATTATTGATTCAAATTTATGTTGTATATTAAGTTAGGGATTTCATTTACCTTCGATTTTATATGTGATATGCTTTATCCTTTTTAATGTTTTTATATATGCAGATATCTTTTGGAGCATCATGGGGAAGCTATGGAAAGCATTAGGAAATCCCCTAAGGCATTGAGGGAAAGATGGTTGTGGAAAGCATTGAAAGGACTTCTACAAGAACATTGCTAATAGTTAAGTGATTCTTCACATACTACATGTTTCATGTTTTAGTCATACGCTAAGGAAAGGTAGAAATTCTTTTGATGTTTGTTACTAGGTTTTTATGGAATTATAGGGATATTTATTTTGTCCACATAAGCAATTTGTCCACCTAAAAATATGGTGAAAGAGTCAATGTCATAAGGGAAGCCCACACTTCCCTTATTGCTAGTAATTTTGGTGTAGGCAAAAGAGTTCCACAAATTCAGAGGTATTGTTATTGGCCTCGCATGATTGTGTTAGAAATTAATTAAGGAAGCAATGAAATATACAAAATATTGTGGAAATACAAATACAAAAATGCATAAAACAAGAGAGACACTGATATACATCGTTCACCCAATTTGGGCTATGTCCACAGAGAAGAAGTCGATACTTCCTTTTATATTATCAAGAAAAATGAAGAGATACAAGCTACAACAGATCCACTATAATTTCCTATTCTCTCTTACATAGTCTCCTCTCTCTTTCTCGCTTAGAATAATAATACACAACCACAATACAATTCCCTAATATAAACCGAGGTTTCCCTTCTATGGAAAAAAACACTAAATTAACATAACTTCTATCGTTAAATCATTCGCTTAATGAACAACATAGATTGACTTTGAAATTACAATATTTTACAAGGAAAATTTTCATCTATTTAGCTTCAGGTGTGTTTCCCTTGAACCCCCACGCAGTGGTGGGGGGGGGGGGGGTGCTCATAAAATTCTTTGTCACCCCCCCTAGACCCCCCTGACAGAAATTAAATGGGAAATGTTTCCACATCGTTAGGAATAGAGATACAACGCGGCTGAAACAAAAAACCTCTAAACAATTAGGAAGATAATCAGGCTCCAAACCCAACATAATGAAAGTATTTCAAGATATGTAAGGGGATGTTCCATGTGTGCTACTAGCAAGACTAGCAATCGAAAATTGGATTTGTACACTCCACTTCCTATTTCTTCTCATCCTTGGGAAAGTATTTCAATGGAATTTTGTAGGAGGATTACCAATGTTAAAGAAAGGCCATGATTATATTTATGTTGTTTTGGATCATTTCAGGAAAATGTGTGTGTTGATTCCATGTAAGAAACAGGTTACAGCTGAACAAACTGCAAATATGTTCTTCCAAAATGTACAGGTTCATTTTGGGTTTCCCTCTTATATTATTTATGATCGAGATTCTCGAATTGTCGGGAAGTTTTGGTAAAGTTTATGGGAACTCATGGACACCAAGTTGAAGAAGTGCACAACATTTCATCTACAAAATTGCCAAAAAAAATGGCAAACAAAACAATAGTGCATATCCTTCATGGATATTGTGGTAAGCATCCCAAACTTTGGGATGAGAATTTGCATTACATCCAACATGCGTACGATCATGCCATGCACTCATCAATGGAAATATCTCCATTTGAAGCTTATATGGGTTATTTTCCAGTCTCCTTTGGATTTCATCTTTGGTAAATATATTGAAGTAGATGGACACTTTGATGTGGACAAGGCCAAGAATTTCATTGAACAAATTCAGCTAGTGCATCAAAGAGTACAAGAGAAGCTTGAGAAAGGCAAAGCAACATATAAAGCAAGGCATGGCAAGCATAAAGTTGATCATGATTTCCAAGTTGGAGATAAATTTTGGTTGTATATCAACAAGGAAAGACTTCAAGGTGAAGGTAAAAAGCTCAAGCCAATCATATATGGTCGTTTCAATATTTTGGAGAAAATTGGTAATAATGGTTTATGATTAGATTTTCCACCTTATATGAAAATTTATTCTATTGTGAATGTGGAAAACTTGAGATTGTATGAGCCTTTAATGATTGATGATCATGAAGAGAATGTTTACATTCCATCTATTGTATATTTTTCTCTTGAATACTTAGATGAGTTGTCAGAAGATACAATTCTTGATAGATGAATCAGGACTTCATGAAGGGGCAACGCGAAGTACCTTCGAGTGGGGCTCAAAGGTCCCAATCCAGGTAAAGGAAGGTGGATTGAGATTTAGAAAGTGAGGGAGATGTATTCTCACTTACTTACTAAGAAAAATAGACTTTTCGTAGTCCAAAAGATTCTAGTGGGGAGGAATGATCTAGGGGATCAAAAATATGCTCAAAAACCAAAGTGCTTAAAATTTCTTGACATCAGTGCCAAATCATAATGCTCATCATTTTGATTCCAAGGCCGCTTGAATAATCTCAATCCAACACTGTATGTGAAAGTTATCATGTTCTGAAGTTTTTGATAAATAACTAAAAAGTCAACTTGCAGGGTTGACTAGGATGGTTGTACAAGTGACGTGGTGTTGACTTAAGCAAGTGACTAGGAAATACAACGAGCAAGAGGATCAATCACAGGGGATTTGAGGGGTGCAGGTAGCCCCACTCTATGGGGTCCAGGGCAGCGCCCCAGAAAATTTTGGTTTTGGACCCTATGTTAGGTTGGGCGGACCTACCTATGGTTTTGTGCATGTTTTTTGAACATGGTTTTGGACACGATGGTTTTCGGTCAGTGGTATTGTATGCTTTGGCATGTATAAATATGTATTGTAACATTGAAAGGAAAATAATGAAAAATCAAGCTGGTAGTCCCGGTTTTGGGATCTAGGGGAAGATCTTTGTGTATATGTGTTTTATGTGCTATGATCTTGCATTGTTTATTTTTTGTGTTTTAGAATTTGTCAGCAGGTAATTCTGTATGGGGTTAAAACCTACATTTGGTATCGGAGTTGTTTTGGCTTCAAGGGGATGCCTTTTTGTTGAGGGGTTTTTCTTGGGCCTGTGGTAGACCTTGTTTAGTGGGAGATTTGCGAGATCGATTCTGGTGGTGAAAAAAGATGGCGAGCAGTGGAAAGATAGAGATTGAGAAATTTAATGGTCAGAGTTTTGAGTTGTGGAAACTCAAGATGCAGGATCTATTAGTGGATAAAGATCAGTGGATCATGGTATATCTGGGTACTAAACCAACAGGAGTGTCTGATGAAGAATGGAAGAAGTTGGATCGGAAGGCAAAGAGCACAATACGATTGTGTGTCTCAGATTCAGTATTGCTGAATGTATCAAGGGAAGCTATGATGAAGGCTTTGTGGGACAAGTTAGCGACTTTGTACCAATCTAAGTCTTTGGTGAATAAATTGTTCCTACGGAAAAAGCTTTATAACCTGAGGATGAAAGATGGAGACTCAGTGATAGAGCATTTGAATGCTTTTAATATTGTGGTAAGTTAGTTATCATCCATTGATATCAAAATTTCATATGGAGATAATTGCATTAGTTTTTTGTGTTCTCTACCAGATTCGTTGGATAGTCTGGTTATTGCAATAGGTAGCAATGCAAATGCCTTGCAGTTTGATGAAGTAGCCTCATCCTTGCTCATGGAGGAAATGAGACAGAAAAATATGGAGAGCCAAAATGGTGATGCCTTGTCTGTATGAGGATGATCCCAGAATAGAAAAATAAGTCATCGAGTGGGAGGTCTAAATCTAGAGGGAGATCTAAATCTTCAGGAAAACCTATAAAGGTGGTGTGCTGGAAATGCAGAAAGGAAGGGCACTACAAAAGGGACTATAAATCTAAAGCTCCTAATAAAGGAAAGGGATCTGATGATGCTCCTTCTGTAGAGGCGAAAACCACCTCAGATGAAGGTGGGGATGTGTATTTGGCTTCTTAAAGTACACATGTAGATCATTAGGCATGGATGATTGACTCAGGTGCATCCTTTCACTTCACTCCCCATAGAGAGTGGTTCTACGAGTATGAGAAATACGATGGTGGTGATGTCTTCTTAGGGAATGATAGGAAGGATAGAATCATTGGTCACGGAAAAATAAAGTTGAAGTTGCAAGGTGGAAGGGTTAGAACACTTCCGAGTGTTCTACATATTCCTGCATTGGCCAGAAATTTGATTTCTGTAAGCAAGCTAGATGATGCAGGTGTAAAAACAGTGTTTGAGAAGGATACCTGCAAGATGGTTCGGGGAGCACTAGTATTGATGCGGGGAGTTTGGATTGGAACTCTATACAAGCTACAAGGTAGCACTGTTTTTGATGGGTGCAATAGCTCTATGGTTCCTGAAAGTGGAGCGGAAAATATAGTGGTCTCTAGAGAGAAGACTATGTTGTGGCATTAAAGGCTTGGACATGTTAGAGAGAAGGGCCTTCGAATACTTCATGGTAAAGTTATGAGTAATAGCTCTCTAGATTTTGATTTATGTGAAAATTGTGTATATGGGAAGCAAAATCGGGTGAGTTTCCCCTCTGGTGGTAAGAGGGCGAAACAGATATTAGAGCTTGTGCACAGTGATGTGTTTGGACCTGTGAAGGTTACATCACTAGGTAAGTCTATGTACTATGTATCATTTATAGATGACTTCTCAAGGAATACATGGATATATTTCCTTAAGAAGAAATCTAAAGTCTTTGACAGGTTTAAAGAATTTAAGGCTCTGGTGGAAAACCAAACAGCGAAGAAGATAAAGGTGCCGAGTACAGATAACGGTGGAGAGTTTTGCATAAGGAATTTGAAGAATTTTGTAAGAAGTGCGGTATAGCAGGGCAGAAGACTACTCCATATACACCTCAGCAAAGTGGAGTTGCAAAAAGAATGAACAAGACATTGATGAAAAGGGCAAGAAGCATGCTCAGTGCTGTCAGGCTAGGACAAGAATTTTGGGTAGAGGCAGTGGAGACATCATGTTACTTGGTCAATAGATCACCTTCATCAACATTGGAGGATAAGAATCCACAAGAGGTATGGACTGGTAAGAAACCCTCTCTTTCACATCTGAGGGTATTTGGATGTGATGCATATGTACATGTTCCAAAGGAGAAATGAACCAAGTTGGATAGTAAATCTAAAAAGTGCATATTTATTGGGTATAAGGATGGTTTAAAGGGTTATAAGCTTTGGAACCTAGTAACAAGGAAAGTTGTGTATCAGCGAGATGTAGTTTTTAGAGAAGTGAAAGATGTTATTAAACATGAAGTCCAACCAAAGGAACCTGAGAAGATAGAGTTTGAGCTTAAGGAGGAAGATTCAGACTCTATAGCAGAAGAGGAATCAAAAGATGAAGAGCCACAAACTCCGGGTGTGAGAAGATCAGCTCGAGAAAGAAGGCAGCTGGAAAGCTATAGTCCATCTGCTTTCTGTTCAAATTTTGCTTTATTTGTTATTGATGATGATCCCAGAACTATGAAGGAAGAAGTAGATTCAGAGGATGGAAAACTCTGGAAAGAGGCCATGGTTGACGAAATGGCATCTTTGCACAAAAATGAGGCATGGGATCTGGTGGAGTTGTTGGCTGGAAGGAAACCCATTGGCAGCAAATGGGTGTTCAAGAAGAAAACAAATGCAGAAGGAAAGGTGGAGAAATACAAAGCTCGATTGGTAGCAAAAGGTTATTCCCAGGTGTCGGGAATTGATTTTGGCGATATTTTTTCTCCTGTTGCTAAGGTAGCTTCTGTTATATTACTTTTATTTGTTGTTGTTGCTTTTGATTTTGAGGTAGAACATATGGATGTGAGGACGACATTTCTTCACGGGGATATGGAAGAGGAGATCTACATGAAGCAACCTGAAGGCTTTGTGGTGAAGGGTAAGAAATAACTGGTCTGAAAGTTAAAGAAGTCTTTGTACGGGTTAAAACAGTCACCAAGGATGTGGTATCAAAAATTTGATACATTTATACGGGGACTTGGCTTCACTAGAAGCAAAGCAAATCATTGTGTGTATTTTAAATTAATTGGTGACCGTGTTATTTATATGGTCTTGTATGTGGATGATATGTTTCTGGTTGGAAATGACAAAGAAATTATCCAGGATTTGGAGACCCATTTGTCCTTCAAATTTGACATGAAAGATCTTGGTGCTACAAACTATATTTTGGGCATGGAAATTAAAATAGATTGGACAAAGAGGAAGCTCTGGTTAAACTAGAGGAAGCATGTCAAGACAATATTGTAGAGGTTTAATATGCAGGATAGTAAACCGATGAAGGTTCCTATTCCTGTAGGTGTAAATTTATTTGCTGAACAGTGTCCCAAGACACAAGAAGAGGAAGAGGACATGTCCCGTGTTCCATATGCAAGTGCAGTGGGTAGCCTGATGTATGTGATGGTCTATACTAGACCATACATTGCACATGCAGTGGGAGTATTGAGCAGGTTTATGTCAAAACTAGGGAAGGAGCATTGGACTGCAGTGAAACGGGTTTTCAGGTATTTGTGTGGCACTAGTGATTATGGTTTGTGCTACCAAGGAAGACCAGGATTGGACGAAGTGTTGAATATTTGTGGCTTTGTTGATGCAGATTGGGCTGGAGACCTGGATCAGAGAAGATCTACAAGTGGGTATGTGTTTAATCTATTTGGAGGTGCAATCAGTTGGATGAGTAAGAAACAATTTGTAGTGGCACTATCAACTACAGAGGCAGAATACATGGTAGCCACTCATGCAAGCAAGGAAGCAGTTTGGTTGCAGAGATTGTGTTCAACTATGGGGTTAGTACAGGGAGCTATAAGGATAGATTGTGACAACCAAAGTGCAATTTTCTTGACAAAGAACCCTGCATATCATTCAAAGACAAAGCACATTGATGTTTAGTATCACTTTGTGAGGGATATGATAGAAGACAAAAAAGTGTTGTTCTTAAAGGTGCACATTTTGAAGAATACTGCAGATGCATTGACAAAATTTGTGAGCTCTAAGAAGTTCTCTTGGTGTAGAGAAACAATGGGCATTGCAAGGCTGGATAAATGACTAACCTCTCTTGTGGCCCCCTGTGGAAATAAAACAACAAGTGGGAGGATGTTGGGTTGTGTTATATTCTTACCACAACTAGCCCACATAGTTAACTGGGTGGTTAGAGAGGGGGGCGCCCCCCCCACCTTCGTTGCGCCGATTACGTAGTGGGGGGGTGGTCACAGGGGGTTTGAGGGGTGAAAGTAACCCACTCTATGGGGTCTGGGGCAGTGCCCCAGAAAATTTTGGTTTTTGACCCTATGTTAGGTTGGGCAGACCTACCTATGGTTTTTTGCATGTTTTTCACACATGGTTTTGGACGCGATGGTTTTCGGTCCATGGTTTTGGACGCGACAGTTTTCGGTCCATGGTTTTGGACGCGATGGTTTTCGGTCCATGGTATTGGATGCTTTGGCATGTATAAATATGTATTGTAACATTGAAGGGAAAATAATGAAAAATCAATCTGGTAGTCCTGGTTTTTGGATCTAGGGGAAAATCTCTATGTATATGTGTTTTATGTGTTATGCTCTCGCATTGTTTATTTTCTATGTTTTAGAATTCGTATGCAAGTAATTTCTGTACGGGGTTAAAACCTACACATGCACTGACACATGCTAGGTCGTACAGGCAGTGTTGATGCATTTTTATTGGTTAGTTGATTTTAGGTAGCCCAATCATGAGGCACCATGTGGCCCTCAGGAACTATGCCAAAATTGGGTGAGTGGGGTAACTGGGCTCTGTTGGATTCAACCATACAACCTACCAGTTACAAATTGACCGTTGAACCGTTTCTCCACATGTTGAATCTTGTTATAACTACCTAGCAGTTTATATTTAAATAACAATTGGTTTGGAGTAGGTGGGAGTGGCGGGGAACATGGCCCCCAACGCCTGGTTTTACGGTGCACATATAACCATGAAAAGGATTTGGGGGTGAGGTGGTTGGACCTAGCCCTAAGTCTTGTGATAACACATAAATCTAATGATGTAGGGAGGGGGGCGAGCATTTAACCTTGTCCTCGGTTCCATTGATCACCATACAACTAACACCGAAGCGGAGGGCGCATAGCTAAAGGGGTGGAAATGTGGCCCAGCCCATGGACACATGACACAACATATGATTGACCATAGGGCTTGAAAATAATCGCTTAAGGCCTCATTGGAGCATTTAAAATGGCATCAATTTACATCTTTTTTAGCAGGATTTCTGCCACCTCCGCACCAATTTGTCGCTGAACGGTTTGCCAAAAGAAATGATTCATTGTTTGGTTAGCATTTTTTGTCATTTTGCAAGACATATAATAGAGAAATGGAGATTGAGGCCTAACTTGGTCATTTTTCAGTCTTTTTGAGCCCAAGAAGAGCCTAAACAGGGGTTTTTGGGTGTTTTGGACACAATGGCAACATTATTTTTATGATTTGAGCATTTTATAGTGATGTAAATTAAATTTTGAGCATACAATAGAAATTGCCAACATTGGAAGCTAGATCGAGAGATGTAGCCCAGGAGGGGTGAACTTTGTCAACAAATTGTTGTTTGTGTGATGTTGTTCATGGTCTATTTTTCTACATTTTATTTCTATAAAAATAACTAAAAACTCTAAGTTTATGTGCTTTCGCAACTTGATACATTGCCCACAAGACATAAAATTACTTGCAAACTTTTTCAAGAAACCTTCAAGTTTTTAATTTCATATCACAAGAATCCGACAGCTACAAAATCGATCAATTTTAGATTATCTCATTAAGTGGAAGAACTTACCCGTTGAAGACTCCACATGGGAGGATGATAATTTTATACAAAAACATCCAAGACTACTCAAGTGTTGAGGATAATAATTTTTTGAAGGAGAGGGGCATGTTAGGTCCCTATAATATTAGTGTAGGCTCCTTAATGTCATTGTTAGTGTAGCCCCCTATTGTTATTATTGTGCACTCACATTATTATTGTTATGTAGGCTCTGATTATATTGTGACCCCTTAGACTCCTATATATACCAAGGAGGTCTTGTCATTTGTATCATCCAAGGATTGTTCATTTATGTGATGGAAAGGAGGTTTCCCCCTTGAAGAGGCTAATTTTCAATTCATTGATCTATCTTTCCTTCGGTTTTTTGAGTTGGTTGCATAACATTCTTCTCAATTAGTTGGAACATAAGACCAAATTACTTTTCAATCTTGTCAAAATGCATGTTGCTGCAATTTCTCAATATTTTGTTTGTTGCAAATCTGTTGTTTGTAAGATCAACCATCTTGGTTTTGGATCCCAAAGAGCATAACTGTGTGCTCTGGTACCACATGGTTCCTACAAAATTGTTGGAAAGTTATTATTGCTACCAACATTCAACCACAACTTCAAACTTTGCACTCTTTTTTACATAAATTCCATATTCCATATAATTATAAATTGTAAAATCACAATTCCTATGACTCAACAATTAGTTTAATTTGAATCTTCAATCTATTGGAATATAAAAAAACAAAAAAATGCTACATCTTTCATGATTCAAATTGCAGGATTTCCCAATGCATTTCAACTTGAGTCTCTAAGTGGCTTTGATTTGCCATGAAAATCAAGTCGCTAATGTGGTTCCAAGTCAACGACCATAAATTCTTACCTCAACTCAATATCTAAGGATTGATCATCTCGTCCCAATGCAAATTCTCTCAACAATGTATTATGAATTTCTAGATCTCACCATTTTGCAATGTCTTGGTCACTATTTCTTGTTGAGTTTTCTTTCATTATCATTCCCCTTTTCTCAAGCTCGATTCCACCAATTGGATCTGTTATTCAATGCTTCCTCAACGTTATTTAATTTATGTTTGCTTATTATTGAGCACAACCATTTCATTTCCATTATCACATTCAAATCCATTGAATTGATATTCCCCTCTCAATGTTTTCAATGTTAGGGATAGATAGGAACAATTCTTCATTCAACGATCTATTGTTGAGAGTTTCTTTTCCTGCAACTATCAAAAATATTTAATCATGTAATAACACAGTTAGGAAATGGAGTATTTAAATAACAGAAATGATAAATCATCAAACCCTTATAGATTGATACAATTAGACCCAACAATTATAAATACTGATTTCATAATCGAATTCAAGCCAAACAAACCGATTTCAAAACTTAGAGGATATGCAAACCCTTCTATAGGAAAACTTGTGTTCATGTAACCACTGAATACTAGAAACCACAACCAACTTATTAATCCATTCACTCATCCTTAAAAAACCATTACAATAATCACATACTGTTGGAAAATCCTACATTCATATTCCATCATAGGACTATGTACAATCTCCAAATTTTTAATACACCAAATCTTTGTAAATACAAATATGGGCGTGCTTTTCATGGCCCTCTCTCTACTCTCCTATGTCTCCTTTTGATGCCCATAGTATTTAAAAACATAAAGAAGGAATATAAACTATCATTTAGTTCAAATCCTAATAAAACTCCAACATATTAACAACCTATCCCTTGTTATAAAAATAAAAAATGCAGAAATATTTTCTTGTCTTGATAATTACTTGTGATGTATTGTTATCTTCTTTAGGTCTTCTTTAAGTTCGTTATGTCTTATTTTATCTTCTTATCATCAAGAAACTACCAAAACATAATTACATGAATATCAAAACAACAAGGACACAGGATGTAGGCTCCTAGTGAGTGAAACACCCCTCTCCTAGGGGAAAACCCAACAAAATTATTCTCTTATGCAAGAACCAAATAAAATGAGACAACCAAGACTCTTTAGACAATAACAAGTCCTTCTTCAATCCACCAAGGCAGCCTCCTAAATAGTCAAACTCTTGTCAGGTTATCCAAAAGTTAACACAAGTCAATCCTTCCAAAACAAATCAACAAGGGTCTCGACTGTCTCTGCAACTTCTGAGATTCGATCTGCAACAGTTTGAACCTATAGTTACCCTAGTTACCCCATAATCTCACACGTGTGGTAGTAAAAGAATAGAATTTTGGTTTTTCTTTCTTGTGAAACGATCATTTCTTCTTCGCTAGGGATTCTCTTCCTTTTATTCAACTTCACACTATTTTTTCTTCATTAGAACATTAGATCAAATCACTTTCTTGGATGTATCACAAAGTCGAATACATTTTCTATATATATAGTCTCTTGTGTGAGGTCGAATCCATTAAATGAGGCTAACTAGATGGAAGGGTAGGCCGACTTAAGATACATGACTATTTTACATAAAAATAATTTTTATTCTTAGATAAAAACTATAATAGCCCTAGTCAAAATTCCATGTAATAAAGTTGATAAAGAAAAAATAATAACCAAGGTCATGGGACACATATTCCAAGCTGAATGTTGGGAAATAAATTTTAATTTGGGTGTTCATTTGGTTTATTATGGCTAAGGAAATTGGTAAAGGCTCTGGAAAGGCACGAGACATTAATTGTCATTTTATTTATGAAAATAATGGAAATTAGGAGAAAAGGAAGTTGAAAGGTCACAGGTTTCATGTGGGGAGGAAAATGATGGAAAATAATGGAAAATGAAGAAAATAAAGTCCTCATTAATAAAAAGGCTTATGAGGATCAATTTGTACCTTTTATCAGTTCAATTTTAGAGTTCTTTCTCTATTCTCTCTACTCTCTCATACTCTTGGATACGTAGAGTATTCTTGGAGCTCTCTGGAACAGGAGGAAAGAAGGCAACGAAGGGACAAGAAAGCAAGAGGAAGCAAAGATCAAGCAAGGAAGAGTAGGATCAATAGGCTACAACAAAATTACTTGTAGGTATCGAGTTTCATGTATGACTTCCTTGTTAGTTTTGGAATGCATGGTACATGCATGTGTGTTGTTGGTTCTCTTGTTGTCATTGGCATGGGTTTTACCAGGTGTGATAGTGCTTTTCATCCTTGCCTTTCCATTTACGGATAGCCATGGTGTGGTGGGTTCTCTTGTATTTGGTTGAGTTATATCTCCATATGGACTTGAAGTTGAGTGGGGTGGTCTCAAGATTATTCACAAGGCCTAGGAATCTCGGGATGGGATACACAGTAAATCCTAGTTTTGAACACCTCGATTGAGCGTAGGAATCCTCAAATAGTGAATGGTGGGATACAAAATAAATCTTAGAGGTGAATACCCTTGATTGGGCTTAGTAATACCTCGACTGATAGTGGTGGGATACACAGTAAATACCAGAAGGTGGTGAGCTTGTAGGCCTAGGAATCCCTTGATTGATAATGGTGGGTTACATGGTAAACCCGAGAGGTTGAGATAGACAAATTCCTCATGGTTTAGGTGGAGAGATGATCTGAATTGGATCCTCAAACAATTCCATGATTGTTAAGAATGAATGACAGACTTCAAAAAACTAATAGCTATCAGAAATAACCTTTGAATAATGGAAATTTACAACCAGCACGGAGCAACAAGGACCTTCGGTCAAAGCATGCTGACCGTTGGCCCATGGAGACTATGCATGGCGCAAAAATGGCAATTGGGAAGCTCAATTCTAGAAACAGAGGTTGTTTTTGATGCGTATCGCTGGGAAAAACCCCTCAAGAAGGAAAGGCCCCAAGCACTCGGTCACAAGGGAAATCGACAAGGCGAGTCCCGCACTCAAAACTGACGGAATATCGGAAGCATTTCGAGCGGTAAGCGGGTTTGGCCGAGGACCCAGCAATTCCATAAACAGAGTGACGCGTGTCCAGCGGGGAGAGAGAGAAACCACTTACATCGCGGACTAACAGTTGAGCAACTCAACCGCGAAATATAAGCGAAGACTGTAGGATCTGGGGGGGCTCCAAATCAACGACAGAGGTTCAACCCAATGGATGACCGGACCTGAGGTAGAAGTAAACAATGGCGCATAAGGTTTGAAGTTTGATTTGACTAATGAGTCAATAGAAGGATCCGTTTCACAGGCATCTGGGAGATAATGGAAAAAATGATCGTTCAGGAAGAACTAACACCTAGTTCACAAGGAGACAGGTGGCCACCTCTCTGTGAAGCATTACGTAGCAATGATGATGCAGGGCAGAGGAGTCCCAGTGGATAGAGGCAGGCGATTCAGAGAGCTTGTTATAGGGAAAAGTGTCTATTTAGAACTGCTCTATCCCACTAAGGTGTGACAGCTACCTTAGAAACAAACAGAGAAAAACTACTTTTGTATTTCCTTTATGAATTATAGATAGAGAGGAATAGAAAGAACCAACCTGTGTCTTGCGCTAATCCTTTTATTCGATCCCTCTCTTCTTTGATAGTCTCCAGCTACCTGCTCACTAGCACGCCCAGCTTCACAAAGTACCTGTAAGATCACAGAAGCATAACACTATACAAAGACATGGATCTATATTCATAAACAACTTAGGATCAGATTTAAGTTAACCATACAAATGTAACAAGCATCAATGATACAAAAGCATGGAGGAGAACTCAAATAGCTTTTATTGATAAATAAGAAAAGATCCAGGAGGAGTTACAACCAGTGGTTCCGACCCAGCATCAACCTCCCAACAAAGAAGCCCCTCTTCACCTCAAACAAAGCATAGATCACCCAACAATCTGATGTTTGTCTCTAGAAACCAACAACAATTCCTTACAATATGCAAAATTCCAGCCTCTGGATCTCTGGGATGAGGGATCCATATATAGATATCTGTAAGGAGGATGAGTCAGCTTGTGATTTGATTAGTGTCTTCTCTCTGTCAGTTCTTGCTTCCACTTGGAGGCTGAGGGCCTCTTACTCATCCTTGGTCGAATTCAGTGAGGCAAGTGTCACAGGAGAAGATTCTGGAAACTTCCATTGCCTCTCCACCTCGCGGAATGACACTGCCATTTGTCATTTCTCGCCCATCGCACCCCACAGAAGGGAGTTTTGAAATGCAACGCACCCTCACAATGCATTTGGGTGAGATGCAACGCACCTAGCCAGTGGAGCAGCTGCAATGATCCTGTTTTGACCAATTTTGAGTAGTTTTTCATGGAGAACTTCTGGGAGAAGCTGTAAACTGTTGACCTTGTTCCTTTAGGGGTTAGAACAACACTTTTAGGGACTTAGGAGCCCTTGGTTTATGGACATTTCATGCTTGGAGTTGTAGGGCACAAAAATGTCTCTAACAGTTGCCCCCTAAAGTATGAGGCCGTTAACCTTTTGGTGTCAGGTGAAATGCTTTATTATGAGGATCCGAAGTTCTTTCAATGCTGGGAGGAGACCTGTAATAAGATACAATACAATACATTATCTTCATAATATTTTCATGATCTAGCTTAGGCGGGCATTCCCATGCTCAACTTTAT
Source organism: Pinus tabuliformis (assembly GCA_031772625.1). NCBI lineage: Eukaryota > Viridiplantae > Streptophyta > Pinopsida > Pinales > Pinaceae > Pinus > Pinus tabuliformis. The sequence continues at coordinate 419,249,316 of CM062820.1, read as the reverse complement.
AAATTCTTTTTCATGTACATAGGACAGACAACCGTCTGAGTGTAGACTGATGATTCTGATAGAGCCATCATCCTTTTGGTAGGATGATTATCTGTGCTGCAATGCTGTACATTTAATGTCTTTATTTCCCTGAATATATATCGCAGCCCGGATGGATGAAACTAGATCCGAGGTCTTCATTTCCCTGAATATATATCGTAGCCCGGATGGATGAAACTAAATCCGAGGTCTTCATTCTCGTCCGATCTTCACTCGAAGTACAAGTCGATCCATGTGAGAAATGTTCTGAAGTCGAACATGGAAAGGCATCGCTTGATTACCAGTAAATGATGTAAACTGTTAACAAGCGCGAGAGGAATCACCGATAATGATAATGACCCTCAAGGTACTGCAGTAAAATTCACGTGGTGTGAATAAAGGACTTGGCGTCGAACACCATGCAAAATCTTTCGGTCGAAGGCCATTGATGTAAACCTGTCGCCGGAAGTGAGAAACTTGCCATTGAGGCATGCAAGCCTCAAAGTACTGAATGGGGTGTTCCTAGATCAACTTCTTGGATAATGAGCTGATGTCGACAAGAAGTGATCCGTCACAGGAGGGCCTTAATGAATCCCACATCAATGACATGGAATGGAGCAAATGATTTTGATGGAGGTGAAAACGATCTGGTGATATAAGGTTCAGGGTGGCGGTCATGAAAGAATGGAGTATAATGTATGGTAGTGGGTGAGACACAGGTGACTTCTCTGGATGACTTCTCTTGAACATATCGGTGACATTGATGTGATGGATTGGTAGCATTAACCCCAAATGTGGATGGTATGGCATGACCATGGTGATGTGACCGATGAATGAAACAACCCAACTCGACTCGGACACGGAGTGGAAGTGTCATGTTCAAGAGCGACTTGCTACCAACGAAGTTTCTTTGAGTTTTCTTCCCAATTTTTCCCCAGTCATTGCTGACCAGTACCTCTTTATTTTTGTCAAGCTTGAGGAGGATAACATATGCTTGTTCTATAATTTGCCCTTCGGGCAAACCCATCGCTATGTTTTAATGAGCCTAGCGATAGTGAAACTCGTTCTCGTCTAAAGACAAGTTTGTCGCTATTAATCTTTTTAACGAGTTTAACGACAAAGATAACTCGGTCCTTTTCAATTTTAGAGAGTCTGAAAAGGAACGTAAAGGTAACTCCAAAATTCCTTTTTCTTCATCTAATCCCTTAAGTCCGAAAAAGTATAAAACAATACAGAAGGGATGAATTTTCGATAGTTTTAATGAGCCGAACAAAACAAGCGCTTGATCTTTTTGTGTAATAATCCCTCAGGTCCAAAAAGATTAAAATCTAGAGGAGGGATAGCACTTCCTGTCCCTTTAATGAGCTGGAGAGGCCGATGGCTTGGCAATCTTTTCATATTTTACGAGTCAGTTGAAAAGAGCTTAAAGGAGACTCGTCTTTTGAGGAACGAGTGATAAAACGGGTAGCAGCTGATTCCAGGTAAGGTTTGGAATTTTCCAATCACGGCAGTGTCACAAGGATGGCTAGTGAAATCACTCTTCGCAGCTATTCCTCAAAATGGGTAAACAATCAAATGGAGGTGAATGATCGGCCAATGAAAAGTGGAGGTGATGGTGCAAACATGACCAAGGCTTTAATGGCTGAAGTAATACATTCACGATGGTTATTTACCGGGGAATAGTTCATTTTTTAATGAGCTTAAACGCGGGCGGAAACATTTGCTCATGTCTTATGTTTATTTTTTAACAAGCTTGAACTATGTACTAAAACTGCTCGATTAGATGGTCTTGTTTTGATTTTACCATAAATAGCTTTGTCCTTTCAAAGATCGTACTGTATTTTCAACTGCTTCATCAAACTAGTCAGAAATGAACAATATATGCTTGAAAACGAGTTAGAACACTAATATTTTACTTTGAACTACGTAAAAGTAATGAAAAGGTGTTTTTACCTCTCATTTTACCATTTCATTTGAACTTGGTTTGTTGGAGCTTTGGAGGTGCTTTTCCCCCTCGATTTTCATTAGTTGATTTCGGGAGATTCTGTGGACAATTCTCGGCGCCGTCTGGACCAGGTAGGAGCTAAACCTGAGCTCTTTCATTTCATGGTTTCCATTTTGTATTTTGAGCTTGATTCCTAGCTTTTCTGAGTCCTTGGGGTTTAAAGAACTCGTTCTGCCATCAGCGCACCCTTAGTGTATCGAAAACTGCGTTGAATGTTGGCCTGTCTAAAGGCTATCTGACATTCAACACACCTAGAACACTGCTGCAGGTGCGTTGGGCGCAAAAAGGGAATTTGATGCACAATTTTTGATGGAAATTTTGCCTGTTTCTTACCAAAATCAGGATCTAACTCCTCTCTTGTTTTTTTTTCAGAGATCTTTGGAGTAAGATGACCATTACATGGCGAGAATGTGAGCATGAAGAAGAGGACATGCTTGCCCTACATGATCTAGTTACAGTGAACGCGCTGTGGAACTGTGGCTTGCTGAAGTTCTTCCGCATTTCTAGCATGAGACAACAGATCAACTTACTGCAGTATTTGCTTGATGCTTGGGATCCTACCAATCAGGTTTTCCAGATCAAGGGAAAATCTATCCCCTTGACTGTAGTAGACATCTATTTCTTGACTGGCTTGTCGAGGCAGGGTGCCCCCATCTCTTTGTCAAGTTCGGCCCGAGGAGGCGACTCTGTGAGAGATTATGTCCGCCGGTACTGCAGAGAAGGATCTCAGTCGAGTAAAGACGGCAAGATCATCATCCGTGATGTCACTGACAGGTCCCTCAGGACTATTCTGTTTACTTTTGGTAGGATGGCCGGTGGTGCGGCTCTTCATGTAGCCAACCGATCTTACATGCAGCATGCCTTGGAATGCCTCCAACCGAATGTGTTCAACTGGTGCGACGCAATACTTCTTGTGATGAAAGAACAATTGACCAAGATAAAGAGTGGGAGGTTGAAGAACTTTGGGTATGGTTCTATTTTGACCGCCTTTTCCTTGGAGAAGATACCACTGATGCAGCCGCAGTACATTGCACTCGATTTACCTTCTCCTACTGAACCACGTATGCAGAGATGGGTCGACCATATGTCTAGGCATGCTGGCCAGTCTTAGATTTCATTTTCTGATACCTTCTTCAGGTGGTTTGATCGTTAGGAGATGGTTTATTATGAGTATCCATACGCTGGCATGGACTTCCGGGGTGATCCAGATTTAGTATTGCTGGATGGCGAGCAGTGGGGCGCCATTGGTAAAATCTTTGACCATATTCCTGTTTATCGTTTTTTTTTATAATGCCCTTGTGATTTATTCTATCAAGAATTTAATCAAACTCATGTGTACATGCAGATGTTGGTCCTGTTCGTCCAGTAGTTCGCCTGAGAGTACTAGCTGCTGCCCCAGCAGGAGAGGCTGTCGGAAGGGCTATTCTTCGTGACCTCGATGTGGCTGAGACTCTCACAGCATTACAGGAGCAGGTCGAGGGCCTCACTCTTGGTATTCCAGATGTGAGGACTGACGAGCTACCTTTGCGGTTATAGCGGCATACTACTGGTGTGCCCAGACGATGGACTTGTCTCTTACGCATGATCGCATAGGCTGTGACTTGCTATCACGAGCATCATTAGACTAGGGTGCCCCCTAGCATTTTGAGTTTTTGGGTCATTTGACCGATTTTGTCTTGGTTACAGAACATTATGTGTAAACCATAAACAGTTATATATATTTTTGATTTTCGAAGTTTTATTTTGGTTAAGCTACATGATTCACATGCAAACATTGATGGTGTGTTTCTTTTTATAAATGTTGCAAATGTCTATCTAACGCATAGTTTGCTAATGAGTCAGTTAATGTGTTTAAGTTTATGGAAATATGTTGATATTGAATAAAATCAAATTGTCTTTCCAAAATCTTAACCCTTAGGAACATGCGATAAATCGCTGGGTTTCAGACGGAATATATACCATTGAGTTGTAGTGTTACGAGCTGTGAGTCTAGCCTGACAATTAGTCAGCGTATACCATGTGTGATGGCATCAGAGAGGAGCTCTATCAACGCGATATATTCAGTGATGTTATTTGTTGGTCAACCAATACATACCCCTTTGAAACTTACTAACTCGTCGCTTGGATTAAAAATAGCGTAGGCTGCGGAGGATAGGTTCCGCGAACTACGACTCGCTCCGTCGGCATATCCAACACATGATTCCAATAGGTTTGACATCTGCAACAAATGTAAAAAGTGGATTACTTGACCAAAATAAACACTTTAGCGAAAACAAAAACATAACAAAAGCACACAGGTTACCATTATGCATAGTAACGCTTGAGGTACAACCCATTACGAGGTTGCGCCAGCGGAATTCCGTCATAATCCATTAACTCGTAGGCTCCTTTTGCTAACACTCATTTAACAATATAGGGGCCCATCCATAAAGACTTAAATTTACTCGCTCCCAATTTATCGGATTCTTGGTGATAAAGCAAGACCAAGTCACCTTCTGAGAAGACACGGGGTTTGACATTTTTGTCGAACTGCGCCTTGACTCGTTTCTTATGGGCTTTGTTAGCCAAAGCGGCATCACGATGGGTTTCATCCAATTGGATTATTTCCAAGAAACGAGCTTCTTCTTCTGAAGTTCTGGGGAGGAGATCAATTGCGAGTTTGAGAGACGAGATTTCACATTGGATTGGTAAGGCTGCTTCCAGGCCATATACCAGTTGGAAAGGTGTGAACCCGGTTGCATTCCTTACCGATGTTCGGTAAGCCCACAAAGCTGAGTATATGATTAGATGCCATCTTCTTTTGTGAACTCCAATCATCCTTTGCATCATGCATTTGAGGACCTTGTTGATTGCTTCAACTTATCCGTTGGCTTGTAGATAATATGGAGTAGAGTTGTCGTGAGACAACCCTAGTTTGGCAGCTAATTCGACCATCATGTGATTTCGAAAATGCGATCCATGATCTATGACTATAGCCTGTGGCATGCCGAATCTGGCGACTACATGATTGAAAAAGAAGAGGGCAATTGTTTCACCAGTATTATCTAATGTAGGCATCGCCTCGACCCATTTGGTAAAATAGTCAACTGCGACTATGATGTACCCATGCCCCCCGGTCGAGGTGGGGTTACATGTCATGAAATCGATGCCCCATTTGGCGAATGGCCCAACAGCAACTATTGGTTGCAGAGGCGCGGGTGGTCTTCTGGTTTTGCTATTGAAAATTTGACAAGCATGGCAACTTCTGACTGCGGTTATGCAATCTTTGAACATTGTTGGCCAGAAGTATTCTTCTCGTAAGATTTTTTGCGCTGTAGCATATCCAGATTGATGCCCCCCACACGCGCCTGAATGACAGTCATTCAGGACTTTTTCGGCCTCCTCATGGGTGAGGCACCTTCTCAGAACTGTATCGATACCACGACGGTAAAGTGTATCACCGACGATCATGTAGTCTTTTGCTTGGTATCAAATACGTTTTTGTTCGGAGTGGGAGGTGTTTGGCCTGTATTTTTGAGTTTGGAGATAAATGATTATATCCCCATACCACTCGTTGCTTGCAGATATCAGAAACAAACTTTCATCCACGATTGTTTCTTAGGATGTGTCATCGTTGGACGATGATGGGAGATCGCACAATAATTCTGCGAAAACTAGAGCTTTCTTTGACTTGGATTTTACAAATTCCAGATCAAACTCTTGTAGAATTGCTATCCATTTTGAATATTTGCCCCCTAGCAACTTTCATGACAATATATAAGTCATGGGGTTACAATCTGACAGAATGGTAGTTTTCCGAAAGAGGACATAGTGTCGAAATCTCTGTATCGCTTGAACAGCTGCGAGTGCTAGCTTTTCAACGTAAGAATATTTGCTTTCTGTATCATTTAAGGTTTTACTTAAATAATATATAGGATTTTCAATTCCATCGACTTCTTGAACTAAAACCATTGCGATGGTCGTATCCGCTGCAGCCAGATACAGGTTAAAATCTTTTTGATAATCAGGAGCGTACATTAATGATGCTTTCATTAGGGAATCTTTTAAAGCATCAAAGGAAGCTTGTGCAACCTGATCCCAGACAAAGGGTACTTCCTTTTTCAAAAGACGTGTATAACCTTTAGCAATTTCAGCGTAATTTGGAATGAACCTCCTCAGAAAGTTCGCTTTCCCTTGGAGTTTCTGAATCTGAAGCAAATTTGAAGGTGGAGGCAAATTTATGATTGCCTGGACCTTACATGGGTCGAGACGAATCCCGTCCTTTGAGACTACAAAGCCAAGTAAACGACCAGAACTGACGCAAAATACACATTTGTGTGGATTGAGTCGTATCTTGTAGTGTCGGCAACGTAGAAATATCGCTCTTAAATGCTGTGGGTGATCAGTCCGCTTTCGCGAATGAGCCGGAAGGTTGTCGAGGTATGGTTAAACGATGTTTTTGATGTCATGGAAGGCATAATTCATTGCCCTCTGAAACGTCGCCCCTACGTTCTTTAAACCAAAGGGTAATTTTCGATATGCGAATGTGCCCCACGGACAAATAAATGCAGTCTTTGACTGGTCCTGTGGGCGGATATTTATTTGATTATACCTGGAGAATCCATCCATGAGTGAAAAGATTTCGCATCCGGCGCATTCATCAATTATCTGGTCAATGAAGGGTGTAGGGTAGTTGTCTTTTGGACAAGCTTGATTTACATCCCTATAATCGACGCACACTCTAATTGTTCCTTGTTTTTTCATAACAGGGACAATATTCGATGCCCAATCGGTTAGAGGAACTGGGTAGATGAAACCAGCATGGAGAAGTTTTTCAACTTCTGCCTTAATGGCAGTGGCTTTTTTGGGGTGCACCTGCCGTAGCCGTTGTCGTACTGGTTTGACATCTGGATACATCTTAATTTCGTGTTCAACAATACTCGAGTCAATGCCTGGCATTTCATCATATGACCAAGAAAAGACATCTCTGAATTCGCGAAAAAGAGCGTTATATATCTCTAGTTCTGAAGGAGAAAAACATTTGCCGACATAAATATTCTCTACAACATCTGTTTTGGTCGAGATATTTATGGTGATAGTCTCTTCAATATTGGACAAGTTTCCCTTGGAATCCACTGTGTTTACAGTATTTGATATGAATTCAAAAATTGAAGGATGATACAGGTCATCTTGATTATCTTCTCCACAATCCGGAAGAAGGGAACAATGGTGGGAATCATTCCATGGTGTCCCTTCAATTACCATAGATTGGACAATTCCTTCGTCGGTGGCATGCACTTGCGACCAAGGATCTGAAGGGGTACTATATTCTCTAGACCTATCTATCCAAATGCTTGATGAGCGTTTATTTGGGTTTGCCTCCCATGCTAGGAACATTTATTGCTACAATATTTCCGTTGGGCTTGGGGGAAAAACCACTGCATGATCCATGTCGATATCGTTTTCTGAGACCTTTTTAGAAGATATCATGTTGCAGGTTCCTATCGACACTACTTCCTCCAGATTGATTGGGGGTGGAAGAGCGAAAGTTCCCATTAGTATAGGATCTTTTAGTAGGCCTACTCCGATATTCTGAAGCGAATGGGGGCTTCCATGGATCATGGGAATGCTTCTAGTAACTTGAGAACCATTGGGAAGGAAGTTTTGTTGATCGATGATTGTAATCCCTCCTTGAAAGGGAAATGAAATCTTTCTAAAATAGGTCGACACAACAGCTGCCATGGCATATATCCATGGTCTTCCTAGTAGGATGTTGTAATCAAGATTCCCATCGATGACTTCAACATCTATTTCTACCGTTTTCCCTCCTAGTTCAACTTTCAAGTTACTTAGGATACCATATGGGGTATATGTCCTTCCGTCGAATGCTTTTAATGTCGTCGAAGATCGCGACAAGGTTGGAGATCCTAAAGTTTTCCAGCAACTCATCGACATAATTCATGTAGATGCTCTCTCATCAATAATCGTTCGATGAACAGTTTTGTTGAGGGCTTTCACTTGAACAAGGAAAGCTAGTTGAGCTGGCAATTGAGGATCGTATCCTTTATGGTCAAAGGATACTATATTGGAATCCTTTGGGTCTATCCCACCAATGGCTGATAATAAAGCCTGCCTTTGGGATGGGCAATTTTGTAGTACTTCAAGAGTCGACATAGCGGATGGCGATTGGGCCAAATCTTCCACTATATTATAATGCTGTGTCGCTCTAGTGTGGGGATTAAATGTCGATTTGTGTACTACTCCCTTTGGCGGTTTTATCGTCAATTCAGGAATGGTGGGTGGCACAACTTCTGTCGAAGTTGTTGTCAAACTACTTGGTTGATCTTTATCCTTGTTGTTCGACAGCTGTGGATTCCCATAATCCTTGTTCCTTGTCGATATCAAAGCATCATTTTGTTGTTTTGAAACCGACAACATTAGCACTTGAGACGGGGAAGCATTTCCACTTTCAACCAGATTTGTTCCTGGATTTGGAAACGGATCAGTTAACACTGCGGAGGTTTTCGAATTCTTGAAGAATTTCTTAAGCTCAGCCCTGTGTGGACAATTCGCGGTCCAATGATCCTCATCGCATATAAAGCATGGATTTTTTGGTTTCCTATCTCCAGGAGGGTTTGAAGAAGATTTTTCAGGTGACAATTCCTCCTGTTTCTTCTTCTTCTTCCCTTTGCCTTTTTTCTTGCTCCCCGGTTGTTTGGTTTCTTTGCCTTTATCTGTCGATACGGCATTTACTTCCGAAGCAAGAAGTTCATCTTTTGAATTTTGACCTGAAATCTTACGGGCTTTTTTGGATGTAGCCTTTGTTGATTTCGTGTCTGTTGTGCCAATCACGCCATCGCCGGCATGAGAGTCATTGTTCGATTTAGGAGGAGGAATTGAGAATTCCGGTCTAGGGGCGTCAGGTATTTTATTGTAGAGCGTGCTGGACTGAGTGTAAATCAAATCCAGATATTGCGCACGAGTGATAACTTGCTCTTCTGTTACGACTCCCCCATTTGCCACATCTTCCGTGATGGAAGGCAGTAATGACTTGATAAACCATTCAGCTAATAGCTTATCGGGGACATACGTTTTTACCATTCTATGACGACGTCGCCACTCATGTATATGATCAGATATGTGAGTGGCCGTTGTCTGTTTTAAATTGGTAAGAAGTTCTGTTCCCGTTTCGTACCTTATTGGTAACTGAAAATGGGTTAAAAAGGTTGTGGCTAAGGTACTAAAGTTGTCGGACGAAGCTCTAGGCAATTCGATGTACCATTTTGCCGCCGGACCCGTTAACATCCTCTGAAAGAGGCGAAGTCTTATCAAATCATCATTTAGGGTGTTTGACGAACACCATAGATGAAAGGTCATGACGTGATTCAATGGATCTTCACCTGGATTTCCATTAAATTTAGGAATATCTGATGGAAGTTTATGCGGAATCGCTGGCCACCAAGGGGCGTAAGCAATTGGATCGTTGGTTAACCGGTTTAAATCAGGTAACTCCAAAGTTGCCACAAATGGTAACTGCTGATTTAGGTTAGGTGAAGCATACCCAGGGTAAGATGGGATTGCCTGAGCAGTTGGTCTTTGCATACCGGCATAATGCATTTGATGCTGGTATGTTTGGTAAGGTTGGTGGACATGACCATTGTAAAATGGTTGATTTTGACCGTTTTGAATGTACGGCTGTCCACTGTTAGCAAAGATTTGTTGCTCAAAACCTTGGTATACTTGTTGGAATTGCGGTTGTTGGTATTGCACCAGCCATGGTTGTGAAGCCACGTGTTGTTGCCCGATACTAACAGTTTGACCAAGATGAGGGGTAATTGTACCCGTCTGAACCTGTGTCATTCCACTAGTCGGCGATTGTGGTTGAGTCGCAGGGTCAAGGGGCTATTGCATTACAACCTGAGAAACCTGAGGTTGGCATACAACAGGCAGCGCTTGAACTTGTGACACCGTCACAATAGCTGGCGTAGTCGGGATATTCGACATAGGTACGCATTGTTGCATTGAGTATACAACTCTTGGTTGTTGAGGTAGTATAGGTACCCAACCACTTGAGGTAATTCCAGTATAACCTGAATGTTGTTGTGAACTCCCGTATGGATATCCTCCCGGAGGGAATAATGAAAGGGTATACTGCCCCCCATATGGTGGTAATCCAGAACTCAAGGGAATTGTTTGCCCTTGGGGGCCGGACTGCCCAAATTGACCTCCAAATGGATCAATTTGTTGAGACTCAACATAAGAGTTTCCGAATATTATTCCGGATGAACAAATAGGAATGGACCATACTGTCGAAATAGCCCCTGAGTGGGCTCCTTCTAGCGGCTGAGAGCTAGTCAGGACAGATGGTATACCGGCGAACATTGTTGGAGTGATAGCAGGGAGTTCTGCCATCGCTGTGTCGGACGACACAGTCCTAGATGTTGACGGTTGTTCAGACATTTGTAGTCTATCCAAAAGATTACCTAGCGATTCTACAGGAGCTTCTGCTGGTGGTAGACTAACTTCTGACGAAGAAGGATATAGAGTAATATCGACTCCAAATTGCGTTGGAGTACTTGTTTGAGGATCTTCTACAATTTCTTCTATGGCAATCAGACCAGGTGGAAGGGGAAGACCGTTAGGTCCGTAAAATATTTCTGGTGCCGAAGAAGGTGTGAAATTGGCAGCGACAGATGTTTGAAGAGAAAGACTCTCTGAACCGGTTGTAGATGGAACTGGTTCGGTAACACAAGTGTTTACTCTCAGACTAGGATCAGTATCACTGTCCTTCTGTGGCTGCTGAACCTCTTCTGTAGAGGCAGGGATTCCAGAAATGTTTGGAGTAACCGGAGTCTCTGATGTTGTTGGAACACTTGTTCTAACTTTAATAGGAGATTTGGAACCGGTTAAACGAGTTCGCTTTGTCCGTACTGGCTTCGATTCTGGAGACAAAGACAGTTGACTCGTAAGCCTCCGCGAACGATGGGGTTTCAATTGACTTTCTTCCACGATTGCGGATTACTCGATCAACTAAAATAAAGGGGAAGTATGTTTCCGAATTAAATGAATTTTAGACGCTTCGACACAACTTGTTTTTTCAGTTTTTAAGAGTCGAGAAAAAACAAAAGATGACTCTAGTCTCCTTCGATTTTTAATTAGCCTGAAGTGACAAGTGCTCAGATGGACTTTTTCCATTAAGGAGTCTGAAAAGGAACGAAAGGGAATACTCTGGAAGTCTAGGTAAAGGGAGTACCAAACCAATCGCAAAACTACAGAATACTTTTTTACGGTACGACAGTCAATCTTCCCGAATGCTGTGTTTAGTGCATTGCGATCGATAGGGTGGCAGACACAGCTTCCTATGGATAAAGGATTTAAGCCTATAGGGGTCTCCCAAAATATACTCGACGGTATGTGGGAGCACAAGTCCATACTGGTACTTATCATCTCAAAGTGGAGGAATCACCCAACCATCAGTGAGGACAACAGTTACCAGGCTTTACGACGCCAGAATACGTCTCTAGCCTAGACCTCTAAATGTTGTGCGTTAAGTTCCAAAGCGTTGTTAGATTCATTGAATTTATTTTAAGTTGATCTTGTTTATGAAGTTTTCCTTTCGGGTTCACCACGAGATGTAGATGTAATTCCTAAAATGAAATCTAAAGATGATAAAAAAACTTTTTATCTCTTTTGTGCAATGAAAATCCTAGCTACTAGGGAAAAGAAAGACAGAATCTTTTCACAAAGAGAAAAGAGCACACTGTAAATGCACTTTCCTAAATCAAGCCAAATAGACTGTCTGTATGCAAATGCACATGCATGTATTTGTTTTCGAATTTCTTAGTATTGATGCTAAAAAGAAAGTTGATGTACAAATCTGAATTTCTTTTCAAGCGACAAATATAAACAAGCTCTTTTTCCAAATAAAAAATAGAGATGATTACGACACCTTACGATTTTGAAATGAACACTCGTTCTTGACACTAGAAAATTACCAATTTAGACCAAAGGAAATAGTAACAAGATAATCGACCATCAACAGCAATCAAACTTTCTCCTATGATCGAAATCGACACTTGCGACAGATTCAAATCAAAGGAAGACAGTACGACTATGCTACTTTTGCAAAGGAAAACTGTAAACGACTCAACAAACACACAAAAAAAATCTACAGTTCTTTTGTACAAAGGAGTCGGAATAACAGCAAGGAAAAAGGGTTTCAAACAGACATATACTGATCGCAGGCAGCAAAATTCAGGGATAGAACTGGAAAGAATGAAGCACATTAACCACAGCTGCACAGAGCTAGTCTGATCAGCGCACCTGCAACACAAAGAATCTGAAATGCAGCGCAGGTTGTCCCTTCGGGAAGTGCGCTGAAATTCAGAATCTCTGAATAGTACCTATGCTGGGCCAGAAACGAGACTCTGTCCGGGTTCCGGGTCACAGTTTGCAGTTCAGTCCTTGGTTTTTGGCCGAGTAAAAAGCAATCAGTAATACAACAATTAGGGGTAGATCTAAGGAGGATCTAAGAGCTATCACAAGGGCAATCAGATAGTTTGTGAATCAGCTATTTAAATCATAAACAGATCCAATGAATGGATTGAAGCAGCAGTTATCTACTTTGCATTTGTTATGGCAAATGCAATTTGAATGCTACTTATAAGTTTATGAAACAAACAACAAAGAATGATAAACAAACAAACTAATTATCTCCCCAGTGGAGTCGCCATTTTGTAGAAAGGGAAAAGTGTCTATTTAGAACTGCTCTATCCCACTAAGGTGTGACAGCTACCTTAGAAACAAACAGAGAAAAACTACTTTTGTATTTCCTTTATGAATTATAGATAGAGAGGAATAGAAAGAACCAACCTGTGTCTTGCGCTAATCCTTTGATTCGATCCCTCTCTTCTTTGATAGTCTCCAGCTACCTGCTCACTAGCACGCCCAGCTTCACAAAGTACCTGTAAGATCACAGAAGCATAACACTATACAAAGACATGGATCTATATTCATAAACAACTTAGGATCAGATTTAAGTTAACCATACAAATGTAACAAGCATCAATGATACAAAAGCATGGAGGAGAACTCAAATAGCTTTTATTGATAAACAAGAAAAGATCCAGGAGGAGTTACAACCAGTGGTTCCGACCTAGCATCAACCTCCCAACAAAGAAGCCCCTCTTCACCTCAAACAAAGCATAGATCACCCAACAATCTGATGTTTGTCTCTAGAAACCAACAACAATTCCTTACAATATGCAAAATTCCAGCCTCTGGATCTCTGGGATGAGGGATCCATATATAGATATTTGTAAGGAGGATGAGTCAGCTTGTGATTTGATTAGAGTCTTCTCTCTGTCAGTTCTTGCTTCCACTTGGAGACTGAGGGCCTCTTACTCATCCTTGGTCGAATTCAGTGAGGCAAGTGTCACAGGAGAAGATTCTGGAAGCTTCCATTGCCTCTCCACCTCGCGGAATGACACTGCCATTTGTCATTTCTCACCCATCACACCCCACAGAAGGGAGTTTTGAAATGTAACGCACCCTCACAGTGCATCTGGCTGAGATGCAATGCACCTACCCAGTGGAGCAGCTACAATGATCCTGTTTTGACCAATTTTGAGTAGTTTTTCATGGAGAACTTCTGGGAGAAGCTGTAAACTGTTGACCTTGTTCCTTTAGGGGTTAGAACAACACTTTTAGGGACTTAGGAGCCCTTGGTTTATGGACATTTCATGCTTGGAGTTGTAGGGCACAAAAATGTCTATAACAGAGCTGGTAAGACGAAACAAACAATCAAGGAACAAATTGGCTTAAAGCCAAGAGCTGACAGAAAGACAGAGAAAGACAGTGAGGCAGAGAAGTAGTGAAGAAGCCGAAGGCTGAGAGGCACACAAAGAGAGGAAAAATTGCAGAGGACAGAGAAGCTGAGCTGACCATTAGAGTAAGAGGCAGCATCGAGCAGACAGAGACCAATTGAGGTCGAAATTCGGTAAGGGGAGTCTGTGAACTCTAAGGACTTGGGAATTCCAAATGCCATCCTATTGATCATCCTCTGTCAAGTGAAACTCAGATTGAGCTCCTTATTATAAGACTCTACTTTAAAAACATAATAAAAAGGCCACCACTGAAAGCTAGATCGGGAGACGTAGCCCAAGAGGATTGGGTGAACTCCTTATTAAATTTTGTTGTGTTTATGTTTTTCTTACTGTGATCTCTTACTGTTTCAAGTGTCTATGTATTTCACAATATTATTGATCCATTACCTAGGATAACATAGACACACACACTAGCACATCAGTCTGTAATACCTTCATTAATTTCCTAAGGTCACCTAGGGGTGATTTCAGATCAAGTGGTATCATAGCTATAGGTTGTTAACGTTAGACAAGCTTGTGCTAGATTTAGCTGTTGAATGCTAACTAGATTAAAGCTCAAATTAAGAGAAGGATAGTTTTTCAAAACTAATCCTGAAATTGGAAGAGTTTATCCTCAGAAGAAAATGTCGGAGGAAGGTTCTGTGGGGCCAAACCCTCAATTTATAGATAGTTTCCTGGCCATGAGATCCATGGTAGGAAATGTATAAGGACTTTAGAAAATGTAAATATGAAGATTCATCAGGCTCGAAACAAGATAAAGGAGAAGAAGAGTCTCTCCTCCATGACCACTCAAAAGGCAAAGGGAAAGAAGAAAACTTTCTCACACCTCCTAATAGCGCTGAACATAAAAAGAAGACATATTTGATTAAACTAGATGTTAAATTTGATTTACCAATATATGATGGAGAGTTGAATGCAGAAAAGCTAGACAATTGGATTAGACAAATTGATGTTTATTGCAGAGTGCAGAGTATTGATTCAGACAAGAGCAAGATTCAGCTGGCCAGCCTACGCCTTGGGGGCATTGCCTTGGTTTGGTGGGAAGGCAGGACCCAAGCTGACATGAAGAGACATGGTAAGACTCTTTCTGTCTGGAGTGAATTTGTTTCTGCAATTAAAAAGCAATTCTATCCACTAGCCTACATGCAGCATGCCACGATGAGCTGGCAAACCCTTCGACAATTGAAAGGACAAAGTGTACAAGGTTACACCCAAGAATTTAGGAAGAGAAATTTGATTCTAGGAAACTCATTAGACTCACATGAGACTTTGTTGAAGTACATAGGCATTCTACACAGCTACATGAGGCACACTATCCTCATGTTTAATCCCACTAGTATAGATGAGGTATCTGTTCAAGCTACGCATCTAGAAGCTAGAGGAAAGAATGGGAACCCAGAAGTTGGGTGATCATCCCAACCCACTGCAAGAAAGAATAAGGAGAAAAGAAAACATAAATGGAAAGCAAGGAAGGCCAACACTTCACAGAAAAGCAAGTCTTCATGCACTCACTATAAGAAGGATGGGCATGATGATGAGCACTGTTGAATTCTGCATCCAGAGCTAAGACCTAAGAAGTTTGAGGGGAAGAAGAAAATGCTACAGCTATTCAGAAAGATTTGGGGTTAGACTCAGGAGATGAAACAACTATTACAGCCACAGGTATAAAAGGTAAGAATTTTTAAGCATCTACTAGTAATTCTGCACAATCTACTATTGATGAAGAAAATGAGAGAAAAAGACATGAGCTTTTCCATATTCGAGTTATTTCCAAACATCAAAAGATTGATAATTTGTTGATAATGGCTCACAAGTAAATTTAATTTATGAAGAAATTGTAAAGAAGTTGGGGTTACTAATTACACCTCACAAGAAACCATACCCATTAGGTTGGTTAAGTGATAAAGCACAACTACAAGTGACTAGACAATGCAAACTTAAGTTTTCTTTTGGGTCATCATTTGTAGATGAGGTTGAGTTAGATATGATTCCTTTGGATATATATGGAATTGTTTTAGGAAGTCCTTGAATGACAAAAAAGCTATTTTCTATAGAGCTGAGAACAAGCATCTACTCGTTAAAGATGGAATCGAATACTTTGTAAGAGCTCATAAGCTCAAGAATAATTATACTCTCATAAACTCAGGGCAGATGAAACGAATTGTAAATTCATGAAAACAATTTTTAATGTTGGTTGTAAAGGAAAAGAAACTTGATAAAACCAATGTATTTGAGGGTTGTGATGCTAAACAGCAAGCTGATTTAGAAAAAGTTGTTTCAGAGTATGATATATTGTTTCAAGAACCTAAAGGTCTACCACTCAAAAAGGAAATAGTGCATGATATTAATTTGCAGCAAGATGCTCCATTGCCTAACATTGGGATGTACAGGTTGTCCGCTTTAGAGAATGCAAAAATCAAGAAGCAGGTGCAAGAGCTGCTCGAGAAGGGGTTCATCAGACCTAGCACATCACCATGTGGGTCACCAATCGTTTTGGTGAGAAAGAAAGATGACTCGTGGAGAATGTGCATTGATTACCAAGCATTGAATAAGATAACAATCAAAAATTGTTATCCCCTTCCTCACATAGATGATCTATTAGATCAATTGAACGAAGTTGTTTATTTATCCAAGTTAGACTTGCATAGTGGATATCATCAAGTCAGAGTTGCAGAACAAGATGCATGGAAGACTACTTTCAAAACAAAGCAGGGATTGTATGAGTGGCTGGTTATGCCTTTTGGCTTAACTAATGCTCCTGCTACTTTCATGAGAATAATGAATGATGTACTCAGACCTTTTCTTGATGATTTTATTATTGTATATCTGGATGACACTCTTATATTTAGAAAAACATGGGAAGAACATTTAAAGCATGTTAAGCAGACACTAGATGTTTTGAAAAGAGAAAAACTTTATGTTAAACTATCCAAATGTGAATTTGGCAAAATATCTTTGAATTATTTGGGACATATAGTAGGGGGTGGTGAATTGAAGATAGATCCCTCTAAGGTGGTAGTCATTGTAAACTAGCCTAAACCCAAATCTGCTACAGAAGTTAGAAGCTTCTTAGGAGTAGCACAATATTGGAGAAAGTTCATTTCTAACTTTTCCTCAATTGAAGCTCCCTTACAATGCTTTAACAGGATTGAACAAGGTGTTTCAGTGGGGAGGCAAACAACAGAAAGCCTTTGACACCTTGAAAGAAAATATTAGTACAGCCCCAGGACTAGCACTGCCAGATCTTCAAAGACCATTTGAGATCCAAATAGATGCCAGTGACTATGCCATGGGAGTAGTGTTGATACAACACGGTAAACCCATATGTTATCATTCTGAGACATTTAATTCTGCAGTAGTAAACTATCCCACATATGATAAATAATTGTATGCATTAGTACAAAGTGTGAAAAAGTGGAAACATTACTTAATGGGCAAAGAAACAATTATACATACTGATCATCAACCACTTCAATATCTACACTCCCAAACTAAGTTGCAGCAATCAAGACACTATAGATGGATGGGTTTTCTACAACAGTTTCATTTGGTCATCGGATATAAAAAGGGCATACACAATAAAGTTGCAGATATGTTATCTAGACCCATTATAAATGCATCTGCTATACTTAAGCATAATTTTGTATTACAGGAAAGCTACATTGAACAATATGCTCAAGATATAGACTTTAAATATGTATATGCAACTTTAAGTCAAGGAAAACAAGTAGAAGAATTGGATTATCACATTAAGGACCAACTCTTGTATCATTGTGGGAAGCTATGCATTCCACAAACTGAAAGAGTAAAGATAATTCGAGAAGCACACACTTCTCTAATATCAGGTCACTTTCAGGTAAGTAAAACAGTTGCACAGCTACAAAGATTTTGTTATTGGCCAAAAATGAACGAGACATTTTCTAGCTATGTAAGAGGGTGTACTATGTGTGCTAAAACCAAGCATAGCAATAGGAAACTAGGCTTGTACACTCCACTACAAGTTCCTTCTCATCCTTGGGAAAGTGTTTCCATGGACTTTGTTGGAGGACTGCCCAAATCTAGGAAAGGTCATGATTATCTGTATGTTGTTGTGGATAGGTCCAGCAAATTGTGTATTTTGATACCTTGTAATAAATAGATTACAGCTGAACAAACTGCAAAACTATTCTTTCAACATGTATGGGTTCATTTTGGATTACCCACTTCCATTATATTTGATCGAGACACCAGATTTGTGGGGAAGTTTTGGTCAACTCTGTGGGAACTGATGGACACCAAACTGAAGAAAAGCACAAATTTCCATCCACAAACCGATGGCCAGACAGAAGTAGTCAACAAGACAGTGATCCATTTGCTCAGGGGATATTGCAGCAAGCATCCAAGCTTTGGGATGAACATTTGTGTTATGTGCAGCATGCTTACAACTGAGCCAAACATTCTTCCACACAAAGATCTCCTTTTGAGACCTGTTTTGGTTTCACACCAAGGTCTCCCTTGGATTTTGTCTTTGGTAAGGAAACAACAGTTGAGGGACACAACAATGTGGATAAGGCAATTAGGTTCATTGAACAAATCCAAGAGATCCATCAGGCAATACAGGAACAACTAGAAAAGGGCCAGGCCAAATACAAGGCAAGGCATCCAAGCATCGAATGGAGCATAGTTTCCAAGTTGGTGATCAAGTCTGGCTGTATATCAGCAAGGACAGGATGCAAGGTGAAGGTAAAAAGCTAAAACCAATAAGGTATGGACCTTTCAGGATCCTTGAGAAAATTGGTGAGAATGCTTATCGCCTTGATTTGCCAACTTATATGCACATCTACTCAGTCATCAATGCAGACAGCTTGAGACTATTTGAACCTTCGTTAATTGAAGATCCTGAAGAGTAGAGTCAATTGCCTTCTATTGATGACTTGCTACCTAAATATCTTAATGAATTGCAGGAAAACACAGTTTTGGATAGGAAGGGGAGGACGAGGTGCAGTAGAGATGTTGAGTACCTCAGAATTGGGCTCACGGGTTCAAAGCCAAGTAGTGCAAAATGGATAGAGATTGGACAAGTGAGAAAGTTGTATCCTCACTTAGTCGGTGCTTGAAAACCAACTTTTGGTGGTCCAAAAGCTTTTTCAGTGGGAAGGTTGTGATCCGAATTGGATCCTCAAACAATTCCATGATTGTTAAGAATGAATGACAGACTTCAAAAAATCTTATAGCTATCAAAAATAACCTCTAAATAATGGCAATTTGCAGCCAGCACAGAGCAACGAGGACCTTCGGTCAAAGCACGCTAACCATTGGCCCATGGACACTGTGTATGGTGCAAAAATGGAAATTGGGAAGCTCAGATCTAGAAACGAAGGTTGTTTCTGATACACGTTTAGCACTGATCGTGTATCACTGGGAAAAACCCCTCGAGAAGGAAAGGCCCCGAGCGCTTGGTCACAAGGGAAACCGATAAGGCGGGTCTTGCGCTCAAAATGGGTGGAATATTGGAAGCATTTCGGGCGATAAGCGGGTTTAGCCGAGGATCCAACAATTCCATACACCGAGTGACGCGTGTTCGGCGAGGAGAGAGAGAAACCGCTTACATTGGGACTAACAGTCGAGCAACTCAACCACGTGATATAAGCGAAGATTGTAGGATCTGCGGGGGGCTCTAGATCAATGGCCGAGGTTCAACCCGATGGATGACCGGACCTGAGGGAGAAGTAAACTACGATGCATAAGGTTTGAATTCTGATTTGACCAATGAGTCGACAGAATGATCCATTTTGCAGGCATCTGGAAGATAACGGGAAAAAAGACTGTTTAGGAAGAAGTGACACCCAGTTTGCAAGGAGACAGGTGGTCACCTCTCTACGAAGCGTTATGTATCAATGATGATTTAGGGTAGAGGAGTCCCAGCAGATAGAGGCAGGCGATCCAGAGAGCCGGGAAGATGAAACGAACAGTTGAAGGAACGAACTAGCTTAAAGCCATGAGCTGACAAAAAGACAGAGAGACACAGTGAGGTAGAGAAGCAGTGAAGAAGCTGAAGGCCAAGAGACACAAAAAGAGAGGAAAAATTGCAGAGGACAAAGAAGCCAAGCTGACCATTACAGTAAGAGGCAACATCAAGAAGATAGAGACCAATTGAGGTCGAAATTCAGTGAGGGGAGTCTGTGAACTCTAAGGACTTGGGAATTCCAAGTGTCATCCTACTGATCATCCTCTGTCAAGTGAGACTCAGATTAAGCTCCTTATTATAAGACTCTGTTTTAAAAACATAATAAAAAGGCCACCATTGAAAGCTGGACCGGGAGACGTAGCCCAGGAGGATTGGGTGAACTCCTTATTAAATTTTGTTGTGTTTATGTTTTGCTTACTGTGATCTCTTACTATTTCAAGTGTTTGTGTATTTCACAATCTTATTGATCTATTTCCTAAGATAACATAGACACACACACCGGCACATGAGTCTGTAATACCTTCATTAATTTCCTGAGGTCACCTAGGGGTGATTTCAGATCAAGATATCCAGAGGCATCCATGTTTGTTTAGGGCCTAGTGATCTAGTGGGGATTGCGGTAAAGGTTGGTTGTATTGATGAGGGTTCGAGCCTAGGAATCCCTTGGTGGGATATACAGTAAATCCTGAGGAAGCCCTGGTTGGTTTTGTTGTGAGTCCCATATTCATGCTTGGAATATGGCACGGGGGTGATTAGTTGAAAGAAAGATTTGGTTCAGCCCAATCTATGGTTGGGTGGTTCATGGAAGTCCCATACCTGGTTGGCTTATGCATTCATTAATAAGAGCTCCTTCTCCTTGGTATTTCATGTGTAAATGTACTGGTTCATATGTGATTCTTATAGCTTTTATATCCTTCTTATTTATGTTGGTTATATGTTGATTATGAGTATGTTTTATGACAGACTTGATGTATGGATCTCATCATGTTTTGATTAGAAAATCAATATACAATGACTATATGACCTAATAGATGATAATGTAGATATTGTGATATAGCATCAATGCTTCTTTATGAATCTCAAATAAATATGAGACCCCTATGCTCAAATTTGTTATTATGACGTGAAGATTACATATTTCTGACATGTTTGACAAAATATATCTCATGGCTAGTAGGGGTCATATTAAGTACTTGTACCAATGATTACATTATTAGCCTTATTCCATTGTTATTTACCATTTCTAAAGGTTTCATGAAGTTTTGGGAAGTGGTCTAAGACCTAGCCCTTAAAAAGTGGGTCAGAATCTGGGGTCATTGGCTCAGAACTGGATGGAAAAGTCCATAGTTGTTGGCATCCCTTGTTGTGGGAGTGATTGAAAGGCCTCAGTCGCATGCATGGCTTGTCATGGGAGTGGCTAAGGATCCATATTAGTAAAATTTCAAGTTTTCTAAGGGGTTAAGCACTTGGAAGGGTTGGTTGCCTCTTGAAGGGTCTATAGCTCCCGAGGAAGGTTAGATTGGTTTGGTTTTCTCGATTCCACTTCCTTAACTGTAAATAGGGAGTTGAATCACATCATAGTATCCTCTCATCACATGTTTACCCCAACAGACCAATTAGCTTGGGTAAAGGTGGGAGGAGGGTGCTACAGAGTGGTATCAGAACATGGTTCACCACTTGGATTGGGTGGGTAGTGTGTTGGCCATGCATCCATATCAATTTCATATGTGTTCCTTATGATTTTGGTTTATGTAATTTTTGTGTATGCATGGTGGTGTTCATGTTTGCAATTGTGTCTCCATGTGAAATTTGATGGTGTTTTTGTTGGATGTGGTCGTCATGCATGTATGTCAGTTATGCAATGGTTATGCATGTTAGTTCTTATATGTTGGTATACGTAAATTGACATGGTGATAGTTTTCATGCATGAGGTCATGGTATGTGGTTAGTATGGTCATGGATTGATAATTAGATAATGGCTGAAATGATGATTGTATGTTGATATGATTATGTTTATACATGTATTATGCTAATCTGGTTGATCTTGGAGGCGAGATATCCTACCTTGAACTATACTGAGGTGTGTTGATTATGTTATGTTTTAGTTTAGTTGACATGGTATACTCGCAGGAAGAAGATCAAAGATGACTAGAAAGATGGTAGAGTACAGTTCACGAGATTCTCCCTATGGGTCAGATGAGCAATGTGGTCTTGGGCATTCTTCTCACTTAACAGACGCATTGAGAAGTCTGAAGGTAGAAATAAGAAGTTGTAAAATAGATAATGATAGAATCATTCAGGCATAAGAGAAAGAAGTGGAAGTTAATCCAATAATCCTTCAGAACTTGTTAGAATTGCAAAGATAGGGGTCACTTAAGATCAACCATGGGCAGGAGGATAGGACTAATGGGCCATATGGTAGTATATCTCATGGTGGGCACATGTCAAATAGGGATGACATGATCAAAGATGACTAGGCTCTTGGATACTTCGGATAGGAGAGGCGATGGACACAAGTTCCACTCTAGTTTTAGTTTTGATAGGCACTATGATCGTCATCATTATCATCCTTATAGGAGAAGTGCCAGGGGATGATTTCTAGATGAGTTCAAGAAAGCGAAGCCACTACCTTCGATTGGGATTTGAAAAAGCCAAAGGATGCAGAAGCATGGTTCCTTAGGATGAAGCAATTCTTTAAGCTACATGAGTACACACAGAATATGAAGTCCATAATAGTTATCTTCAACATCAAAGGGAAATCAAACATTTGGTGGGAATATGTGAAACAGGTTAGAGACATCGGGACAAAAGACTTCAGTTGGCATGAATTCAATAGAATTTTTAGGAAGAAGTACTTGTCAGAGAGTTACTATGACAACAAATCCAAGGATTTTTATGAGCTAAAGATGGGATTGATGACAGATGAGGAGTACATGACTAAGTTCCTAGAGTTATTGAGGTATGTACTGTATATTAAAGATGATATGGACAAAGTCCAAATATTTTCCAGTGGATTTCCATTAGCGTTTAGAGATTAGATTGAGTATGATGAGCCTTGGTCACTTGAGGAAGTTATTAGGAAATTGAAGCACTGTTATGAGCAGTCAAAGCATAAGACAGAATCACAATAGTGATGGAAAGGGAAAGAAAAAGCTAGAGGTAAATGACAACTGAAAAGAATAAGGTCTCAGAATGCAGGTGAGAAAGAAAATGTTGCACCTTATAAGAAGTTCAACGTAGTTAGATAGGGACATGGGTCACAGCCTGGAGGGCAAAAAAATAAAGGTGATGGTATGGGAGCATTGCAGTGTTGGATATGTGGCAAGGAGCATCTCAAGAGAGATTGTCTATAGTGTCAGGGTAGTAGGACTTAGATCTACAATGCACAAGAGGCGCAGACTGTTGGGGATGTTGGGCAGAGCATTCTTCACATATTTATAGCATTGGACAACAGGTAGGCAGATCAACATGCATCCATTATCAAGATGGATGGTAAGATTTGTGATCAAGTTGTTTCTATTTTTATTGACCCTGGATCTAATTATAGTTATGTTAACCCTGACCTGCTGGATAAGTATGGTTTGAATAAAGAAGTGCATGCAGAATCCTGGTCAGTGGAGTTGGTTACAGGTACAAAGAAGAGAGTGCATCACTAGGTAAGAGCTTGTGTGTTCGAGTTGAATGGTATGCCTACCTCATCATATTTGAATGTATTTGCATTGGGATAATGTTATCACCTAAAAAATGATCACCTAACCATTTCTAATTAGGTGGATCAGAATACACCATGTAGGATTAATTTTACCGTAGTAAAATCACTTTCACCATGGGAAATAGTTTAGTAAACCATTTTTATTAAATTATTTTTGATTAAAATTTAAAAACAAAAACATGAGAATAATTGAATAAATCATTATTTATTTAATTTTCTCTAGGAATAATTATTAAATCATTATATGATAATTATTCATTCTCACATTTGACTAAATCACCTAGGAATAATTTTTTTCCCCGTAGAAAAAGTCGTAACTTCTATTGAATAAAAGAAATTACATTTTGCAGATGCCTGGGCATATACATAATGAGGCTGGTCGCCTCCACCAAGATTGCAGCAAAAAAAGAAAAATAGTTTTCCTCCACGCAGGGAGTTTTCATTTTTGTGTCATTTACCAAAAATTTGTTCTGCAAAAAACAAAATAGTACTCCACGCAGGGAGACATGCTGTTTGAAAAAAACACAATTATGAGGATTGTCATCTGCCTTTTCCCAATAAAAACTGATGTTCTGTAGTGAGTTCTATCTGTTACCACTGTATTACAGCAGTTCGGTCATTCTAGTTTTGTCTGTGTGCCAAAAATATCAAAAAACAAAAAGCAGTCTGTGTATAGTTCTGTAATTACATTTAAAAAAAGAAAAAGCTTCCTTAAGATCATGTCCTCCAGGGAGTGTGCTGGTCGACAAAAGGTTTGTGATAGTGTTGATGGAAGAGTCCATCAATCTCTTCCTGTATCATCCAGTCTTCTTCTTGCCTTTGCGCTGCTTGTTTGGATAAGAGATCCACCCGTGAGTTGCGCTCCCTGTAAATATGATGACAAGAAAAAAGTTCAAATAAGTCTATGAGCCTGAGAGTCTCATCCAGAATGTGTCTCAACGAAAAAGCAGAGCATTGAGATGTTCTATTTATCCAGTTGCAGGCAAGTTTTGAGTCTCCAAAAAGTTGTAGCTTTGTACATCCTTTCTCAAGAGCAAATTGTATAAGATGTTTGGCGGTGATCAATTCAGCATAATTATTTGTGCCCCTTCCCAGGTGCATCTGAATATGGAAATAGTGGCCCTCTCTAAGGTAAAGGAGGCCTCCTCCTCCGCAAACTTCAGCTTGGGCCGAGCCATCGAAGTAGGCCTAAGGATAGGATTTTTCAATATGCTCAGGAATAATGGTTCTATGAGAGGGCTGTGGGGGGTCATCGGGGAGCAGTTCGAAGTCGGCTAGGACCTGGGATCTGATGGTGGGCCAAATGGGGTCTCTGAGATAAAAAATTGCACGGTTCCTAGCCATCCAGATGGCCCAGCACATGAGGAGAGGTAGGTTCCTTTCTCTGCCTTTATGTTTCTCAAGCCAAGATAGCCAGGCTTCTGTTGTGTTCTGACCTTGCCAAAAGTTGAAAGATGGAGAGGATGAGGCTATGAGGGACCATTGTGTAGTGACAATAGGGCAGGTTAGGAAAAGGTGATCTGTGTCTTCCTCATTGCACCTGCATAGATGACACCAGAAGGGACCATGGAAAGATCTTTTCATAAGGTTCGCACCCGTTGGTATTTTGTTGAACAGAATGGTCCACATTAGCATGCGCATTCTGGGAGCCGCCTTAAGTTTCCACAGCGCTTTCCACCAAGGCTGGACGATCGCAGGTTGTACCAAAAGAATGAGATTTATGTATCCTTCCTTGGGGGTGTAGGTTCCTTTTTTTGAGAAAGCCCATACAATCTCATCCTCTCCCTCGGTAATTCTTATGTGGGCTTGAGTAAGGGCGTCAGTGAATATCTCCCAGTCTTGTCTCCACTGATCTGGGATGTGTAGATCCTCAGCTGTCTTCTAGGCTTGCTGGAAAGGGGTGGTACTTTCCGGGTCTGCAATGTGGCCTATATGGGTGATAACCAAGTCCCGGAGATAGGCAATCAATGGAGCAAGGAGGTGATGAGCGTTCCCACATCCAATCCAGGGGTCCGATCCTATGCGTACAGCTTGTCCCTGGTGGATTCTCCATGTTAGACCTTCCCAGATGAGTGGGAGTGAATTTAGGAATGCTTTCCAAATATTTGAATGCCTACCGCTCCCTCTGTGTTGCCTGCGAAGCCAGCTGAAGTTGTCTTCCAGAGCAATGTATTTTTCATATACCACCTTTGTCCAGAGGCTATGTGAGGTGATGAGCTGCCATCCCAGTTTTGCTGCCAGACCTTTTGCAAAGGGCTCTAGCCTTTTGATTCCCCAACCACCCCATTTCTTTGGTCTGGCAATAGTATCCCATTTGACCCATGCAAAGAGGTTTCCCTGTTTTTTCCCCTTCCATAAGAATCTGCAACAGATCTTTTGTAATCTATCAAGGATCCCTCTTGGTATCCACGCCAAGGACATCCAGTAAACAGGAGTTGCTTCCAGAACAGCTTTGATGAGGGTGAGTCTTCCAGCCCTGGATAGGTATCTATTATACCAGATATTTAATATCTTTTCCACCTTTGCGATAATCCAAGTCCAGTCAGCAATCTTATATCCTCCATGTTTGATTCTGAATCCTAGGTATTTCAGCCCTTCCTCCATCAGGTGTGGTGGGAAGGGGAATCGTTGGCGGATATAATGAACCTCATGTTGTGTACAGCCTGTCTCTGTGAGGGAGGATTTGTGTATGTTGATGATCATACCTGTAGCTTTCTGAAATAGATCAAAAACATGCTGCAAGGTAGAGGAGTCGGCCAGACTGCTGTTTAAAAAGATGAGCACATCGTCCACAAACAATAGGTGGGTGAGAGCGCAATTGTCCACTATCTTAATGCCAGAGATCCTGCCTCTCCTGTGTTCTGTCCCGGTCAGTCGACTTACGCCTTCCATGATGAGTAGGAAGAGAAGGGGAGATAATGGGCATCCCTGCCTGAGACCTCTCTCAGCAGTGAAGAAAGGCGTCGGGGAGCCATTTAGGAGGATGATGTACAACACATCGGTAATACAGCTCATTATCCTTTTGATGTACAAGTAGGGAAAACCCAGGTGTGTAAGAAGCATGCGAATGTAGAGCAGACTTGCCCTGTCAAAAGCTTTGGAAAGATCCACTTTTAGAATCATGCCCTTTAGCCTGCAGTTGTGCATTGAGTGAAGGAGTTCTTGTGCCGTGCCTATAGCTTCATGGATCTGGCGATGCTGGAGGAAAGCGAATTGTTCAGGGGAGATATGAGCCGAGAGTATGGGCTTTAGCCTATTTGCGAGAATTTTGGCCATGATCTTGTAAAGGCAGTTATGGAGAGAGATGGGCCTAAAGTCATTGTAGGAGGCAGGCTTATCAAATTTGGGGATAAGGGCTATGAAAGTGGCCTTGATGGCTGAGGGGATCTTTCCTGATCGGCTGCAATAATTGATAACCCTGAGGAGATCCTGACCTAGAAGATCAAAGAAGGCTAGGTAGAATTCTATAGTCCAACCATCAGGTCCCAGGCTCTTCTCTTTTTGGAAACCTCGCATGGTGGCTTCTAACTCCCCTATAGTGACCTCCTTGATGAGTTCTTCAGCATCCTCCTCGTTCACAAACCTGGGAAATAGCTCGGCCACCCGCATTATCTCTAACAGGTTGGCTTCTCTCGGGGCCTCATAGATGCTTCTAAAATGTGAGGTGGCCATTGAGGCTAGTTCTCTGGAATTGTTCACTAGGTGTCCCTGGTCATTTTGCAATTCCCAGATAGTGTTGATCATTTTCCGTCCATTTGTGAATCGATGGAAGAATTTTGTGTTTTCATCTCCTTCCTTGATCCAGATTGCTCTGCTCCTTAATCTCCAGCTTGCCTCTCTATCTTTGAGTATTTGGGTTCTCTGGTTGATCAGGGATTCATACCTGACTTTCTGTTCTTGAGAATTGTAAGTGCCATCCGACAGCAATTCAAGGTCAGCAATAGCTTGTTCTGCCTGGGAGATGATTAAGTCTTCTTGTTCCCTTTTTTTGTGAGCCCATTCTTTAGATAGTCCTTTAAGTTCTGAGAGATTTTTAATGAAGCTAATTGTTGGATCCTCCTCCTCAGAGATAGGGTGAGATTTCCAGTATTCAGATATAAGCTTAAAATAGGAGGGGTCCCGGAGCCAAGTGGAGTTGAACTTGAAGGGAGCTTTTGGCTTCAGGAGTTTTTCCCCAATTTCCAGAAAGATAGGCCTGTGGTCCGATAGTCCACCGCTGCCGACCCATTGTCTTGATCTTGGGTGGCTGTTGTGAAATGCCTCCTTGATGATGAAACGATCCAGCCTTCTGGCCAAGCTTTGAGCGCCTGTCTGATTGTTCCTCCAGGTATGTTGGATCTTAGCCGAGGGAATGTCGATCCATTGGTGGGCCTCAAGCAGCTGTTCGA
Source organism: Pinus tabuliformis (assembly GCA_031772625.1). Classification (NCBI taxonomy): domain Eukaryota; kingdom Viridiplantae; phylum Streptophyta; class Pinopsida; order Pinales; family Pinaceae; genus Pinus; species Pinus tabuliformis. The sequence continues at coordinate 419,221,382 of CM062820.1, read as the reverse complement.
AGAAATCAGAGAGTGGGTCGATCTGGGCCATATGACCCCAGGATTCTGAGAAGCCCATTGAGAAATTTAAGTCTCCCCCGAGAATTAAGTTCCCCTGATGAAGTAGGTGGGAGCTGAGGAACTTTCTCCAGAATGATTCCCGATTTTGACAAGGTCCATAAACGTTTAGGATTCTTAGCTCTTCCTCTAGTTCCTTTGAGTATATGTCAGCTCCCAAGAAACCCTCACCACCCCAAATATTCTTTAGATTTATCGAGCGGTTCTTGATGCCAATTGCAATGCCTCCTGATCAGCCCATGACATCGATAGCATGGAAAGACCAGTTATGCAACCAAGAGCTTAAGATTGAGATGGCAGATACCGCATTACAGAGGGTTTCTTGTAGGAAGATGATATCAACCGATTCAGAAAAGAGAAGTCGCTTGAGTGCCAGCTTTTTCTCGGGACTGGCCATCCCTCTACAGTTGTAGGACATGAGCTTCATGGGGGAGATGGGGGGAGGGTGTCCTTTGCTCTAAGAACCCTTTCAATGGTATGTCGTCTACCCTGTATTACTTCATCCCCAGCTTGATTTTTAGCCTTGTGAATGTTGGAGGGTCTGCCTCGGCCCTGCTTGGGCAAGAGAAAGGAGGGGGCGGAGTCCAAGCCAATGGCGTCCGGCTCTTTCAGCTTAGCAGTGGAGCGGGTGGAGTATCTCGGAGTGGAGTTAACCGAGGGGGAGGGCAAGGGGAGGGGAAAGGCTTGGATGGAGGAAAGGGGACCGGAGGAGAGGAAGGTAGTCGGCTGTGGGAGAGGGCAGGTCACGTAGAGATGGGGGGGTTTTGAGGGGGGAAAAAGCGGGTGGGAGCCCATCGCCAGGTCAAGTGCTGAGGGGGATGATGGGCCAGGGATCCGGATAGGAGGGGGCATATGGGAGGAAAGCGACAAACTAGAAGTAACAAGATGTGAAGCAGAAATAGCAGGGGGAGAAGACATACCCGAAGAGAAAACAACGCCCTTTGCAGCCCTTGAGCGCGTCAGAGGAGGAGAAGGCAGTCTGATCAGGATTTTGCCCTGCTTTTTTGCAGAGGGTGCAAGCGGCACCTCCACTGTGTCTGAGGTCCTGATAAGTTCCGCCCGTGGTGCCGCCGCGGCCTGAGGAGCTTGGGGTTCTGCTGAAGTCGGATGTTCTTGCAATATGGATTCCTGATGGGTCTTTTTGAGGAGGGGGTAGTCCTTGTAGAGATGACCCACTTGATGACATCTTCTACATCCATAAGGGATCCCTTCATAGTCAAGTTTCTGCTTCCTCGAAAAAGTTTTCCACTGTATAGTGATGTGTTCCTGCAGACCTCCTCTCATGTCAAGGTGGACTAGTATTCTGGCATATGCCATCATCCCTGTCGCAATGTAGGATTTGTCTGATTCCATGTAGGTGCCCAACGAGTTTCCAATTCTCCAGAAAACATCTTCGAACTAGTACTGCAACGGTAAGCTCAGAAGTCTAACCCATACAGGCCTGACCCCAATTTGTTCTGTTTCCGGGTCGAAGAGGGGCGTCCATCTTTTTAGAAGTACGGGAGCTTTTTCAAAGTGCCAGAAGGATGAGAGGACCCAGCTCGTGTGGTCAGCCCTCACGAACCTTAGCGCAAACCAGCCTCGCACGAACGTTTGGACCGTGGGGATTTCTGCCAGGTATTGACCCCATATTTCTGATGCCCAGGTCTTCAGTTTCTCTGCCGAATAATTCTTGCCCCTGATGCGTCCCACTAGAACTCTGTCCGCTAGGTCCATCGCGTCTCCCCACTGAATGTCTTCTTCGAGCCTCAGAATGATGTCTTCTGGTCTGGATTTAAAGCATCAGATTTTCTTCTTCGGGTGGGAGGACATACGGCTAGGGTTTTCTGGTGCCCTAGGTTCAACGGGAGCGTCCACCGAGGGAGGGGAGAGGGGGATCGAGACGGGGGGGGGGAAGCCTCCGGGAGGGGGGGGATGGGGTTGTAGCAGCCCAAAGTGGTAGGGGGCGCGGAGAGGGGGAAGGTAGCAGAAGGGGGAGGGGCAGCCAGGGAAACGTCAGGATGCGGGGGGGGGGGGATGAGGAGTCTGCAAAGTCAAGGGACCAGCTTCAAGGGGGGAGGAGGGCAGGCACTCCGCTAGAAACCCTAGGGAGGCCAGCGAAGGAATAGAGAAAGGAGCCCAGGTGGAGGGATCGGCAGCTTGGAGAGCAGCAGTAAGGGACAAATCTGACGATTGTGCAGGGTCTTCAAAGCTAGCAGACAGGCTTTCACTGTACATACCTCCAGAAGCCGAGAACGTGGAGCACCAGATGGAACCGTCTGCCAGCGGGGAGTCCGAGTAGTCCACCTCGTGAAGATCCATCGCCAGCTGCTTGAAACAGATAGTCCTCAGAACCAGGAAAAAACCGTTCAGGGTCCGTTGCCGACAGTCAGGAAGTCGTTGCCGATCAGGTGCGGGAATAGTGGACAGCGGGTAACCGTCCAGGTGGAAAGCGACAGGGGAAAACGACCTGCAGCTGTTGCAAAGGATTTAGGCGCGGCGACGGAGAACTCTCCACGAGCAGCAAAGGGGGGGCAGATCGGGGCAGAAGGGTAAGCCCGAGCGGGATGGAGGGAGCTAGCGGAGATGGGAGGAGGGTAAAGTGAAACAGAAGGAGAGATGTGAGGTAAAAAATATTAAAAACTCACCCTGGCTCAGAGCACAAACAGAGGGGGTACGAGTCAGGTCTGGCTGCAAGACCGATGTTGGCCTGCAGCCCCGAAATGCTAAAACTACAAATCCCGTTTAGGCCATGATGCAGCCTGTTCGTACCTAAGTCGTCGACCCTCAATCGAAACCCTCCCAGCTCCCATCATCAGAGCCCTTTCTGAACCTCCCTAGGAATAATTAAATAAATCACTATTTATTTATTATTCTTTAATTCTATTTTTGGAATAATTATTAAATCGCTATTTAATAATTATTTCAATTTCACACCTTTCTTAATCCCCACGAAATAATTAATAAATCATTTTATTTGTTAATTATTTCTAAATAAAGATATTTGACCATTTTGAATATCTTTCCTTCTCCAAAAAATATAATAAAATACTCCTAAGGGCTAGATATTGATTTTGGCAATATTGATTTTATTATTTTCCATTTCCGAGATCAATCCAATACTTTGTTATAAATAAGGGGGCTTTCCATTCATTATTCACCATGATCATTATCATCATCGCCATTACTGTCTTCTCACATCTAAGCTCCCACTTGGGTTCCATTCTTTGTTTTGGGTTTTTCACATATTGAGAGAGAGAATACGCCAGAATACAAGGACATCAAAGGACCCATCCCATGGAGGGGGATTTGCAAACCCTTGTTGTAGATCTCCTTCACTAGGTGTTTTAATAAAAAAGGTTATCATATATAAGTCTTATTCTGTTGGGTTATTACATCGAATATTTCTTGTTGTTTTCTATTTTGGATCACATACAATCTTTTTTCTCCAGGGTTTTCGTGTTTTATTATTGTAGATTTGAAGCATAAACAACCACATCTTGTTGTTAGGGTCACTTGTCATTAATGACATAAGTGAAGTATTTTTGGTACACACACTAAGAATTTTCATACTAACAAATGGCAACTCCATGAGTGTAGTAATTCAGATCCATCCTGACTATCATCTTAGTGGTTTTCAATATTTTCTTTCGTTATTTTTAGCCTCTCAATTTCTTTTTTTATCCCTACATTATTTTTCTATCAAATTTTTGGATTCTAGTGGTTTTTCAATTTTTTCCGCAGGTCACAGGTACCAACCGAGCAAGAGACAACACAATTTGTGCGGGATCTGCTAACTGAGAGTCCCGGGAGAAAAATTCACTTTCAACCCTAGATATGTGTTCCTGAACACCCTTTTTGGCCAGTTTACTACGTTTTCCAATGATTCTAGGTCAAAACTTGCATTTTTCATATATATATATATATATATATATATATATTTCTTCATATTTTCTGAGAGTTGCGTGTGTGGACTGGGAAGGTTTTATTTTCTATTTTTGAGTCTCCCCTAGGCCTATATTCTCTTAGTTTTTCTATTTGAGGAAGGAAAAAGCCCCCTAGGTTTTAGACTACACCTCCACCTTTTCAGGAAGAGATTGGCTGGGTTGAGGAGTCTAGGGTGCAACATTTTCAGCCATTGGATTTTAGGGTCTAATCCATTAATTTACATCCATTTTGGATAGATTTATTCACCCTCTTTCTCCCTTTAGAATTTGGCTTTTTCCTTTCCCCCCTTAGGATGCCCTTGAGTATACTAGGTTTGTGAGCTTCTTGCCTATCCTTTGCAGCATTTTTCACCTTTGTTTTTTGCTATTTGTCTGCACCATTTATAGTAGATTAGTGCCTCTAGATCATAGTCCCTTTGACATTAGATATTTTAGGCCATTTATATGTCTTTGAGTAGCTTATCTTCCTTCTCTTTATTAGCTTCTTGATAGCCTTTTTGGGTGGGGTTTCTTGTGCTTGATTTGTTGTTTATTTTTATGTACATTTTTAACATTATTTACAATATTTCAACACTTTATTTTCAACATCACATGGCATCATAAATCATGCTCAATTAACTCATCCACTTGACACATCATTTTCACACATTCACACCCTAAGTGAACGTGAGCTTGGTTAACACCGCCAAGCCTAAACTTGAAACACTACACCTTAATAATTTAACACACATAGATTAAGCCCAGTTTGACACCAGGGCTAAACAATTTGTGTAGTTTAGGTGTAGGATCGGTGGGATAGGCTTCCAATAACACCCATCAATCACTTACAATGAGAAATAAAAGTTGACATATGAGGGAGCTTAAAATCCTTCACCATCCCACATTCCAAAGCCAGAGTGCATTAGAAACCCAATTCAAAGGGTGTTAGGCTAGGTCATCGTGCGAGCGGTTCTTCTCGGAGCTACCAACCCGTGGTAGGGAATATCATGTAGTGGCTTATCACCAAAAATCTCAAGACTCGACCACCCCTGTGGGACAAAGGTAACCATAGTGACCAATCTTAGGAAAACACCCTATAGGACTGGCTGTGGGCAACAGTTGGTTCTCTACCCAAGTTTATTTGGACAGGACTAGATTTCATCAAGTACGAAGTCTTTTGAATGACCATCTGAAATAGTATATTTAGGACTTGTTTGAGGATTTTGTTGGAAATAATACTGAGAGGGGGGGTGAATCAGTATTATCAAGTGAATATTCCCCTTTTCAAATCCAGATCATATACGCTATTTCAGTTAGTGAAAACTGCGTATATACGCAACTACGTAGAAGGAAACCCGCGTATACCATGCAAACTTATAATTTACTTTATCTTACAGATGTTGATTATTAATCTGTGTATCAGAATCAAATAAACAGTAACTAGAAACAGTAAAACATAGCAGAAGACAATCACACACAAGAACACAAGATATAAGGTGGAAACCCAATGTGGGTGAAAACCACCTGCTACAATTCGTCTCTATCTTCCTTTTAATTAGAAACTTATTTTTACAATGATTCTATACTGGTGCAGTTCTTGACCAGTATGCAGGCTGCAACCTGCAGAGAGATACAACCCTCTCTCATTCTCCAGCTTCTCCTGGAAGGGAGATACAACCCCCTTAGCTCTTGCACTAGCCAAGATACTAGTACATAGGTGGTGACCTACAGAAGGCTACAACCTTCTCTTTCTTCCAGGGACCACGTTTCATAAATTTTCAGACTGGATCCATGAACATCAATCAAACATAAAGAATTTTGTATCAAACAATCTCCTTTTCACCAAGTAGAATTGAATCAAGTAGACACTTTTCTGACATCTGTACCCAGAACACAGTAACAGTAACCATACGCCAAATTTTGAACCTAGAACATTGCACCAAAAAACAGAAGTAGCTAGAACACAACTCAAGAGATGTACGCTACTTCAACAACCAGAAACCTGCGTGCATACGCTTTTGTGTTTGGACCAACTTGCGTATACCCTGTTTTTACTCACAGAACCAGCGTGTATACGCACCTTCACTTCACTGAACCTGCGTACAGATCTATAAAGGATAATTTCAAATATTCAGACCGTAATTAACCCATATTACCAGATTTATAGATCAAGCATGCGCCATATATAATGGATCAAAATCATACAAAGATACTATTATTCAAGCCTTAAGATTATGACCCATCAATAGAACTTATCCTTCTCTTTGCGCTAAGGTTCCTCCTTCATTCAGATCCAGATCTGCACCATAACCCAATCAATATTTCAGATCTAGCACTTTATCAGATATTTAATAATTTAGATCATACTTTGCCAAATGATCTCCTTCCTATTTTATAGTCTTAGGCCTTCCACAATACCATGGTCCAAAACCATAACAAAACAATACCATGGACCCAATACTTGGGATCAACACTCTTGACGAGATACCATGGCCCAAAACCATAGGTTCAATTACCAAGGACTAAATACCATGGACCAAAAGTAAGTTCTCCAACATGTATGCACTTTTCCTTGCGGGAAACTGCGTGTATATGCATACACACCTTTCTAACATCTAACCTGTGTGTATACGCGTCTTCATCAAGGTGAACCTACATATATGTCTTTTCCTTCATTCTGAAAGCCTGAATTGAGATCTGTCACCAGAGTGAGTTGCCATCAAGGACAACACCTGTTCCATAGTTCCAAACTTGTGCCATAATGCCAACAATCTCCCCCTTTGGACTTGATGGCAACCCCAAGATCCTCAAAGTCATTCTCCCCCTTTGTCATCAAGGGCAAAGGGTTGTTCTCCCCCTGAGTACATGCTGAAATCTCTGCTCTGATGTGCTGACCATGCTCCCCCTAACTGTAGGCAAGATATGCAAAAAGATGTTATTCAAGAAGAACCATGACTTATACATCATAAAAGACCTTCCTATCACCAAAAGACTCTATGCATACATCCATCACCCAACCAAGTGGGGATCATCCACCCAACCAAGTGGGGATACATTAGAAATTTACATATGACAACCAAGTACATTACATCATTCATCCCAGGCATAGTGGGGAAACCAAAATAGGTCATTACATGACCTTGACACCATAAAAGAGATACATGACATAGAGACGAAATATCTAGAGCAAGACTTATGAAATTCACCAATAACTGATATCAGCAGCATCTGTCAATCACTATTCAGATCAGCAACCATGTTTTCCTTTTGTTCTCCCTCTGCATTTGTTCCACCTGAGATCAACAGCTGTGAACCTGAACCAAAAGCTTCTAAGATAATGCCAACAATGCATTATTAGAAGATTATCTGCTCCCCCTGAACCTGTGCCAGATGGTCTCTGTCAGACCCATATCAGACTATCTTCAACCAGAGATTGTCCCCACTGATTTCTTTCAAACTGCCATATACGCGACTGTCTTTGCATAAACCGGCGTATGTACGCAGATCCTCCTCAAGCAACTCGCGTGCACCCATTTTTCTCTTAAATAGACAAGTTTCAACAGCAATATGATGCATCAACTACTCCCAGCTTCTGTCTGAGGTATTCAAAAGTTTCCCTGGGCAGTGGTTTGGTGAGAATATCAGCAACTTGTTCCTTAGAGGGAACATACTCCAATTTGACCTTTTGTTCCAATACTTGTTCCCGGAGAAAATGATACTTGATTGGTATGTGCTTAGTCTTTGAATGCATGACAGGATTCTTTGAGATAATGATAGCACTTGTATTATCACATAAGATGGAGATAGGTGGAGTACAAGTGATTTGAAAATCCTGCAAAGTTTGCATCATCCAAAGGAGTTGAGTGCAACAAGATGCGGCAGCCACATATTCTACTTCAGCTGTAGATAAGGCAATCGAATTTTGTTTCTTGCTGAACCAAGATACTAATCTGGAACCCATAAAGAATGCACCGCCACTTGTGCTTTTTCTTTCATCCACGCTTCCAGCCCAATCTGCATCTGTATAAGCATGAAGAGTGAGATCTGTATCTCTCGGATACCATAGGCCATAGTTTTGAGTTCCTTGAAGATACTTGAAGATTCTCTTTACTGCCAGAAGATGAGTTTCCTTAGGATTTTCCTGAAATCTTCCAACAATTCCCACTGCATGCATGATGTCTAGTTGGGTACCTGTTAAATAGAGAAGACTTCCAATCATGGATCTATAAGTTGGTTAATGCATTGCTGCTGATTCATCATTTGCACTGAGACTGCATCTTGTAACATAGGGGTACATACTGGTTTTGAATCTTCCATGCCATACTTCTTCAAAATCTGCTTGAGGTACTTGGTTTGGGATAAAAAGATACCGCCTTCATTTTGTTGGATTTGTAATCCAAGAAAATATGTCAGTTCTCCAAGCAAGGACATTTCGAATTCTTTCTGCATCACCAAGGCAAAATTTTGACTCATAGCTTCTTCATTGCTGCCAAAGATGATATCATCAACATACAAAACAGGTATTAGCAATTTGTTATTTTCAATTTTTATATAAAGATTGCTATCTGCTGATCCTTTGAGAAACCTTGTTGATGAAGATATTTGTCCAGACGATAGTACCAAGCCCTTGGGGCTTGTTTAAAACCATAGAGAGCCTTCTTAAGTCTGCATACAAGTTTTGGATCATTTCCAAGGATGAATCCATATGGTTGTTCAATATACACTTCTTCTTCTAAGTCTCCATTCAGAAAGGCCGATTTCACGTCCATTTGAAATACTTTGAATTTCTGAAAGCTTGAGAGAGCAAGGAACATTCGAATGGCTTCAAGTCTAGTAATGGGAGAAAAATTTTCTTCAAAATCTATTCCTTCTTGTTGAGCATACCCTTTACAAACAAGTCTAGCCTTGTTTCTAATAACTTCCCCATTTTCATTCAACTTGTTTTTAAAGATCCATTTTGTCCCTATGACATTCTTATCTTTTGGTCTAGGAACCAATTCGCAAGTGTTATTCTTTTCGATTTGTTCAAGTTCTCCATCCATTGCCTTGACCCAACATTCATCTTTGCATGCCTCTTTTACATTTTGTGGTTCATTGGAGGAGAGAAGTGCCAAATAGCTTGAGGCTTCTGCAATTGTTCTTCTTGTTTGTATACCTACCTTTTTCTGCCCCAAAATTTGAGATTCTGGATGATTCTTCTGAACGTACCTAGATGGAGTCTTATCTTCTATCCTTATCTATTCTTCTGGTGCCTCTTGAGCTTCTTCATCATCATAAGTCTGATTTGATGTTGAAGGATAGTCCTCATCATCTTCAAAATCCTCGGAATTCACTTGCCTAGGAATGTTTCCTTCTTCATCAACTACCACATCAATACTTTCAACAATTTTTCCAAGCCTTTTATTGTAACACTTGTAAGCTTTGCTGTGGGGAGAGTAACCAAGGAGAATGCCTTCATCTGCTCTAGGTTCAAACTTGCCAAGATTTTCATCAGTATTTTTGATATAGCATTTGCTTCCAAAAATTTTGAAATATTTTACTGAAGGAGTCTCACCATACCAGAGCTCATGAGGAGTTTGAGTGCTGTTCACCCAGACATTTGTCTTGTTGAGAATAACTACTGCGGCAAATGCGGCTTCACCCCAGAAGGTTGCGGGAGTTCCAGACTCATCAAGCATAGCACGAGCCATTTGTTGAACTGTTCTGTTCATCCTTTCCACTACTCCATTTTGCTGAGGAGTCCTAGCTGTAGAGAATTCCCTTCTTATTCCATGTTCTTCACAAAAATAAAAAAATTCATTCGAGGTAAATTCTCCTCCTCGATTAGACCTGAGGCATTTGATTCTGTGATCTGATTCATTCTCCACCAAGGCTTTGAATGATTTGAACTTTTCAAAGGCTTCATCTTTGTGCTTCATAAGTCCTATCCAACACATCCTGGAATAGTCATCAATGAATAACATAAAGTATTCTTCTCCTCGAGGTGACCTTTTCCTAGATGGACCACATACATCAGTATGCACAAGTTCAAGCGGCCTGCTGGCTGATCCTTCCTTCTTAGGGAAGTTAGTTCTGGTTTTCCTACCAAACTGACATGATTTTCATATTGTATTGTTTGGGATTCTGATGTCTGGAAGACCACGAACTGCCTGGTATTTGCATGCTTTCCTTATCTGTGAGAAGCTAAGATGCCCCAATCTTCTGTGCCATAGCCAGTGTTCATCATTCTTACTTAGATAGCATTGATGTTGTCCTTCTTTGAATATGTATAAATTATTTGGAGTTCTTTCGCCATTGATCACTGTTTTTCATGTATCAAGATCACGAACACTACATCCATTTGATCAAAATATTACCTTAGTTCCTTGATCACACATCTGACTGACACTTAATAGATTATGCTTTAAGCCATCAACATACATGACATTTCCAGCTTTGACCCTTTCTTTCAACTGAACCGAACCTTTACCTTTTATGAGAGCAGGGGTGTCATTTCCAAAAGAGACCTTCTTCTCCTTCTTTAAGGCACTATATGACTGAAGTTTTTCTTTATCACCTGTCATATGTTTCGAACATCCACTATCGATGTACCATTGATTTTCCTTCCCTTCCACATATAAGGCTATACCACATCTTTTTGGTTGTGGTTCGTTTATTCTCCATGATTTGGCACTTGAGGCTTGCTCCTTCTGAGTTGTCTGCCGCAACCTGCTCCTGCATTCAGAATCTTCATGACCGAAATTGTTACAAATAGAACATTCAATTTCATTTTCAAGAGCAGAGAAGTTATTGTAGGTCCTTTTCATGATCCCAGTCATACTCCTCTATTTATGAGCTTTTCTAGTCATGATTGTCTTATAGGCAACACATTGAGCTGCTTTGTGACCAAAGTTATGACAAGAAAAACATTGGCCATTGAAGAAACTCCTGTGAGTATCAAAACGCGTTGGTTCGAAACGCGTCGACAAAAGATTCGCTATGTGATTTTGCCGAAGATTATCTTACAGTATCAAATCTCCTGGCCAAACGATTGTAGTTCCTATTGACATCCATTCTTGAGGTAAATTGAGAAGGTTTTACCTATGGATGGTTGTAGCTTCTGTTTGTCCTTAAAGTAGATTGCCCCCGATTTACCTGGTAATTTCCATTGGGTCTTTGTTCACTTCTCCTTGCTACATCAAGATAACTCTTGGAGGTAGATGGTTTCTGTGCTTGAGTTGTTTCTTCATTATATCCCAGACCTGTCTTGATTAGTGGAGAGTGGTGTACTTTGATAATCTAATCTAAAGTGTCAGATCCTTTAACAAATCTAAGATTAAGGGCTTTTGTTTTCTCAATCTCTTTTCTCAGTTCCACAATTTCACATTCTAACTTTTCATGATGTTTTTCCTTTTCAGCAAGTTGAAATTGCAGAGTATCTATGATCACATTCTTCTCTTCTAAACAAATTTTGAGTCTAGAAATCTCTTCATAAAGACCTTCTTCATCTATAGCATCCACAAAATCATCATCTTCAAAAGCCATTAAAAGTTTATAATTATAGCCTTTTTCATCTTCATCACTATTTGAAAGTCCATCACTATCTTCATGAGTGTAATAGCTTTTCTTATTTACATTCTGTTTCTTGTTCCATCTAACAGGTTCCTTACCCTTGTCATGCTTATCTTTATGAGGACATTTAGCAGCATAGTGACCAACTCTTCCAAAAGCAAAGCATTTGAAAGGTAACTTACCTCTGAATCTTCCAGCACCCCATTGAAGGTTCTTAACAAAATTTGATTCTTCCTCTTCTTATGACATATGTCCTGACTCATAGTAATCTCCTTTGCCTGATGCCTTGAATGCAGCTTCTCTCCTGTCTGATGGTCCTCCTTTCCTCATTTCGTAAGCAGTTAGAATTCCGTGCAGCTGTGACATGGTAAGGTTCCGTAGATTCTCCTTTTCTTCTATTGCAGAAACTTTTGATTCAAACTTAGGGGACAAAGATCTTAGAACTTTTTCAACCACAACAACCTCTTTTATTTCTTCACCCAAACTTTTCATATAATTAACAATCTCATCTACACAAAGGAAATAGTTAGCCACACTTTCATCATTGTGCATTCGGAGATTTTCATACTGAATTCTGAGGGTTTGAAGTTTTGCTCGTTTAACCTGTTCATCTCCTTCATAGCTCAGAACAATCTTGTCCCATAATCCTTTTGCGGATTTATACTGCATAACCTTGACGAATTCTGATTGAGATAGACATCCTAATAGAGTATTGCCAGCCTTTGCATTTGTTTCATATTGCTTCTTACCAGTTGAATCTGTAGGAGTTGTGGATGGAAAAGTATACCATGTATCTATGATATCCCAGACTTTTGTACCAAGAGATTGTAGATAGGCTGTGACTCTTACCTTCCAATAGACGAAGTTGGTCCCATCAAAATTTGGTGGCCTGATAGATGCTTCTCTCTCATAGTTGCTCATGCTGATGGATCTTCCTTCAAGCGATCAAGCTTCTTCAGAAAGACCTGCTCTGATACCAATTGTTCGAAATAATACTGAGAGGGGGGCTGAATCAGTATTATCAAGTCAAATATTCCCTTTTTCAAATCCAGATCATATACGCTATTTCAGTTAGTGAAAACTGCATATATATGCAACTACGTAGAAGGAAACCCACGTATACCATGCAAACTTATAATTTACTTTATCTTACAAATGTTGATTATTAATCTATGTATCAGAGTCAAATAAACAGTAACCAAAAACAGTAAAACAGAGCAGAAGACAATCACACACAAGAACACAAGATATAAAGTGGAAACCCAATGTGGGTGAAAACCACTTGCTGCAATTCATCTCTATCTTCCTTTTAATTAGAAACTTCTTTTTACAATGATTCTGTACTGGTGCAGTCCTTTACCAGTACACAGGCTGCAACCTGCAGAGAGCTACAACCCTCTCTCATTCTCCAGCTTCTCCTGGAAGGGAGATACAACCCCCTTAGCTCTTGCACTAGCCAATATACTAGTATGTAGGTGCTGACCTACAGAAGGCTACAACCTTCTCTTTCTTCCAGGGACCACGTTTCATAAATTTTCAGACTGGATCCATGAACATCAATCAAACATCAAGAATTTCTGTATCAAACAATCTCCTTTTCACCAAGTAGAACTGAATCAAGTAGACACTTTTCTGATAGCTGTACCCAGAACACAGTAACAGTAACCATACACCAAATTCTGAACCCAGGACACTACACCAACAAACAGAAGCAGCTAGAACACAACTCAAGAGATGTACGCTACTTCAACAACCAGAAACATGCGTGCATACGCTTTTGTGTTGGGACCAACCTGCGTATACACTGTTTTTACTCACAAAACTAGCATGTATACGTGCCTTCACTTCACTGAACCTGCGTACATATCTATAAAGGATAATTTCAAATATTCAGACCTTAATTAACCCAGATTACCAGATTTATAGATCAAGCATGCGCCATATATAACGGATCAAAATCATACAAAGATACTATTAGTCAAGCCTTAAGATTATGACCCATCAATAGAACTTATCCTTCTCTTTGCGCTAAGGTTCCTCCTTCATTCAGATCCAGATCTGCCCCATAACCCAATCAATATTTCAGATCTAGCACTTTATTAGATATTCAATAATTCAAATCATACTTTGCCAAATGATCTCCTTCCTCTTTTATAGTCTTAGGCATTCCACAATACCATGGTCCAAAACCATAACAAAACAATACCATGGACCCAATACTTGGGATCAACAATCTTGACGAGATACCATGGCCCAAAACCATAGGTTCAATTACCAAGGACTAAATACCACGGACCAAAAGTAAGTTCTCCAACATGTACGTGCTTTTCCTTGTGTGAAAATGTGTGTATATGCATACACGCCTTTGTAACGTTTAACTCGCGTGTATACACGTCTTCGTCAAGGTGAACTTATGTATATGTCTTTTCCTTCATTCTGAAAGCCTGAACTGAGATCTGCCACCAGAGTGAGTTGCCATCAAGGACAAAACCTGTTCCATAGTTCCAAACTTGTGCCATAATGCCAACAGATTTATATCTCCTATAGGCTAGAGGTCAGTTTTGTTTGATTGGACGTGTTTTCTTAAATTAGAGTCGCATCTTAATATAGTTAGTTTACACTCGAAAGTTGGCACGACTGCACTAGGTGTTTGCTTTCTGTTTGTTGCTCTTTTTCTCCTATCATCCCTCTTAAGCCTATTGAGTCATATTTTTATGCACATCAGTGCGCCACCTAAGAATTTTTCGCAGAGACTTCCTGGACTTCGCTCCCAGTTTCCTTTAGGATATCTTAGTCCTCTCCATCGAGTTAGAGTTCATCCTCCTAGTCCTCCACTGATTCCTCATTCTAACTTTGGTTTTGTTGATTCTTCTAATTATTCTTTTGATTTTGCGTCTTCCCATCCCCATATCACCACCATGTCAAGTACCAACGTGGGTGCGGGAAACCCAGGTGGATAGGTGGAAACCAAGGTAACCCCACAAGCAGAACCTCTAGCAGTATGGTCACTCCTACTCCATTGCTTCTTTTTATGACCGATTTAAGGCTCCTTGATTTCAGCTAGCTCATCAATGACCCTCTTCTCCATGACCCCAGTTGGCCTGCTATGCCTACCAATATTCCTTCAAACATCCATAAGTTCAAAGCTAATCCTGGAGAAGATCCCACAAATCATGTTCTCTCATTTCATATGTGGTGTTCATCTAATTCCATCACTGAAGACTCCATTTGTCTTCGTTTGTTCCAACACACCCTTATTGGAGCTATTGCCGAATGGTATGTGGACGAATTACATGCCTCCCATTTCACCTTCACTACTCTAGCCAAATATTATCTGTTATACTTCCAGTTACCCCTCTAATATTTCCTCCTCTCCTTACTATCCATATATACTTCTTAGAAATCTAGCCCCTCCGACACCAGCGCCCCATCCCCCCATGCCTCCTCAACCTTTTCCACAACAAAAACCTCCTCCTCATGGTCAAGTGTATTCTCAACAAAGCGCAACCAATCAGCCCAACCCCAAGATATGGAACACGGGGAAAGATAACAGGAACCAACTATATCAAGGTAATCAAGGTAACCAGGGTCCACCACCTAATTCCCTTCAGGGAAATCAACCTAATCCTGCAACCCAGCAATAGGGCGAAAAACCTAAGCAAAACAAGGCTCTTCATACAAATAAAATTTGTGCATGTTGCAGTGTATTTAGCCATTATACCCATGAGTGTCCCCTTTTACCTTAGATGTGCCAAGTATGGGAAGCTCAAGCAACTACTTCTAGAGGACCTCAACCCATTTCTCCACCTCCTCCTCCTCCTGCTTCATCTCAACTGACTGTGCTTACCAATCCTTTTCCTCATCAAGGATATATCCCTACTCAACCTGCACAAGGTCATGCAACTCCTCCACCTTCACAATCTGGTCCTAATGATTACCAAATCCTTATAATGAATTTTGATGAAGTCAATACCGAATAAGTCAACCTTCAGACTTGGTTACGCCAATATGACAAGCCTCTTGCAAAGTCAGCAACCGATTTTGAACCTCAAGTTTCTAACGAGCCTCTGTTGTCATCAAATGGTACCTTGCAGTTCCCTCCACCTAAGGTAGAGGTTGTCCCTAAGATCCCCAAAGTTCTACTACGATGAAAAATTGCTTCTTATAAAGCTGCCCATACCTATAGAATAGTAGATGACTTGGCGCTGTCTCCTGCTTCCATGTTAATGTTGGAAGTCCTCCAAACGTGCCCATCCCAACATAAATCTCTACTATTTGCAATGGGTGCTATGGATCCTTCTAACAATCATATGATTTTATTTGATGTTGACAAAGTGTAACATCATCCCCTTCCTTTCTCTATTTCCTTTCAAATACCAGACTCTATAAAAAACACCACTGTTTAACGGTGTATCATAGACAAAGGCGTCTCCACATGTGTGATGGCTTCTAGTGTTTGCAAGAAACTTGGTTCACCTAATCTATCCCCATCCACCATCACTTTATGTGCTTGGGATGGTCATCCCTTGCAACCTCTCGACTTATATCACAACTTTCCAATTACTGTTTTCGGCAAGACAATCTCCATTGACATCATGGTCATTGATTTCCCATTAGATTATAACATCCTCTTAGGTCATAGTTACACCTATGCCATGTCTACTGTCATATTTACGATTTTTCGTAAGATGTGATTTCCTCATAACAGAAATATCATCACTATCAATCAACTGACTTACTAAGATCCTAAGTCTCAGACTTCCCCTCAGTCAACTATCTCATCGATGTATGGTAGTATGACTATCTCATCCATCACCGATGTTTCACCTGGAGTCTATAAATATTCCACACTACTTGGTGCTTATTATGGTCCACCACCTACCCCCTCAGAGCCTAAATATACTAGTGTTTGCATGCTTCAAGTGTCACAGGCTTCCCACAAGCAATTTGATACGCCTTCCCAGCAGCCAACACCTTCGTAGCTTGTTGCTCCAACTCAACCCAAACTTTAGGTATTATTACTCAAGGTCCATTTCCTTTTGTTGGTATCTCTCATGGTCCTTTCCTGCCCATTACTGTTCCCCTAGGTCTTAACCATCTAGGAGAGGTTCCCCCAGGTCATTAACCTTCTGGTCAGATACCTTTCATATCCCCCCTTGAGAATTTATTCTACACCTGTCATGGATACGTTGAGCTTACCTAACATTACCTTGGGGATCTTAGTCTGGTACATTGATCCTCTCGCAAACACTCCTCCTTATCAACTCAAACCTTACACTGCTTTGACCCTAGTTCAACCTATTGCTTTCATAGCAACCTCAAAAAGAACCTACTCCTGTTGTGAAATCATCTAATGAGGGGGGGAAATCCCGGAAAAAGGGAACCAAAGACAAGGTATCCCAACCAACTCTAGCTCCTCTTAAGCTACTAAAGGCTACTCCTCCTTGCATTTTGTGTGATGTTATTGTACGTACCACCAATAATTGTCCCGATCTCCCTTATATCAAGAGTGTGGTCTCTGATACCATTCTTGACTCCAACATTCATGAGGTCCATGTCACCTTACCCGAGTCAGCTAAGAAGAACAAATACTTACACACGAATCACCCTTGTGCTTTGTGTGATAACGTTGGCCACTATTCTCACCACTATCCCCATCTCGGAGACTTTCATGATACACTTCAAGTGCTTCGAGAGTCAGATGTCGCTCGTAGTGATTCCACCTCTCCTCTACCTACAGGTTCTGGTTTCACTCTTATGCCAGAACATGAGGTCTCTCAACCACCCATAATGATCCATCCTCCTGATGTGGAGATGACAAATAGTACCACCCCTATTGTCTATGTATCAGCATCCATGGGATCGATATATTGGGACTCTCTTGATGTTTCCTATTGTGATTCAGTCGAACCTTCTTTGTTGAACACTTTGGTCTCAACATCAATAGATGTTACATCTACTATTCATCAATCTCCCAAAATTGATGATGTGCATGTGAACCTTGTCTCTCATGAAGATGCCTCATGTAGCTCATCCTCCTCATGTGGTCTCTCTTCCTCCCATTCTCCCATATTCCATTCCGATGATGACATCATGGAAGCCATGACCACCCCTGATTATCCATGGGATTATATGCACCATCATGCATACTTCCTTCCACAATAAACCCATGACCAATAGGCTGTGGAGTCGAAATACTTCATCTATGCTGAGGTCGGCTGGTTCAAAAACCCCATTCCTTCACCAAATTCTTTCGAAGAAGTAAATATGGATAAAATCTCTCCTACCATAAAATTAACATTTCGAATAAACCAGGGATCGAAGAAAATATCACCTTGGGGGTAGAATGCACCTGGGAAGAAATTGATTCTTACACTAAGTTATTTGAAGAATTCCATAATTTTTTCACCTGGTCTTATTTCAAGATGCCAAAACTTGATCCCACCATTGTTGAACATCGCATCGACACTTGGATCGATGCCATTCCTGTCCGCGAAAAGAAAAGGCCTATCCATCCTTCCAAACATGAGGCTATCAAATTTGAAATCGATGAATCAAATAGGTTGGTTTTATCTATCCCATTGAATACACCACATGGGTGTCCAATCCTATTCCCATTCTAAAGAAACAAGGAACCATTCATGTCTGCACAAAATTTTATGATCTGAACAAATCTTGTCCCAAAGACAACTTTCCCACACATTTCATAGACCAAATCATTGATGAGTGTGCAGGGCATGAGGTTCTTTCCTTTATGATGGATTCTTCAGATATAACCAGATATGTATCCATTATGCTGATAAACTTAAAACCACCTTCACTAGTCCGTGGGGAACTTTTGCTTATAGGGTCATGCCTTTCGGTTTAAATAATGTTGGGGCCACTTTTCAGCATGCCATGTCTTATTATTTCCACGAATTGGCTCATATTATCCTTGCGTATCTAGACAATCTCACCCCTCATTCCAAGCTTCAATTGCAACACCTTCATGATTTTCATACCATCTTCCTTCGTTGTCGTAATTATAAGATTCGCCTCAATCCCCTTAAGTGTGTATTTTGTGTTCCTACTGGCCAAATTTTGGGCTTCATTATGTCCAAATACAGTATCACTCTTGACCCTCTCAAAGTTCAAGACATTCTCGAAATTCCTCCACCTCTTACCCTTCAATAGTTAGAAAACCTCTAAGGCAAAGCCAAATTTCTTCATTGGTTTGTTCTTGACTATGCCACCATTGCGCATTGGTTTCTTAGAATCCTTCAATCTAACATTCCATTTGTTTGGGATGACCAAGATCAATAGTATTTTGATTCCATCAAACATGCTCTCACTTCCGCTCCCTTGATTAGTCGACTTAAATTTGAAAGGGAATTCATCTTGTATATATCGGCTTCCACCTATTCGATTTTCGGGGTCCTAATCCAATAAGATGGTGTTGGGAATGAGCATGCCATATATTATGTCAATAAGAACCTTAATGGTCCCCTTGTTTCATATTCAAATTAAGAAAAGCTAGCGCTGGTTGCTGTGTTCTCTGTCCAAAAGCTTCGTCGTTATATCCTTATGCATACCACCAAAGTTGTGACCAATTCCAACCCCATGGCCTTCCTATTGAGTTAACAGATCATCAATGGGAACTACGCTTGTTGGATCTTTATCCTCAAGAATTTGATCTCAAACTTGTCACTCCAAAGAGTAAGAAAGGTTTAGCCCTTGCAGAATTAATTTATGAATTTCCTACTAGAGTGCCTGATCCGCTGGTAAATGATGACCTTCTATATGAAAACTTGTTCACCATTACCTTAGATGATCCTTGGTATGGAGACATCCTCAACTATTTGTGAACCCAGAAATTCCCCCCCCCCCCCATCTTAGCCGTGATGATCGAAGATGTATTTGATATCAAGCCCCTCATTATATCTTAATCGATGACGATCTTTATCATCGCTGTGTAGACATTGTCCTTCGTCATCGTCTCACCTATGATGAAGTTGAGAAATTTCGCAATATCTGTCTCGGTGGCGCTTGCAGGGGTCACCTCCCTGGAATGACCACTACTAATAAAATCATGCACATAGTTACTTTTGACCTTCAATCTTTAGTGATTGCATTGAGGCAGTCAAACACTATCCTAATTGTCAATTATACGCCCCTAAGGTGCCATCTCCACCTGCTCCTCTCCATCCTGTCATCGCAGTCGATCCTTCCTGTAAATGGTTTAATGACTTTATGGAGTGTCAACGACCATCTATTCATAACCATAAGTATATTGTATTCAGTCCTGGCCTCTATTTTTCCAGGCACATTATGTATATGGGATTCATTGTATTATTTTATGGCCCATTGATGTCAGCATACCATGTATCATAGTCTCACATTGTTGGGCTCACCCTTATTCTTTGTACTCAGTTATCTCGATGGGTATGGGTATGCCTCCCCCTCTTCATTTGAGATCATGTACTACAAAACAAAAGAAGACTTATATCAGTTTCATAGATCGCGCCCCCTCCATTCCTTCATCCTTCCTTGCATTGCTTCAGATGTATCTCTCTTTCTCTTTGACTCCTATTTGGTGTCTCGTCGAAGTGTAACTTATAATGTATTTTGGTCATACAATTTGCTACTTACACTCATACGTTGGTGGGCAATCTGTTATCACCTATTCATTTGTAACTAGGGGGATCGAAATACACCATGTAACATTAATTTTACCATAGTAAAGTCACTTTCACCATGGGAAATAATATAGTAAACCATTTTTATTAAATTATTTTTGATTAAAATTAAAAAAACCCCATGAGAATAATTGAATAAATCATTATTTATTTAAATTTTTCTAGGAATAATTATCAAATCATTATTTGATAATTATTCTTTGTCACAGTGGACTAAATCACCTAGGAATAATTAAATAAATCATTATTTATTTATTATTCCTTATTTTTTTGGAATAATTGTTAAATCACTATTTAATAACTATTTCAATATCACACCTTTCTTATCCTTGTGAAATAATTAATAAATCATTTTATTTGTTAATTATTTATAAATAAAGATATTTGACCATTTTGAATATCTTTTCCCTCTCCAAAAAATATAATAAAGTATTCCTAACGGTTAGATCTTGATTTGGTCAATATTATTTTATTATTTTCCATTTTCGAGATCAACCCAATACTTTGTTATAAATAAGAGGGTTTTCCATTCATTCTTCACCATGATCATTATCATCATCACCATTATTGTCTTCTCACATCTAAGCTCCCACTTGAGTTCCATTCTTTGTTTTGGGTTTTTCACATATTAAGAGAGAGAATAGATTGTTGTAATACAAGGGCATCAAAGGATCCATCCTAGGGAGGCGGATTTGCAAACCCTTGTTGTAGATCTCCTTCACTAGGTGTTTTAATAAAAATATTATTCATATACACGTCTTATTCTATTCAGTTATTACATCATATATTTCTTATTCTTTTCTGTTTTGGATCATATACAATATTTTTACTATAGGGTTTTATCATTTTATTATTGCAGATCTGAAGTGCAAACAACCACATCTTGTTGTTATGGTCACTTGTCACGAGTGACTTAAGTGAAGTATTTTTGGCACACACTCTAAGAATTTTCATACTAATAGATCATATAGTATGATTTTGGTTATGGATTGGTTGTATCTTCATAGGCCTAAGGTGGATTGTTATGACAATTTTTTTGAGTGCTTGGATGACACTGAGGAACAAAAGATTTTGTAGGGTAAGTAGAAGACAACATATGTTAGAATGGTGAAAACTATGCAGGCAAAGCGCAGTTGCAGAAAAGGGTGTGTGCTATTTGTAGTACATATTTCTAGTGATAAAGGCAAGGATGTGATGTGTACAGATGCTTGCAAGAGAGGACTTGGTGGAGTCCTTATGCAAGAAGGAAAAGTAGTGTGATATGAGTCACATAAATCAAATGAGCACGAGCAGAATTATCCGACACGTGATTTTGAGTTGGCAGTGATCATCCATGCATTGAAGATGTGGAGACACTATCTTCTTGGCAAGAAGTTTGTATTGATGAGCGATCACAGTGGATTGAGATACTTGTTTGAACAACCAAATATGAATGTCAATAAAGCTAGATAGTTTGCCACGATTAGTGCATTTGACTTTGAGATCAAGTATATCAAAGTTAAAGAGAACAGGGTTGCAGATGCTCTTAGCAGGAGGATGCAGGTGAATCACATAGAAGTTATGAGTTCTTATGGGACAAAATTACAAGATCGGATCTTACAGGAAAGACAACATGATGGAAAGTACATGGAACTTATCCATAAGTTACAACAGGGTACGGGTGAGAAGGATGTGGACTATCATCTTACAGCAGATGGTTTAATCAGATTTAGGGATAGGATATATGTGTCAGAAAACAATGAGCTCAAGAAGACTATCTTGTGAGAGTTTCATACAAAACCATATTCAGGTCATCCAGGATAGCAGAAGACATTGACAACAATCAAGAAGTTTTATAATTGCACAAATTTGAAGAAGGACATGGTAGATTTTGTGGCTAGATGCTTGGATTATCAACAGGCAAAGGCAGAGTGTGAGAATCCAGGTGGTTTACTATAACCGATTCTGATTCTAAAGTGGAAGTGGGAGGTCATTTCTATGGATTTCATCATAGGTTTCCCGAGGACATCTAAACAACATGATTCCATCATGGTTGTGGTAGATGTTATCACCCCAAGAAACTCTCCTAGGTTGTAGCTCAGAGATGCTCGAGAACATTACAAACTCAACTTAATATTGGAAATGGATGAATGGAAGAGACGATGCATGTTCAAGCCAGATAACCGCTCCTACTTTGCTTGACTTTGGACATGCGTGAACACCCCCATACTACAAGGCTTTAGACCACAAATTACTCACAGTTTAAAGATTAGGTGAATATGGAGAATACTGACCACACCAGAAGATGCATAGGACCCTGTGATGGATGGCTGCACCCAGTAAAGAGGTCTGCAAATCTAATTCCCTAGTACAGATAGGATGACAGCTCTCTATCACTAAGTGAAAAGAAACCTGATTAACAGATTCACTGATACATACAAGATTCAAACACAGAGGTAGGATGACATCTTGTCTAATGCTATACATCAAGAGTTCAGGAAAAATGCATATCAAGCATAGCCTAGAACAGAAAAGAGACAAAAGTGAGCAATTAACAAGAAAAGAAGCTTGTATTAGTTGAAAATGAAGACGAGACGGTGCAAGTATCAAAGCAGTTACAGTCTCCAGAAGTTGAACCTTACATAAAAACAACAACCATCAACCCTGATTACATCTGTTTTTTGGGTATATATAGAGTTTGATTACAAAAATGTTCTGCTATTCTAGGCGTGGAGGGGTCATAATGGACCACCAACCGCTTTAACTGCTTGGCAGAACTTCTGAGTGCAATTGCTTGCTGTAGTGAACAAAATTGATCTTCTTGGATGCTCTGTTGTACTTCTCGAGTAGGTGGAGTGTTATATGGGATGAAGTCCCATAGTTATTGAATGTGTTTACCTGCTCGGCTCTGTACCTTTCCTTCTCGGCCATGCTGTTTGTTGAAGATGGTGGTTGAGGAGTAACTGCGCAGAGTACTGGATGCTGGCCACCTTTGTCCTTCGGATGCATGGGACAGGCTATGGATGAGAGAACTACATGGCGGGCGCATGAGCATGACGGGAACAACTATCAACCGTTGGATCTAATGCATGGATGCCAGAGATCCCTCGGCAGTAGGAATTGAGAGATAGGGAGGCGGAGAAACGCGGGATCATCGGCATTCAAAGATATGTAGAGTTTATCGAGAGGGGAGGATGGTTTTGGCAGTGAGCGGTATTTATCACACCGCCTCGGGGCATAAGGTGGTAATCGTACAATGGCATGTGATACCTATCATCGGGTGATGCATGGCAAACGGGGCAGGATGAAACTGTTTTTGATTGCGAGTTATCGCGCGGGTGGTTTGCGGGCACAGGAGGAGCGAACGTCGTCCGATCACGATGGAGATGATTGGATGGTAGGGACTTAACCATGCAGTTTTTGTTTGATGTGACAGGGAAGCAGCGAGTTGGGGTTTTGCGAAAGCACGCGGTTATATGGGTTTTTGGGTCTTTAAAGGCTCGGGGCTTAAGAAAAGCACTTTATGTGATTTTAAATGGGAGCATAAGCAAAGGAGGAAAAGGGGAATGGACAAGGGAATGGAGAAAGGCAAGGATAACCAGTGCAGACCCTTTCTCAGCAGAAAACTAAGGACTGAGCTTACTTTTGCTCCTTGAAAATCAACAACATGCAGCAGAGCTAACACTGGCTCCTTTTGGAGATGAGATCCTCCCTGCGAGGTCTCAAGAACTTGCAGATCAATCCCTTCCCTATAAAAACCAATTAGAAAAATTTCCTGGTGTTCCATTGGGCATGGAGTCTAATTGAGCCTATACTAAAGTAGACAAAACAACACATTTACAATTTTAAGGCCAAAAGACCTTAAACAACATAAATTTTCATAAACCGCCCATTAACTGGGCCATCAAAAACTGTCTCCCCTTCCATGCTTTTCAGCATGAAGGTATTGTTCCCTTGGATCTGAAAAATAATAAAAGGCCCTGTCTAGAAGGCATCAAACTTCCTATGGTTGCCTTTATTTTCTTTCAATGCATCCCACTTTAGAACCAAGTCTCCAACTTGAAAATTATCTGATTTTATATTTATATAAAAAGCTTCCTTGATCTTCTTTTGATGTGCTGCAAACTTTTCAACCAGTTGTTCCCTGATTTGGTGTACCTCTGCTAAATCAGTGATCCTTTTGGCCATGTCTTCTTCCTCATTCTGTTCTTCTTGCATGAATTTTGCCACAGGGAGAGTCAACTGACTTGGGAATACAACTTTAGTGCCATATACCAACCTGAATGGAGAATTGCCTGTGGATTTCTTAATTTTCACTCTGTCAGACCACAATGCAAATTTGAGCTTAGAATCCCAGCTCTTTTTATTGTCTTCCAACAACTTTTTAATTATTTTTATCAGGCTTTTGTTGGAAGATTTTGCTAGACCATTGCCTTGAGGGTAGTATGAGGTGGAATGAACTAGCTTAATGCCCATTGAGTCATACATGTCCACCAATTATTTTTCCCTGAAGGCTGTTGCGTTGTCTATAACCAGTTTATGTGGGTAACCAAACCTGGTGAAGATATTTTCTGTTAAAAACTTCATGACCACATGGTGATCAACCTTTCTGGTGGGGACTGCTTCAATCCATTTAGTGAAATAATCAGTAGCTACCAAGATCCATCTGTGTTGGCCACTAGAATGTGTATTGATCTCTCCAATGAAATCCAAGTCCCACTGCTAAAAAGGTCGATTAGCATGTATTGGTTTCAAGGGTAGGGACTTCAATTGCTGCTTTCCTTCAAATCTTTAGCACCTGTCACAAGATTTAACAAATGAAAAGACATTAGAAAACAAGGTGTGCCAATAGTACCCAGCTCTGAGGATCTTGTGGGCTGTAGTCTTTCAATAATGGTGCCCTCCACACATGTTGGAATGAAACTGCTGCATAACCTCCATTGATTGTTCTTTGTCCAGGCATCTCAGAAGAATTCCAAAGGAGTCCCTCCAATAGAGCAGATTTTCATGGATGCAATATTTTGCTGCCCTGAGTTTAACATTTCTAGCTTGACTTGTGCTAAGGCCTGGAGGGATTTCTAGCTTCAACAAGAATTTAGCTATTGCACAGTACCAATCACAAAAAGCTAGATTTTCTGCTAATGACTGTTCTTTCCTTGGTTCAGCTGCTTCCTCTTCTTCTGTTTGACCGTTTTCTATAATTGTGCCCATGAAATCTATGTCCAATGATCTACAATTTTCTTCAGCCATCAGTCTGGCAAGGCCCTGACCTCTGACAAGCTTGGTGGACTTCAATACTATAATAAATTCAATTAAATTTTCAATCCATTTAGCCCTTCTTCCATCAGCATCAGGCTGTGTTAAGACATCTTTTATTGAAGCAGAGGGTACATATGAAATTATCTTGGAATGCAAAATGTAAACTCTGAAAGCTTTCAAAGACTTGATAAGATCATATGCCTGTTTTTCAATGATATCATACTTCAGCTCAACATCCCTCAATGTTTTGCTGAAAAAACCACTGGATGCTCTGAGCCTTCTTCATTTGCTTGCAATAAAACTGATGCAAGGGTATCATCAGAGGCAAATGAAAATATATGGAACTCCTTGTTGTAATCTAGGCTGCTTAACATAGGAGCTTCTATAATAGCTTTCTTAATGGACTCAAAGGATTTTCTTGCTGAATCAGTCCATTTGATCTCTGACCCCTTTCTCAACGTGTAGATAATGTGCTTTACGAGTTCTGCACAATTTGGGATAAACCTCCTCACAAAATTTATTTTGCCCAGAAAGGACTGGATGTCTTTCTTTGATCTCGGGACAGACAAGGTTTGTATTGCTCTTACTCTTTGTGGGTCAATTTTGACACCTGCAGCAGAAACAACATGTCCTAATAGCTTGCCCTCTTCTAAAGCAAACTATGACTTTTTAGGATTGACTGAAATCCCAAACCTTCTGCACTTCAGGAACACTTTCTTTAAATGTTGTAAATGGTCTTGATGACTGCTGGAATACACTTTATATCATCAAGGTAAATAAGGACAAACCTGTCCTTCTCCCCCACAAATGCTATATCCATAGCTCTCTGAAAGGTGGCTCCAGCATTCATCAGCCCAAAATGCATCTTGGAATACATAAAAGTGCCCCAAGGAGTGGTGAATGCAGTCTTCTCTTGGTCATCTGGATGTACAAAAACTTGGTTATATCCTGAAAATCCATCCAGGAAATACATCACTTTGGCCCCTGAGACCTTCTGCAACAAATGCTCCATCTTGGGTAGAGGGTAATTGTCTTTCTTAAAGCATTTGTTTATGTTTCTAAAATCAACACAAAGTCAGATTTCTCCACTTTTCTTTGTCACTACCACTAAGTTGGCTACCCATTTTGAATATCTAAGAGGGACTATGATCTTGGCAACTAGTAACTTCTTTATTTCTTTTTCAATCAAAGGAAGGAGCAAAGGATTTATCGGTCTCAGCTTCTGCTTAAAATGGATGGTGTCTTTCTCTAAAGGAATTTTATGCTGGATGATCTTTTTGTCATATGTTTTTAGGTCACTATATTCCCAGGCAAAGACATCAGCAAATTGCTTCATTAAATTGCAGTACTCAGAACTTTGGTCAGCAGATAAACGGGTGGATAGATTTATATATCTTGGCTTACCTGGACTCCCTATATTATGCTTACAGACTACAAATTGGTCTTTCTATTGGGCAGCCTTATAAGGCACAACATTTTGGTCAAACAGCTTTTCTAATGGAACCAGACCCTTAGGTATATGATTGCTAGGCAGTTGGACAATGTTATCTTTACCAATTCTGTTTCTAAGCTGGCATTGGGGACTTTCTTCCAAGGATTCATTCTCTTGGTCAATTTGCATTTCGGACAATTCATCAATGACTTGCAGAAATCTATTCACTTCAGCATCATCCTCAAAGACTTTCCAATGCTAGACATTATCAGGCAAGGAGGGTCTATATTTCATCTAGACTTCATAAACTAGTCCAGGAGGCATGGGAGGAATAAACATGCTGGCAGACACAGCAAGGGAATTAGCAAGCTGATTTTTGGCTCTAGGGACATATGAGATACAAAAATTATCAAAAGAATATTTGAGTCTCCATACCTCATCTCTGTATGCTTTCAGCCTTGGGTGCTTTGCTTGAAATGTTCTATTTACTTGCTGAATGATAAAATCAACATCTCCAAACACCTTTATATTTCTGATTCCTCTGTCTTTAGCTACATTAAGGCCCAATAGCAGGGCTTCATATTCTGCTATATTGTTGTTGACTTGGAAAGCCAACTTAAAGGATAGATGTGTACTTTCTTGTTTCGGAGATATCAACACCACCCCCGCTCCTGTAGTCTCCCTAGAACATGCTCCATCAAAGAACATCTCCCAAAACTAACTTCCTTGCTCTTCCTCGGCCTGAACTATTTGTTTCCTGAGCTACATTGAGGCCTTCTAAGATTCTTCTATTTGGAGGATACATGCTCCAAAATCAGTGTCCACGACATATATGGGATGATTAGAAGGATTCTTCTCATCACTGATGATGTAGACCAGTTGTGCTTCTCTGTACAATCTCCTTCTTTCTCGTCCAAAAACTGGGACAATGCCATAAGATAAATCATTCTATAGTGTCCCACTTAGTCTCTTAATCCACCCTTTGGACAGCAGCATGCCAAACTTAGGAGGGACATCTGCCACCACAATATCCATCATCATGCTATTCATGGGCAACTGAGTCAGGGTAATGGCCAAGTCTTTGATTAATCCTAGGCATTTTACCTTCCTTGAAGCAAATGAGAATAAGTCATGATATGGTCTAGTAATATCAAGGCCTAACTCTTCCATGACAACTTTAGGCATCAAATTGTGGCTAGCCCCTGTGTCTAGCAGGAAATTGTGGAGGATTTTGTCATGAATGGTCAAGGAGACATAAAATGATGGAGAATTATTATCAGCAGGTTTGATCATTGGGCTAAGCACAATTGCAGGTTTATCATCTTGCAAATTGACATAGTCAGTGGAGGTTTGTGTGGCTTTCAGCTCAAGAGCCTCAAGGATAGGCTTTCTAAAAACTTCACTCCTTACAAGTTCTAACAGAGGCACAGATATTTTTAACTTCTGGACTTCTGACTCAAAACTGAAAGGGGAAGGGGACTTATCAGGACCTCTTACCTCTTGAGCTGGTGCTTTGAGGATGACTGGATCAGCTGCTGGTCTTTTCTGTCTGATATTCTGTTGCTCTGTTTGGACAGCAGCTCTTTGGGCAGGGTTCTCCTTGACATTGTTTGCTTTTGACCTCAGATTATATCTTTGTTGTTCACTAGTCTGCAAAATAGCCTCTTTGTCCCACTCTTGACTGGTTTGGTCCAGTAGTAATGATTCTTCATATGCAGCCAATGTAAAAAAGGTAGCACTACCTTTATCTTCCATGCAACGGATTTCATCCTCCTCCTCAAACTGCTCCTCCTCCAAGACTACATTTTGGAAAGGGGCCTTAACTCTTTGTTCTTCATTTTCTTCTTTACCACTTTGAATGATTTGCAACTGCTCATTTTCTCTTCTGAATGGATTTGGATTTCTTGGAGAAAATGTGTTTTGAAACCTTACTTTCCCAGAACTCTGCTCAACTTTCAGCGTAGATATCTTAGCAGCCAATAACTCTATCATCTTAGTCATTTTATCTAGTTTAGGTTCTGAAGATGAAGCAGAGGAAGAAGAAGCCTCACTTCTCTACCTTCTTCTGTCAGCATGACTTTTAAGCTTTTCTACAGCCATAATATTTGATTCCACCTCGAGTGTTGCATCTTGCATATCAACTAGAGTGGCACATCTTCTTTCTCTCAAAAGCAAGAAGAAATAAGAGTCAAAAGCATTAGCATAAGTGAGTTTGGCAGAGGTGGGGGTAGGCTTTATTTAGCTGGTATCTTACTATACATACGGTTAAATCTCTTATTAAAATCAGGCAAAGATTCCCCATTCTCGCTCTTTAGGTTTCCAAACTCTGTATGGTAATAGAGCAGGTCTTTTCTATCTCCCCATTGCTTCAGGAATGCATCATCCAATGCCTCAATGTCTGTTATGGACCTATGGGGCATCTCTGAACCACTTTCTAGCCTCTCATCAAGGCTCTGAACAAACACTCTCATCCACACATCATCTTCACTGATATCTAAGTTATCAGCATAACTATAAAAAAACTCAAGGTGTTCTTCAGCCGTCACTCCCTCTGTACCAGTGAATTTGGGCATATATTTATGATATTCTCCTGCAGGCATAACATTCAAAGGGACAGGCAAGACCAAGGGTCCATACCTAGTAGCTATAATTCTTTCCATCTTCGTGGGAGCTTGCTGGCCTGCCATGACTAGGCTAGGTGGAAGGATATTGGCAGATTGAATGGTAGGAAGTAGTGAAATAGATGACAGATGCAAAGGAAAATGATGGACTGTATGGGAGGCTTTCTTTGGACTGAGATCTAAAGGGGAACTGATTTAACAAGGAGTTGTATGAATCTCTGAAGGTATTTCTTTACTAACAGTGCTAGGCTCTAAATCTTCAAACCATATGTCCTCAGCTATAACCTTATCTTTCAGATATGCATAAGTTTTCTTAGACTTACCTGATCCTGATGCTCCTTTCTGTGATGTTTTCCTTTGCTTAGCAATCTTCTCAGGGTCAGGCACTAGGCCAGCTAGTGATTTCTGAGGATTTCTCCGGGTATGCCTCACAAACTGAGCCAGAACTGAAATGTGGAGTCGCCACCGGGTAGGTTCTCTAGTAGAGTCGCCAGATAGATGATTACAACCAGAAATGTGTCCAGACTTTGTCTATCATCAAAGCTGGAATTGTGTCATTTTCCCAGGGAAGTTGAGCTTGAATCTCCTCTCCCCAGCAACGGCGCCAATCGATGTTATCACCCCAAGAAACTCTCCTAGGTTGTAGCTCGGAGATGCTTGAGAACATTACAAACTAAACTTAATGTTGGAAATGGATGAATGGAAGAGATGATGCATGTTCAAGCCGGATAACCACTCTACGTTGCTTGACTCCAGACATATCTGAACACCCCCAGAGTACAAGGCTTTAGACCACCAATTACTCACAACTTGAAGATTGGGTGAATATGGAGAATATTGACCACACAAGCAGATGCACAGGACCCTGTGATGGCCTACTGCACCCAGTAAAGAGGTCTGCAAATCTAATTCCCTAGTACATAGATAGGATGATAGCTCTCTGTCACTAAGTGAAAAGAAACCTGATTAACAGATTCAATGATACATACAAGATTCAAATACAGAGGTAGGATGATAGCTCCTCTAATGCTATACATCAAGAGTTCAGGAAAAATGCATATCAAGCACAGACTAGAACAGAAAAGAGATGGAAAGTGAGCAATTAATAGCAAAAGAAGCTTGTATTAGCTGAAAATGAAGACGAGACGCTGCAAGTATCAAAGCAGTTACAGTCTCCAGAAGTTGAACCTTACATAAAAACAACAACCATCAACCCTGATTACATATGTTTTTTGGGTATATATAGAATTTGATTACAAAAATGCTCTGCTATTCTAGGCGTGGAGGGGTCATAATGGACCACCAACCGCTTTAACTGCTTGGTAGAACTTCTGAGTGCAATTGCTTGCTGTAGTGAACAAAATTGATCTTCTTGGATGCTCTGTTGTACTTCTCGAGTAGGTGGAGTGTTATATGGGATGAAGTCCCATAGCTATTGAATGTGTTTACCTGCTCGGCTCTGTACCTTTCCTTCTCGGCCATGTTGTTTGTTGAAGATGGTGGTTGAGGAGTACCTGCGTAGAGTACTGGATGCTGGCCACGTTTGTCCTTCGGGTGCATGGGATAGGCTATGGACGAGAGAACTGCATGGCAGGTGCATGAGCATGACAGGAACAACTATCAGACGTTGGATCTAATGAATGGATGGTGGAGATCTCTCGGCAGTAGGAATCAGGAGATATGGAGGAGGAGAAACGCGGGCCCGTTGGATCTCGGGTGGGCATGATCCAACGATCATTGGTGGTCAAAGATACGCGGAGTTTATCGAGCGGGGAGGATGGTTTTGGTGGTGAGCAGTATTTATCGCACCGCCTCAAGGCATAAGGTGGTAATCGTACAATGCCGTGCGATACCTATCATTGGGTGATGCGTGGCAGACGGGGCGGGATGAAACTACTTTTGATTGTGAGTTATCACGTGAGCGTTTTGCGGGCACGGGAGGAGCGAACACCATCCGATCATGGTGAAGATGATCGAACGGTAGGGACTTAACCATGTGAGTTTCGTTTGATGTGATAGGGAAGCGACGGGTTGGGGTTTTGCGAAAGTGCGCAGTTATATGGGTTTTGGGGTCTTTAAAGGCTCGGGGCTTAAGAAAAGCACTTTATGTGATTTTAAATGGGAGCATAAGCAAAGGAGGAAAAAGGGGAATGGACAAGGGAATGGAGAAAGGTGAGGATAACTGGTGTAGACCCTTTCTGAGCAAAAAATTAAGGACTAAGCTTACTTTTTCTCCTCGAAAATCAGCAACATGCAGCAGAGGTAACAGTAGACATGTTGACAAAGGTAGCACACTTCATTCCAGTAAAATCTACGTATTCATCTAGTGATGTGGCATAGGTATCCATCATATATGTAGTAAGGTTTCATGGTGTTCCAAGGAATATTGTGTGAGACATGGATGCTAAGTTCACTTCCAAGTTTTGGAAGGAGTTGTTTACAAGTCTGGGGGCAAAGTTGGCCTTCAGCACAGCTTATCATATGCAGACAGATGGATAGATAGAGAAGATCAACAACATATTGGAGGACATGTTGAGGATGTATGTGATGCATCATCAGAGGATATGGGAGGAGTACCTTTCATTGGTGGAGTT
The DNA here is from genome assembly GCA_031772625.1 of Pinus tabuliformis. Taxonomy (NCBI): domain Eukaryota; kingdom Viridiplantae; phylum Streptophyta; class Pinopsida; order Pinales; family Pinaceae; genus Pinus; species Pinus tabuliformis. The sequence continues at coordinate 419,189,309 of CM062820.1, read as the reverse complement.
TGCTTACAATAATTGTTATCAGGAGTCATTGAGGATGAGTTCATTCGAGGCACTCTATGGGAGGAGTTGTAATACTCCCATCGGTTGGAGTGATCCAATGAATAGGGTGTTGATAGGGCCAGACATGTTCCCAAGAAGAGATCATTGAGGATTGGATTAGGTGCCAATTTGACACCTCAATTTTGTGGACCTTTAAATTTTCTTGAAAGGATTGGACCAGTGGCCTATCGAATTGTACTTCCTTCAGTAGTGAAAGTCCATGATGTTTTCTACATGTCATTGCTTAAGAGGTATGTTAAATATGTTGATCACATGATTGACTAGCTTGTTTTGCAGGTGGAGCGAGATGGAGAATTCTAGCTGGAACCTCATTGCATATTGCAGAAAAATATCCTCATGCTGTAGAACCGAGCAATCAAGCAGGTTAAAATACAATGGAAGCACTTTGGGCCCGATGAAGCTACATGGGAGGTGGTAGATCAGATGCGGGCTATGTATCCTTCTCTATTCATTGTTTAAGCGAATATTTTTGGTATATTTACATATGTATATGGATGTAAATACTACTGTGAGTTGTGTTATAAAGCTCCAATAAGTGGTATGGGTGACATGTAATTATGTGTGTCATGTTGTGATGTGTCATGTTGGTTTGCTTCCCAGTAGCTTGATCATTGTAAATACTACATTGAGCTAAGTTACAAAGCTCCATGGGAAGAATGTTTTTCTTTTCAGCAGTCTTTTTGGTTGTAGGTGTCTTTCAACACCGAGGATGGTGTTCTGGCTGGGGGGATGGTTCCATAACATCCCTAGTCAAAATTCAATGTAATAAATTTGATCAAGGAAATGACAAAGGCTTTGGAAATGCATGGGGAATTAATTGGAATTTTATTTATGAAAATAATGGAAATTAGGAGAAAAGGAAGGTGAAAGGTCATAGGTTGCATGTGAGGAGGAAAATGAAGAAAATAGAGGCCTCATTAATAAAAAGGCTTCTAAGGATAATTTGGTACCTTTTTTCAGTTTAGTTTTGGAGCTCTCACTCTATTATCTCTACTCTCTTATACTCTTAGACACTTAGAGTATTCTTGGAACACTCTAGCATTGGAGGAAGGAAGGCAACGAAGGGACAAGATAGCAAGAGGAAGCAAAGCTCAAGCAAGGAAGAGCAAGATCAAGTGGCTACAACAGAATTACTTGCAGGTATTGAGTTGCATGTATGATTTCCTTGCTAGTTTTTTCATGCATGGTAATGAATGTGTGTTGTTGGTTCTCTTGCTGTCATTGGCATGGATTTTTCTAGGTGTGACAATGTTTTTCAACATTCCCTTGCCATTTTCGGATAGCCATGGTGTTGAGGGTTCTCTTGTATTTGGTTGAGCTGGATTTCTGGATGGACTTGAAGCTGAGTGGGGTGGTCTCAGGATTATTCACAAGGCCTAGGAATCCCAAGATGAGATACATGGTAAAGCTTGGTTGTGAATGTTGAAAATATCAACAAGAAATGTTAAAAATAGAATCTATAAATTCCAATTTAATTTGTCCTTGAATTAAATTGGAATTATTTTCTCATAGAAACTTGTAAATAGTTAATTAAGTTTAGTTAACTTAATTAACTTAGGAATTTTGAGTTGGAAGTATTTATGAAGTCACATGTTCTCCCTATATTATAGGGGTCTAGAATGACTTAAGTATAAGTTGTAATTAGTTAACTCAGTTTATTGAGTTAAGTCCGGTTAAATTAGTTCCAAACTATTTAAGGAACTAATAGTAAGTGGATGCATTAGTGCACTCAACTAGTGATACTCCAGTTAACTGAAGATTCCCTCATTAGAAACTAATGCATGTCAATTCTGAGAAAGACCTAGTTGAGACTAGAGTGTAGGGGCAATGTGTTATTTGTTGTATAATTTTATGAGTTGTATAGATGGTGCATGAAATCAGAAACATAGCCTAGAAGGGATTGCATAGTTATGGATGAGAAAATTACCTTTGAATACGGGCTAATTCTCTGAGGAATTGTGCAAAGAATTAGAAGCTTGGAGGCTTGGAAATTTGGTTAAGTATTGGCCAAAGGAAGTCATCAGGCAAAGGATAGGAAATACTTGTGTAGGTTAAGCTCAAGGTTGAGCAAAGAATATTGTATTTATCCAAATTATTTGACCAAGGGTGCAAAGAATTAGAAGCTTGGGGGCTTGGAAATTTGGCTAAGTGTTGGCCAAAGGAAGTCATCAAGCGGAGGATTGGAAATACTTGTGTAGGTTAAGCTCAAGGTTGAGCATATCATATTGTATTCATCTGAATTCTTTGACAAGGGAGCATTGGAATATAGACTTGGAGAGCTTTTGAAGAGGATAAGATTTGGCCTTGAGCTTGCTTATGAGTTGGAGATTGAATTTACTGAGTGATGGGATTGTTCTAGAGAGAACAAGCATTGTAATTTCATCTTGATTTTCTGAATTAATACAAAGTAGATAGTGGGATTTTGAGCCGTGGCTTTCCCCGGATATTTATTGTGTGATTTTCATTTGATTCTCTTGATCTATTGATTATTGTTTGCTCGATTTTTATGGGCTTTCACTGTAAAGAGTAGAAGTATATTCTTGTCTCTTTATTTAGAAAATTGCATTAGCTTGTGAATCTACAGGATTTTCTACATAGTATCAGAGCTAGATTTGTGGAAATATTCTATAGTGAACACCTCAATTGAACCTAGGAATCCTCGAATGGTGAATAGTGGGATGCACAGTAAAGCTCAAAGTTGAATACCCTTGATTGGGCCTAGGAATCCCTTGACCGGTAATGGTGGGATACACGATAAATCTAAGAGGTTGAGATGGAAAAATTCCTCACGGTTTAGGTGGAGAGATCTAGAGGCATCCATGCTTGTTTAGGGCCTAGTGATCCGGTGGGGATTGTGGTAAAGCCTAGTTATGTTGATGAGGGTTCGGGTCTAGGAATCCCTTGGTGGGATATACAATAAAGACTGAGGAAGCCCTGGTTGGTTTTGTTGTGAGTCCCACATCATGCTTGGAATATGGCACATGGGTGATTGGCTGAAAGAAAGAATTGCTTCAACCCAATGTATGGTCGGGTGGTTCGTAGAAGTCCTAGACCTGTTGGCTTATGAATTCATCAATAAGAGCTCATTCTCCTTGGTATTTCATGTGTAAATGTACTGATTCATATGTGATTCTTATGGTTGTTATATCCTTGTTATTTTTGTTGGTTATATGCTAGTTATGAGTATGTTTTATGACATACTTGATGTATGGATCTCATCATGTTTTGATTAGAAAATGAATGTACAATGAATATATGACCTAATAGATGATAATGCAACTATTATGATAAGGCATCAATGATTCTTTATGAATCTCAGATAATTATGAGATCCCTATGCTCAGATTTTGTTGTAATGACATGAAGATTACATATTTGTGACATGTTTGACAAAATTCCTGTCATGCCTAGTAAAGGTCAGATCAAGTAATTGTACCAATGATTGAATTAGTAACCTTATTCCATTGTTATTTACCATTTCTAAAGGTTTCATGAAGTTTTGGAAAGTGGCCTGAGACCTAGCCCTGAAAAAGTGGGTTAGAATCTGTGGTCGTTGGCTCAGAATTGACTGAAAAAGTCCAAAGTCATTGGCATGCCTTGTTGTGGGAGTGATTGGAAGGACTCAGTCGCATGCATGGCTTGTAATGGCAGTAGTTGAGGATCCAGATTAGTAAAATGTCAAGTTTTCTAAGGGGTTAAGCACTTAGAAGGGTTGGTTTCCTCCTGAAGGATCTGTAGCTGCGAAGGAAGGTAAGATTGGTTTGGTTTTGTTAGTTACAATTCCTTAACTTTACATGAGGAGTTGAATCACATCATAGTATCCTTTCGTCACATGTTTACCCCAGTAGATTGGTTAACTTGGGTAAATGTGGGAGGAGGGCATTACAAAAACCCCAATAAGAGTCTAGAACATCATGACAAGTACAATGGCTCATGACTCAACCCTAGAAGCACTCAATGGGTGCTTTGACCTATAAGCATAATCAAATGAGCATGAAATCAATGCTTATAAAATATTTTTTCCTTTGATATTTACACTTATTTTCTTTTATTTTCCTTACAAATACATAAGAATTACATCATGTCATGATCCAAAAAACAATTATGAAGACTGATACTAGTTACATTTTCAACATCCCTAGGATCTCTCGAATCCACGAATCCTGAAAAAAAAATGCAGATTCAAAATACCAAGCTAACAACTCACCATTATCTCAATTCTTCTAGAATTTATTTAAAACATACAAATTACAATAATTTTAATATTAGGGAACCCACTCCCTTTGAAAATTCAAAGATCATTCTTGATTTTTATCTTTCACAAATTTTGATGACTTTGGAAGCAACGTTTGCATCAAAATATTATAATCCTTTATGAGATCTCAAATAGAAGCTCACAAGGTTGTAACCCAAAAAGAGAGAGATACCAATCTACCTTCAACTAAAAAGAAAAAGAGAATTTTAAAAAGGGAACTATCCTCATTTAGTATACTGTCCACAAAATCATGAAAAATAAGACCCCTTGATGAGAGTCAAAGCTTCCTTGGACAACTCATCAACTTTCATATTAATTTACTTGAAGATGTGAGTGAAAAAGGACCATTCCTACTCATAGATAAGGTATTGAATTTGAATCACCAAGGATTGGAGGTGCACTACTTACTTTGAGCTTGTGTTGGCCCACTCAATCACAACTTTTCAGTTAATCATAATCTACACTTTACGTAAACCAAGGTGTTTAGAAAAATGTAGCAGTGTCTAAAGAGCTACAAATTATGCCTTCATATTAGAACTAAGGCCTAGGGAATACCACAAATGAAATAAATGATAAGCATTCAAGTAAAGGAAAACCCTCACACCACATCTCGGAGGATGCCCCTATGAGGTGTCATTGAAGAATATTCAAGGAAAGCATAAGTAAGAGTGGACATTATAGGGTTGACATGATTGGCTTTTTTGGACTAAAATTTGAATTCCCTGGCCATATTTTCAACTAACACAACTACAACCTCCACATGAGTTTGTTGATTATGAAAAATAATTAGATTGTTGGCCCACCATATCATATAAAAATAATATAGGGAAATGAACCATAACAAACCATGAAAACATCATGCTACCATTGTTTAACACATTACTCAAAACTTGCAGATTTCCAACAAGACTTTGGGTTGAATTTTGGCACCATAGTAGACCAACCTACATTTTAATGGGAGAAAAATACAAAAAGGTCAAAAATAGACTCATAATTCTTCTTGCATAAATAAGGCCTAATGGGGCCACACCAACCACACTTTAAATAATTGTGCAAATTCAATAATTTGTTGGTAAGGGCTAGCCATAAGATGATTTTGGCCTTCAAAGGGGCCTGCAATTTCCATGCCTATTCCCACCACCAAATTTTATCCCCATGAAAATCTACCTCTACTTAGGGTTTGTAGTCAATATTAATAGTGTAATGTCTAGAAGTCAATGGTTCTTAGCTCGAGTGGTTGAGATAGTGGTTTTCCATCCCATCCACCTATGTTCAAGTCTCTGGGGACATGTTAATCTTGTTGTGACAAGGTTAGAGGAATAGGGTGTCGGGGAGTCATTCTATTCGTAGTCAATATGGGACGTCTCAGTTCTTACTAAGTCATATATTCTTGGTATATTTAACTTGCAGGAAATTGGATATACTCTTGGTGTTATAGTGGAAGCCATAAGGTTTGATCGTGGGCCTTGCCCAAATTACTCCAACAAATTATTGATTCACAATGCAAAAAAAATAGTGTAATGACAAAAAATATGGTTCTTAGAACAACATAACAAATTTCCCACATCTAATTGACAAAATTTAGCATAAAGTTGATCCATATAAGACATCCATTCTATTGTTTGATGACCAACCAGCCACAGGTATCGATTTTATGTCTAACCACTTCTACCAATGATATCATGACTTGAAGATTTGACATACCAAAAGATGAATAGACAATGACTATGCAAATACTTGATGAGAACATCAGAGAGTTTGAAAGACTCGCCAACGCCCACCCAAGGGTCTTCTCGTACTCACACGTAATTACCAAAGCCAATTTTCTACATAGTCCATTTATAGAGAAGGGGGAAAGCATCCACAAAGGCTTTCCGTATGATTGAGCAATTCTTAGTGTACTTATTGGGAGAATGAAATAAGTTACCACATGATATAGGCCTCTAAAATACTTTAATTTCTATTCTTGACCCCATAGAGAGATATTGGAGATTATTTATTAAAGGCTTTTGGCCACCAGGGTTAGATTGAGTAAATATACTTTTTTAGTTCCCCACCTCCCCAAACTCTTGCGATGAGTGATATATGACTATTTTACCAAAATAATACCATAATATTTTGTATTCCCTATCTAAAGAAAATTCAAGAAAGGCTTCTTAATCTTGGTAAGGATCCCTTTAAAAAAAAATTAATAGATAGCTGATAGATAGGGATCCTCTCTAACACTAGTTTGAGTAAACCAAACCAACCACCCTTTGATAACCATCTATGACTCGATAAGGAATTTATAGATTCAATCTTCTTCTAAAGACACAACCAATATTCAAAGAAGTAAGAGTTAGGATTAAAACCATACGAGGCTTCACTCAATGAACCTCTGACATATCACATGCATTCATCGCATAAAAAACAATACCCTTAATTTGACTACATATAGGAAAATACCTCTAAAAATCACATTATTTAACTCCCTACCAATACGAACCCAATACACCTTTCCAATTTATAAAACCCCTACTTTCACTAGATATTGTAGGTATCCATTTTTTCATTAAATTTGAGCTCCATTTTTTATACCTACCAATATAAAAACTCTTTAGGTCCCCTATTATATGCTCAATATATTATGTCATTTTTTCCTCAATATATATCCCCCAATATGAATGCAAATGGTATGGTATTTATCCCCTAGTGAAGCCCCCATTTTAAAAACAAACTTAATATATTTAATGCCTTCATCCAAACCTTTGTGAGAGAAGGGAAGATAACTAGTTAGCTTCTCCTAAAAATAATCACGGGGGTAGTTTAAAATGAAATTTGATTTAACCATATTGATATCCATTCTTGTAGCAAGGAAATAAAGATCTAGAGTTCTTTTTAGCACCAATAACCCTTGAGGCCTGGAGCATGCACTGAACAATAGCACATTGTTAATGAACATTAATAGAGAATTGATTTCAAAAGAGGAAACATTGATATCTTTGAGTTTTCCATAGAAAATATAAGAAAACCTTCATAATCTTGTTTAGGATACCTTTCATAAATTTTGCAATAGATAATCGATAGACATGGATTCTACCTAACACTACTTTGAGTAAAACCAACTGATCACTCTTTGATAAGCATCTATGAATCCATAAGGAATATCCAATTTAATCTTCTTGTAAAGTGACAACCAATGTTCAAAGGAGTAAGGGTTAGGTTTAAAAAAAACCTAAGAAATTTCATCCGTTCATCCAAATATTTATAACAAAAAGATAACCATTTAGTTGCACTTGAAAGTAATGATGGGGGAAATTTAAAAGAAAATTTTATTTAACCATATTGATCTCCATTCCTGTAGCAAGAAATAAAGTTCTAGAGCATGTTTGGCACCAAGAACTCCTGAAGGGATCTTGCACTAAACCATAGCACATCGTCAATGAACATTAAGAGAAAAATGATTTCAAAAGAGGAAGAATTACAACTTTAAGCTACCCATGAGCTCTAAAAATGCTCAATAGCTTCTTTAGAAATAGGAAGAGAGACAAGCGATGACTTGTATTTGACCTTTGGAGGGATGGAAAAAATTAGATGATGAGCCATTCAAAATAACAACAAAGGAGGTATACTAGATACACCCCATTATCCAATTTTTCTTTTTGTATCCATGGTGAATCAATAACTAGTTAGAGTAATTTGTGTGAGGCCCAAGATCAAACCTAGCAACTGCCACTAAAGCACTAAGAGTATATCCAATAACTTGTAAGCCATATATGCCAGGAATTTATGACATAATAAGAGCTGATACTCCACAAGGGTGCAAGAGGCTACTACTTGAGCCTTATCACGATGGGCCAAATATGTTCCCCCGTGGGATTTGAAATCGGGTGGAGGGCATAACATCCCATTGTGCCAACCACTTGGTCATCCCATGAGAAGAGCATTAGCTAGTTGAATAGAGAAAGGTGCAATCCCATTTTAATTAAGACTAAACAAATATAAGTCCAATTGACTTTTCCATAGGCCTTGGATAGTTGTAGCTTTAGAATTATCAAGGAAATTTTTTGATTTTAATGGAGTGAAGATCCTATTGTGATAAAACCATCACATTATGAATTTTCTTGTTGTAAAGAAAATTGAATTGTTCTTAAGAGATAACGTCACTAAGAAGAGGCTTGAGACAATTTGCAATTATTTTCAAGATGAGCTTGTATACCACATTGAAATAAGAAATTGGCCGAAATTATTTAAATGCAGATGCTTCTTGCTTCTTTAGGATGAGGTCCAAGAAGGTCACCTTGAAGTATCCATGAACCTTTCTATAATTTTGAGAGTAAAAAAATTCTTTGAGAATATCCTCTTTAAGAAGATCATAAAAAAACAAATAAAATGAAGTTTAAAGGCCATTAGGGCTGGAATCTTCCCATTTACCATAAAGGAAAGAATCTATATGATTCCATCCTATGTAGCCTCAATTTTAACATTTCATTTCTCTCATTTAAAATACACAAGGAAAGAGACCATTCACTTTAAGGATTTTAGCAATAGGACATCCTTCTAGCTCCTTAAAAGTTTTATTGTCAAAATCTCTCCTTGCCTTAACCTTCTCTTCAAAAGACATGTCTAGGACACCATTTTCATTAGAAATTTTTCCAAACGGTGTTTATATATATATATATATATATTGATTTATTTATGGAAGATTTTTTTGTTCTTATCCCCTTTCTCTAGCCAACTAATCCTTCTTTTAATATGTTATATAAATTCCTCCTTGGCAAGAGGAGATTGTTAAATGGCCAATAGGGACTTGAGAATAGATTCATCCTTAGAAGAAAAATGAAGGGGTTAGTTTTCCACCAATAGAGCATTGATAATTTGTTCATTTTACAACATTAATTCTTGATACTTTTGATTGAAAGTCTTGTTACATTGAAGAGAAACTTTCTTAACCTATGCTATATTATCTTTGAACTATTCCATGTAGTGTATCCTCACCAATAGACACAAATCAGTCAAAGAGGATGAAATAATGACTCTATAATCTCCCTATAGGACCGAAGAGGGATTTAATTTGATAGGGGCTAGGGGATTTTACTCTCTTTCGTTAAGCATGAAAATTATAGGGAGGTGATAAAAAAACCCTCTCAAAGCTACCCAAGACTTGAAAATCCAAGGGTCATTAAAAAGAGCTCTAGATATAAGAAATATGTTTATCTTCTTACTGATTATTTTACAAGCCTTTATGATCATTCCTTTGGGTGCGAAATGAGAGAAAAAAACTTTCAATGGATATTGACAAGAATGATCCCCATAGACTTATCAAATAAAAATAAGGAAATTAATATCACCTCCAAAAATTATATTAGACATAGACCTGATACCAAAAAAAGATAGGACATCCCCTAAAGACATCTTGTCATAGCAGGGGAAAGCATTGGAAAGAGACTTTCAGCTTGAGATTTTCCAACTCCAATAGAATTTGAGATGGGAGATAGAAAGAGGAGATGAGCTTAAATCTTTGACTCCAAGTTCAAATGATCACACTTGACATAGCATTAATCCATAACACTAAATGGTCAATTGCTAAGCCAAGGGTACAGGGATTCCCAGGACTTACATCTTGAACACATCATTTCATAAATAAATATAATGTTTGAAGTGGCTTCCTTCACAAGACTATTGAAGGCTATAATTTTTAGGGTACTCATGTAATGTCCCCATCCCCTTGTTGGGAAACACTGCCACACACCCACAACTAGATACTGCAATTTTCTCAGTGGAAGCATAAAAACCATGGTATATACTCAAACCTTGGCTCACTGCTAGAGCCCCCGTGACCCCACTAGCCCATGAATGGTCCTTTGAGTCCACTTAATACAATCATTTTCCTATTATTTAACTATATCGGTACCGCCATGGTTTATACTTGTACATGGAATTGACCTATGAATTATGCAATGCATATCTACATGAATAATTCATGCAATACCCAACGAACATGCATTACACAATTAATTAGGAATTATGCACATATCAAATAAATGATAGATAACAAAATAATAAATAATTACAAAACCCAAACTAGTGTTTACAAGAAAACAACATATGAATATATCACATGGCACATAATTATAATTCACTTCACATGGACACTTATATGAAATAGAAGGCCAACTCGATGCTTACAAAGAAAATTGACACATGAGTCAACAAGTGCAAAGACAAGGTAGTGTTAGAGTATGAGTGACAAAAATTAAGAAATTCAACTTAAACAGAAGGGGATTTCATACCTTATATAAAAAATGGCTTCTAGATGAATTATCAAATAAAAAGAAATGAAGAGAGACCGATCTTCAAAGCTTTAAAAGAGCTTTCCAATGGTGGTGATGGTTCATAAAAGGGAGCTAGGCCGAGCCCATAATTTCCAAGTGAAAAATGGTGGATTTTTCCTATGTAAGGTCCTGCTTACCAACCATCAAGAGTGTAGAGAAGTAAAGGTTGTGTTGAACAATATCACTCAATTTTTTTATTTTTATTCTTTTACTCATAATATGACTAACTTTGTTATCATGAAGATCATGTTCCTTCATCTATTTCAGGGATAATTTTCCCTTAAAACCAATTCCAAAACGTATTTCTCCTCATGTTTAAAATAACATAGCATGTGCTCTTTTCATACTTATATGTGAGTTCTATGTAAAACTGGAAATAAATTCCATCGTAATTCCATGTGAGAACATTAAACTAGATCAACCGATTTGATTTCCTAGATTATGATAAATAAGCTTCATTTATTGAGTCTTGATATCATAACCACAAAGGTATCATAATTCTTTTACAAAAATGGCATATAAGTGTATAAATATTAACCTACCTATAGCAAGGTAACTAAGGGAAGAATATGCCTCTCTTAATCAATAAATATAATAAATATGATATGTTTATGAAATGGAATCACAAAATATATTGACCCAACAACATTTCCAAATTCATCAATTAAAAATTCCCAATCCCAATTATTAAGGCAATGTTGCAATCATGAGAATTATATGATGAATGTTGTAGCAATAGCAACAACTATTACCAATTCAAAAACATGTTATTCTTCAAAAAGTGCCAATTAAAATAATGGACCTGCATTATTGGACACAAGTAGTTGTTTTGTACAGTCATTGAAGCACAAGAATGCACCCATGAATACATGTAGCTCAAACAAAACTTATTATGCTCACTTGCACAAAATCCTACATAAATAGTCACTGTAAAATTGTTTCCAACAACCCTTTTTTTATGAAAGCTTTAGATAATAAAATTAACAACTATCTTATTCTCTATTCACACTTTAGCAAATTATTAAATTAATTTTCACATTCATACCAAAAACTTGCAGACATAGGAAGCTACATCCATCAAATAGTCTATTCATAAATTTCTAGTACATAAAAACTATAGTAAGTAAGACTTTTACTCTAACAATTTATATGCACAAAAGCTACAACCATTTAGGCCTTTTTGCAAACACTTTGCAAACATGCAATCTACAGCCATTGAGGCATTTTGACAAACAATTTGCAAGCATTCAATCTACAACCATTGAGACATTATGTCAAACACTTTGCAAGCATGCAATCTACAACCATTGAGGCATTTTGTCAAACACTTTGCAATAATGAATTTGAGATTCTTCTTCAAGCTATTTATCTCATAAAATTCATAAACTGAAATTAAAATGTTGGCATATTAAAACATGGATTTTCACAACAAAAAAAGCTCAACAACATGCAAACATAGTTGGCAGCAACAATTTGAAAAATCACTCCGATTTACGAATCAGGTTCCAGAAATATTTTTTTTGGAATGAAATCGGAGGTTACATGATCAAATGGTATGAATAACCCCTAATATTGAGCAAAATCGCAATAAAAACACCAAGAGATTCAATTCTTTAAAACAACAAAAATTTGGATCTCATTTACCACTTTTGTCAAAGACATAGCATGCAAACTTTCATCTACAACTCTACATGAAGAAAGATAACCCAAAATTATGCTACTATGAGTTGTTCATTGAATTTACAAATTTCTATGTTCACTATATGAATTCTTGATACAAGTAATTAATCAAACATTTTACAACCTGCAAAGCTACTTCCCTTTACATAAGTTGACAAACTTATTGCAGCCATTGCTACAATTTGGAAAACACATGGCAACCCTGAATGCTAGAACCATTAATACTTTATGTCAATTAATTTGTAATAGAATGAGAATAAAAACTTACATACAATAAACTACCGCTGAGGAGTTTCTCCAAACATTTAGTGTGCAAATTTTTTTCTTAGAGATCTAAGTTTCAACCAACAACCCAATTCACAGGAAGCAAGAACCATGTGTTAAATTGCTAAAAGGGACAATGAAATGCTATCAAACATAGAATATTAGCTTTAGATAATAGACATGACCTGCTATGGACAAAATTTCATTATAAGAAGAATTTGAAATCCTTGGCAACACATCCTTCTTTTAATTCCCTGCATGTAAATTCTCATACATAGCTGCCATGAAATTGTTAACTCATTGTGGGTTAGCTCAGAAATAACTTTCTAAATATTTCATAAATATTCATAATTTTGTAATAATTTAAAGTAGCAATAATAAATTTAAAATCTCAACACTTTAAAACTAATAAGAAACCAAAATTTCAAGAGCATTTATAGATATACCTAACAATGCATATATATATAACTTGAAAAAGATGAGAGCATGCTCCAACTCCAATGCCCTTACCAACTCATTGTGAACTATCCAGTTTTCCACCTAACCATATACAGGGAGAACTTCTCCCCTTAGAACCCCCAAGCTGTAAGAGCTCCCAAGTAGTACCAAAATATAATAGTAGAGAGATATACAAGGCGAACTAAGGAAGATAAGTTTCACTTCCTCTCAATACCACTCATGGACAACTCAGCTAGGTAGAACTAATTAGTAATATTTTTTAGGAATTTAGATTCATTTCGGCAACATTTGGATAGTCTCCAACTCTTGGTAATTATAATGCACCTCTCCCTCAAGTGAGAATGCATGAGAAACATATATAGGAAGAGACACAAATTCTTTTCATAAAGGAGGAGTAATATGCATACCTTGTATTCCATTTAGAGAAGTGTAACTCATGCCATTAAGGAGAGGTATGCATGCCTTAGTTAAGGATAGTGTAACATATGCATTAAAGAGAGTGTAAGAAGAATCTTTTATGACTTGTTTTTAATGAGTGTAAGAAGAATATGCCATTATTTGATGAGTGCATAAAAAAAGTGTAATGTATTATTAAGAGAGAGTGAGAAAGTTACATAGAGCCATGAGAATCATCAAGGAGAGAGGTGTGAAGTGATTGAGGAGATGAAGGTGACTTGTAATTCCCCTTTAATAATAATATCATAGTCTCATAAAATATAATAGTAATATTAATAATATTGAGGATTAAGTCGAGATAGAACTATTATGATTGATTAATGATAAATTAAGTGATTTTCCTTCAACTATACTTGATTACCCATTAATTGAAGGTGATTTACTATTTTTGGAAAGTTATTCTTGAGATATTATACACAACTTTCTAGTTTTAGAAAGTCACTCGAGAATTGTTAGAAATGAGATTTTATTAAGGAAATTCATCCCCGAGTTACCCATGAGTGGTATTTTTCTTCCATAGAATAGGGATTCCACATCCCTATTGCATACATCTTCGTGCCTTAGTAGATTGAGGACTTCACACCCTAATCTACTCCAAGGATCTAAGATTCCACCTCTTAATCTTTTAAATATTTAGGACTTCACATTACAATCCTTTTATTATAGATCCAAGACTCCACATATTTATCTTTCATGGATTTAGGACTCTGTGCCCTAATTTCCTTGGCTTATTATCTACTCTACTTTGAAACTGCATGCTTCACTTTAAGGTATTGATTGTGAGCTCATACCCATCTGATGGTTCATTGGTAAGGCCTTGTTCCAAGACCTGCACACATCACAATATCATAAATCAAAGTAATCAAATGAATTTCATAATTAACTTATTCACATTTTACCAAAGATTGTGCATGACTTCCATAGTCATTTTGGTTCTAGAGAAATGACTTCTGCAACCAATTATAATTTGAACATCCTTGTTTGCAAATAGCCACACCCCCTATCACATCCTACTGAAGACAAGATTAAGTATATATAATCATAAAAATCATGTATCATGACTTCCACAATCATTTATAATTTGAGCATCATTGTTTGCAAATAACCAGGTCCCCTGCCACATCCTAGTTAGTTCAAGATTATGCATATATAATCATACAAATCATATATCATCCATAAATCATAATTAACCATATGTTCCACATAACTATAATCATCCATGGGTCTATGTGTCTCAATCCTAGATCATCATCCATATCATACACCTATGTCCAAACTAGGATACCAAAAGAGAAAACATCGATAATGTGTTATTAACCAAATTTAGTTCTTATACACACAATCATAGATATTATCATAAGCACATAGAAACTAGGTGACCCAAACTAGGTCTATAACATATAATCATATACATAAGTCTGTCATGCATAATCTTATATCATTACATCAAAATCACCCTCTCTAAGTGTCACAAAACTAACCTTGTCAAGGTGGGACACTACATACTCCCATAGAAAGTTTTAGGGGTGAATCTTAGCCCAAGGGTGAAATTTAAGGGGTTTTCTATTTTGGAGATGCGAGTTTTTTATAATACACCCATTTTCTATAATTAGCCCAACATTTATTTAAAAAATAATTATTTATTACATTTTAGCCATAGGAAAAAAGGTGGATAAACCATGAAATGCCCGATTTGCTTGGTTTGGCCCTTGTAACAATTTCCTCCTTAGCATTGACTTTATGCATAATCTTTTTATTTAATTGGTTTTGCCCAAATCTTCCACTTAACAAGTTTTTAAAATGTTTATGCATTATTAAAGAAAAAAAAAATTAATTAAATATAGAACATATACTAATCACTAAAACTATAAATAAATAGAAACTCACCCCGAGAAAATCTCTCCCAAAACATAATTTTCACATACCTTTTATGAATTTGTTTTCATTTTTACCTTTTTTGGTAATACTTGGTAGAAATTTTCACATACCTTTTATGAATTTGTTTTCAAAATAGCGCATCTAAGGCCTATTCTATTAAGTCAATACATATGCTAGACAAAATCTATCTAGGAGTCCTACTCTGAATGTAATCTCACTGGTGTTGCTTGTAACATAACATGACTTGTATAATTTTTCGTAGGAGGCCTTGGCGGTGAGAAGAGCAAACCCCCATGATGTGCATATGTAGGTGTGGAAGAACCTCATCTAAGGACACCGGTTCAACCTCGAGTGTAAGGGCCTCCACATTGTGGGTGAACTCCTGCAACCCATCATAATCCTCTCCCTCCTCCTCTTCAAATGCTTCATTGAACACATGTGTCGCTACTCCTCTGCAATGGAGTGATGATTGGCCCGGGGTCGGGTTGATCCCATGTTTTCATATCATACATTTTTACTATTAGTGATCATGTCCTCATTAAGGAAAAAACCAAAGAAATATAAAACACTTTCAAAATACAAACAAAAAAAATTAAAAACTCAAAAAACATATCTTACTCAGTGCACCCCACTGTGTGCCAGGGGACAAGACTAAGTCTAGATCATGCCTGAAATGCATGGCCTCATATGCGTAATCATCCACTACAAGGATGTCATCTTTAAACCATTTGAAGTATGTGGATTCAAACCATTGATTGATAAGTCCACCCTCTAGTCTTGCCAATAACCCTGTCCAATGATCCATGCGAGGTTCGAAAGGCATTGGATCATGCTCATAATTAGGCCTAGGCCTCATGTTAGGAACCCTCTCCAGGAAGAAAGATACTAAGATGTTTCCATAACCATTTTCTTCATTAATCCTCTTCTGCACTGGCTCAACTATTCCTTCATGTTAACTAACACACCCTTGCACTAGTTGAAACTTAGTAGGCTCTAAGCATACTATCACAAATTCAATATAAGCTTTGGTTGCCAAGTGTGGTGATGTTGATCTAACTACAAAGGTGATTGTGAGGAGAATGGTTTAGAGGGTTAGGTATGTTATGCCATGGATAAGAACCATGTTTCTTAACTTTATTGCACCTGGCCTACAATGCATAACTACATACTCATCTACATTTACATTTGAGGTTCTCTTCACAACACCCAAGACTACTGGGGTACCACATGTGGACAATCCTAGAAGGAAGTATATATCTTCCATCTACAACCTTGGGGTTTCATGTTGCACCACAAATTGTTCATATTTAGAATCCCACGAATCCACTAGACATTGCAGCAACCAGGTTTGGTTATTCATACTCTATATTTTGAAGAAATTTAACAACCCACAATACCTAAGAGCCTTGTGTTTTGGAGGATGGGCCACAACTTGGATATCATTTTCACAGTGCTATCTTTCTGATCCGTAAACTTCCATGGATATTCCACTAGACAGTTCGTTGCAACATATCTTCTAATATTATATTAAAAATATGAAATTCTACAATATTACAACTTTATTATATTTCTAGATATGTAGATTTTAATATAATTAGTGCATGCATGCAAATGGAAATTATGCATAAAATAGAGAACAAAAAAATAAAAGCTTACCCACACACATAAGACACAAGATATGCTGTGGGAAACCCTTTTGGAAGAAAACGCAATTGAAAGGTGAGGCTACTCTCTTTCTCTATTTAGAAATATGGCGGTAGGTACAAAGAATTATGGTCTATAACCCATTGGCTTCTATACTGCACAAGTCCTCTTTGTGTGCTTTACCTCCTATCCCTCTTGGCTATTTTTTCTCATCTAGAACAAATGCACTCAAAATAATGGAATGCCTCTTCCTCCTAGTGTCCCAGTTATAACACAACCCGATAGCCTACTATTGGTTAAGTTTGACTAACTCAACTCTTAACCGAAGTTACAATATAGACTCTTATAGAGTCTTTTACATCACAATCACATGGATATCCCCTTTTCCATGAATAATGGGGGCTAATGCAACATCCTCTCGAACCATGGTGGTGAAAACAGGAAGGTCAACTTCTGGGAGGAATAACTTTCGCATATGAACTCTGATCGATGTGCTTCTTGCGCTATTGGAAATATCTCAATGTGTAGAAAACATGAGAATGTTTTGTACTAAAGCGATAATTTTTTACCCCCAAAAAATTTCTTTTGATGTCTCAAAACTCTCCTCGAAGGTTTCAAATCGTGTTTTTCCAAATTGGGTCTCGCCATAAAAATGGTCCCGTGAGTTGATTCTCCACTTTTTCCACTCCTAATGCATTGAGATGGATCAAAAAAAATTTAATGATCCAATCTGGATCAATTTATCTTCACTTAATCATATTAAATACCTGAACAATATGAAAAACACTTGGTAGAAACACATTCATGAAAAACCTTAACAATTTTTTAGCGATTCTTTAAAAAATTCGTGGGCAGGGAAAAATCGTAGGTTTTCTAAGAGAAACAAGGGTTCCTAAACTTAGGTTGTTTGGCTGAAATCTACATGTAGAGCCCAAAATTCCAGTTACCTATGTAAAACCTATTGTGTAACAACAAAACTAGGGCAAGAATTTTAACGACTAAAACTTGACTGCAATTTTCATAGTAAATTTCCATTTTGGAGAGGATGATGTCATGACTTACCTAGTGCATATGGCTTGCAAAATGGTCCTGTGACTCTCGTACTCTCATTTCGAAGTTGAAGGGAAATTTGGTAAAATTATCCTCTTCTCCTCTCTCTTACTATGCCAAGGTAAAAAAACTTTGGCTGGGGTAGGGGGAGGGTTCATGTTCATTTATAGCATTGATTTGGGGGGCATTTTACCCTTTTATCCTTTTTCTAAGAATTGAAGTTCTTTTATTTTATTATTATTCTAATTATTTTATTTGCAAAAGTTTGACACTTTTTTATTCTTTTACTTGGAGTATTTCCTTGGTCTTGTTATTACAACGAAACAAAGGTTCATTCTCTTTTACCCGACATATAGGGATATGTTCTACATTATTGTTCTTGGTGCATTATAACCCGTACTAGCCATTTTTTACATACACCTTAGGTCTTAACCCATCTAGTTGCGATATTATCTTGTCTCTTCTTGCACGTTGTATCTTGTTGGTAGAGCTTACCTATAAATGGATTCCCTAGATTAACACCTCTATTCCATGTTGGTGCCCATGAAAATTTTATTGTATCTTATTTCAAGATTTCTCCTTTTTTCGTGCCATGACTTAGAATTTGAGACTCATATACTCTTCTTCGCCATCTTCTATCCTTACCCCAGGAGGATTCCACCCCTTTTATACCTTATGGTTGTTGCAACATTTTAGCCAGCCTTAATTTTGTTCTACCACCAGTATCACATTATTCTTGGCCCATTGCTTTCTTTCACTTGGTGTTCTTACCTTTCTTGGAGGGGCCAGTGCAATGAGTGGTCTCTTTTTCCAACCACTCGGCCTCCTTATGCTTAGGGAGGTTCCATCAGATCATAACTAGTTTCTACCATTTATATCTCTTGTTCCTCCAGGATGAGCTTCCTTTATGTCCTTCTTATGGTCACTAAATCCTGAAAGACAACAAATATCCTTTTATCTCTTTTTTTGGACTTGTTAAAATTGAATGAAAAATGAACTATTGAGCTTACTTGTCTCCTCTTTCATGCTTATTAAACTATAAAGGAGACTAAAAAGAGAAAATGGAAGTGAATTAATTTTCTTATGTTATCAGTCAAAATGGAAACGTCAATCACATAATCCTTGAACATGGTACTTGTTTGAGTAATTTCCTCATAACTTCATTTTAGCTTTACTAGGAGACATACCATATATATTAGTCTATTTACTCATTTCGTTGGTTACTCTTCTAATCACTATGTAGCATGATTCAATGCCTCTTTTTTTGTTGAACGATATCACATAGTGATCATTTGTCAGTGGTACCAAGTCACTTTTGTGTCATGTTGTTATGTGTTTTTGTTGTCACTTATTGCTTTGCAAATGATAAGTTATCTATGATGCATAAGAACGGTGAAGTTGAAGCCATTTCTTGAGCCATAGAATCTATCAGATTTTGATTAGACCCTCTTCATTTCATAGTGCCCGGAACGAGATTTCCAACGGTATATAGAAGTCCAAAAAAGGACTCCTGGATCAGAAGTTAGAGCCTGTTGAAGATTGCCTTTGGAAAGCCCAGAAAACCAAGAAAAAACATTAAAGGGACTAAGGAAAATCACATTGGAGGGCCCCGCACTCTCACATCCCGCAGTCCCGCAAGTCCTGCATCCCGCATTCACGCATGACCCCCATAGTTCCTTATGGGCCATCCTTAAGGAATTGCGGGGGGAAGCACACCGATAGTGTTAAAGCGCCCAAGAAGGGTAAAGGCTGATTTACACTAAAAATCATTGAAAAAAAAGGGTCAGTTAGACCCCCTTTCTCTCTCCTCTGGGGGGGCCATGTGGCACACTACCCATAGTCCTGCACCCCACAACCCTGTAGTCCTGTAGCTTCACACTACCCGCAGTTTCTCATCTCGTATATCGGCGAGGTCCTAGGGCACATACTTAAGGTTATCGCGGTTCAAAGTGCTGAACACCGATATAGCATCTCGCCATCCCGCAGGTCCCGCAGTCCTGCAAGTCTCTGCATCTCACAGGTCCAACAGTCCCGCAGTCCCGCATCTCGGTGACCTCGCAGTCCCACAGTCACAACAAACTCCAAAACCTTACAAGGGGTCGATCTTGCGATATAGTGTGAAATTGTCGGGGAGGGCCGACAAAGTCTAACAATGAAAAGCATGGAAAAACCAAGGACGGTCTACCCCCTTATCTCTCCTCCATGTGGAGATATGGCAGTACGGTAAATCCAGCATCCTAGAATCCTACAATATCGGTGGATCAACAAGGTTTTCATTCCAAGATCGTGTGGGGGTCGATTCTGCGATATAGTGTATAAGTTCCGGGGAGGGCCAAAATTCATTAATAAAGGAAATACATGCGAAAACAGGGTTGGGAAGGCCTTTTTCTCTCTCCTCTAGGGGCCATGTGGTGGGATATGATTGGTCCTCAGAGCTAACATTGCAGCTGACATCATCAATGACGTGGTATTACCGAGGAAACGTGGTAGTACAAATGTTGACATGGCAGGGGACACATGTCAATCGGTTTCAGCGTTTTCAGGGGTTCTATCGGGCCATTTCTAGGTGACACATGGAAACGATGACGTCATCCCACATATTGGCGATTGCACGAAATGAAAATTATTTCCTTTGCTGATGCTCCTCTTCGGTTGGGATTGTGATAAGGAAGAAGCCCCCAGATGCGATATTTCATAGACTCTATTTGATAAATATTTCGCGTCCATACTTCAGCTGATGCGATGTAAGAGAAAATCAAAGGGAATTTCGCATTATAAAATAAAAAGGCCCCTGAACACAAGTTTAAAGGCCTTAGCACCTGAAAGGTTAAGCCCCTGGTCTTAGCCTGTGGTTATATGAAGAAAATAGAGATAAGGGTGCTACATCAAAGGGGGGCTTAAAGGGAAGTCACAACGCACTTGTTTCATGTTATTCCTATGTTAAAGGCCCATGTTTGAAGGACTCCTGGGTACACCATGAAACACGACACCAGGCTTTCTCAGGGCACCGATAGTATTTAACAGAGATTTAAAGGGGGTGATGGGTCAACAACTATGGTTTTAAGAAGAGTAGGTGCTACATTCAAGGCATGGGATGACTGATCCAGAAAAATCCCACTGTGACACGGATCTAGAAGTCAGTGCCAAATGAAATAAAGGCAGAAATGACAGGGTCGGCTCCGAAAGCAGCTGTAGCAGTAAATTAAGAAGAGGGATCATTCAAAACCAAGTGTGGGTGGACTCAGAAATGGCTCTTTGTGACCCGCTTCCAAGGTCAGCACCGAATGAAATAAAGGCATAAATGACAAGAGTTCGCTGAGCAGCACAAGAGATCATACCGTGAACTAGATATAACATGAAGTTGAAGTAATTACAGGGATGGGCATGAAGATATTTCATTAATGTTTCATATGTTTTGTGATCTTGTGATGTGCTTTCCTTTATGAGGCAATTACTATTTTTTGTGGTTTTTTTAGACACAGAGCCTTCCCTAGTCGAGACAGCAAGTTGATATGACAACTAAGACTCGACCCAAGGATATTTTGTACTGTACCATGATTGATAATGCACCTGCTCTTCTTATAAATAAGGGGTAGCAACACTGAATAAAGGTTCTAAAATCTGCAAAGAAAGATTGATATTTTTGTGAGGTTGTATCACTTAGTTACATAGATCTTGCAGAATATCATAGGAGTAGTGGTGATTCCCCCTTTTAAGTATTACAATGTTTTATTTCCTGCTTTCATCCATTTTGTCTATTTTCTTCTCTGAATTCATGTAACAATAGATGCCAGAATATTTCATACTTTCCTACAGATTCATTTGCATTGAGCTATTAATGCACATGCCTGTTTGATGGGTTGAAATTGTATCTTTAAACTGCACTACGTGAATCATATCATCCAGTTTCTTTTTTGTCCATTATATCTACGTCTAACTCAGATAATTGTAGCAACCCTCATGGTTTCAGGCTCTATGTTTTTAATATAGAATTCTTGGTTCTTTGAGCTCTACATTTTGAGTTATCGCTTCTCTTTATCTTCTCTTATTTATTCCACAAAGCTGATTAAAATTTAAGCATTTGAAGTGCTCGACCTCCACTATTTTCTATTATATTTATAGGAACTGTGTATGTGTAGAAATACTGAAATGCCTGACCTATATCTTTGGATGAAAGAACCAACTCATGCCTATTATATATGTGTATAGAACATGGATAATGGCTCCTCTTGCTTGAGAATCATCTGAGACACACTGATCTAGATGTACCCAGGCATTGGTCTAGTAAGCAATCCAAGGTTGTCTCTAGGAGCGACAACATCTTCTAGCATTGTTGCTGGGGAACATATTGAAGGATTTTTCCCCTAGGATACGACAAATTGAGCACCCTTTGTGTAGGTGAGAGAAATTTGTTCTGATTGCATTCACATCACCTTAGTGACTCCACACCCCCCTCATTATCATTCATCACCCTGGCTTTTAAAAGGCCTCATACTCACTCAAACACCTCTCAGTAGAAAGCCCCATTTGTATATGACCCTGAAAAATTAATTTTCAGGAAAGTCTGGAAAGAGAAAACTCCCCCTGCCTGTGCTACCATCTCACCAACCTTTGTAACTTCCTCCTCCAGTTCTTAGCCCACTGTTGCTCATTATTCAGGATTGGTGCCTAAGATCCTGGCATACCCTGCTTCCCCTCCAACCATTGTGGTCTTGACCCCAGTTCCTCAAGAAAATTTTAATCCCCCTCCACTAATTCAGATGGCTCTTCCAGGATTTTTTCTAAATAAGTATGCACCTCTTGATTTACCTCAACCCCTAAGTGTTATGCCCCAGGACTACTTAAGCTTCTTCCTAGGTTTAATGGGGAAGATGAAAATTATGCTCAGAAACACATTCAGGCCTTCTGTGCTTTTGTTGAGAACCTGAATGTAGAACAACTGGATGTGGTTCTCAGACTTTTTGTACAGTCCCTTGATGGAGAATCCATAAAATGGTTTAAGGTCCTACCAAATGCCTCCATCACCACCTAGGAGGAACTTGAAACCTCCACACAAAAGTGGGGTGAGAAGAGAAATCATGAGTACCTCTTCACAAGATTCAATGCCATCAGGAAGAAGCCAAAGGAGGATATCTCATAATTTAATAAGAGGTTCAATAAGCAATATAACAACTTGCTTGTTGAGATAAAGCCTCCTCCCACTGTTGCTCGCATATCTTACTTAGGAGCCTTTGAATCTGACTTTGGTTTTACCTTAAGAGAAAGGAAGTCTCCTACTTTAGATCAACTCCAAGTCGATGCTCTTGAAGTAGAAGAAAATTTTTCCTCAACAGGGAAGTCAAGTGGAAAGTAGGAAACCACTGGGAATAGAAGAGGTAAAGAAGAAGCTTCCTCCTCTGGTCATACAAGAGAATCACCAGACCTAAAGTTGGAGGAGCTGGATAAACTCATCATGAGTTTGTCACATAAGGTTGGAAAGCTCGAAATTGAGAACAAGAGTCTCTCCAAACAAAATACTCAAGGCAACAACCGAGGTTATAACCCACAATATAGAAGGCCCCCATTACAAATACTGCCAAGGGAAAGAAAGGAACAACCAGATCAGATCCCTCATCCTCTATATTTAGAAGATGATCCCGATGAACAATGGTCAGATACACAGGAGATGCAGGGAAACTTATATTCTGCTTTCTCTGAAGAAGAACATGGAAATATGGCTCACTAGGAGGCCATTCATGATAGAGAAACAACAACAAAGGAGGAAGATATAGATTATTATTGTAAACAATTTGCAGATTTCATGCAAGCACAACTACACCAAAGGTATGATCTAAGATCTTCAAGAAAGAGGTCAAGGGATCCAGAACAACAAGAAGCAACTGCCCCCCAAACTATTCCCTTAGTACCAGATAAAGGGAAAGGTAAGATGAATCCTGACCCTTCCTGGGTAAAAGTCCACTTGAATAAGGAAAGAAATAGCTCAGAGGGGCACACATCAAAGGAGGCACCTATTCTACAGAAAAATACTAGTGGTAGTGAAGGAGAAACAGAGCCAGGAGGTATAGAAAAGACCTAATCTACATTTAACCTTCAAAAGGATCTTGAAAAAGGTAAAGATTTATGTTCCACTAAATGCGCTTCTAAAGCAGCCTACCTATAAAGCTCAAGTAGCTCAATTCATGCATCCATCAGTCTCATCACCCACCCATGATTCTCTAAATCTTCAAGAAGAGAGACCAATGGTGGTCTTTGGGTGCCTGTGGAAGAACTTGATCCTTCTACTGCACCTTTCTATGTGACTCTAGGAATCCATGACCTTCTTTTGCATAATTTCATGTTGGACTCGGAGCCTCCCACAACCTCGTGCCACTAGAATTAATGGAACAACTTGGCTTGCAGATCACCAGGCCCTATAAGGACCTATACTCCTTTGATTCCAAGAGGGTCAAATGTTTGGGAATGATAAAATATATGGTGGTGAACCTGACTCAAATCCCTGTGAAGAGAAATGGTAATTGACATAGTAGTGGTAGATATACCCCCTCGTTTTGGCATGCTTCTATTCGGGGTTCCAAGGTGGGGGGCTCTATCAAGTTGGATCTAGCTTATGCCACCATTCCCACCTTTGGAGGAGAACAAAGGAGGATATATAGAGAATCCAAGTTTGTAAAAACTATGACCTTAGCTAAAGGCTCAAAAAACTCCCCAATACATGGAAAAGAAAGTGACCTCTCCTGTCTACTCCTAGAATAAGATGAGTCTATCTTAGAAGAAACATCAGTCCACCTAACATGGCAGTTAGAACATCAACATGCAAGTGAAAGAAAAGTATGGAAATTATATTTTGATTGAGCCAATTCAAAAGAGGGAAATGGGGTAGGAGTATTGTTTGTATCTCATGAGGGTTGTCTGATACCCCTCTCATTCAATTTGGAGTTTGAAGAAACTAACAATGTGGCAGAGTATGAAGCACTACTCCTTTGCTTAGAGACTGCAAAAAATATGAATATTGAATGCCTAACAGTTTATGGAGACTCTAAGCTGGTCACAAGACAAATGAGAAATCAATTCCAGGCCAAACACCCCAGACTGAGGAACTACCGCAACAAAGTGTGGGATTTAATTGAAAACTTCTTCCTAGCTTTTAATATCCAATTTATTCCTAGAGAAGGAAACATAATGATTGACTCCCTTGTTGTAGCTGCAGGCACTTTCAGCCCCCCTCAAAATCCTCTCCTCAGATATGAGGTAGAAGTCAGGTGTACATCCTCCATACCTAATAACATCAAGAACTGATAGGTTTTCAAAGATGATGAGCAAGTGAATGATTCGTGGAAGTTGTTGGAGAGTTTTCTAACTCCACCATCGATCAAGAAGAAGAAGATGCAAATCAAGAAGCCACTTCATGGAAATACATAGTGGTTGGGCACAAAATTTTGCAACTGAAAGGGAATACTATCCCTCGCGGATTCATCCCACTAGAAAGGATTTTTAATAAAGATGACATAGCCGCTAAAAAAATGGCTCCTGAGATGGATGATTAAGTACAATATTGCAACACTAGTTCAGAGGAGGAGCCCCAGATGATTAAGCTATCAAAAGGAATCCCCTTGCATTACAAATAGAGGTATTTAGATATTTTCAAAACCTACAAAGATGTTTTTTCTTGGTCTTATGATGATTTCAAAACATTTGATACTAACATCATACATAAGATTCCTTTGAAAAGAGGGATGAAACCCTGCAAGCAGAAACTCAGACAAATAAATCCACTCCTACTCCCCTCCATTGAAAGGGAGGTAAAGAATCTTCTCTAGGAAAAGATCATAGTACCTTTAAGATACTCTGAATGGGTAGCAAATTTGGGTCTGGTCTGGAAAAATAACAGAGAGATAAGGTTATATGTATACTTCCAGAATCTAAACAGGGTGTATTTGAAAGACAACTACTCGCTACCCAACATGGATAATATATTGCAGAAGGTGGTTGGTTCAACTAGAATATCCATGATGGACGTGTTCTCTGGATACAATCAAGTGGTAGTTCATCGCAAAGATTAGGAAAGGACCACTTTCACCACCCCGTGGAGAACATTCATGTGTGCTTGCATACCTTTTGGGCTGATAAATGCAGGGGCCACATTTCAGAGAGCCATGGACTTAGCTTTCGTGGGGGAGCAAGAAAAATTCATGGTGGTCTACTTAGATGACATCATAGTCTTTTCCAAGACTAAGGAGGAACACATACTCCACTTAAAACTCACCTTGGAGAAGTGCAAGAGATATGGCCTCTACCTGAATCCTAAGAAATCTTAGTTTGCCCTAAGTGAGGGAAATATGGGAGGGCATGAAGATCGATACTAAACAAGTTGAAGCTATCAACCACATTCCTCTGCTCAAGAATAAGAAGTCCAAGCCTTCTTGGGTAGAATAAATTTCTTAAGGAAATTTATATCCAACTATGCAGAGATAGTCAAGGGTATTATAGACATGCTCAAGAAGGGAAATGAAGTCAAGTGGAGCCCTGTCCCCCATGATTTTTTTGGTAGAAACAAAGAAGCTTTAGTTGAAGCCCAAGTGTTAGCCAACCCTAACTATTCAATGTCTCTCTACATCTTTTCTTTTGCCTCTCCACATACCATTGCCGCAGTGCTGCTACAGAAAAATAAAGCGGGTTATGAGCAACCCATCACCTTCTTTAGCTAAGTCCTAAGGGACGCTGAGCTAAAACATAATATATTGGAGAAACAAGCCTATGTACTGGTAAAGGATTTGAAGGCATTTCACACGTATGTGCATTTGTCCCAACGATAATAGTCAAGGACATCCTGGTGCAAGGAGAAAGCGAAGGAAAGAGGGGTAGGTGGATAGAGAAAATATAATAATACGAGCTAGAAATAAAGCCTACCAAGATAATTAAAGGCCATGGGCTAGCCAAGGTTTTATCTGAATCCAACTACCAATCACTAGGGATAAACCTGATCACAAAGGAAGGCAGACCAGAGGATCATCGGAGCAGTATTAAAACATCTGAGTAGAAAATCTATGACGAATATGAGGGATAACCTTGGTATAAGAACATCGTTAATTACCTCTTATTCCTCGTTGGGGCTGGATACATCTGAATACCAAAGCCTGAGATTTCAAGTGCATAAATATATCGTATCCAATTTTCTACTCTACTTGAAGGACCATGTGGGGGTATTGTTGCTATGTTTAGTGGAAGGGGAGACCCATAAAGTGATTGGGGAGTTTCATGGAGGAGTCTGTGGAGGGAATTACATCTGGAAGACCAAGGCACACAAAATCCTCAACGTTGGATTCTACTGGCCTACACTGTTTGGGGATGTTCATTCTAGAGTTAGTATGTGCCAAAAATGCGAAGTGTTTATGGAAGACAGAAGTTGGCTCCTCTCCCCCTGATTCCTTTGCATGTGGAGGATCCTTTTATACAATGGGGGTTGGACTTGATAGGGGAGATAAACTCACCATCCAGTGGCCAACAAAAATGGATATTAACAATGACTGACTATTTCACAAAGTGGGTAGAGGCAATCCCAGTTAGAAACACTACAGACTAAGTGGTGATAAAATTCATGGAGGAGAACATACTATCCCACTTTGGTTGTCCTTTCAAAATCATCACTGATAATGCTCAGGTCTTCAAATCTGCCAAGTTCACCAGCTTCTGCCATAAATATAATATCACCATTGGGCACTCCACTACATACTACCCTCAAGGCAATGGCTTGGTTGAGTCCTTAAACAAAGCTGTGGTGAGGGTGTTGAAGAAGACCATCACTAAAAATCAAAGGAACTGGGACTCCCAACTGAATTTTTCTCTATGGGCCAACCGAGTAATGCCTAAATGATCCACTGGGAAATCACCTTTTGAGCTAGTGTATGGCAAGGTTGTTGTCTTCGCGATCCGACTAGAAATGTCAGTAGCAAGGTTGATACGAGAAGCCAAGGAAGAGTTAAGCACCTTGACAAGAATGATATATTAGTTGGTTGAGCTTCAGGAAAACAAAGAACAGGTGGAGGCTAAACTGTCCAATTACCAACAAAAGATGAAACCTCTGTTTGACAAGAAATCCAAGGACAAACCTCTTTAGCCAGGAGATTTAGTTCTCAGGTGGGATGTCCGATGGGAGGACAAAGGAAAACATGGAAAATTCAATCCACTATGGTTTGGCCCCTTCAAGATTGTAGAAGAGAGAGGGAACAACACATATCTTCTTGAAAACTTGGATGGTGAATTGTTGGAACTGCTAGTAAATGGTCAGTTCCTCAAATTTTATTTTCAAAATTAGAAGTACATGCCTTATACTCATTGTAAATATCTAGTGTGTGTGTGTGTGTGTATTGAAATTGTTATTTGAATTTTCATTTTATGTAAAAATTCCTACTTTCATGAAAGTTATCTTTTGATTAGAAGTGACTCCATGCCCAAAGGAGTAGTTCATAGTGTGCAGGTTCTCAACACCTTGCTAGCAAGGCACTGTCCCCAGGTGGAGCCAATGTTGTCACTCATTGCTTTGAAAATGATCAGTTCTCTAGGATGCATAAGAATAGTGAAGTTGAAGCCATTTCATGAGCCACATAAGCTATCATATCTTGAATATACTCTCTCCATTGCATAGTTCCTAGAACGATCTTTCCAATGGTATATAGAAGTCCAAAAAAGGACTCTTGGATTAGAAGCTAGAGTCTGTTGAAGATTGCCTTTGGAAAGCCCAGAAAACCAAGAAAAAATATTAAAGGGACTAAGGCAAATCACATTGGAGGGCACCTCACTCCTGCATCCCTCACTCCCGAAATTCCCACATCCCACATTCCCGCATGACCCCCGTAGTTCCTTATGGGCCATCCTTAAGGAATTGCGGGGGGAAGCACGCCCATAGTGTTAAAGAGTCAAGGAAGGGAAGAGGCCGATTTACACTAAAAATCATTGAAAAACCAAGGGTAGGCGGACCCCCTTTCTCTCTCCTCCAAAGGGGCCACGTGGCACACAACCCACAATCCCACACCCCGTAACCCCGTAGTCTTGTAGCTTTCGCAGTACTCGCAGTCCCGAATCCCGCATATTGACGATATCCCAGGGCACGTACTTAAGGTTATCAATGGTTCAAAGTTTTGAACGCCAATATCACATCTCGCAATCCCGCAGGTTCGACAGTCCTGCAGGTCCCCGCATTCCGCAATCTCGTCGGGCCCCCGATCTCGCATCTCAGCAACCCCGTAGTCCTATAGTCACAACAAAATCCAAACCTTGTGTGGAGGGGGGTGGGATCTTGCAATATAGTGTGAAATCTTCAAGGAGGGTTGAAAAATTCTAACAAAGAAAAGCATGGAAAAACCAAGGCCAGGTCACCCCCTTCTCTCTCTTCCACATGGCAATACAACGGTACGGTAAATCCCGCATCCCGCAATATCGATGGATCGGCGAGGTTTTCATTCCAAGACTCTATGGGGGTTGATTCTATGATACAGTGTAAAAGTTCCTAGGAGGGCTGAAATTCATTAACAAAGGAAATGCATGCGAAAACAAGCTCGGGCATGCCTTTTTCTCTCTCCTCTAGGGGGCCATGTGGTGGAATACGATTGGTCCTTATAGCTAACATGGCAATTGACATCATCAATGACGTGGCATTATGGAGGACATGTGGTAGTATGGATGTTGACATGGCAGGGGACACCACTTGTCACTTAGTTGCAACATTTTTAGGTATCTTGTGGGGCCATTTCTAGGTGACACGTGGCAACAATGACATCATCTCGCATATCGGTGATCACACGAAATGAAAATTCTTTCCTCTGCCGATGCTTCTCCTCAGCTACGATTGTGATAAGGAAGAAGTCCCTGGACATGATATTTCATAGGCTCTATCTGATAAAGATTTTGCATCCGAACTTCGTTTGATGCAGTGTAAGAGGAAATCAAAGGAAATTTCACATTATAAAAGAAAAAGGACGCCGGTGTTGGGGCCTTCATTTAATTTTGAAAAGGTTTTGACTAATTTTGGTTGACCGAAGGATGAGAAGGAAACGAGTGGAAACAACGGTTGGCTGGCGAAACAGGTAGTTGCGGAAGAGTTGCGGCAAGGTGGCAGTGGAAGGAAAAGGCAGCCGAGGGGTCGGGAAGGTGCAAGAGCAGTCAAGGGGAAGAGCAGCTGAGAAGGAATTAGCAGTCCAGGTAGCAGAAAAGAATATAAAAGGAAAGGGCCAGAAAAGGAGAAGGGTTGATTGGTTGGTTGATGAATGTCGGCAAGGCTATGGGAGCAGGCGGGAGGAAATCCAATTGTGGTAGATGGATGGCAGAGTGCAGGAGTCTGGTAGGCTTGGGCCTTGACGCTGAACCAAACCCGTATATCTGAGCTGGGTATTCCTTGTAGTTGTTTGCGATGAGTGCCGAAGTTATATTATAATGGTTGCTGTTAAGTTAATAGAAAGAACGGCTAGACTGGTTGTGAACTATGATGTGTATGGGCCCCTTCTGCGGGATGAATCTCTAAAATTTTTGAATGTCCCATCAAATGCATGTAATCAATAGTTCTAGTATTATCTCTATTATGTTGTTATCTTTGTTTTATGTGCAATGAATATATATCTATGATCTAACGAAACTAGTTAGTGCTTCCTCAACTCCACGCTGAACCTTTCTCCCTTTCAATCGCGACACGCCTCGGGTGAGACTCCTTGTCCTTTTGGGTGAGGTGAAAATGTAGGCATTGTCCTAGACTACAACGGACCATTGTTGGCCCTCTGTAACTGAACCTAGGATCTTTCCCCCTGGTGACTCTTTCGAGCCAACAACCAAATAGAGGTTTAAAGGACTTAGCGCCTGAAAGGTTAATCCCCTAGCCTTAGCCCGTGGTTATATGAAGAAAACAGAGATAAGGGCACTACATCAAAGGGGGGCTTAAAGGGAAGTCATAATGACTTGTTTCATGTTATTCCTGTGCTAAAGGCCCATGTTTGAAGGACTCCCAGGTACACCATGAAACATGACACTAGGATTTCTCAGGGCACCGATAGTATTTAACATAGATTTATAGGGGGTGATGGGTCAACAACTATGGTTTTAAGAAGAATAGGTGGTGCATTCAAGGCACAGGATAGGCTGATCTAGAAAAATCCCACTGTGACACGAATCCGGAAGTCGGCACCAAATGAAATAAAGACAAAAATTATATGGTCAATGCTGAAAGCAGTAAATCAAGAAGAGGAAGAATTCAAAACCAAGTGTGGGCAGACTCATAAATGGCTCTTTGTGACCTAATTCCAAGGTCGGGCCAAATGAAATAAAGGCAGAAATGACAAGAGTTAACTAAGCAGCACAGGAGACTATACCATGAACTAGATACAACTTGAAGCAGAAGTAATTACAGGGATGGGTGCGGAGATATTGCATTAATGTTTCATCTGTTTTGTGATATTGTGATGTGCTTTCCTTTATGAGGCAATTATTGTTTTTTGTGATGTTTTTTGGACACATAGCCTTCCCTGGTTGAGACAACAAGATGATTTGACAATTGATACTCATCCCAAGGATATTTTGTATTGTATCATGATTGATAATGCAACCCCTCTTCTTATAAATAGGGGGTAGAAACACTGAATAAAGGTTCTAAAATCTGTAAAGAAACGCTGATATTTTTGTGAGACTGTATCACTTAGTTACATAGATCTTGCAGAATATCACAAGAGTAGTGGTGATTCCTCCTTTTAAGTATTACAATGTGTTATTTCCTGTTTTCATCCATTTTTTCTATTTTCTTCTCTGAATTCATGTAACAATAGATGCCATAATATTTCATACTTGCCTACAGATTCATTTGCATTGAGTTGTTAATGCACATGCCTGTTTGATGGGTTGAAATTATATCTTTAAACTACACTACATGAATCATATCATCCAATTTCTTTTCTGTCCATTATATCTACCTGTAACTTAGATAATTGTAGCAAATCTCATGGTTTCAAGCTCTATGTTTTTAATATAGAATTCTTGGTGCTTTGAGCTCTACATTTTGAGTTATCCCTTCTCTTTGTCTTCTCTCATTTATTCCACAAAGTTGATTAAACTGTAATCCTTTGAAGTGCTCGACCTCCACTATTTTCTGTTATATTTATGGGAACTATGTATGTGTAGAAATACTGAAATACCTTACATGTATCTTTGGATGAAAGAACCAACTCATGCCTCTTATATATGTGTATATAACATGGGTGATGACTCCTTCTTGAGAATCATTTGAGACACACCGATCTAGATATACCCAAGCACTAGTCTTGTAAGCAATCAAAGGATGTCTCTGGGAGCGACAACATGTTTAAGGGAAGTCTCGGCCTTAGTTTACCATCTGTTGTCCTTATTTCCCTTTTTGTGTCACCCATGCCAATATCAGTTGTTCTTCGTGACATCATCCATTCACATTATCTCTTGATTTGTTCCATGTCAATTTATGGGGGATACATTAAGGCTTTCCTCTAGTGGATCTTCTCCTGCCAAGTTTAGCTCATTATCCAAGATCTTGATCTAGGAACCAATCGTATCTTAGAGGTTGCATAACTGAGTGGTTGGCTTCCTCATGATCAACAATGGGTTTACCTCATTGACATTAATAACCACAATATATATATATATATATATATATATATATATATATATATATATATATATATATATATATATATATATATATATATAGTGTGTGTGTGTGAGAGAGAGTTATTAATCCATTAACAAGTTCTTTTTAATTAACGTAAGAGGAAAATTTGTAATCCTTCAATGTCTAATATGGATTTGACATGTAACATTCTAAAAAATATTAATAACAAAAATAGTTGAATATGTGTGTATATATGTAGAGAGAGAGAGAGAGAGAGAGAGAGAGAGATTATATCTTATGGATATATATTTTCTATTTTTGAATATGAGGGGACATGTATTAACATATTAATGTGGAGAATGTGAATCATAAATAAAATATTTCAAAATCAGCTATTTATGTATTATATAAAACAAGTGAAAATAAAATTTTCTTATAATTAAAGCAATGATTTAAAATAAACAAGTTCTTATATTTAAAAGATTTTATATGTTTTTTGCTCAAAATTAACATAGATTCATCATAATTTAATTCTACTAAGAACTGAGAGGAATCAAATATGTTGAGGTGAAAACTTTCCTCAAGTTTTGCATCTCTCAAGAGATTTGATCACCTTTTGATCACACCCTTGGTAGATCTAGCATTAAGATGGATCTACATTGGTATAGAACAAGTGAAAAATAAAAATAAAAATACTATAGTTAAAACATTTTAGTAGTGTGTTGCTAAAACCCAACATAGACCCATTTTAACTTTAGAGCTATTAAGAGTTCAAAGGAATCAATTAATTTTAGAGAGATTGAGTAATTGGAAGAAAAATATTATTAACATTAATTTTAGAGAGATTAAGTAATTGGAAGAAAAAAATTATTGATATTTTATTGTGGAGTCACATCTATAACATGGCCAATAATGTTACATTTAAAAACAATAAAATAATTCTTACATTAACAAATTAAAAAATAGTAATAACAAAAATAAAATACTTCAATTTCTACTTTAATTTTGGAGAGACAAAATAATTAAAGGTAAAGAAAAAATATTGATATTGAGAGATTTGATACCTCTTGAGACTTAGTAGAATTAAAATAGATCTACACTGGTAGTAAAAAATATAAGAGAAAAGACTTAACAGAATAAAACCTTACTTCTTATAAATTTTAATCATTAAAATAATATTTGTTACTTTCAATAATTTTTTTTTTTTTTACTTTCAATGTGACTATGACTTAGATAGTTACACTAGAAATTGTTGGAAGTAATGCTTCCATGTTATGTATAGTTGCCATTATGAGTTACAAGGAGTCAATCTAGAAGTTGTTGATTCCTAAGTTATGAGTTGGAGTCGTGTCATGTGTGAGTCATAATTTGTTGAAGTCAATGATCTAAGTCTTATATATGTAATTTCTTTATGTGATCAATAAAATCATAGTGTGTTTGGTATTGTGTGTTTAATCACTCTCTCTGGTCTCTATTTTTTCTAGTTGTAAAATTATTTTGGTGTGAAAAATAAAAAATAAAAAGGACTAAATGGAGAACCACAAAGAACAAGCCAATTATTGTATAGACTAATGTGACTCATCATGCTCCAGGAGAATTAGCCACAACTAGTTCTTAATAAGGTCATGTTGGTGTGACCTGTCGTGCTCCGGGAGCATTAGTACGTGTTATTTTATACAAGGTCAAGTTGTAGAATTGTCTGCTAAAGATATTCTCTACCCAAAATGTTATTTTAGATAACTAAAGAAGGCTGCGAGGGTCATGGATTCAACAAATGGTGGCACTTCCATATGATGGTTCAGTTTTGTGAACCGTTATGCTTCGGGAGGTTGAGAAGTGTCAATTCTGCAAAGCACGTCAATGATGGTATGAAGTGGTTATGTCTTAAATGGATCAAATGGGAAACTCGAAAGTGTGGTGAAGAATAGAGCGAAATCCATGAGATTTTAGAGTGGATATGAGTGCTAGTGGCCATATCACGCAAATGTGAAAAAGATTTAGTTATTGGTGTAATATGTACTTTGAATGTTTTCCATGGAAACATTAAGGGAGGGTGTTGGAAGTAATGCTTACACGTCATGTATAATTGTCATTGTGAGTTACAAGGAGTCAATCTAGAAGCTATTGATTCCTAAGTTATGAGTTGGAGTCCTGTCATGTCCGAGTCATAATTTATCAAAGTCAATGATCTAAATCTTATATATGTAATTGTTTTATGGGATGAATAAAATCATAGTATATTTGGTGTTGTGTGTTTACTCACTTCTCTGCTCTCTTCTATTTTTCTAACAAAAATGAAAAATATATATATTTAAATATATATGTGAATGTTATAACTGTTTAAACATTAAAAGAATATTTTTTATTTTTAATAAAATAATATTTATATTTATATTTTTAATATGAGTTAGATTTAGATAGTTACATTAGCATATATATATATATATATATATATATAATTGGTTTAAGATGGATACTATTTTACCTACACAATTAAAAAAGTTGAGAAAATATTTCAATTAAACACCAATCTAGAAACTATCCTAGTTAGACTAAATCTCTCAAATCCAACTAATTAAGAACCAAACAACTCACATAACAATTATATGTAATGATGAAAAACATCATTCAATATGCACAAGAGTTAAATCTCCAACACCCTCCCTTAACGAGTACTCTTTTGTTTGGCAAAGTATTCACAACCTTCTTTTTTGAGATCAAGTAGAGTGAACTCCATCAAGTTATCTTTTAATCTTGGTAGTTGGTAAGTTGGATCCACTCTTAAACTCTCCAATCACGAATCTCCCAAATTCAATTAGTGAACAACATCCACAAGCTGTCTCATAAACTCACTAAAAACCACTCAAATATCTTCAACAACTAAATCCACAACTTCCAAACTAAAGTTTTCTTTCACTTATCCCTTTCTATAAATTGCTTCACACCATTACAACAATGTACTCACCTCTTTCATTTAATTTTGAATATCTCATCATCATCTATTTTTATAATAGAAAATATCTTTTATAAAAATAATACAACTATATCATCATCACCCATAGTTAAAAGTTCAAACACGTAAATAATACACATTTTTTAACAAGCTGACCTCCGCGTGTTTCACTTCTGGTTTCCTAAGTCAATTGCGTCGTTGGTGAAGGTGCTTCAAAGGCATATATCGGAAGCTGTTTGCATCTCCCAAAATATTTGCAACCAATCCTAATATTTCATGAAGAAATAAAACTGAATCTTCATGATTTACTATAAAACGATTCAAACATTTAAGAGTTTCTGAGATGTTTATTGGAAGGTTGGATAAACCGAAAACATGGATCAAAAGGAAATACAGACACCATATGTAGACAGAGTGGACCATCAATGAATGAACCAGACGAACGAGCGAATTTCTAGCAACCCTGTTGAGTGAAGCCCAAATGATTCATCTCCCTGTCATACAATATATAAAAATTCCTCAACTGATAGTTTCCTAGAAAAGCAATAGGTCCGCCAAGACGAATGGGGGCACTATAAAACATCAAACAGTAAGTGTCAGAACTATTCACCGCCGCGAAATAATTGTCCTGAGGGAGTACCATATGTGAGCCACCATTGAAAATGAATGAGAACTCAGGGAATCCAATTTTCCCGTTGGTTGCACTTAACACATTATAACACAATCCAAAGTTAGTCATGGCTTCAACTTCAGGAGCTCTTGGATATCCAATCTGAGAAGCAAATTCAGATGCAATCTGGTCATAGACATCTGGGGGCAAGGTAGTGAAAGAAGTTCCAGAATCTATGATGGTTCCACCATTGCCTGCACTGTCAAATGTGAACATGTAGGAGGTCAGCGTCAAGGATTGTCCACCAATACTCACCTCTTGTAGACCAATGTAATAAAATTCATTGTATTGGGAGTTATTCAGAAAGCGAGTGTAATTCAAAGGGACATTAATGGGAACTGCCATGTCACCCATCACTATCATGCTGCTTCTATTGTTATTGTTTTGATCGCTAAAGCAATACGCGAATTTGTCGCCAATAAGAGCACTAAGCTGGGAAGGCAAAGACAAATTTCCTTTACCAAATCCTGCAATACCAGCAACCCCGAACGAAGCTACTGAGCATCCGAATCCCAACTTAAAGTTAGTTGTTGGCAAACTCAAGGTATCAGTCAGTAGCTGCCCAGTGGTGTTTCTAGAGCCATAGATATTGAAAATCCAATAGTTTGGACACGTCCCCGAGCAACCAGGGCCGATATTGGTTCCACCACAGATCCCATCTGGTCCACAAATATCTTCGCACTTTGGATCTGCACACTGTACAGGAAGAGCAGACGATGAATTGCTGGGATAAAAAACAGTGTTGTATCCAACACAGTTGGTACATGTATACTTTGGGGTGCAAGGTGCCCACACCACATTAGTGCCTGTGTCTACGAGGAGCAATAAATCCTGCGGAGGAGTGCCCACCGATAATTTGATGTAATACTCGATGAGGTCGTCGGGATGGAACAGAGGCTCCTCCACGCTGATCCCTTGAAAGGAACTTCTTGTGTGAAGATTCATGGACATTCCTTTGTTATTGTTATGATCATTTTCTTTAGACAATATTGCAGAAAGTTGCAGCAAGAGAATGATGAAGAAGATGAGCTTGAACTTGGAGGCCACCATGTTAACAATTTCACCAATAAGCTATCGATGAATAATGTGGCTGAAATGCCCATTGGTGATATTGAATATTAATACAAAATATTGAATAATAATTATTATTATTATTATTATTATTATATTAAAAAAGAGTCCGTATGGGTATCTATATCTAGATTTACATTGTTTTATGTTTGTGATGCATGCTGCCAATAAGCTATCCATGAATAATGTGGCTGAAATGTACACTGGTGATATTGAATATTAATACAAAATATTGAATTATTATTATTATTATTATTATATTAAAAAAAAATCCGTATGGGTATCTATATCTAGATTTACATTGTTTTAAGTTTGTGATGCATGCTGGTATCTATATCCAATAATAAGGTTTGAATTGTTTTATTTTTATGATATATGTTAAAATAAAAGAAGCAGAGTTCATTTTAAATAGCTTTTCCACTTTTGTATTTTATGAATATAAACAAAGTCAAAGTAATCATATTCATATTTGATGAATATGATTAAAGTCAAAATATTCATCTAATAAATATGGAATTGTTTTATGTTTATAATACATGCCTAAGTTTAAATATTCATATTTATATTTGATGAATATGAGCAAAGTTAAAGTATTCATATTTATATTGGATAAATATGAACAAATCAAATATCTATCTCGAAGAAATAAAATTGTTTATGTTTAAGATAAAAAAAACATAAGTTCATTTTAGATATCTTCCTGTTTTATTTAATGAATATAAATAAAGTCAATATCTATATATATAAGTTATATACTTTAAATTATTCATTAAGTTAAATTAGTTTAATAGTTAAATACTTCAAACGAATAATTTAATTAAATTAAATTAGTTTCAATTCTAAACCTATTAAAACTAGATTTGAAATCTAAATTATTTAATCTATATAAAGTTTAATGCAATCAAATTACCTCTTTGAAAAAATAATATTCTATATGAAGTTTAATGCCATCGAATTACGTCTCTGTTAAGATCGATTGAGCATTAAAAATAATGATTAAAAACTCTATTGACCAGTGATATTTAAAAAAGTGCATTACTGCATGGCCTCTTGCTTCCGAGAAGTTGCCATAATGTTTTAGAATATTGGAGGCTGCCACGGCATTTTCAATAAATAAATTGAAGTCTACGCGACACCCTCCGTATGTTGATTGCTGCTAGTTGTCAATGCAGCTTCAGACGGCCACAATGTTTTCGTATGAAGGTGGGTTAGCAATGCACTGTGGTGTTGCTCCTCCCTTTTGAATAAATAAATGAAATTATTTGGATTTTGTGTTTTTTTTAAATACTTGAAATAGTTTTATTTTTATAAGAATAATTTTTTTTAGGTAGATGTTGATGGTTATTTTCCTATTTCACTTAGATCTAGTCGGTTTCATTTGTTTCCTTGATTATATTATTTTTTATTATTTTTAACAATTTTTTGGGTCCTGGACTTCTAGATCTGTTTTGACACCCTAAACAACGTTTTTTTCTTAGGTCCGCAACAAGCCCGTGGTTGTAGGCAAGGCATGCAGCAAATCCTATAGTATTCGGAGAGATGTTTCCAACGAGGTATTGTACGTGCCAAACGAAGATCATATGACCAAGTTATGACCCCTCGAAGTTGGTTGCTTAACTAACCCCAACGAGGCCCACAAACACTTGACGTTTCATCTCTTGGGGTTAGGTTTTTGGTTGTTTAGGCTTTTCCTTTGTTGTTCAATAATAAAAAGGCCCTTGAGCATCATTATATCACATTTTAGACGCATGTAGCTGCCACATCTCTTCTCAGAGATAAGCTACCATCACCCGAGCTAATTTATTTCCGTTCTATATGTAAGCACATTTCAGTTCTTTGATATTAGTGAAACGAAGTTTTATTTTTGCTGCATTTATGGGTTTATGTTTATATCTGTATTTTGTTATGTTCCCGCATAAGTCCAAAGCAGTTCTATTAGAGTGGTCCGCTCTTTCTCTTTTTTTCTTTGTATATCCCCAACGAGGTTAGTGTATAAGGAGTTAGGGCTCAAACTAGTTGAACCTTTCCAACACCAGCCTTGCAAACCTCGATGGCCTCCCACGGCGAAATAAAAAAAAGATGAGGGAGCAGGAAATCCTTTCAAAATATTGTTGGAGGAGGCCCTCGAGTGACAGAGGAACGTGATGATGAATAACTTTGTCGAGATACTTTGACGCCTACCCACAGATTCGCATCTTCATCCAACGACCACTCTGGAGGCACCAGTCCTTTTAAAGTATACGTTAAATTTGACATTCCCATGTTTGAAAGCTAGATAGATGCAAAGGCCATAAATAGATGGTTAAATCAGTGGGAAGGATATTTTTCGGTCCATGGCTTTTCCATTTGGGAAAAGATTACTTTTGCACTCCTCAAAGTTTACCCCCATGTCAAGGACTAGTGAAAAAACTATTGTGAACAAAAGGACGAGAGGGAATCCTCACTGTTTTCAGCCGCATCCACTTGGAATTATTTCCGAAACACCATCAAGGAACAATATTACCCTACCAGGAGCTATGAAGATAAATACATAAAGTGGACCACGTTGCAGCAGGGAAGGGACCAAGGTGTGCCAAAGTTCACAAATATTTTTCATACCCTTTGCATGAAGTTGGGTATCAAGGATTGTAAATGGCATTTGGTACTCAAGTACCGTGGCTATATATATAAGTATATCTATGTCCAGATGGAGTTCCTAAACATCTCATCGCTTAGCGCCGCCTATTGATACGCTATCAAGATAGAGCAAAAATTTAAACAGAAGAAGTGAGACTTTGGATCTGTAAATCCGAAGCAAGGGAAATGCGCCCCCAAACCGCAGAACAAAGGACAAAGCCAAGGCGGGATGACCCATGACAACCCGTTGAAGTCGTAAGCAAAGAACAACACCACAAAGACAAAGAAGGACAGATAAATGTTGCGAGTTCCATAAGAACCCCACTCACAACACAAGTGAGTGTCGAGCCAAGCAGTCACTGGTGGTCGAGCTGAAGGCCTCGAAATCAGATGCATGTTTTGACTTTTAGTTAGAAAGTGACAAGGGAAATGACAAAGGGAAGTAGATTATTGATGCGGAGCTTAGTGCCACTATTTCCACTACCAAGTTCCAAAAGAATGAGCCCAAGGATCCAGAGGAGGGGAAGCGGCTCTTCCACTCACAGATGTGGGTGAATGGTTCTCCACTATGTTGTATCTCTGAGATGATAATGGTCAAATATCATGCCAGGGCATCTAAGATGTTTGTTTTGGGGGTTTCTTTTAATTTGGAGGACCAATGTTTGAAATAGATTTAAAACAATGATGCCTAACCTTTTGAATAGTATTAATATTTAAACAAAGGGCTACTATTAAAATTCACACAATGATATAGCTTGCATGGTGGTGAGCAGAAATAGAGAGATGGTATGACTATCACAGTCTTCAAATTGAAAATTATGAAAATTAAATAATCATAAGTAAGAAAAAATTTAAACTATGTTCAGAAGGTTTAACAAAATATGCTTAAGCTTACAAAAGATGATGATGATTTTATGTTTTAGAGGGAATTATTAAAACAAATAGTTTATATAATTCATTCTCTTTATAGATGATCACTTCATAAGCTTATAAGAATACTTGAAATACAATTTCTCCTACCTGGTTATCTTTGTAAAACATAAGAATATGAAGACAAAACTGTGAAATAAAACTGGAAAAACTTATAGTAAAAACGAAATTGTATGAATCAGAATTTAGAATCCATTTGCTTTTGTATTAATGATTCAGAAAAGTCAACTACATTCAATTTTTAGAAATGCTTCCTCAAGGGTGCAACCCTTAATAACTCGTGAAAGAGAGTTATTTATACAATCTTAGAACTGAGAAAATATCTTAAACTATTTTACAAAAATAGATAAATACAAAATGAGGAATATAAACTGATAGTCGATCTGTCACTATTTTAGTTTTGAGCTATTGATGATTGTTGCTGGAAAAACTGAGAACTGTTGAGTTGGTGATGACTGTCCCTATAAATATTAAATGATGTTTGATCACCCTTTTAGTCAATTAAATTAGTTAATTCTTCCCAATATTTCTTATCTGGGATAGATAACTTAGTTACCCTCCTATAAACTTCATCCATCTCTGTATACATAGTAAAAGTGGGTTTTATTGGAAATATATGCCTAATTTCATCTAGAATGAAAATGGAATCTATGAGTGCATTCAACACAACCCTTGGTGTTGCTTCACCTCTTATGTTTGAAACTGAAGAAGCATTGGTACCCACCTTTGTAAGCTTTCAAACATAATCTTCAATGGGCATTAATTTGTCATTTATCACAAACATAGAGGGCAAACCCTTGCTGGTCAAGGGTTCTAACCTACTGAAAAATCTTTGAACTGTAGTATTCACGCTGCTGCACTTTTCCTCCAACTGAAGGATAAGGTTTTTCTTGGTAATGATCTTCTTGACTTCTAGTATAGTTGTTGTCCTATCATTTATACCCAATTCTTCAAGCTCATAGTTGTCTTTAGAATTGAGGAACTTGATTATTTTAGAAGCAATTTCAGGCACGTCCTCAAGCTCTTTAGAAATAATTTCTACAACTTCTTGAGCTTTCTCCAACAAGTCTTTTTTATCAAAGATTATCTTGATATAGGGTTGGATATCCTTGACCGATTCAGTAATTTCTTCCCACGAAATTTCCTCTGCCAAACTTAGTTTGTTTCCAAGGTAGGAATCTTTGATTTCCTTCTGCAAAACTTCAATTTGACTTTTTGTCCTCTGCAATTCGGCTGCATGTGAATTGCCTGCAACTGCCTTCATATGTTTTAATTCCTTCAGTTCGTCCCGCAACTTCTTCATTTTGACTGTCTAAATGGAGAGATTTTGAACAGCTTCTGTAAGTTGTTCAGCTCCTTTTGATGTACCTGTATTTGATGTTGTGCCTGAAGTAGAAAACCTAGTTATTGAGACTGCTGAAAGAGGAACTACATCCATTGGAACTTGATCCTTCTTGACAACTTTTTCTTTCTCTTTGACCAATTTTTCCATTTGCTCCTCCATCTGTTTTATTTGCAGAATCTGTTCCATAATGAGCTTCATCATGTCAGATTTTTGAGTCTCAGTTTCTTCAATCTCTTTAGTCATTGGATCCTCAGAAGCTAGCAGTTTGAGCTACTTCCTTAATGCTGAGAGCTCAACATTTTTCTTCTTAATAAGTTCTTCGGCTGCATTTATTTTTGAGGGATCATATCCCATCTTTAGCACCAGAGCTTCAAAGGATTTGATCTTGCTGTCCTTTGTCAGTGAGGAAACTTTTTCCAGCTTGAGCTGTGACTGTGTATTGGCTAAGGTGACTTGCAACTTTGACAAATTCATGGCAATATGAGTCAAAGTGGAAGAAATCATCTAACCAGTTTGTTTGTGCTTCTCTATTTTATCAATTGGATGCACATCTTTTACATTAAACTCAAATGAGGATTGCTTTTGATAATGTGCATGAGTCCTGGGCTATGGAATTTGAGCTTGCAGGAAAGACATCTGCATTTTTCCCTTCTTAGAGTCAAAGACTGAAAAAAGTCGGGCCTGAGAGCTGGAGGAATGTTTCCAGAATTGGGTATAGTTTTCAATTTCAATTCTCCATTCTTC
Organism: Pinus tabuliformis; assembly: GCA_031772625.1. Taxonomy (NCBI): domain Eukaryota; kingdom Viridiplantae; phylum Streptophyta; class Pinopsida; order Pinales; family Pinaceae; genus Pinus; species Pinus tabuliformis. The sequence goes on along the minus strand of CM062820.1, from coordinate 419,146,306 downwards.
TTTTTAATCTCACTGAAAACATGAAAGATGTCCTCCTTCTTGTCCTTCTGAATGTTTCCACTAGTCTGAATTACTTGATGTTCATGAGAAGTAGTGGAATGAGTTGGGGGCTGGGTAGACTGTCCACCAGACTGTGTATAAAGCACAGTGTCTCCAAGTCCATCAAATGTTGTTTTTTGAGACTCATTTGTTGCTCCAACAATCATAGAGATCCTAGGTCTCTTTTTCCTATGCACAATCTTAAAGCCTTGGCTTGATGCTTCAGTTATAGGGGATGACTGTTCTTCCCTTCCTCTTTTAGCTATCTTTTCCTATGCAAGTGGAGTTTGCACATTTGAAGTAGAAACTGCTTGCTCTTCAACTTCTTGAAGGGTGTTCTCTTTCCATTCCAACTGATTATTTTACTGCTCTATTTCAGGTCTGGCTGTGTGGTGATATGTAGTAAACTTATTTTCAACCTTGAGTTTAGAAATCACTCCCATTGGGTCATAAGACCAAGTGAAATTGAGACCAAACTTCATTTCCTTTAATAACATGTTTGCTTCTTCTCCCGCTACTCTGGTATTACAGATGAATGGACCGACCTGAGATTTTAGCTTGAATTGAGATTTATTCTTTGCTACCAGAAAATGTACTTCATCTGCATTTAACCTCTCCCTAATATATTCCAGTGCAAAGATTCTGATGGGGAGGTTCTTAGGAAGTTTGTAGGATAGAATCTCACAACCATAAACCCTGGTTTCTGTACAGTTTTGGTAAAGATACCAATCTCCTGTTGTGGCTTGATCAACTAGCTGCAACACTTTCACAATTTCGTCACTGATTCTTGGTATTGGAGTGCTGCTCATAAGACTAATAGCTGGATGAATAAACAATTCTATGAACTGTTTATAGGTAAATTCTTCTTTCTCCTTCATTCCCATTGTAGTCCAAAATATCACTAATTGCTGGTTTCCTTCCTCCTCTAGCTTCTGTAAGGTGAATGGAAATTTGTCTCCCCAAAACTATATAGAAAGGTATACAAGTACTGAAGCATACTTGAATACTTCTTCAGTGTCAAACTGGACAAATTGCTCATGTATGGCTTCAGCTAGGAATTAGCTAAAGTTATAGAGAACAGTGGATTTGGAATCAACAGAAAATATTGACAAGAAACCTAGGATAGCTTCATTAACATATTGATCAGAATTGTAACCAAGCAAATAGGACAAAATAGTGGTGATTTGCTTGGTTCTGTCAGGGAACATGGATGAATCATAGGGAGGGTTTTTAGGCAGAGGACTATCTATAGCTAGGAAAAGTTTAAGAGTCCGAGATCTTTTAGTAAGATATAGCTTTTGATAAGCTTCTATCAGGCTTTCATGAGAAAAGGTTGGGTTGGTGTAATAGCTGGAGCTTGCAACATCTTTTCAATGGACTCAACATTGATGAAATAGAGGATTTCTCTTGTGGGTGAAACGATTTCTCTTTGAGTGGGATCATAGGACTCACGACATTTCCTGAAAAATTTAGGTGCTCTGCGTATCTGAGGGAAAATGTAGTGGGGAAGGAGGGAGTCCCACAGTCCTATTTCATCTGTCTGATCAATTAATTGATCCTCCATCCAGCAGTAAATTTCATATAAATCAAATTGAGAAGAAGAATCAATGATTTTACAATCTCTGTCGACCAGGGGAGTATGATGGAAGTCAACTTGTAGATGAATAAGAGGATTTGGGATTTTTGCAATTTCTTTTCCCTTAGGAGGCATCTTATCAAATGAATTGCAAACTGAAAGTGATGGAAATGGAAAAAATTGGTCTGAAACTAAGTGATAACAGTAAAAACAGTATGACTGAAAAGAGACAAGTGGACCTGGATGTCGGCTTTCTTTTGAAAAGGACAAAGTGACTCCTTAAGTGTTGAGCAATCATTGAGATGTAAGGAGGTAATCTTCAGTGATCAATTTAGTTACAAAAATGAACTGTGTAATAGTTTACATGAAGGAAAAGGGCTTATAATGGGAAAAAAGGAGCTGGATTGTTTAATGAATGGTTAAGTATTCATTAATTATCCAACAGGATTATTAAATGGGTCTATGGGGCATAAATTCGCGGGAGTACGAATTAAATGAATAATAGATAGGTGGCAGCTGATTGGACAGAGGAGGTGACATGGAGCGGATGTGGACAGTGACGTTGGAGCGACAGTAAATGGTCAAATGTAAACCGCGTTCGGGAGCAACTTGAGGCAGTAAGCTGTTTTGGGATTTTAAGTCCCGAATGACTAGAATGAGGGAAAAATGGTTTAGGAGGGTGGTTACCAAAACTGCCCACTTCGGATCCCCCCCTCCCCCGCCAATAAAGTTCAGACGGAAAATGAGGGCTGAGGAGCGATGTGGGCCATCGGATCTCGGGGGAGTGTGCAAGATGTAAGGTGAGATGAAAGGGATTTAACATCGTGAAGCGGAAAGCGATGGTGGGGTCAAGCTTTATGGCAGATGTGACAATTTGGTATTGTGGGCGAATGAATGAATGAAGTTAGGATATTCGTAAAGTTACATTGATACTTAGGATTATGGTTAATTAAAGCCCATACCATATGCACATTTTTGCAATGTTACAACTTAGGATAAAATCCTTTCATGCTCCAATTGTATTCCATTTTTCTACCTACCCTTATATTTCCTAGTATTTTCTCACTTAGATTTTTGAGTGCATTTAGGCTAGCAACTCAATATTTTCCTTTTAATGACTAATCTATATCTATCCCTTACTTCCTCCATTGACTCAGATTAAACTGTTGAGCCAATTTTATTTGCTACCTATTGAAAAATAATTTAAATCAAATCCAATCATGATTAAACTGTATAATTGGATTGTATGAACTAGTGTGGCATTTAAACAATCTGCGCACAACCTTTATTTGCAAAAATAAAATTAACTAAGTGTAGTGGCATTTGGATTTGCAACACTTTCACAGTTTATTGTTTTTGCTTTTCTTTTTAGCCTAACACTTTATTTTTGCCTTCATTTTTCAAGGCATCTATTCTAACATTTTATTTCATATGGACTTATTCATAAAAATATCCCTAACATTTTTTATTTAATATTATTTTTGTCCATATCCTAACTTCACATTTTTTGAAATATATTTTCATTTTTTGACTAATCGATACTAACTTACCAAAACCAAAAGATGCTACAACGTCGGCTCCAACTAGGGACTGTTTTCTCCTTTAGAAATAAAAAAACCTACAGATCCATGTGCCTTCTCCTTAGGCTATGGAGTCTTTGTTGTAAAAACTTACACTAACAGTTCGAAAAGTAAAATAAATCGGAGTTTTTACAATGGTAGTAATGAATCTACTTCAACTTCTCAGCATTAAATGTAATGCTTGAAAAACCTTCCATTAACAGGATAAGTGGAATACAGTCCCTCAAGATTTTGTAGCACAAAAGTGTTATTTCCATTTACTTCAACAATGGCGAAAGGTCCAAACCACGGGTTGTCAAACTTTCCATGCTTTCCCTTATCTTCTCTTCTAGAATCCCATCTTAGAACTAGATCACCCTCCTTGAAGTCCCTTTCCCTGGCTCTTCTGTCAAGCAGGCTCTTCATTTTATTCTGATATTTTTTCAATTTGTATTGAACTTCATCTCTATTTTCATTTAGTTTAATAATCTGATTTATTCTCCTTGAAAAATCATCAAGTTCATCAGTTGAATCGTGCAGGAATTTTAAAATAGGGAAGACCAAGTTGGTAGGGAAGATTGCATCTTTCCCATAGATTAACTGGAAAGGATATTTTCCAGTAGATCTCTTTGGAGTAATCCTATTTTCCTACACTGCATAAATGAGATGAGAGTCCCAGCTCTTTTTATGATCTGATAAAGTCTTTATGATCACCTTTACCATACTTTTATTTGAGGATTCTGCAAGACCATTACCTTGAGGGTAATATGGAGTTGAATGATGTAACAAAATCTGATATTTCTAGCAAAACTCAATCATTTTTACATTGGAAAATGTTTTTGCATTATTAGTAACAATTTGTGCTGGACAACCAAACCTAGATAAGATATTTTCTTCAATGAATTTGATTACAACTGAATCAGTAGCATTTCTTACTGGAATTTCTTCCACCCATTTGGTAAAGTATTCTGTTGCAGTGAGAATCCATCTATGTTGATTGCTTGAAGTAGGATGAATATCTCCAATAAAATATAGTCCCCATTGGAGAAAAGGTGCTGAGACTATTGCTGGGATCAGTGGAAGAGTTGCTAGTTTTTGCTTACTAGTGAACATCTGACAAGGGACACAACTTCTGACCTTTGCTCCTACTTGTAAGAAAAATGTGGGCCAATCAAATCCTACCCTTAATATTTTATATGCTGTTGCTCTCCAAGCATAATGTCCTCCACAAAATCTTGTGTGAAACTAAGCAATGATTCCTTCAGTCTCTGATTCTGTTAAACATAATAAAAAAATATTTAGTGGGTCTTTCCAGTATAGATTTGCATTTATGATACCGTACTTGACTTCTTTCAATTTGAGAGTTTTACACTGACTTTTGGAGAATGATGTTGGACACTCAAAATGGATCAAGAAATTTACAATATCCTGATACCAATTTGATAAGAGAAATTTGTCATCAATGTGTAAAGGGATGATATGATCTGAAGGTAAAGGTTCTTGTGGATTCTCCCGTTCTGCAAGAACAGAAGGTTCTTGTGGATTCTTCTTATTTGAACTTTGAGAAGGTTCTTGTGGATTCTTCCCTTGTATTTCAAAAACAGAATTGATGCCAAGCACTTTACAATTGGATTCAACTAGAAGCTTAGCTAATCCTTGACCCTTGACTAGCTTTGTAGCTTTTATAGTTAGATCAAACTACAGTATTTGAGTGATCCATCTACCTCTCTTCCCATCAGTGTCAAGTTGGGTTAAAACAATCTTGATATCAATGTTAGGAACATAGGCAGTAATAGGTGAATGTAGGACATACATCCTGAATGATTTCAGGGCTTGTATAAGGGCATATGCTTGCTTCTCAATTATAACATATTTAAGCTCGACATCTCTCATAACCTTACTGAAAAAGGCTATATGTTGGTCATGGGAATATTCATTATTTTGTAATAAAACAACAACAAGGGTTGTTTTAGAGGCAAAGGAAAAGATATTGAATGGTTTGGTATAATCAGGACTGGCCAAAGTTGGGGATTCAGAAATAGCTTTCTTGATTGGTCAAATGCATACTTGGAAGAGATAGTCCATTTAACTTCATGATCCTTTCGGAGCATATCAGTTATGTCTTTCACAATTTCAGCATAATTTGGGATGAACCTCCTTAAAAAATTAATCTTGCTTAGAAAATCTTGGATCTCCTTTTAATTTCTAGGTAATGGCAATGTTTTTATTGCAAAAACACGTTTGGTGTCAATCACCACTCCTTCTTTTGAGATTATATGGCCAAGCAGCTTCCCTTCTTTGATAGAAAAATGATACTTTTTAGGATTGAGGGATATTCCAAATTTCCTACACTTGTCAAAAACCTTCATCAAGTGCTTTAGATGTTTCTGATCAGAATTAGAAAAAATGGTTGTGTCATCAAGATAAATGACTACAAATTTGTTTACTTTTCCCACAAAAGCTATGTCCATAGCTCTTTGAAAATTTTCTCCAACATTGGACAAGCCAAAGGGAATTCTAGAGTACATAAATGTACCCCAGGGTGTAGTAAAAGTTGTCTTCTCTCTGTCTGTTAAGTCAACATTTATCTCATTGCAACCTAAAAAACCATCAAGCATGGAAAGTCTTTGTGCTCCTAAAACCATCTGAAGTAACTAATCCATTTTGGGTAAAGGGTAATTATCCTTTAATGATGCTTTATTCAAATTCCTAAAGTCCACACAAAGTCCGATTTCCCCATTCTTCTTTCTGACAGGAACTAAATTAGCAACCCAATTAGAGTATCTAAGAGGGAGAATAATTTGGGCATCTAGCATTTTCTTAATTTCCTTTTATACAGTTGGTAGAAGTACTAGATTAATCCTCCTAAGTTTCTGTTGAAAAGGTTTTGCTTCCAGTTTTAAAGGAATCTTATGTTGTATCAGTGATGTATCATAAATTTTTAGATAAGCATAGGTCCATGCAAAAACATATTTGTATTTTTCAAATAACTTAAGGTATTGAGCTTTAAATACGGGATCTAAGAATGCACATATTTTGAGGCTCCTAATGTCATCATTTGTTCCAATGTTTACTTCCTCTATATCATCTTGTGGAGAGATTGATTACGGGTTTCTAAGGACATCATTTTGATCAAACAATTTTTCTAAAGGAATGAGTCCTTTGGGAATAAAATTGTTAGACCGCTGAATGATATCATGATTAGCAATTTTTGAGTTGAAATCTGAATTATCATTTTCATTTGAATTCTCAATTGTTTTTGTTTAATTTTCATCAATTTGTAGAATTGAAAATTCATCTATAATCTGCAGAAAAATTTTAACTTTTCATCATCTTCAAATATCTGCCAGTGTTTTAGGTTATCTGGGATGGATGGGTTGTATTTGACTTGTATTTGATAGAGCACATTAGTCTGATTAGGGATTTGAAATGAACTAGCAGAAACAACTAGGGAATCTGCATGAATATTCTGATCCCTTGGGATATAAGTCAAATTAAAAGCATTGAACAAATTTTCAACTGAATCCCAAACCTCATTTCGATAAGATCTAAGCCTAGGATGTTTTTTTTGGTAAATATTTCTATATTGTTTAACAATGAGCTCTGAGTCAGTAAAAACACTCAAGTTTTATACTTTTAAGCTCTTAGCTAACTGCAGTCCTAAAAGGAAAGTTGCATATTTAGCTACATTATTTGTAACTTCAAAATCAAGTTTGCATGATTGTGTAATGTTTTCTTTTTCTGGTGAGATTAATACTACCCTAGCTCCTACTCCATCCATTGTATAAGAACCATCAAAGAATAGATTCCAGACATTAGTCTGATTTGGTACAAGTCTTTCAATTACATCTTCAATTTTTTCTTGAGTTTCATGTGTTTGGTTTGAAGAAAGTTGGAAACAACCAAAAGCTTGATCAATTGCATATATGGGATGGTTTCTTGGCTGATTTGTTTTGCAAACAGTGTGCACAAATCTCACTTCTCTATACAACGTTGCTCTCCATAAACTGGAATAGTGGCATAAGACATGTCCATCTGAAGAGTTCCCCCTAATTTGGAACAACAAGACTTTGAGAGGAGCATTCCAAATTTGGGAGGGATATATGTGACAACTATATCTAATACTACAATTTTTACTGGGATTTGGGTGAGAGTGGCTACTAAATCCTTAATCAATCCCAAAAAAGGCACCCTTTTGGAATCAAAGGTGTACAAATCATGATAGGATCTAGTTATATCAAGATTTAAATGATCCATGATCGTTTTTGGCATAAGATTATGTGATGCTCCAGAATCAAGCATACAATTGTATAACATATAATCATTTGTTTTAAGAGTCACATAGAAATGGGGTACTATTTCATCTACCATATCTAAGGTAGGACCAAAAAAACTGATGCTTTTTCATCTTGAAGACTAATGATATCACTTTTAGCATCAACCGAGCTGTTTTGTATCCATTTGGAGACTTGATTTCTATATCCATGGTTTTTAGAATGTTCTAAAAGTGGTATAGGGATTTTAACTCTTTCTAACTCCTTTTCAACATTAAATGTAGTTAAAACATTTTTTTCAATTTGAGTAGTATTAGTTGACTGATTTAATGGTTGAATAATAGTTGTTTGAGTTTCAACAGCTTTGGTACAAGGTTCAAATATTGGAGGTTCCTTATGGGGTCTTCCAGGACCAAGTCTAGGCCTAAGATCATATCTTTTGTTTAGTTCTGAAATTAGGAATTCAGAGAAGGCATGGTATTTGGAAGCCTGTGAGGGATCTTGATCTTGTTGAACTTGCTTTTGTTGTGAGAGAGGAATAACAGTTTGACCAAAAGAGGTATCCATATTATTAATATCTTCAGTTATATTCATAGTATTGTCATCAAGCTGTTGATCATCTATCAATAAGGAGTTGGAACCTGTTGATCATTACTAGGCCTTTGAAGAATTTGTAATGGTGGATTTCTTTTCTATTGACCTTGATTTTTATTTTGGGGTTGAGTGACCAATTGTTGAACTATTCTAGGTTGAGTCTCAATCTTGGAAATTCTATTGGATAGATTTCTAAGAAGTGAAGTTATTTCATCTATTTTAGAGTCTTTAGTTTTAGTCTTAGAGGAAGTTGAGGCCTCTTGACTTGATTTAAGTTTTCTTTGGGCTTCTTCCTCTTTAGATTTTAAAGTGGCTGAGGCAGGCTTATTTGCTTCCACCTCTATAGCATTAGTTTGCATGTCTTCAAGAGTCCTTGAAGTTATTTCTCTTCACATCACAACAATATCATCTTCAAAAGCTTTTGAAAACCTATATTTAGCTGGTGCTACAGGTGGTTTGCAATCAGGGGGCATAAAGTTTGTTGAACCTTTTGAAAAATTCAAAGACAGGTTCACCAAAGTTTATGTTAAGTTCTTCAAACTCAGTCAAGAAGTAAAGAGCATCTTTTTTCAGCCCCCATTGATTTTTAAATATATTTGTTAATTCTTCCCAGTTTCTAATGGAACTTGCAGGTAACTGCCTAAACCAAGTCCTCACATTTCCCTCAAGAGACTGAACAAACAACCTCATGTAAACATTTTCTTGTTCTATGCTCATGTTATTTGCAAAGTATAGAAATACTTGAAGGTGATCCTCAACTGAGGGTCCAGTTTATCCATTATATCTAGGAAGGTGCTTTAAATATCCATTAGGGAAAGCATCAAGGACTGGAGGTAAAACTAAAGCTGCATATTTTTCCTGTACAATGGGTTGGAATGACATAGTAGAAGATGATGATAAGGAAGAGGGAGATGGTGAAAGAGGGGGAGAATTAATATGTAGGGGTGAAGAAGGAGGTGAAAGTCAAAATTAGAACTTCAGCAGGCGTTTCTAAAAGTTTTAGAAGCGATACTGGGGTCAAACAAGGTTGTCATTGTCTCCTACCATTTTCTGTTTATATATCAACAATATTGAGGAGTGGTTAAATTCACAATGGGGTGATGGTATCCATTTGGGAAAGTTTGTTATAAGGCTTCTTTTGTATCCAAATGCCCTTATTTTGATTGCTAAATCTACTCTTGGTTTGAAAGAGCACTTACTATCCCTTGATAATTTCTGTAGAAGGGTGGGGATGCAAGTCAATATTAGCAAAACGAAAGTAGTGGTTTTCTATAAAAAAAGAAAACATAGCCAACATAGTTTCTACTTTGAAGGTAGCATTATAGAAGAAGTTGTGGATTACAAATACCACAGAATTGACTTCAACAAAAATCTAAGTTGGGATGGTTGTGGAAAGAAAATAACTTTGGAGGATTGGAAAGCATTTTATGATTTTCAAAATAGGTGTAGAGAGGCAGAGTTATGGGACTAGAAAACCACTCAAACTCTTCTTGGGCTTCTAGTGATTTCAGCGATTCTCTATGGTCATGAACTGTGGGCCAACAATACATTTGACATGCAATGGAAACAAATTGAGAAAATTTAGAAGTGTTTGATTACAAACAAATTCAAAATTAAAATTGTAGTTCCTGATGCTATCTTGTTAAGTGAAACAGGGCTACTCCTATTGAAGCAATTTCTATGGTGCAAGTCATAAGGTATTTAAAATAAATTAGGCAAATGGAAGAGGGTAGATGGCCTAAGGTTATCTTTAATGACATATTGTGAAAAAGAAAGAAGGCTTGGATGTAGAAAAATAACAAATGGTTAAGTAAATGGGGTATTTTCTTGAACACGTGTCGCATAAAAACTAAAGAGATTAAAAAAAATTGTTATGGATAAGTTCCAAACGCGTATTTGGGATAAGGAACTAGGGGGAAAGAAAAAATACTATATTGAAGTGTTTAATCCCACTCATAATCATCAATAAAAAGCGTACATAGAGGACAATATTTCTTGGAGATCCAAAATTCTTATTGCTCAGTTAAGGACTATTTCGTATCAACTCCGTTGTGAAACAGGGAACTGGAAAAGGCCATAAGAAGTGTGGGAGGAAAGAGTATGTATTTTTTGTTCTTCTGGAAAAGTGGAAATAGAAAAGCATTTCATTTTAGAATGCGAGGATTTCAAAGACAACAAAGAAAGTTATGCAGATATTATGCAACTAGCTCTTGGTATAATCTATTTAGCGAGGGGTTTGTCGAGAAGTTGGGAGCATTTATTGTGAGGCTTCACAATAAAAGGGTTGAATACATCAACTAAATGAAGAAGTAATCTATCCCATAGGTTATCTTTAGCCTCATGGATGTTAAAATAGTTTTCTTTCTTTCTTTCTTTCATATATCCCAAATACCAAAAAGTATTATATATATATATATATATATATATATATTACTTTATCTCACTATATAATTTTTGATGTAAAATAAAGGTGAAAATTGAAGTATTTTATTTATGGCTCACATTGATTTTTAAAGTAAAGTAATTTTTTTTTTTAAACTAATGTTACACACAACATCTCTTGCATATACATGTAGAAATTAACGTGTAGATTGAATTCTTCTCATGAAATTTGCTAAATCACAAGACTTGAAGCTATTGTATTGATTTGCGGAAGTTAATTCACCATCTAAAACAAGAATCATAGACATACAAAAAGAAACATCAAACTTGCACAAATATTTATCTAGGGGAAAGAAACTTCTCAAAACTCCTTACTATCTTTATTGCATTAATCAGATAATAGAGAAGAAATACAATGCTTGATCAAGCCTAAGCACACCCTGCAAGTGTATAGTCTATCCCTCTTCCCGACTGACTGAACCTAGCCCAACACTTAGCCAATTTCAAGCCTTCCCAAGCTCTTATTTCCTTGCATTGTTCCCTTGGTAAATTGCCATTATTTTTTAGGAATTTCACACCAAGGAATTGCACAATAGCCTTAAGTCAATCTCTGACTGCATGCACCACCTGTACACATGGGAATATGCTACAAGTGATAATACACTAGCTTGGAATTTCCATCTCAAATAGGTAACTCAAATTATCTACATGAAATAATTATTTTAAGTTGATTGATCAGTTAACTAGTTGATCATTGAGTCTAGTTGAAGTTCCACTTCCACAACTTAACCTCCACTAGTTATTCTGACAGTTAGAACTAGTTAAAATCACAATAATTGAAATTAATTGAATTGGATTGTTACAAATTAGCAATCAATCATGTAAAACTAAAATCAAGTGTCTCCAACTCAAATTTACTTATTTAACTGAGTGACAAGATCCATGTCACCTCAGTTAACTACCTCCAAGTATTTTCCTGAAATAGAAATTCCAAATATAATCTAGTTTGACCAAGGCAAAGTCAAAACTAGATTTCCTTGGTGCATTTTCAACACTCCCTCTTAGCAAAAAAGGGATTATCATATACCCCAATCCTTCTTCTATGGAACTTGCATTTGCCTCTTGACAAGGCCTTTGTCAAAATATATGCATCTTGTTCCTCTTTTGGAATGTACTGCAACAACATAATCCTCTTATGCACACAATATCATAGATGGTGATACTGTATTTCGATATGCTTGGATCAATCATGAAATATATGATTCTCATATATTTTGATACAACTTTGATTATCACAATAAATCACAGTAGGATCCATCATCTAACCAAATAACCCAACAAGAATCTTTCTCATCAAGATAGCTTGACATGCTGCTTGAATTGTAGCCATGTACTTTGCTTCTCTTGAGCCGAGTGCCATAGATCTCTACTTCCTGTTGTACCAAGAAAATTTTGTTGCCCCAACACTCAAAATTGCTCTTGATGTGCTCTTCATGTCTTATATACTCCCTGCCCAATATGCATTTTTGAAGCATCACAGCTTCACTCCCTCTGTCTACTTGTGCGAAAGACCGAATTGAGTAATGCCTCTGAGGTATCTCAACACATGATTTGTTGCCTTCCAATATAGTTTGGTTGTCTTAAACATTGCTTGACTAAGTTGGTTAAATGCATAACACATGTCTCGTCATGTGTTCACCAAATACATAAGTGAACCCATAAGATGTCTATAAATGGTAGCCTCCACTACTTCACCTGAAGTAGCATCCTATTTCCTCCAGTTTCCTACTAGAGGAGTCTCCATGGTTTTGCACTTGTCCATGTGGAACCTCTGAAGTATCTCGTTGGCATAATTTCCCTGAGAGACAAATAATTCCCCATCTCCTTGTCATACTTTCCCTGAGAGACAAATAATTCCCCATCTCCTTGTCATACTTCCAATCCAAATAATTAGTGCATGATGCCCATGTCCTTCATCTCGAACTCTCTTGTAAGGTCCTCCTTGCAAGACTTGATCAGCTGCTCATCACCAATAGGGATCAAGTCATCAACATATAACACAATAATCAATAATTTACCTTCTACCACAATTTAATAAAGGTTTGCATATGCTTCAATTTTGGTGAAGCCCAAACCGGTGAGATAACTATCGATCCTGGTATACCAAGCATGCGTTTCTTGCTTGAGGCCATACAACGCTCGCTTGAGTCTACACACATGTGAATCTCAGTCAAAGGTATCAAAACCCTCTAGCTACTCAATATACACCTCCTCCTTAATAAATTCATCGAGGAATGTTGTCTTCACATCCATCTGGTGGATCTTCCACCCCATATGTGCTAATAATGTTAAAATTTACTTGATGGATGAGTACCATACTATTGGAGCAAAGGTCTCCTCATAGTGAATTCCCTCAACCTTACAAAACCCCTTGGCCACAAATATGGCCTTGTGGCTCTCTATGCTATAGTCTGTAGCATGTTTTACCTTGTAAAGCCATCTTGAACCAACTGCTGATTTGTCTGCTGGCCTTGGGACCACATCCCAAACATTGTTTTTGACAATGGAATCATATTCCTCCACCATATCATCAACCGATACTAGTTTCTCTATAGATTTCTCGAATGAGGATGGACCAAACTCTACAAGCTCACTCATCAAAGCCATGTAGCTAGTGTGCCTATCTGGTGACCTTTCTTGCGCTGTGATGTGGGTGCTCCCACATTCCCTCTAGCATCCTGTAATAGTGTGTCATCTTCCCTGGTTCACTTCCTTCCTTCTCTAGATGTCTCTGCTTGAGTGGATGTCTCCACCTCTGCTCCTCTGCTTGTGGTTGCTCCACAACTTCTTGAGATTCTTCCTTTGGAGCCAAAATCTCCCCATCAATATGCAATTGAATCTCACTCTCAAGAGAACACCTCATTTCTTTATCCTCATCAAATCTCACATCCCTTTTTACCACTGTCATACTGAGAAATGGAAAGTACACACGATAGTTTTCAGGTGTGTCTATGTACCCCGAAAATATGCCCAACTCTTCTGTCAACTCTAGATTTTTCCTTACTTCCTTGGAAACATGACAGTAAATTGATGATCTAAAGATCCTGAAGTGTGACACATCTAGCTTCTTCCCCAAAAAAGCTTCCTTTGGTGTACTCATGCCAACAATCATATGAGGACTCATGTTCTGAAAATAAACCGTTATGTTGCATGCTTCATCCCACAAGTGCATTAGTAGGCCTTAGTAATGCAACATCGCTCTTGCTGCTCCCACAATACTTCTATTCTTCCTCTCAACCACCCTGTTCTATTGTGGGTTATGGGGTGTTTTCAACTCCTATCGAGTGCCTTCCTTTGCGCATAAATTTTTAAACTCATTTTAAACATACTCACCTCCGTTATCGCTCCTAAGAGCCTTCACTTTCTTTCTAGTTTCTTTCTCAACAAGTGCTTTAAATTCAACAAATTTGGATAATATCTAGTCTTTCTCCTACATGAAGTAGATCCAACACTTTCATGAGAAATCATCTACAAATATGACATAATACCTATGCTTGGAAGTGGAGGCTATTGAGAAAGGTCCACAGACATTAGAGGATTTTTTCAAGGATTTCATGGGCCTTATTATCCTGATCATTGAAGGTGGATTTTGTGTATTTCCCCAATGTACACCCTTTTCATGTATCTCGCTGCTCTAGTGCTCCTTTGGGGAGGCTTGTAGAAATATGTTGCATGATCTTCAAAGTGCCATGATGCAAATGGTTAAGTCTTCTATACCATAATTTTCCGACATCTCGTCTTTGCACCTTCTCTGCTTCTGTGCCCAATTTTGCACAATATTCCACATCTAATTTGTAGAGGTTCTTTACTCAAACCCCGATCTGCTTCACTTGTCCCATGGCAATGTGTCTAAGGAAAGCCTTCCCTTTGTTGAATATCACATCATAGCCACGATCTTCCAACAAAGCTACATAAATTAGATTCTTCTTCAGAACCGGTTCAAACATCACATCCTTGAGCCTGAGAGGGGAGCTAGCCTCCCTTTGAAAAGTAATTGTACCAATATCAGTCACGTTATACCTTCCACGATCTCGATGTGCATTTGGAGATCCTTCTCCTCCAAGTCACTGAAAAATTATTTGTTCCTCGTCATGTGGAATGAGGCACCACTATCCAAATACCACACACTACCCATCACTATGCTTGTCATGCATGCAATGAGGGTAAAATCAAGTCCATACTATGAAGCCAAAGATTCACTCACTTCTCCTCCTGCATTCTTCTTGCTTTCCTTCTTGTGTGGAAACTTCGTTGCATAGTTCCTGAATTCATGATAGTGAAAGTAATTGATTCTAGACAAGTCTTTCTTCTTCCCCCTTGACGCAAATCTACTTTGGATTGTGATTTCTTTCCCTTCCATTTCTTTTCCTTTCTATCCAAGGCACATTTCTCCTCATCCTCACCCTTAGATGAGGTCACGTCAATGGTGTTCCACCTTATTTATTGCTGCACTAGGTTAGACCATAACGCTACCAACTCAATAGTTTCTCTCTACCATTTACCGAATCTTGATAGCTATGCCAGCTCTTAGGAAGAGCCAAAAGGGATAGAGATACCAAGTATTCTTCGGGGACATTAACAATGACCACTCCAAGTTCATCACAACATCGTGTAAACCTGCTTAGGTACTATAGAATTGTGTCATTCTCTTGCATCTTGATACTTCGAATCTTTTCCTTGAGTGCCAACTCCCTGTGGTCACTATTGTTCTCGAAAAATTCTATCAATGGTTTCCACATTGCAAACAAAGTCTCTTTTCCGTGGATATTCGAGACAATATGATCCCAAGCTCCCTCCAATATGATTCTCCTCACTTTGGCCACATCCTTCTTCCACTTAGAAATATTCTAGGCATTAGATGCTTGGGGTTTTGCTACATATATCTTGATGTGTTCTATCAACCCATTATCATCCAATACTGCCTCCATGTGGTCCTTCCATACAAAAAAGTTTGAGGTGTCTTCTAAGGCATACTCAAGCCTGAGTTCATTGAAAGTCATCTTCTCAGTCCTGAAGAAAACCTGCAACATTGATCTTCAAATTCGAATCTCTTGCAATGAAAAATTTGAAATCTCTGCTCTATAGTGATTCCAACTCTGATACCATGTAGAAATTAATGTGTAGATTTAATTATTCTTATGAAATTTTCTAAATCACATGTTAAACACACATGGGCAGCAAATGAATATGAAAGATAAAACGTGAGAATCCATTTTAATTAACAAATGATTTACATTTATAGTACATGTTATGACCATTGGGTTTCACATCCCAAGGTATCTTGAACTTCCTTTTGTCTATTCCACTTCCACACTAACCCATTGAGGATTAGGTGTCCAACATTCCCCCCCTTAATCCAAAGGGTTATGTATGAGTCCAAGAAGAGAGTTGTAATACAAAATGTGCAAAAATGCATGGAAGCACTAGGTTGAATGTGCTCTCTAAAATGTTGGTATAAAGGGCGGTGGTTTAAGGATGACCACTAACACTGGAACACTTAGTGTAGTTCCCGGAACTCTTCCAAAAATGGCAAGAAGTTGAAGCCTTCTGCTAGAGGAAGTGCTCCTATTGTTTTGAAGAGGGAAACCTTCAACCATGAAAAGGAGGTCTCACCTCGCATAAAAGGGAGAACTTCAACCTGAAGAGGGAAGTCTCAACCTGTGATGGTTTAAGGATGACCAACAACTCTGGAATGCTTAATGCAATTCCTGGAGCTCTTCCAAAACTGGCAAGAAGCTGGAGTCTTCTGCTAGAGGAAGTGTCCCCAATTTTTCTCCTGGAATTCTTCCGAAGCTGGCAAGAAGCTGAAGTCTTCTACTAGAGGAAGTGTTCCAGATTACTGACTGAAGGCATGTTCACGGGCATCTTTGTCTCTGGCTACAACTCTGAAACTGGTGTGGCAGGTTGTGGCTCAGGCTCGCTTGATGTGACTTTGAAGCTTGTAGATGACCATCATTTCCCCACTTTCAGATACAAGGTGAGATGATGGAGAAAACTCAACTGCAAGACTGTTCAATACTTTGGAGCAAGTTCTGACATGTGACTGAAATATCTTCTTGGATGTTGATGCCCATTGCCAAGAAGCGATCCATCCAAGATGAATCTTTGTTCTTGCAGGACGTATGTTTTTGAAGCATCTGTGTGAAGAATGGGTGGTTTTATGACAGTGCTTACATGGATGAAGATCAAAACAATGATCTTTCAAATGGCCAACTCGGTCACAGTGTTGGCATTTCACGATCTGTTATTGTTGTTGTTGTTGTGGAAGAGGAGCAAAATCTGGAACAGTTGGAGGTGAACTGTCATGAATGAATCCAACACTCTGAAACTGAATGGGTTTTGAGTAGTCTGGAATATGAAAGGACAAGTCCTTGTCATATCCAAGACCGGTTCTGTGCTTGTTGTGGACAAATTGTTCCCAAGGTTTGATGATGGGGTTGGGAATTGCAGACTGAGTTTCTGCATCTGCATGTGCAACTGCTGCTTTATTGGGTACTAAATCTGAATGAACTGTAACATTATTGTCTTGCTATTTATGGGAGTTTGTTTCAATCTTCTGAACAGAAACAGGTTCAGAATGATGACTCCACTGCTGTAATTCTTCCTGCTGTAGCTTTGTCTCAAGCTGCAAAAACTCAATATTCTCCTATGCATTTTGTAGACATATTTTAATATTGAATAGAGAGGTTTTGTTGATCTTAACCATCTCATCAACAGTGGAATGTATCAGAGTATTTAACAACTCTAATGCATTATCAAGTCTGGTCATTTTCTTCATTATCTTATACGTTAAAGAAACTGATCACAACTATTAACCAGTGAAGAAGAAGCAACAATCACTCACAATTCAATGTCACTGCAATATCCTCCATAAATGTGCACCAAATAGCTAGTGTGCAATAACTCTATTCAATGTACATACCAGGACTTCAACTCAAAGACTTATCCTCCAACCAACAAACAACAATGATTGTAATGTATTCACAATCCACTACATATGCATAACAGTTCACTCATGACCAGCATATAAAATTAAATAGAGCAACCACCAGACATCCACGAGATTAAAACAAAAGGATCCATGACCACCAGGACAAATCTTAAACCGTGGTTACACATGCTATTTTTTTTTTCTTTGCAAGTCAAGCACAACCCCCTGCCCTTAGTCACGATGCAGAAATCAGGCCCCTATTCTCAAATCCAACAGTCAACAAAAATATTGAACAACAACCTTAAACATAATGTGACAATGAGCTACTAAAGTCGTTGGAAGAAGAACTCAGCTTCCGAGTGCTTGGATTGTGTATACCTCTTTGCTGATGATGGATTAGCTCGAAGCACAGTAAAATGGCTGCAATATGAGGTCTATTGATGCACAGTTCTCAAGATTGTTTTTGTGGCAGATTGTTGACTCCTCTATGTGGTGATGATTCGAAATTCTGATGAATCAATAAATGCTTATACCCCACTATCTAATGCTTCTTCAACGCTCATGTGCAGAATAAGAACAAGGAACCAATCCTTTGTGAGAAGACTTGGTCACATCCAGTCCAAAACTCAATCTCTTTACACCACATCAATCGCAACTTTTATTAACAGTAGCTCAAAATTTGCATACGCAAGCTGGGTATTCGAAGTGTTTTATTAGATGCTCTTTTCCCTCTACATTAAACGCTTCTCGCCTGCACAGATCCCTCTCCCAACTGCGCACTTCCCTTCGGAGTTAAGACTATTAGTGGTGACAACTGAGTTAAAAAATATGGGAGTATGATAGGAGTCCGGTCAACGATTAACCAGGAGTCGACACCCGATGAATAGCGTATATGGATCAATTTATATTAGAACAGCGTATATGGAACAACATATATGGAACAGTTTATATGAGGCCTAATATTAAGCATGGTGACTTCTCCGAAGAGGAAGACGACATCATTTGCACCCTCTATACCAGCATTGGAGGCATATGATCTATCATTGCAGTGCAGTTGCCAGGGCGAACAGAAAACGACATAAAGAACTACTGGAACACGCGGCTAAAGAGAAAATTTCTTGGAAAATGCAGCAAGGACAATGATAATCAGCAAATCCAGTGCCTACTGGCAAAAGAAGCAGCTAAAGGGTGGCTGCGGCAAGCGGACTCTTATTCCTTATTCATATTGTCCTCTCACAAAAGTTCTGGAACCCGTTCCACGGTTCACTTCAAATAAATTTTCCGTCCTGGGCAATGAAAATGGCATTTACATGGTGGAGATGTCGGAACCGTTTGCTGTATCAAAACTCGAAACTCGAAAAGGGCCTCCCAGTGCTTTCTTTGTATTCTTAGATGAGTTGCGAAAGGAATACAAAAATCAAACCCTAACGTGAATTCAGTTTCCGCTGTCGGGAAAGAAGGAGCAGCATCAGGATATTTCAATGCATGTCAAGCCATCATTATAATGTAATGAGCAGTGTGATAATGTTATGAGCACCATTCAGCACACAGCATGTCAGATAGGCAAGCGGACTTTGGTATGGTAGTTCGACGTATGGACAGTGAGTCAGAGACTAAAAATAGATACCTGCAGATTTCAGAGGTCAGGAATGTCAGGGATGGCAGGATAATGGCTAAAATTGGTCCTTCTTCAACGCAGAATACAACTGCAACAATCGAACACAAGGTGAAACAGATAGAAACCCTGAAATTGATGCACAATGACAGAGAGAACGCACACAAGAGGAGAGAGAGTGCACTGATTCTATACACTGTGGAATGAGTGGTGAAATTGGGTCATGAAAATGCCGCAGTCTGTCAGCATGCATGTGTCTAGCTGAGCCATGGGCAAAGGAAAGGCACACACAGATTATTTTACCAGCTGGCCATAGCGCATTACTGCAGAGTCTAGTATACTGTATGCCACAGGGAGAGAGCAATTCTAGCAAAAACTGATTCCAAGAATGAAATGCTTCCACTCATCCACTGCACCATCACTCAAATATGTCCACAGAGAACTTCATAAAGAAACAGCGTAGTTGACAGGGCACACTGACACATATACAGAGGGACAGTCCCGCCTCCATGGGAACCGGAGATACAGTGACAGGCATGAAATGGAATAAACATTTTTGAGCTAATCCTGGAACCTTCAGATCACCAGGCACAGGGACATTCAAAACGTTTAGAATTCCTTTAACCGGCGTATAGAGACACAACGCAGGGAAAATCGATTTTCCATTCCAACACGTGGATATATATGCCTTCAAACGTTTTGTATTCCCGTGAATTTCACTTAGACTTCAAGCTCAACGCCAACACATGAATCAATGAGCAATATGATTGCACCCAAACTTCGCAGCGCACATAACATTAGAGTAGGTAGCTTGAACAGAAATGAGCCAATGCTCCAGGACTTTTAACTCTCAACGTTTTTTCACGGCCTTCAACACATAACAGAGGTCATATTTATAACCACATTCCACAGTCCAAGGCATACACTGCATATTTAAATATGGACCAACACATCTGCCTCACACTATGTCAATGCTTTCCATACACCACATTGTGGTATTCATTCAACGCACCAAAAATTATACATATGCCAGTACAAATATATACAACGAATTCAATCATATATAAATATTTAGACCAACACGTATATAGAGTTTTAATTAGGAGCAGGCATATAAACTTCAAAACGTGTACCACTATTTCAATGCTCTATTCCAAGTAAAGCTTCAACACCAGCGCATGAATTAATCAACCAGCAATATCACTGCACCGAGAGTTCAAGACCCACATAACATTAATGGTCAATGCATAGGTCTGGTGAAAGAAACACAACAAAAGGCCACAAGAAAATAGTGACTCAAATATGAGCAAGGTCAGAATTCGCCCGCTCTGATAGCATGTTAAACACACATGGGCAGCAAATGAATATGAAAGATAAAACCTGAGAATCCATTTTTATTAACAAATGATTTACATTTATAGTACATGTTGTGACCATTGGGTTTCACATCCCAAGGTCTCTTGAACTTCCTTTTGTCTATTCCGCTTCCACACTAACCCATTGAGGATTAGGTGTCCAACATCACAAGACTTAAAGCTACTTTACTGATCTATGGAAGTTAATTTACCATCTAAAACAAGAAGCATATACATGCAAAAGGAAAAATCATACATACACAAAGATTTATCTATGGGAAAGAAACTACTCAAAACCCCTTACTATCTATATTTCATTAATCAGAGAATAGAGAAGAAATACAGTGCTTGCTCAAGCCTAAGCACACACTACAAGTGTATAGTCTATCCCTCTGCCTGCTTAATTGAACCTGGCCCAACACTTAGCCGATTTTTAAGCCTTCCCAAGCTCTTATTTCCTTGTATTGTTCCCTTGGGAAATTGACCCTATTTTTTTAGTAATTTCACCACAAGGAATTGCATAATAGCATTAGGTAAATCTTTGACTGCATGCATCACCTGTACACATGGGAATATGCTACAACTGATAGTACACTACCTTGGAATCTCCATCTCAACTGGGTAACTCGAATTATCTGCAGGCAACAATCATTTTTGGTTGATTGATCAATTAAATGGTTGATCACTGATTGTGGTCGAAGTTCCACTTCCACAACTTGACCACAACTAGTTCTTCTGACAGTTAGAACTAGTTAAACTGACAATAACTCAAATTAACTGAAATAGATTGCTACAAATTAGCAATCAATCATGTTGAATTGAACTCAAGTGTCTCCAACTAGAATTTACTACATTAATTGAGTGACAAGAGCCATGTCACCTCAATTAAATACCTCCAAGTATTATCTATTTCACCAACGCAAAGTCAAAACTAGATTTTCTTGCTGCATTTTCAACAATACATATATTAGTCGACACACACACACACAATATATATATATATATATATATATATATATATATTACGTGACAACTACTCCCTCATCTACTAGGTTGTAGAGCGCCTCTCAATTCAAACATTTAAACAAGGTTGTGGCTAATAATTTTAATATCAATTAACTTTAACAACACAAAAATGGATGTGATTAATAACTATAATATAGGTAACACCTCCCCTAACATGAGATAGTATGAGAAGATGGGAGGGAGTGTTATAGATGTATAAAACCGTATTTTCTTATTGTCTTAGCCAAATTACCAAATCTTTGTTTCTATTTTGTTTTTGGAAACATAAATCTCCGGTATGCAAGAGGGTTGCATATTCTCTATCAGAGAAATTGAAATATTTCTATTCTACAATTCACCCAATATATTTTAGTTTATAGTATTTTTACCAAGAACAACTGAGGCTTATAGCTTTAGACAAAAGTCTGAGGTTTTACTTGAAATTGGTGTGGAAAAAACTATAACTTTATTTTTATTGACGACCATTCTTACAAGTTTCACAATTACAATTTTAATTTCTTATAATAGAAAATATTTGAAAAATCACAACCTCAACTATTTTGAATCCTAGTAAAAATAATTCTTCAAATTTTCAAAAAATTCAAATAACATGATTTTATTTATCATAACCATATCAATGAAAAAATTAAAATTCCATTATGAATGCTTCATAGAAATAACAATTCTTCAAAATTATAACAATGATTTCAAAATTCTAAAAATTCTAGTATACCTTAAATCATAGCCATATCAATGAATCAAAAACTCCAATATAAATTCTTCGTAACAACAACAATTCTTCTAAATTATAAGAATGCCCGAGCCCTTTTATTTGGCGTTGTTATTTATTAAATCCATGGAAACCTCTCTATATATCAAAGAGTTGTGATGATTTAACCACACAATTGAAACTTTACAAAAACGTATCCAATGGAATATCCATGACAATTTATAAATCAACACATAAATATGGAATAAAATCCGATTTGTAAGCAATATTTCCAATCCTCTACAATGCCTAATAAGGGTAGTGGAAACAATTCATACAACATTTTAATGAGTTTTTCTATGTGATGGAGATTGAACAACGAATGGGGATGATAAAAGATGTGCGTCTAGTTAATGTTTCAAAATAGTGAGAGGAATAGCATCATGAACAAACAAAGCATCTAATTATTGAGCATTGAAGCATGGTGTCTCTACCTACTCTATGATTATTTTCTCTTGAAGTTTACATTGAAATGGCGAAAAATCCCAAATTCCATTGGAGAACCAATCACATAATTATTATGAAATAAGAGTAATAATAATAATCTATTTTAAGGTATGCACCTATCACTTTGTTAGAAATATTTAAACAAGGTTGTGGTTAATAATTATAATACAGCTTAGCTTTAACAACACAAAAAGGGATGTGATTAATAGTTATAATATGGCTTTATTATAAGAACATAAAAAGGGACGTTATATCACTAGACTCTTTAACTTTTGCAAAAATGGTTTTTGGAGCATATAAGTTTACAATAGTCTAATTTTTAAGGTTGCGGCCAAGCTAGACAATGAATTGGTGTATGTGATCCCATTGTTTATGGGACTGCGGGGCCACATACATAATACTATTTTTTTAGCTTTTGCCTAGTCTCTTGCATTACAATAGCCAAAGAAAGCAACAAGTGACCATTTTTTTTATTAATTTTCTACTTGATTTGCAGAATAAGGTATGGGAGTTGCATTCATGAAGATACATTTTCAGAGATTTGGTTATAGCCTTGGCCAAATTTACCGAATTTTTGGATGTGTTTTGTGTTTTTGAAACAGATGAGTTAAATATGCAGTAGGGTTGCACCTCTTTGGTGAGATAAAACACTTCACCAAATATCTTCAAGTTTACAATATTTTATTAAAATAATCAAGGCTTATAGATTTAAAGCAATATATTCTAAGGATTACCTGAAAGTGGTGTAGACAAATATTTAAGTTTATATGTATAGCCTTAAACTAGCAATTGCACCAGATGTTGCAAAGGAAATGTCGTAAGTGGATAGCATATGGAAGAAGAGCATATATGAATAATATGTGATATGTTATGTGATCTAATGATAGCCCAATTTGAGTGAAAAATAAATCTTAATGTTAAATGCAATACAATCAAACTATCTACCCAAAACATAGGCATGTGCAACTTCCTCCCCAAGTGCTCAATCCAAGCTCAATATTATCTGACCCTAGACATTTGACTCGACTTGAAGCATGTCAGGTTAAAAAACATCTCACTTGAATTCAGAAACTGTGGAATCTATGATGTATTGAATTGAATCTTAACCAAATTGAACGTTGTATTGGTCACTAATGCAAAAGCATGTGTTGGAGAAATCTATGTGCCTAATAAGATAGTCAAAATATAGTAGTAAAACTTGTCAAAATCATTTTTATTATATCATTTAAAATGTTCCCAACTCAATACCATGGAATTTAAAAATTATAATTTTCCAAATCATAATGCATTAAATGTCATGATTAGTCAAAGCTACAATATTGTCAACGTAACTGATAATAGATCATTAAAAGATTTCCAACTTGTTATAATGGAATTTAAAAATTATAATTTTCCATTTAACTTCTTACATAGGGCAATGCATAAAAAACATGCATGCACATTAAGATCTTGAAGGCAGGCCACGTACTTTGTGAAATGTATGTCCATAAGAAAATTTCATGACAAGTAAATGAGTCTTGTCTCTATTGATGTTTTAGAGGAACTAAACGTGTTTTTTCTACGAATTCTAGATTCAGATGAACCATTTTTATGGACCTCACAAGTTATGCAAAATGAAACAACGACCCACTACTAGGTGAGATGACCCATAAACATGTTTGGAAATAATAACACCCCTCCTTTAATACACACCAATTCCTGCTATGATCCAGAATTAAACAGGAATGCAACAAATTACAGATATAACTATAAATATATAAATGTAATAGAAATAACACTTCATTTCATTAATATCAGAATACTGAAATATGCTTACAAACAAAATGGTAATAAGCTAGCTTGGGCGATGGTAGCTTATCTCTGAGAAGAGATGTGGCAGCTATATGCCTTTGAACTTTGTTACAATGAGGCTCTAAGGCCTATTTGTTATTGAGAAACAATGTAAAACCCTAAACATCTAGAAACCTAGCCCTAGGAGATGAAGCGCCAAAACTGTGGGCCCCGTTTGGGTAAATTGGTACATCAATTTCTTGAGATCGTAACTTTGGCATACGATCTCCGTTTGGCTATCATAAGACCTCGTTTCGAAGATCTCAAAGAGTAGGCCGAAAAAACTAGGAAACTTGATTAAGTGTTTCCTAGTCTCTCCATTTTCCCTAAAAATATCGTTTAGGGCATTAAAACGGCCCCGAAAGTTCATGACACAAAAACTGCCAAAAATAGTAAATTGTACTACAATTAAGGAAACTAGACAACTAAAAGAGACAACGTTGGGCATCCAAGTGGAATAGGAGGATGGCCACCAATATCCACCCGCATC
Source organism: Pinus tabuliformis (assembly GCA_031772625.1). Classification (NCBI taxonomy): domain Eukaryota; kingdom Viridiplantae; phylum Streptophyta; class Pinopsida; order Pinales; family Pinaceae; genus Pinus; species Pinus tabuliformis. Next base: position 419,121,380 of record CM062820.1, on the reverse strand, counting down.
ATGCTAACAACAAACCAAGTCTTGTTTGAAGGGAAAATGAAGTTTATTGTTATGCTCTCCATTAATCATACCTTTGTGATGGACATTAAATATTGAAATTTATCATCATGGTCTATTGTAATTATACTTTGTGGTGGAAATTAAATATGATTTTTCTTGGGAATGATCAACTCGAGCGGATTGTAGGAATGTATTTGCATTAATTAATTATAAATAAAAATGAAGAAGCATTGACCCATTGTTAATGAGTACTCCTAACGTTAGGTGTTTGTGCCTTTCTAAAAGCTAAAATTAACATGAGCTATATTGGAGTAGAAGCGGATGCCACGAGGTGGCTTCTTGTCAACAATATTAAAGAATCTACAATCATAGTTGAGCAAAACAATATTTCACCGTATTTCCGGTTTATACTCAACAGTCAGGTCCAATTTATTCTACAGATTAATTTTGAATGTATATCTAGCTTCCATGTTTCGTCAATCCCTTCGAACTTCCCTAGTGCCCATGTTACTGAGTAGGTGGCATCCAAATAAATTTTGGACATAGATATTTGTGGGTGACTTATGCCTAATTGTGACAAATGAAATGTTGAGATCATTATTTGGCTAATTTGGAGAACTTGTGTAGTCAGAATACCAGAGGGAAAACATTGTGGATTTGTCCAATTCAATAATAGATATTGCTTACGGATATTTTTGAACCCCTATTGCACTCTTACTTGTATAGTATGTTTCAACATCTCATGCTACAATGCAAAGAATTACACAATAGCTTTTTTCTCTTCATTTTATCAACATGCATAAGCTTGCCAAAAAACTTTCACATAGAATCTGTAATTTTGAAATTTTAGAAATCAATGTTTGTTCAAATTCTAATAGTATAACTTCTATTTTGTTATAAATTAATGTTAAAATAAGTTTATTTTAATTTAATAAAATAAAGCCTTTATATAACCAACTTAAAATGTTACCAATGATGGTTTACTCTTTCAACGTGCAAGCATCCCGAGAACTTTTCGATGGTTAATCATAAATTTCACTCTGACATATGTTATTTTAAAGATTTAGAATCTCGCAAAATACTGTCATAATCCAGGGCAGCGGCTAACCAGTCTGCCATATGGCATTAAATGTCTGGGGAGATGCAAGCTGGGCCCGCTTATACGCGAATTCCCATTTCTTATTTAATGCTTAGTTTCCGAATTCGTGTAAGCGGGCTATCCAGCCTACATCTCCCCAGAGATTTAATACCCTATGGCAAACTGGTTAGCCACTGTCCATAATCCAGTGTCTTTTGAAGATGCCATAAAACTTACCAGTACCACTAGACCACGCAATGCAATTGTAGATATGCCAACAAAAAATTTAAGAAATAAAATTCCAAACGTCTACAAATGTGGAGATAGCCGCCACTCCGTTTCTAATTATGGTGCATTCTGAAGTTTAGTCTCTATACCGATCACTTAATATGTTACTTAAAAATGTACAAAAACGATAAAAAAAACAACCTTCCAACTATTGAATCATAAATTCGCTCTGACATATTTCATCTTGAATATTTTGAATTCCTCAACGTACCCTCATAATCCAATACCTGCTAATGATGCCACCGCACTTAGCAGTACCACGCACCCATGCAATACGATTCTTGGGTTTTCAAATTTGTATTTAGGTTGCGGTTATATTACACAAGGTTTTGTATGTATTTTGCTTGAGTTATTATGAGTCGACCAAAAAGAGTTCGATTTTCTGAAGCCATGGCATTCTTTGCAAATGGCTAGAGAAAATTCTCTCAGTCAAGTAGCCGCAACAACAACAATGACTATGAATCAGAGGAGTAAAGATTCGACGCAAAAGTTGAGTCGTCCCAACGCTAACAATCTTCGTTAGCGTCTTCCTGCTGTCTCAGAGTAGGAGGAGGTGAGAACCCGGCTAGCAGCGGAGAAGCCCGCAGCTCTGCGTTCCCTCAAGAAGAATCCCAACTCTTCAAACGGGTTTGAAATTGGAAACCAGAGCAACATGTCGGAGCGGAAACCTAATACCCCATTTGCTTCGTGTTAGTTCAGAGCCTACATAATACACAGCAGATTTATATTCAGATTTAGAGGGTAAAAGCAAAGAATGATTTTAGAAACAGATAAAGGGATAAACAACAGGATTATTCAATCAGAAACAATGGAATAGATAAAACAATCACTACATAACAGAAATCATTTAGTATTATCTAACAAGCCTGGGTCTTGATTTGCATTCCTTATCTAGGGGATAGGTTCGATGGAAGAGATGTAAGTTCATGCAATCTTTAATGCCCCATATCTTCCGCGTAGTCTAATGAGGCGGAGGAGTTGCCTGGGAAGTTATGGAAATTCTGGTTATATTTAGAGAAAATCCGGTAAGGGCTTTTGTAAATCCAACTTATAGTTGTTAAACTTCAAAATTTTAGGTGTTTTAGACATTTTTGATGGTGCTGAATCCATTTCCACCATCAAAAACAAGATTCAAACACTGCTTCTACAAGAATTTTTGATTTTTTTTTATCCAAATTCCAACCACTTTTGACCCTCCTGCCACTTTTGACCCTCCTGTAATTCACCGCTAATTTTTGAATTTGAAAACTGTTCAACTTTCGGCGCTTATTTTTGAATTTTGAAAACCTCTCAATGATCATTTTCCTCTGCGCTTATAACCGACGAAGAAGTCTCTGATGCAGTGTTATTTGTATGGAGACGTCCGGAACTATGGGAATTGAAAGGATTTTTATTGCGCACAAGCTAAAGTGAACCAGGATGGTGGTCGCACATCTCATGCTTGTGAATATCAACAGCAACACCCAAAGGGAGGAGCATCGATCTCATAGAGGATAAATATGGGTAAAAGAGATTATGCAAACCTTTGTCGCTATCATAGTTTCTTCCCTTGAAGTGACATGGAAGTTTTAGGGTCTGTGCAGACTGTGTAGAGTTTCATACTAAAGGTGTTGTATATGAACCCTTGAATGTTGCAACTGCCATATTCTTCTAGCATCCACCTTTTTTAATTTCAAAATTTTCAGTCCTGCTCTGCATTTTCCTCCCATCCACGTTGTTTAATTTTAAAAAATTCCAGTGACCTGCTCTGTGTTTTATGGTTAGCCAGGTTACCATCTTTCAAACATGTATAGCATTTATATACCAAATCTTCATTTATTTTCCAGGTCAACGCGAAAGCTTAATCCACAGACTAGTTGCCTTGGATAAGTATTTTATGACAATGGAATTTCTTTATTTACCTGCGTCTCAATCAATTTCATGCTGGAGTTGCAAGATTGTTTCTATCTCAAAAAGAAGGGGGGATTTTGTAAAATATAACTGGTTAACCTGCATAAGGGTTATTAATTCTTTTTCTTTTATGTTTATCTATATTCACGATTGTAATAATTTCAATTATTAATGAAGTTTGTTGCTTTTGTAATTATTGTAAATTTTTAAAAGAATGTGTTTCATTTTTTTCAAATTTGTTTGAGGTAATTTTGGTAAAGGATTTTTTTTAATATTTTATGGTATTTGAAATATAAATGGAAAAATATATATAAATTCTGTTTATTTATATTATAAAATAAACCATTATATAATATTATATAATTTGTGTATATAAAATATTTAAATATTTTATGTATTTATAATGTTAATATGCATGTTCTTTATCAGATTTGGGTATTTTAATAATTTTACTAAATATAAAATTTGATCAGGATAGTCTAAATTTAAAGACGTCAATATATTCTCGTCATTCCAACTACATCAATGGATGGAATTCACACTACTACCTTGCATATCTAAATCTATGATAAAGGATATTTAAATTAAAAATTTACGAAGCCTAATTAAAAATTTACTATGCCATTTGTTAATTGCCACCTATCACGATTAACAAGAAGTAGGAGGATTAAAAAAATTGTGTCATAGTAAGGACACAAATCACAATCACAGTGGTGGAAAGTAGAGTTATTGTGCCTAAGTTCCTATTTAAGGATAAATAGGCCACATATCATAGTGATGTGCATTGGAATTACTTTGCTTGAGTGGTGGGAAATGGAATTAACAATTGAAATTACAATTTTAATATTTTATAATATCTTTAATTCTTTATTACATATTCTTTATAACACTTGTATCTTCTAATTGCAATAATATATATCACCCATATATCATCTATAGTGCCTAAGACATAAGAACCTATTAATCTCCTAGGAATTAGTTCTTGATTAGATTTGCAAAGTTTATAAATAATTAATATTATGGTGAATTTTGTAGTGGTATGAGATTAGAGGTGAAGTTTGTGAATTGGTTCTTATATCAATGATAGAATATATTTCTAAAGAGTGATAATGTTAAGTGGTAGCATATAGTGGTAAATGGTGCAAAGTGGAATGAATACAACAATTAAAATTACTACACAATATTATAAAACTAACATTATAAACCCTATATAAACCCAATGTTATAACCCTAATATTATAAACACAACATTATAAATTAAATGTTAATGCTAACAATAACATTAATATTAATACTATTATTTAATATTAATGTTAAACCCTAGTATAAATTCCAAGATATATTAAACCCTAACATTATAAATCCTAATATTAACCCAAATATTATAAGCCCTATATTATAAATCCAATATATAAACCTCAATATTATAAACAAAATATTGTAAACCCTAATATTATAAACCCAACATTATAAAAAAAATATTATTATCAACCAAATATTATATTTATGTTTTTTATTATCAAAATCTAATTTATATATTAATATTAAAGCCTTAGATCAAAGTATAAATGCATGAATAAACCAAGTCTAATTTCAATGATATATATATATATATATATATATATAGATATAAAACTTAATTCTTTATTATCAAAGTAATATTAATATATTAGTATAGTTTTCATAATCCAAATAAAATAAAATCTATAACATAAAGTAATAAACATAAACCTATAAATATATTGTTGTAAAACCTAAACCTAATTACTAAAGTAATAAATCTAAAACCTAATTATTAAAGTAATAAACTTAAAACCGACCATAAAAAATATTCAAATTAATATATTAAAAGTCATTCAACAATAAACCTAAAATTTCATTCAACAAATGTACCTAAACCTACCATAAACCTAAATTAATTAGAGAGGAGTAGATATTTTGTTTGAATGCATCTTAATTCATAAGGGTATGCTAAATAAATAGAAATTATTATTGATTATTATTGTCGAAGCGAGTCATTTCACCAGTTATCTTGTTACAGGTGAGAAGGTAATTGTCCTATCAATTTTTAGTGCCTTCATACGAGGTTGAATAGTTTTATGTTGCAAAAGATGTATGGTATAGGATGTCACAGTAGTATCTACATAGTTAATAAGCAAGAATCATTTTAATTGTAACATTCTTAATTATCATTCACATGCCTTATTTAGTGACATGCTATAAGACACCCCTTTCACTACCCAAATCCCATAATAAGGGTAGAGACATGCATTACTATTGTAGACTTGACCTCCCAGTCCTGTCATGGAAATGGGGTCATGAAATTCCTCTTTTTTGACTACCTTAAAAATAGAAAAAATGATAACATAGTGTTCGTCTCGTCAAGAACTTTTCCGGTGATATAATTTTTTCCCGATCTCATTTACGGATCAAAATATATGGCCATTTAAAGTTAGACCCATTAAACTTGCCACATTAGTAGTGACCCATATGTGTCACCCACGTGGCATCTTGTGTGGTGCCTACATGGTTTCTATACCACCATGGACATATCCATGTGGAACAGGCACGCTTTTGTATAATCGATAACCGACCCATTTCATTGAGAACATATGGAGTGACATTGGCGAGAGCCCCGACCTTGACTTGGTATAATAACTAATGGGATTGACTAAGCTACCAACTCGACTTGCTCCCAGGCTCGACTAACCTAACCCTCGACCTGGAGGGTCCCACAGGTGATTATTGACTTGCTTGCAAGGTTTTTTACTTAGATTTTTTTCTATATTTCTTCCTGGTTTTACACATGCCCAAATCATTCTGACTCTTTTACCTAAGAAATCATAAAATTGATGATTTCACAATAATTCCCAGCACACCAAGGCCATGAAATCCATTAAGCATTGCACTGCGACAATCAACCAAACTCGTTGAAGAAAACATAGAAATTTTAACAATGAAACTTGGAAACTAATATGTACAGGGAGATACACAATGAATGTGAATTCGAGTGTGTTTCCTCAAAATTACAGGGGACTTAAGAAATTCCCGCCCATTGCATAAGGATGCATTTCATTCAATCAACTAACTCACGTACTTTGAGAAATGAATGGGACACACACACAATAATACATGTTGGTGACCATAATCATCAAACTTCACCATTAAGCACATAGATATTACCATTCTTCAGTACTGTAAGATCACTGAGATGCAAATACTTAAACATATACATGTATTATCAACGATTCCTCATAGATTTATATAGGGAATTCAACATCCCACATCCACACAAGAAATCACATTCCTTATCATCAGTATAAACATTTAACCAGTGAAAATAACATGTACATATCATTTAAGCATAAGAAGCTCAAGTAAATACTTATCTTATGTAGCAAAATAAATTGGAAACTAAGAGTGAAAATAACATGTACGTATCATTTAAGCATAAGAAGCTCAAGTAAATACTTATCTTATGTAGCAAAAGAATTTTACATCTAGGGTTTCATTATCAAGTCCTAGAAACTTATAATAATCTCTACTAGGGTTTTGTCGTAAACCCTAGATACAATACATCAAAAATTTCAATGTTTAGATATTCAACAACTTGACCAAGTTAGGGTTTCAAGCATACTGAAGCACATACACCTAGGGATTCATTCCTAGAATCTTACATTAACTATTATAAGGGTTTCATCATATAATTTAAACATCAACAGAAAACCCTAAAAATGTTAGGGTTATACAACAAACCCTAATCATCAAGAGAGAAGGATTTAATCATATATTCTAGAATTTTATTAATAAACCCTAAAAGGCTAGGATTTTACTATAACATTACCAAAACCTAAACATCAATATAGTAGGATTTCATTATATGTTCTAAAATTTATCAACAAACCCTAAGTGGACTAGTGTTTCATCATTAACATACCCTAAGCATCAAAATACTAGGGTTTTACAGTGAACCCTAAAGGTTAGGGTTTCACCAAAATGAACAAATGGTAAGAGATAATATGACAAGGGTAGATTTTAACTAGTGTTTAATCACCCTAACAAGAATATTTATGATTCAAAACCCTACACATAAGAAAGTTATTAATACAAGGAAAATTTAAAAATGATCGTACCTTTTAATGAAGAAGTTTAGCTACGAATCTTTATACATACCTTGAGATTCTTCCTTTACAAACCTTGTAGGATTACCTTATTGAAGGGCTCCCTTTGAATCTTGCCACAATCCTTTTAGAATATACGTGGAACACTTTCCTAACAAGTATCATCAAGTACAAGACTAGGTTTTCCATTATACTTTAGAAGATGAATTCATAGGGTTTTGAATATAATAACTAGACATCATTTAATTTCATTCTTTGCAAAGAATTGTCAAACCCTAACTATCATAAGAGGGAGCAATAATATCAAGATAATGTTCTATCTACAATTCCTATTTAATCATACAATCAATTATCCTTTAAGAGACCAGATTCTTTAATAAATGAGAAAGTTATACATACCTTTAAAACTTTACATACCTTTGTCTTTCATGCTTGAAATATTAATATTGATCTTGTTTTCCTTTTTCTTGCAAACTGCATACACATTGTTAGATGACTATAACATGAAGAGTAGTAACAATACTTAACTGATTTAAATTAATACTTCGAGATGGTTAAAAATGTCAGATGCCATATTCTTAACAATCGTAGATGTTTTCAAAAGATGCTACAGGTCCTTAGTAAGATTTTTCTTCTAACTGTTATAAACAGAAATGTATATGTGTCTTCTATCATTGTTTTTACTAGTATTACAAGCTCTTCTCCTTTCACTACTTTTAATAGGACACCTGTAGCTTAGAGTTGACCCTTAGACTAGGTCTTCTTTAATCACAAAATTTGACTTTGTAAAGGCTTCTAGAACTCTTCCAAAAGATGTGATTTTTTATCTTAATATTCAATGTGTTATAATTCGTGTGATACCATGAGAGGATTTTACTGATCTTGTCAAAGATTGATGTTTAATTATGAGGTTGATCCTTTGATTAGTTCTTCACCAAATTACTGAAGTAGACCACCAATATGTCTTACAGAAAACAGAGATTCTTCTAATCCTTCAAGGTTGGTATTTATGTCACTATAGGGCTCAACTTACCTATATAAAAGTGCCCAAGTGTGTGTTCTCCATTATATAAATTCCGGTTCTTTCATGGTGGCAAAAGTTTCATAACAAATCTTTCAAATAGGTCTACAAAATGCTCCATATATTTTGGCCCTGGTCTCTTTAACAAGTGAGCTATTTGATTGGCTAGAAGGGATACTATTATTCCCAAGATATATCATTCGGTCACTTTTGTAATACAGAACCTTATACATTTCAAACTTTTGAGATGATTTCAGATCCTTACTTTCTTACACAAAAATTCGCTTTTCCTTTCAAGATTCTCGACCTTGACTAGGTTATTTATCTAGCCCTTCAGTCCTTAAGAATGATTCCTCTAGACATATTTACTTTCCTTGTTTTAGGTTTGCAGTCTAATTAAAGAGATAGACCCAAAAACATAACTTTATTTCACTCAGTCCATCATTCTAGGAGCTCGGTTCTAAGGAACTAGCTTCCATTTATTTTCATTGAAGTCCTCTAGCACAATTGTGACCTTCTAACTACCCTTATGCCATCAAATCAAGCTCTAATACCATATTGAGAAATCTAGGGAAACATATAGACTAGGTTATTTAGCTTGATTTCTCTTATACCTTGACAATTTCTTGTGATTATCAAGTTTGTTCTTCATTATTGTTATTATTTTCTTTTCATCATCAAGACAAATTCCAAATCAAAAGATCACAAAGACACCTGAGATAGGCACTCAGCTAGGGAAGAACCCCTAATAAGGGGAAAACCCAGTCAAACTCTTTACCAGGGAAAATTTTAGGGGCTAATATTTGCAGGTGGGCTAATTTTCCATGTTTTTTCCAAAAAAAAAGATTCGTCAATTTCCATTTTTTTCCAAAAATGATTCGCCCAAATTTTATACTCTAAAATTATTTTACCTTAAAAATTTCCAACATTTTACAAACACAATATAAAATCATTATAAATTTGAATAATTTTACAAAAGTATCTTCAAACATTTTAAACTTTACATGTTAGCAACTAGTAATATTGACCAAGGTTCCTAAACTTTAAAATAAATATGTATCCTTAAAATTTTCCCTACTCTTTACTAGTAGAACCAAATCAAAATGAGATAGACCAGGGCCATTTCGACCATGACACAATCTTTCCTCCATCCATCAATTCAACCTTTGAGAATATTCTTTTCAAAAATCAATACTTCAACTAATCCAATAGACTTTGTCCTTCTATACATCTTCAATATTTGGTCTCTTGTCTCTTCTATGTACTCTCCGCCCTGAAATGCATTAGATTTATGTGGTACGTTGTTCCTCTTACATGTGACGGAATGAAAGACAATTTCGGCATCCTTTTCAACTCCTTTTAGGCTAATTCACATCGTTCATTTTCACTAAAATATTGCATATCAAAATTACTTATTTTGCTCAAATTTGGTCGAGTTCACTTGGTATAAATAGTTGTTTTTGTCTATTCTATAGAGGCCGACATGAATGGTAGAAGAGGCTCACTCGATAGGGGGTAATGATGACTTGATGGAGGAGGATAAGACATAATTTTTACATAGAATTATTTTTCTTTCTTTGACACAATACACCCAAGAAGGGTCTCTTACATAATAACTTTGTCTTTGACTCAACAAAAATCCTAGAGCACTTAATGGGTGCTTTGACCTATTGATCAATGACCTAAGCATGAAACCCATACTTTAATAAGTAATTTTTTCTTTTACAATAAGAATTCCTTTTCTTTTGAAAAATACATAACGTCGTTATTTAATTATGAAGAATGACACTAGTTACATTTTTCAATAGGGTCTACATCCAGAATTTGAAAAAAAATGCTCAGACTCTCCAGTTGCACTTGGCAGTTCTTTTAAATTTATGCCTCTCATATATAACATTTTAAGAAAACTATGATGCATCACCTAAGGAGGGACTTCAATTTTCCTATAGTTAGAGAGATTTAGGTAGTCAAGTGTGCTTATATTTCCTAGTATTTTGCTTGACATGGTTAAATTAGTTCAAGACTCCAAATCAAGATGTTGGAGTTTAATTAGTTTACAAAAGGAATTTGGAAACCTTTCCAAAGCGAGGGACCAAGACAACTTGATATGTATGAGGTTGGTTAAATTATAAAAGATTATGGAAGCCCCTTCAAAGTTGGGAAATTAGATATTAGAATATCTTGGAGTCTGTTTAAATTACTAAAGGAATTTGGCAGGCTCTTGAAAGCTTGGCATGTAATCAATTGAATCTATTGGAGGTTGTTTAACTTAATAAAGGAATCTAGAAGCCTCTTCAAAGCTTCACACTCAAACAACTCAATGTGTTTGAGATTGGTTAAGTTACCAAAGAACATAGACAATGACTTCATTTCTAAGCATCTTCTTAAGTCCAATTCTCTTAACTAATTCATAATACAAAATACTTATGGAAATTTGGTCAGAATGACTTTGTCCTCCTTAAATGAATATGCAATAGCAAGACCAATCACAATTCATTGTAAGTGCTTCAAATTCCCTATAGGCTTTGGAATGCTCAATTTTTTTATTATAATAGATGTTCTCCTATTAGTTCAATCCCTTGAGGCATTGTATATGACTATTACATTAAAAATAATCCAACTACATCAATCCCTGTCCAATTTGTTTTGGTATATTTCTTAAAATACTATCTTGGCCCTTTGCTCATTTTTGTCATTCTTTTTGCATTGCTTCATCAATCTCTCTCATAGTTGAAACAAACCCCCCACTTCGATATGATGCCATATCCATTTCTACTTGTAGGGGTACTTATAATCGAGATAAAATGAGAGTTGCAATATGACATCTTCATAAATCATAGGGCAATTGATGTCAAGAAGGGCCTTGCCAGAATCATCTATAATCTATTCAAAATTAATAATTACAAACTACAGGTCTTCCTCGATCAAAAGGAGATTCGTTGTGGAGTTGAAGTCTCGAATGCAATCGAAGCAATCATTAAAAGTTCTTGCATTCATGTCACCATTTTTTCGGAGCATTATGCTGAATTGAAATGGTGCTTGGATGAATTGGTTTCCATTTTGGGTTCCAAACGGAAGGTTACTCTAGTGTTCTATGATATTGAACCTGTGGCTCTTTGTTATGAAACCAGCTCAAGAAAAGATAGAAAAGATAGATCAACGCCTTAGAATTCAGCCTCTTCGAGGGGGAAACCTCCTTTACATTACATAAATGAACAATTCTTGGATGATACAAATGACAAAACCTCCTTTCTATATATAGGAGTCTAAGGAGTCACAATATAATCCAGCCGACCTAACAATAATAATATAAAGCCACAAAAATAACAATAGAGGGATTCTATGGGGCACAGAAATAACAATATGGGGGTAATAGGGGCACAACAATATAAATAAGGGGTATAACTACAATAGTAATGGGGTAATCACTAGTATTATAGGGACCCAACATGCCCCTCTCCTTCAAAAAAGTGTTGTCCTCAACGCTTGAGTAGTTCTGGATACTTCTGCATAAAATTCTCATCCTCCCATGTGGAATCTTCAGCGGATAAGTTCTTCCACTTGATAAGATACTCTGAAATTGATCGATTTCGTAGCTGTCGAGTTCTTGTTTCTGTGACTGCTTCCGGTTCCAATATAATTTTTCCTTCCTCGTCAAGTTCTGGCAATATTGTTTGAATTGGGAGCTTGTCACCTATAACCTTCTTTAAACATGAAACATGGAAAACTGGGTGCAATCGAGAAGCTGCAGGAAGCTCCAATTTGTATGCCATAGTACCAATCTTTTGCAACACCTTGTACGGACCATAATACTTTGGTGATAATTTATTATCCTTCTTAGCTTGCTTTAGGGACATTTGCTTATATGGTTGTAGCCGTAGGAATACCCAATCACCTACATCAAAACTTCTTTCACTGCGATGTTGATCTGCCTGTTGTTTCATTCTATTTTGTGCCAACACGAGGTTATCCTTTAAGAGTTGGAGGACTTGTTGTTGATGTTCGATGTGATGTTCCACTGCCTGAACCTTAGAATTTTCTCTTAAATATGATGTGATGGATGGTGGTTGATACCCATAAAGTGCCATAAATGGGGTCATTTTTGTTGCTGTATGGAAGGAAGTGTTATACCACCATTCAGCCAGAGGCAACCATTTGACCCATTGTGTCTGTTTATCAGATACAAAGCAACGAAGATATCCTTCCAAACATTTGTTTACTATCTCAGTTTGCCCATCAGATTGAGGATGATAAGATGAGCTATGAGCTAACTGAGTACCAAGACAAGAAAATAATTCTGTCCAAAAATTTCCAGTGAAAATGGGATCTCTGTCACTTACAATAATCTTTGGGTTTCCATGTAGCTTTTGAACTGTTTCCATAAATGCAGTAGAAACTGTACTGGCTTTAAATGGATGTGATAATGCACAAAAGTGTGCATACTTGGTAAGTCTGTCAACTACCACCATGATGACACTCTTTCCCTCAGACTTGGGTAAACCTGTGATAAAATCCATTGAAACCTCCTCCCAACGTTGGCTTGGAATGGATAAAGGTTGTAATAGACCCGGTGTCTTAATTGTTTCAACTTTATTTTGTTGGCAAACCAAACATTCCGCCACAAACTTTTGAATATCTGATTTAAGGCCATCCCAAAAAAATTCCTTCTTAACCCTGTGGTAAGTTTTTAAAAATCCTGAGTGCCCTCCTAAGGGAGAAGTGTGCAATTCCATAAGAATCTTTTGTTTTAGCTGGGAATTCTTACAGAGGTATAAGCGATCTTTGTACCATAACGAATCATTTTGCCAGCTAAATGTATCAGAAGTACTGGAATCTTGTTGTAGCTTTCGAATAAGTGCCCACACTTCTTCGTCATTCTTCCATTCCTCCCTTGCTTCGTTTATCCAATCTGGTTGGATAATAGAAATGGCACACAACAATGCTTCCACATCCTCATCCTTTCTTGAGAGTGCATCTGCCACCACATTTTGCTTCCCTTTTTTGTAGATGATTTCAAAGTCATAACCCAACATCTTTGTGACCCACTTTTGTTGCTCTTCAGAGGATAATCTTTGTTCTAAAAAGTATTTAAGGCTATCATGATCCGTTTTTACCTTGAAGTGTCTTCCCATTAGGTAGGGTCGCCATTTCTTAAGTGCATGGAGTATTGCCAACATTTCCTTCTCATAAATAGCTTTGCTTAAAAACTTTCCCTTGATTGGACGACTTTCAAAAGCAATGGGTCTTTCATCTTGCATTAGAACAGCACCAATTCCATTTCCTGAAGCATCACATTCCACAATAAAGGTTTTTGTGAAGTCCGGTGTAGCTAAGACCGGTGCTTGGCACATTGCCTCTTTAAGATGTTCAAAGGCCTTTGTTGCTTCCGGAGTCCATGAAAATGAATCTTTCTTCAATAATGTTGTTAGAGGTGCTGCTATTCTCCCATAATTCTTAACAAACTTGCGATAATACCCTGTCAACCCAAGAAATCCTCGCAGATGCTTTATGGATGTGGGGATTTTCCATTCCTTAATGGCTTTAATTTTGCTAGGGTCTACCTTAACTCCTTCATGAGATACAATATGACCCAAATATTCCACCTCCTGGACTCCAAAGAAACATTTGGATCTTTTTGCATATAATTGTTTCTCCTCCAATAGTTGTAGCACCCTGTCAACATGTTCAACATGATCCTTCCAAGACTTGCTGTAGATTAGTATATCATCAAAAAATACTAACACAAATTTTCTAAGGAATGGTTTGAAAATTGAATTCATCAAACCTTGAAATGTTGAAGGTGCATTGGTAAGGCCAAAAGGCATGACCAAAAATTCATAATGACCCTCATGAGTTCTAAATGCCGTTTTCGGAATGTCTTCAATCTTCATTCTGATTTGATGATATCCCGAACGAAGATCCAACTTGGTGAAGTAAATTGATCCATGCAATTCATCCAGTAATTCATCAATGACAGGAATGGGGAACTTATCTTTAATAGTGAGCTTGTTGAGCTCCCTATAATCTGGACACATGCGCCATGATCCATCCTTCTTGTGCACCAATACTACTGGAGCTGAGAAAGAACTTTGACTCGGTTGAATTATACCAGCCTCTAGCATTTCTGCAACCATACGTTCAATTTCACTTTTTTGGACATAGGGATATCTGTACGGCCTGATGTTTGGAGGAACACTTCCTGGAATCAGATGAATAGCATGATCATGATCACGCATAGGTGGGAGACCTTTGGGAGTCTCAAATACCTTGGAATGATTGTCCAGGACTTTTTGGAGATCTGGAGAAATAGATGATTCCAATGTGGAAACATCTAGCGAACATAATTGTGCAATTACACCTCTTTGCTCCTTTTTTAGAAGCTTTGTCATACCATTAGAGCTGATTATCTTTCCTGGTTTCCCTGCAATACCCCTTAATTCAACTTCCTTTCCTTCCAAGAAAATTTGATGAAAAGTTCTTGAAAATTAAAAGCTATTGTACCCAAGGATTGTAGCCATTGGACTCCTAGTACAACATCAGCACCTCCCATTGGAATGGAAAGCATTGGGCTAGTCAATACATATTCTCCCATGGATAGCTTGATATTATGGCACTTTCCAGAGCAATTTATTGTTCCTCCATTTGCAATCATCACTTGACACTCTGGTGCTGGATATAGGAAGCAATTCAATTCTTTTGCTACCCTACAATGAATAAAATTGTGGGTGCTTCCTGAATCAATCAACACTATTACCTTTTTCTTCTTGATTTGTCCTTCTATCTTGATGGTTTGAGGAGTGGTAATTCCCGCCAATGCATTACAAGATATGGTCGGATTTATTTGTTCTTCATCTAGGCTTTGTTCCTGGAATATATCCTCTTCTTTTGACCTTTCTTGCTCCTTTTCTTCTTCCTCTTCACAATCTATGTAGAATAATTTCTTCTCAGCACACTTATGACCTTTTGTGTATTTGCTATCACAATTGTAACAAAGCCCTTTTGCTCTTTTTTCTTCCAATTGTTGTGGTGTCAACCTTGTAGGTTGTGGAAGACTATGGGCAACAACACTTCCGTCTTTATAGTTGTGAATGGTATGCTTCCTAGTTGCCATAATTTTGCTTTCCATTTTTCTTGCTAACCTGAATGCCTTCTCTAATGAATCAGGTTCCCAAAGGCGAACATCATGTTGGATATTATCCTTTAAAGACCCTATGAACACATCAATCCTATGCTCCTCTGGAATATCTTTTACCCTTATGTTCAATTTTTGGAACTCCTCAATGTGCTCCATTATTGAACCCTTTTGTTTGAGACTTATCAATTGGCTAAAAAAAGTGTTGCTTTTTGTATCCTCATAATGTGCTATCAATTCTTCCGTAAAAATTGCCCAAGTGATAAATTGTTTACGAGAACAAAGCCATTGATACCATACAAACTGATTTGGTTCCAAATATAAAGTTGCCATACGTACCTTTTGTGTGTTTTGCACATTATTGAGATCGAAGAATTGCTCCATCTGTAATATCCATGTGGCGGGATCCTTGCCATCAAACTTCCTCATATCGATTTTTGGAATATGGTGAGTCTTCGATCCAACATTAGAGTCTATGGAATCATGATTAACATTTCTTTTGTTCTCATCATGAGTTTCCTTTACTACCTTTTCACCATTAGTGACCCTTTCTTGTAGCAACTTCTTCAATTCTTCCATGTCTGTCTTCAAATCTATCTTCAAATTTACCATCGAATCCTCCATCTTAGCTTCCATGCCCTTTATCTTAGATTCCACGCCATTTATCTTAGATTCCACGCCACTTATCTTAGCTTCTGTTAGCTTTTGTGAGCGTGACATTTGTTGCACTTGTTCTTGTAATTTTGATATATCATGTAGCATTTCTTCCTCTTCTTCATGAGTCATGCTAGAGCTTTCAGGTTCCTTACTAGGTGTTTGCATTTTCTTTCCTCGGGGCATCAGTTACCGATAATAATGCTTTACTATGCCCTTTGAATTCCGTTAAACCAAGCTTACACAAAAAATTAAAAAAAAACTACACACCTTTTTTCACTTTATAGAAGCCTGATATTGAATCTGATGTATCTCTGTAATTTCGAATCATCCAGTTCTGAAATTGCTACCTGTAGTAGCCTTCTGCGTCCTCTTTCCAATGCCACAAGTCTGAGCCAAATTGGATTCTCCAAGGAAGAGTTATGTGAAATCTCCCACAGTGACTTGCTTTTAGACTAGTTCAGTAGAGCGAACTTGTACGACGTGCCACGAGTCACTGTTTCAACCTTTGAATCTGAAACACACATACAAGAAACTACAGTCCGTCCTCTTTCTGTACCTTTTTACGAAATTTCAATCCGATCCTCAGAGAGAAAGTTATGACGATTTTCCCCAGGTCACCTGTTTTGAATGTAATTCAGGAGTCTGCAAAAAGACCAACTTCCTCAGATCATATCTCCGAAAATATCGCGCGAAAAGCTCTGAAATTCGGACCCAAGGTTCAGCGCCAATTCTTCTCAAATGGGTTTTTTTTGCGACTTCTGAAACGTCACAGAAAAAAGTTATAGCGAAAATGCCACGATGACCTGTTTGGAGCAGCGAAACCCTAGAATCCAAAGCTCTGATACCAAATGTTATGAAACCAGCTCAAGAAAAGATAGAAAAGATAGATCAACGCCTTAGAATTCAGCCTCTTCGAGGGGGCAACCTCCTTTACATTACATAAATGAACAATTCTTGGATGATACAAATGACAAAACCTCCTTTCTATATATAGGAGTCTAAGGAGTCACAATATAATCCAGCCGACCTAACAATAATAATATAAAGCCACAAAAATAACAATAGAGGGATTCTATGGGGCACAGAAATAACAATATGGGGGTAATAGGGGCACAACAATATAAATAAGGGGTATAACTACAATAGTAATGGGGTAATCACTAGTATTATAGGGACCCAACACTCTTCATTACATTAGCAAAAAATGTTATCAAAAAGCCTTTCAAAAGCACAAACTGAGAGTCATTGTGGAAAAGACAGAAAGAAAGGAAGAAATCCTCTTAGACGTCTCATAGGCTTAAAGGAAAGTTGTGCAAAATGAAGGAATAACAACTACATGCTTTAATCCTTTCTTATTGATGTGCTTGATGTATAAATTCATGTTTTATTTTTTTCCTAACCTAAATGACTTTGTTTTCTCTTTTGAGTGACCTTTGGGACGTTTTGAAAATAATTGTGGACACTGTATTGAAGGAATTTGAAAAAGAATCATTGGTTGCCATAAAAGAGTAGGAAACAAAGGATTTACCCATTAGTGCAAGTGAATTAGATGATTTCAAGTTTATTAAGGAATTCATCACAAAAGAATTTGCAATCGCACATGGGCTGGATAAGGATATGCTAGATCTAAGCATGCCATTTGAGGTGGACACGAACAAGCTAGATCTACATGGTTTGTTTGGGGCAGATGAGGACGGTGTGGCTTGGAGAGAGCTCCTTGAGCCCGATAAGGATGGACCAACTCTAAGCGAGTTGATTGAGGCAAATGAGAATGGTCTGACTATAAGCAAGTTGCTTGCGATGAATAAGGATAGGCATTAAGCGAGCCATTTAAATCGATAGAGGATGAATTGAAGGATAAGGATACGCTGACTTTAAGCGCGTTATTTAAACTAGCTCAAGATGGGCCGACTCTAAGCGAGTCATCTGAGGATGGATCAGATCTAAGCGAGTCGTTTGAGAGTGATTTAGATGAGGAGAGATAAGTTACAAATTCATGGTGAATGCCTCTTTCATATTATGAGGGTCTGCCACAATAGGAAATTGGAAATGAAAGATTGTCCATCCTAGAAGACACATGGCCATTTGTGAGTGGCCTTCGACAAACCACAAAGGTCGTTAGGGATCCATCCCCTTAAAGAATCTCTTCGGCGTAATTAGTTAGTATGATATTTAAATAGTTTACTTAAGCCCTATATTGAAATATTTTAAAAAAGTATAAGGATTATACATCTTTCCTATACTCAAAAGTGAATATATATATATATATATATATATATATATATATATATATATATATATATATATATATATATATATATAACTCTTAATTGTTTTAAAACTTGATTAAACTTGAGGAATTGCACATGTGCCATATTGGAGTTTAAACTATGTTTATGAAAACAACAAAAAATTTAGAGGATTGAATTTTTTTATAAATTTTTAGAAGATAAAAAATATTTCAATATTTTTTTAAAATAAAAACTAACAACAATTACAATATTAATAATAATTAAATTTATCGATAATACTAATATTTATAACATATTGATTTTTATAATTTTATGTTAGAAATTAATACTAATTATTTTTAAAATTTTAAATTAAAAATTCCAATCATTAAAAATAATTAAAAAATCTTTAATTTACTTTATGTAAATGCAGTAAGTGAAAGTGTGGCAGTCACCACTTAGTAATAACATTTAAATTTAAAAAAATCAATGGTTGTTGCGGACACTTGTCAAATGTTACATGTGGTAATGGAGTTTTACAAAGACATAGACCTCAATTTTCACTCACGTGGCTTCTCACCAGGGTTGGAATTTCAAAAAAATCAGCCCGTCAAATTTAACGTTTTTTCAGTGTTTCCAACCTGTTTTCATAGTTTCAAGGCAGATTTTTGACAGTTTTGTAATTTTTTAACCTGTATTTGAGGAGCAAATCACCCCATGACAGGCAATTTTCCCGTTGTGACAAATAAATTAAAAAATATAATTTATATAAAACGTTTCTATAGGAGACCCGGCCCCACGCTTTTATTATGCGTAATTGCAACCACTCCATAGTGTACCTTTTGAGAGAAAACACTCCATAGAGGGTCGTAACTAGCATTTGCAACACATGTTGCAAAGGAAACGCCGTAAGGCAATGGCATAAGAAATAATAGTATAGAAAAAAGAAGTCAAAATTTTATACAATGCATAAGAAATAATAGCATAGAAGAGAAGTTGTGTGATTTCAAAATGGGTTTCTCTCCATCATAAAAAGAACTAAACACATGTAAGACTACCCTAGTGGACCTTAAGTGGCAGAGGAAAACCTTGAGAAACAACACTATACAGTCAGTAATGGGGCCTAGATTCTAGCACCAACATTTTGATCCCTCTTTGTGCAACCACAAAGAGATGTTTCATGTTGGCCCAACTAAACAAATGAAAATATTTCATGTCTTCTTTTGAGTTCTTAAGTAAAAACTATTTAAAATTAAGATAAAATTGAACTTATATTTATAATTTTATATTTATTTTTCATTTATTAAAACTTATTTATATTTTGTTTTTAGGGTGCAGTTTAAATAAACTTGAAGTATTGTGTAAATTAAGAGATTTAATGTTCAAATCCCCTGGTACAAGTTAAAAATTAAATAAATAAATAAATAAATAAAATTCCAAAAGTCGCAAATTAAAAAATGCAATTCCCTACAAAGAAAACAATGACACGCCAATACAAGTTAAAAAAAATAAAAATAACCCAATATATTGATAATCCCAATCTTCTTCCCTTCTCTATACAGTGATTTCCCAGTATTTTGATACTTCCAATCTTTTTTCATCCCTTCTCTATACAGTGATTTCCCAGTATTTTGATACTTCCATTCTTCTTTCAAAGTACTTGGATGAAAAAAATCATATATCAAGATATCAAGAAATTGAGCCCATTTCCATTGTTTTCTTCTTAATAGTGAAACTGAATTTACAGCAATGGCAATGCTGGTCCCTCAAGAAAATTCCATAACAAAAGAAAACTTCTAACTGAAACATAAATTCAAACGCCAACTATTTATATTTATTGTAAACAAAACAATTATACATAGAGTGCTCCTCTGCTGAATAGATAGAAACGCATGTCATGCATGGAAACCTAGAGGCTGCAATTGATCTTAGCCATCCTGATATACAATATTTCATAACGTAGAGGCTGCAAGTCAGCTAAGCCATCCAGAATTTGAAGTATTTCAAATATTAAAGAAAAAAACCAAACCTCTATACAAATCACACTGCAACATAAACACTAAAAAATAAATACCAAGAAAAGACAATGACCAAGAATTATCTGAAAACCACACCAAGGCAAGGAAGAAACCTGCCCTTCCATACACGAACAAAGGTTCATTTCTCTGCTAGTAGAAAAGATGCATAGCATTACCTGAATCTGTGAGCCAACTTCATGCATCAATAGCCACAAAGGACTAAAGCGTTGACTTCACTCTATTTTAGATTTTGTTTATTTCAAAACTACTAACCTATAAAATCAATCATATGGAATGAGCTTCATGCTAATCTTCTATTATTCATTCCTACATAATGCTTTGACGCATCATTGGTTTCAGGAATGTATTTGACAGTTCAATATTTGATGCACTGTTTTATTCGAGGGAAGCGAGCTCTGCTCTGGCTCTTGCTTGTTATTCCAGATAAAGCAGCCTTCAACAGGATGAATCATCTGCTTTAGCATCCAACATGAATTGTTTATAGGTATTGACTGGACAACTTTCCTTGCTTCACAATATAATTCTGTGAAGGGAAATATCTGTGAGCCAACTTCATGCATCAATAGCCACAAAGGACTAAAGCACCGACTTCACTCTATTTTAGATTTTGTTTATTTCAAAACTACTAACCTATAAAATCAATAAGATGGAATGAGCTTCATGCTAATCTTCTATCATTCATTCCTGCATAATGCTTTGAACCATCATTGGTCTCAGGAATGTATTTGAGAGTCCAATATTTGATGCACTGTTTTATTTGAGAGAAGCGAGCTCTTCTCTGGCTCTTGCTTGTTATTCCAGATAAAGCAGCCTTCAACAGGATGAATCATCTGCTTTAGCATCCAACATGAATTGTTTATAGGTATTGACTAGCCAACTTTCTTTCCTTCACAATATAATTCTGCAAAGGAAAATCTTCTCCCTTGAAGTATCTGTCTAGAATATCCTGCGTTCCAGCTGCATACATTATCTGAAGTAGAGATTTTATGAACAATTAGTCAGAAAACTCTCAAGAATATCTCTGTATTTTTTATGATTCCTATTTTCTGCTTCCAAAGATGACAAAAATGATGAATTAATGACAACATTAAAGCTTTGTGCAATGGACCATGATGCAATATAATTGACTTTTTGAATTATTTATGAGGTACGTTTGTCAATCAAAGAAATTGCTAGAAACAAAGGGGTGAAATTGGATGAAATCAGACACCTGGCCATCTATTGTAGTCCCAAAGATATGGGGAGTCATAGCATGGTTTGGCATGGAGCACCATGGATGATCTTTTGGAGCAGGTTGAGCAAACCAAGAGTTAGCAATGTACCTGTTTCCATCATTGCAATTGGCAGTTAGCAATGTGGTTGTTTCCATCACTGCAATTGGCAAGCTAAGTTGTTATAACAAACATGAACATAGTTTAGAAATTTAAAACAAAGAATAATGATTCATTGTCTTTTAATTGCCTCCAAGAATGACAAAAAGACTGCCAAAGCAGAAAAATACAATTACATTGTTTTATTAGAAACGTATCATCATGCTCTTTCTAAATCTAAGATAAATGTTTGATGATGGGACTTGTATGTCCATTATTGACATTGGGAAGCAAGAATTACATGGTGTTCTACCTCCTTTCACATGGTCTAATATAGAACCTAGAAGTCCACAAACGAAGTGGAAGCCCATTTACCAGAGATTTACCCAAATACTATATATTCACCAAATCAGACAAACAATGACTTGAGTATGGCTATAATCAAGAGAAACTTCAACATATAATTATCCGAAAACCACACCAAGACAAGGCAGAAACCTGCCCTTCCATACAGAAACAAAGGTTCATTTCTCTGCTAGTAGAAGAGATGCATAGCATTACCTGAAAACCATGTTAGCGTATTGTCTTCAACTTCCAATCAAAGTCAAGAAGGAACAGAACCATAAGAAACACCCTGAAGTAATATTGTTTGACAAATTTCCAAATTCACTAAACCGTCAAAACTGTGTTAGCGCACCCTCTGCAACTTCCAATCAAAATCAAGAAGGAATAGAACCATACGAAATACCCTGCAGTAATATTGTCTAACACATTGCCAAATTCACTGAAAGTTATCCAATACACCAAAAATCCCATAAGGTCAAAAATAGATATACATATATATAATTGCAATACTTAAGCCACTAAATGAAACATCTAGCTCCCCCATAAACTTTATGTAATGGATGAGCTCGTATACTCCCAGTCATTGAAGGACAAGTAATGATTTTTGTCATGGATGCCCCCCTATATAATTTAAGGGTTCTCCCATTGAGATTTCCGCAAATGGATGGGCTCTCAAACACTCTGCCATTAAAAGACAAGCAAACCATTTATATTAAAAATAAGATTATATGAGTCAAAAAAATAAGATAAGATTATATGAGTCAAAAAAATACTCTTTAGGATAACAATGATGTGGTACTTATTAGAATAAAAGCCATGCAAGCCATTTATATTAAAAATAATGTTGTATTGAAGAGACTATATGATTCAAACAAATACATATTAGGATGACAATGATGTGGGAGCTTAAAATCTTGTAGAATCTGCTCTTCAGGTTTCCTCCAAATAAACCAACAAACGTGGATATTCTTCTGCAAGACAAGAAGCACAAATGGGTCATTGTCGTATTACCCAGACTAAATGGTGAAGTTTTTGCATAAAGCGGTAAGTAAAACCCTATAACCCTACAACCGGATAATTAGTTTAAAATATCCAAATCCCTTACATAAGGATGAAGGGAAGTCATCCTGTCATCAAGATTAAAAGGTGCAGCTCCTCAATAAAGAACCATTATTGAACATCGACAATATCCCTAAGAATTCAAACAATCAATGTCAAGTTATACAATGAAAGGCTTGGGCTAAGTATGTGGGATGCCAGAAAATGAATAAAAATACGAGTTGATCAATCAATATAACGTTATTACAAATAAACCAATTATATCACATTCCTACACAAATCAGAAGCATCCTCAAGCAAGCCTCATTATAGGCATTTCTGAGTAAATACCTGAAAAATGTCATGGATTGTTGAACCAGTCGATTAAGCCATACCTTTAAACAAAGTCGCTATTGCATGAAGAAGTGATAGCAATTTAAAAAAATAGATTCAAAGAAAAATGTACAAAGATTCAATTCGGCAGAAAGATATAATATAGAGGAATGAGCTTCATGCTAATCTTCTATTATTCATTCCTGCATAATGCTTTGAAGCATCATTGGTTTCAGGAATGTATTTGACAGTTCAATATTTGATGCACTGTTTTATTCGAGGGAAGCGAGCTCTGCTCTAGCTCTTGCTTGTTATTCCAGATAAAGCAGCCTTCAACAGGATGAATCATCTGCTTTAGCATCCAGCATGCATTGTTTATAGGTATTGACTAGACAACTTTCCTTGCTTCACAATATAATTCTGTGAAGGGAAATATCTGTGAGACAACTTCATGCATCAATAGCCACAAATGACTAAAGCGCTGACTTCACTCTATTTTAGATTTTGTTTATTTCAAAACTACTAACCTATAAAATCAATAAGATGGAATGAGCTTCATGCTAATCTTCTATCATTCATTCATGCATAATGCTTTGAACCATCATTAGTCTCAGGAATGTATTTGAGAGTCCAATATTTGATGCATTGTTTTATTTGAGAGAAGCAAGCTCTTCTCTGGCTCTTGCTTGTTATTCCAGATAAAGCAGCCTTCAACAGGATGAATCATTTACTTTAGCATCCAACATGAATTGTTTATAGGTATTGACTGGCCAGCTTTCTTTCCTTCACAATATAATTCTGCAAAGGAAAATCTTCTCCCTTGAAGTATCTATCTAGAATATCCTGCGTTCCAGCTGCATACATTATCTGAAGTAGAGATTTTATGAACAATTAGTCATAAAACTCTCAAGAATATCTCTGTACTTTTTATGATTCCTATTTTTTGCTTCCAAAGATGACAAAAATGATGAATTAATGATAGCATTAAAGCTTTGTGCAATGGACCATGATGCAATATAATTGACTTTTTGAATTATTTATGAGGTATGTTTGTCAATCAAAGAAATTGCTAGAAACAAAGGGGTGAAATTGGATGAAATCAGACACCTGGCCATCTATTGTAGTCCCAGAGATATGGGGAGTCATAGCATGGTTTGGCATGGAGCACCATGGATGATCTTTTGGAGCAGGTTGAGCAAACCAAGAGTTAGCAATGTACCTGTTTCCATCACTACAATTGGCAGTTAGCAATGTGGCTGTTTCCATCACTGCAATTGGCAAGCTAACTTGTTATAACAAACAGGAACATAGTTTAGAAATTTAAAACACAGAAGAATGATTCATTGTCTTTTAATTGCCTCCAAGAATGACAAAAAGACTGCCAAAGCAGAAAAATACAGTTACATTGTTTTATTAGCAACGTATCATCATGCTCTTTCTGAATCTGAGATAAATGTTTGATGATGGGACTTGTATGTCCATTATTGACATTGGGAAGTAAGAATTACATGGTGTTCTACCTCCTTTCATTTGCAGTTTTGCACGAACTTCTTCAAGGGTTCCTTGACTATCACACCACCCCTCCTGAAACATGAGCATACAACTTATTGCCCAAAAAGATAGGTGGGGCATTGATCATACAACATGTTCAACAAACCATGTACTTCAAATCTGCCCAAAAAATGTAGAAATAAGGTATCTTCTGGCAATGCTCGGATTCTTAAATATTGAGATTTTTAAGTTGTTGTTTGGCAGGAAGGAGGCATATTCTGATGAGAATAGATTTGTTGATTCTGAATAAATACGATGGCAGTTCTACACTTTACAACAATATTTCTCCTTAAATATTACATCTGTTATTCTCACCATACCTTAGGAGATCCACACAAAGATATCTTCATGCTTATACTTGTTCCACAAGGGGGAAAGCTCTTCAATCCCCTAAGAGGGCGAGTGATTACTCCACTAATGCCATGAAAATTTATTTTCACCAATAATTATTAACAATAACGTGCATAGTACAACATAATACATTTTTCCTCCTGCAAAGTGCAGAGACTTGAATCTTAGAAATATGTAAATATTACCAAAACAAGAATAAGGGGAAGACAAATGATAACAAAATCTGAAGACTAATATATCTCCTTTCAGGCAAATATCTAGTTATTAGAGGCATACCTCATATGACATGTCAATAGTGCCTTGGTTACTATATTCAATGCCCCCCGAGTATGGAGGAGGATCTGCCAATGATAATGAAAGGGCTGAAACATGCAATGATTAAATTGGTCATAGTTCTACTTAATAAGTTGGTATTCAATAAAAGGAAAAAAACTTTAAGAAATGCGTCAGTTAATGAATGCTAACTGGATGGAAAAGTTAAATCATGAGAATCCATTATTCTATGAAACTTGCTTGCAACAATTCAACCCCAGGGAAGCAGCTTACATAATGCCATTTCAAGGTCAAAATCATCACAGTTTTCATTTCTCGGCTGATTTGAATGGAAAAGATCATGAGAAAGAGTCGATCCCTGTTCAGACTTATTTCCATCAAAAGTTAATATTGGCATAGAGTTCACTATTGTGGCAGGAGCCACACATTTTACATTTTCCAGCTGAACAAGAGACTGTAAAAATCCCAACAACAGACCCCAATATCAGTAAGATTAAAATTTAATCTCAAATTGGAAACAGAAAGCCTGCTGAACTCCCTGAACCTTGCTACCACAAGTGTACACTCACTCCAGCTAGTCTCTTAAAAATACACATTCCAATGAAAGCATAAATCATTTCATTATGTTGGTTCATCTGCTGATGGTGCCAATATTTAATGTATATCCTTCTGTATGTAGAAATATTCTCGGTTTTGAACATATATCGCCCAGGTTTGATGGCCTGATTTATTTCCCCATTCAACAAATTTCCAAACTACGCAAACTAGCTATCAAACAGAATCAGATACACAAGTCTAATGGCAACTCTGGCATGTATGTAAAAGACCAAGGAATAGACGCTAATAATGTCTGTACAAGACTTCACTTATAGTAAAGGTTGGGCATAGAAAGAGGTGAACCTTGTATCTGCTCAAAATCCATGACATCTGGACAGAACACCTTATTAATATTAAAAGGATTATTTTGAAGTATTTCATATCAAATACAGAATATAATCTATGTCCCTCAACAAGCATTACCTAATATGGATCACCGTGATTGAACC
Organism: Pinus tabuliformis; assembly: GCA_031772625.1. NCBI lineage: Eukaryota > Viridiplantae > Streptophyta > Pinopsida > Pinales > Pinaceae > Pinus > Pinus tabuliformis. The sequence goes on along the minus strand of CM062820.1, from coordinate 419,094,676 downwards.
TGACATCAGACCTGGCATCTTTTCAATTCAAGAATCAACGCTAAGGTTCTCAGAATTAAAAACCCAATGAAGCCAAATCCACTTAACGTTATAAAGTCATGCACGAATTTTTCTAACCTTGTGGCTATCCACTTAGGCATGTGGACTTCCTTTCTTATGTACTGGAATTGGAAAAAGAATTAAATACGCGTAATGCACACCAAGCCCTCATAACGAAGCCTTCCACTCTCACATTCGAAAAATGTATGAAACGCATTGAAGCGAATAAGACACATGGATCTTCTATCCAATGGATACAGAATCAACTAATAGAATATAGCACGTGCCTAACACAAAATGGACCTACCTATACCTCTGTCAGGAAACTCTTGAACATGAAAAAGCTGACAGGAATGTTTGGACATCCCCTGTAGAAGCACTGATGCATCAAACCTTTTGTTAGTTCTTTAGAAAGAAGTTCGTTTGCTGCCCTTGCTCCCCTGAGGACTTAGGACACACACTACTAAGGAACATAATTTGTTGCCATTTGAAAGGAATTTTGATTTTGATTTTGAGCTAGCAAAGCTCATGGCTCAAGCCTCATATGCAATTCCATGCTTATTAGGCAACCCATATTCTCATCGTACCTTAGGAGGTCCACACAAAGATATCTCCCAATGAAGCCAAATCCACTAAACGTTATAAAGTCATGCACGAATTTTTCTAACCTTGTGGCTATCCACTTAGGCATGTGGACTTCCTTTCTTATGTGTTAGCACCTAAATCTACCTTAGGCTGAAGGAAGGCAAAAATTAGGGTAACCACAAACCACGCTTAGTATGGTAGCTAGCCCTACCAGAGCAGGAGAGGGCTCTCTCCAAGTCACGCTCAGTGAATATATGATCGAAAACGGTCTGAGATGACTTACAATACGCTGTTTAACTTAGGCTAGTAAGTGGATAGGGATTTTGGAAAAGATTTTATGAAGTGACCGAGCTTCTGGGATGTATATGGGACTGGAGCTCAGCAAAGAACAGAGAATTGAAAATGAAGGCACAGATTATTCCGTGAGGCAAGGTAGGCAGCAAGCGTAGCAATTTCGGCTTAAGGTAACGCGGAATGGAAAGATTGCTGAAGAGAGTGATAAGGGCATGGTCGCACGAATCCTTTTCAATAGAAGAATAACACTACACATGAAATTTTCCCACAGGCAGAGCAATATAAATTGAATTCTACCTAATCTCACTTAGAAAATTTCACTGAAATGAAGCATGAAATGAAATATGAAACATAACAAGATACACATGGAACATAAGAACACATTTTCTACACTCATGGCCACAAGAATCTCATGAAACAGAGCTGCTGCCTTTCATTAATTCTCTGTAAAAAATACACAGTGCAGAAAAAGAGTTTCTTTCCCACAGTCTCCCAGAAGTTACAAGCCAGCTAACCCTTTGCAAATAACTTGCATACAATATATAGAATGTGTGGAGAAGAGATGGAACGCCCAGGGGTTGGGAAGTTACTCAAATCATTTCGAAAAGGAGATGGAGAGCCAACCATCAGCTACAGGTGCAGCGCTCTCAAGCATGACATTTGGTTGTGGTGACCCTTTGCATTCTTTTGCCACTTGGATAGATGCCCATCTAGAGAGAAAACTCTTTAAATGCTACCTTTGGTGCCAAAAAACCGAAGTGTAGATGACCGGGCCCACTTGGAGAAGTCGCGACCCGAAATTTCGCGAAACGGGAGCAAATTGGCAGTTTTTTCCCCTGTGCGCCGCGCCAAATTCTCTGTGCGTCGCGCCACTTTGGAGCCTGTTTTGGGGCACTTGCAGGTGTCCAAAATGTGCCCAAGTGGGCTTGTTGGAAATCCTGTCCTGTCTACTTTCTAACCCCACTAGAATTTCTCAATTTGGTGCTCATTTGCCCCTCCAAATCTTCATTCTCCCAAGACTGCTTTTTGTGTGTCAAAAAAGTGGCAGAGAGGCCATTTTTGGGTGTTTTTTGACCTTTAGGAGGCCCATATCTTGTCAAAATTTCTTTCCCGGACACCAGTAGTAGTATTTTTCGATTCTAAATCCAAATATGCAAGCCATTCCTCGATTAGAGTCCTAGATTTTTAGCGTTGCGCCAGTGGCGTGGCGCACAGGGAGGAATTTCCTATTTTGTGTCCAAAAATTTGCCTGTGACCAAAATTTGCCCAATTTTTTTGAAATTTGGGCTAGAGGTTCCCTATGAAGTGCTATGCTGTGCCAAGAAAGCCTCAGCCAAGATTCGAAGCCGATCTTGCTCCTTTGCCTCCTTTGCCTCCTTTGCCTCTTTTGTCGCTTTGCTCAATTTTGCCTTTAGGCTCCTGATTCTTGCTTTGGAACTCATGTTTCTGGCCTGGTAGTGATGATTCATGTGCATCATCATGTCTTTCTCCATGTTTGCTTTATCCAACCATTTCTCCAAGTGAACGTTCACTTTCTCTAGCACATACTCCCGGTCTTCGTCTCTTTGCTCCATAGGTCTACCTTGTGCTGCCAGGATGTGTCGCTGGTTTTCCTTGATCATTTGCAACTCTATCTCAGCTAGCCAATCCTCAAGTTGCTTGTTCCTCTGCTCCAGATACTGCACGTTCCACTTGGCCCTATCCAAGTCCAGGGATAGTTTCTCAATCACAGACTGCTGCTCCTGAATGATCTCTCCCAGCTCAGCATTTGTAGGTTCTGCATTTGTCTCATCATCCTGGAGGAGAACAAACTCGGTCTCTTGCTCACCTGATGGCCCTTCCTCCTGCACTGGCTCCTTGCCCTTACCCTGCTCCTGTGGTGCTGATGTCGGAAGCGAGGCCCCTTCCACCCCGGGTGGAGATAACACTCGCTTTGCTGCTGTGAACAATGGTCTACTGCCCTTCTGGTATGTGATGTATACTGGCATGGTGGCAGTCTCATGGTGCTCAAACTGATGTGAAGGACTTCCCATCTCATGCTCAAACTGATGTGAAGGACCTCCCACCTCATGTTCTGCCTCTGATATCATCGGTGGGGCGCTGAAGAAATCACGGGAGATGAAGTCCTCCCAAGCAATACCCTGCAATCCCAACTGATGGTCTACCAAGATCCAGATGAGAGAAAAATGATAGACACTATTTAGCTGTTGTCGTGGGGTCTTGCGCTGCATGAAGTTTTTCATCTTCTCAATGTTGTTGCAGATGAAAAATGGGAGGCTCATCATCTGCACCCTGGTGAAGTGCATGAGCAAGTGGATGTGATAGGCATAAAGGCAAGAAAACCTCCCCTCACAACTGAAATACTTCATAATCAATCTCATGAGTGGGGCATACTCATCCCTCAAAAATCTGAATGGAAAAACTCTGGTGAGCTAGCTCAAGCAGTTGTTCTTGATGTAAGGCTCATAGTGATGCCTCTCCACCTTCTTCTTCTTATGCCACTGCTCCCCAATGTTTGGTATCCCTGTTGCCACTGATATAGCCTCCGGTGTCAAGGTGAAAGTGACCCCAGTTAGGACAGATTGGCCTCCCTGTAGATGAAGTGAAAAAAGGCGGGCCAACTCATGATGGACTTTGACATTGGACACCCTTTGACAAAATTCATAACATCCCAAGTGCTGGAAACAAGACATAGCAAGTGGGCATGCCTGCAGCTCAGTGAGGGTGTTTGGCTCATCTCTAAGATGTCTGCCGCTCTGGTGATGTCTCCTATGGGCCCTCTCTCCTGAAGATTTGTCACTGTGGGTCCCCTCCTCATACTCTGATGAATTTTCTGATGCCATTACTGCTGCTTGTACCCTGAGTTTTATGCTGCCCTCTGAATCCAATGGAACTGATAGATGTTCTGAAAATCTATCACCAAGGGGACAATAAAACAACGGAGTGTTAGGAGGGGAATGATGAAAAGGGGAATAGGGGTTTAAAGGAGAAATTTATCAGGGATTTGGGAGTGTTTGGGGTATGGTTTTGATGGGGTACTGTTTGGGATATTTTGAGCTATAAGAATAAAGGGGACGAATGGATATGATTACAATGTAGCTAGGGTAACTATTAGGGGAAACTGCTCCAGGGGAATTAGCTGATAGAGGTAGGATAGGAGCATATTTAGCAATCATGTTACTGTAGCAAAACCCTAGCTTTTTGCCCTTCTTTGTGTCATTTTTGGGTTTACTTAATAAAATTATTTCCTTTGATTTCATGGTCACCAAAATCATATTTTTCTTTGAGTTAAGGATCAATGGTGAAGGGATCTAGGGCCACCTTTGCAATTTTGAGAGCCATTTAAAAAAAATTAGGCAATTCGGTGTTTTTTTAGGCTCACAAGTCTGTGCGCCGCGCGCCGGGTATGCGCCACGCCAGTGCAATATTAACACTGTGGCCGGGCTCCCAGTGCGCCGCGCGCCCTGAGTGCGCCATGCCACCTTGTGTGTGCGTCGCGCACTGTCAAATGACATTAATTTGCTTGGAACTCCAGGGGTGGGCCTTAGTGGAGATTTCTAGGGGATTTCCTTAGGAGACAAGGTGGACTGGAGGTGACAATGACGAGGAGTGAGGGGACAAGGGGATGGGAGCAAAACCTTGGTGGCGTCTTCATAAATTTGCAACCCCGTTTATCATTTTTCCTTTGATGATTATTTTCATGGATGGCCAATGTGCTTTGGATACCATTCAACATCTTAGAAACACCAGCCATTGACCAAATTGATAGAGAAGAGGTTTCTTTTGAGCCTACCTCTTGCTTGCTAGCCTTCAACCGGGATATAAAACAAATTTGCAAGTGTTTTGAGCTCCCTGGCTATGTGCATCGCGCGCCAAGCCCAGTGCACCGCGCGCCCTGAGTGCGTCGCGCCCTTGTTGATTTTGCACTGTGGGCTGGCTGCCAGTGCGTCGCGCCCTCTGTGTGCGCCGCGCTCCCTGGTGTGTGCGCCGCGCCCTTTGGAAACCAGCTCTCCTTCACTCAAACCCTCATGAATTTGCTCTCTCACCTTTGTAATTTCTCTCCAAGCTTGCCAAAGCACAAATGGTTTTTGTTTTGGGCAAAAACAAGTATATATAGGCTTGGGAGAGTTGGGTTTAATTTTTTCTTCTTTGAAAACCCACTTTCTAATGTTTGTGTTTTGCACTTTTTCATTGACTTTAAAACACCCTGCTTTTCATTTTTCTTTGAAATTTTGGCTCTCGTGATGAAATTTTTGGCATTTCTTTGTGGGGACTGTGTGACTGGGCATTTGGCCATGAAAACCATGACTGCATCTAAAAAAGTCAACTAGCGATTTTTTGGAAAATTTTGTCATAGTTGACCTTGTTTGACTTTTCTTCAAAACAGAGTTTTGAAGAAGAGTCGATGTCTCTTCAGGTGATGATGAAGCTTTCTGAACCATAGCTGTATAAGGTCTCCCTCTGGCCTGCATGGCTTGTTTCTGGACATGTTTTTCAAAGACCACATTGATGATTTCCTAGACCCAGCAATAAAAAGGACTTTGTCCTGTAATATGACCAGACCTTGACTATCATGAACTTCAGTGATTATGGACCAAGACCTGAGCCAGCAGGGGCCAGAGATGAGGGAAAATGACTAGCATGACTATCTCTGTCAGATCATTACATGTCCCTAGCAAAATGCAGCTGAGTGGATGGAGCAGGACACCTAAAATTGAAATGCACAAAGAGCTTTGATCTCTAACGGAGGGCTGACCAGACCAACTCTAACATTATGTACTGGAATTGGAAAAATAATTAAATACGCGTAATGCACACCAAGCCCTCATAACGAAGCCTTCCACTCTCACATTCGAAAAATGTATGAAACGCATTGAAGCAAATAAGACACATGGATCTTCTATCCAACGGATACAGAATCAGCTAATAGAATATAGCACGTGCCTAACACAAAATGGACCTACCTATACCTCTGTCAGGAAACTCTTGAACATGACAAAGCTGACAAGAATGTTTGGACATCCCCTGTAGAAGCACTGATGCATCAAACCTTTTGTTAGTTCTTTAGAAAGAAGTTCATTTGTTGCCCTTGCTCCCCTGAGGACTTAGGACACACACTACTAAGGAACAGAATTTGTTGCCATTTGAAAGGAATTTTGATTTTGATTTTGAGCTAGCAAAGCTCATGGCTCAAGCCTCATATGCAATTCCATGCTTATTAGGCAACCCATATTCTCACCGTACCTTAGGAGGTCCACAAAAAGATATCTTCATGCTTATACTTGTTCCATGAGGGGGAAAGCTCTTCAATCCCCTAAGAGGGCGAGTGATTACTCCACTAATGCCATGAAAATTTATTTTCACCAATAATTATTAACAATAACGTGCATAGTACAACATAATACATTTTTCCTCCTGCAAAGTGCAGAGACTTGAATCTTAGAAATATGTAAATATTACCAAAACAAGAATAAGGGGAATACAAATGATAACAAAATCTGAAGACTAATATATCTCCTTTCAGGAAAATATCTAGTTATTAGAGTCATACCTCATATGACATGTCAATAGTTCCTTGGTTACTATATTCAATGCCCCTCCGAGTATGGAGGAGGATCTGCCAATGATAATGAAAGGGCTGAAACATGCAATAATTAAATTGATCATAGTTCTACTTAATAAGTTGGTATTCAATAAAAGAAAACAAACTTTAAGAAATGCGTCAGTTAATGAATGCTAACTGGATGGAAAAGTTAAATCATGAGAATCCATTATTCTATAAACTTGCTTGCAACAATTCAACCCCAGGGAAGCAACTTACATAATGCCATTTCAAGGTCAAAATCATCACAATTTTCATTTCTCGGTTGATTTGAATGGAAAAGATCATGAGAAAGAGTCGATCCCTGTTCAGACCTATTTCCATCAAAAGTTAATATTGGCATAGAGTTCACTATTGTGGCAGGAGCCACACATTTTACATTTTCCAGCTGAACAAGAGACTGTAAAAATCCCAACAACAGACCCCAATATCAGTAAGATTAAAATTTAATCTCAAATTGGAAACAGAAAGCTTGTTGAACTCCCTGAACCTTGCTACCAGAAGTGTACACTCACTCCAGCTAGTCTCTTAAAAATACACATTCCAATGAAAGCATAAATCATTTCATTATGTTGGTTCATCTGCTGATGGTGCCAATATTTAATGTATATCCTTCTGTATGCAGAAATATTCTCGGTTTTGAACATATATCGCCCAGGTTTGATGGCCTGATTTATTTCCCTATTCAACAAATTTCCAAACTACCCAAACTAGCTATCAAATAGAATCAGATACACAAGTCTAATGGCAACTCTGGCATGTATGTAAAAGACCAAGGAACATACGCTAATCATGTCTGTACAAGACTTCACTTATAGTAAAGGTTGGGCATAGAAAGAGGTGAACCTTGTATCTGCTCAAAATCCATGACATCTGGACAGAACACCTTATTAATATTAAAAGGATTATTTTGAAGTATTTCATATCAAATACAGAATATAATCTATGTCCCTCAACAAGAATTACCTAATATGGATCACCGTGATTGAACTTGACATCAGACCTGGCATCTTTTCAATTCAAGAATCAACGCTAAGGTTCTCAGAATTAAAAACCCAATGAAGCCAAATCCACTTAATGTTATAAAGTCATGCACGAATTTTTCTAACCTTGTGGCTATCCACTTAGGCATGTGGACTTCCTTTCTTATGTACTAGAATGGGAAAAATAATTAAATACGTGTAATGCACACCAAGCCCTCATAACGAAGCCTTCCACTCTCACATTCGAAAGATGTATGAAACACATTGAAGCGAATAAGACACATGGATCTTCTATCCAACGGATACAGAATCAACGAATAGAATATAGCACGCGCCTAACATAAAATGGACCTACGTATACCTCTGTCAGGAAACTCTTGAAAATGACAAAGCTGACAGGAATGTTTGGACATCCCCTTTAGAAGCACTAATGCATCAAACCTTTTGTTAGTTCTTTAGAAAGAAGTTCGTTTGCTGCCCTTGCTCCCCTGAGGACTTAGGACACACACTACTAAAGGAACAGAATTTGTTGCCATTTGAAAGGAATTTTGATTTTGATTTTAAGCTAGCAAAGCTCATGGCTCAAGCCTCATATGCAATTCCATGCTTATTAGGAAACCCATATTCTCACCGTACCTTAGGAGGTCCACACAAAGATATCTTCATGCTTATACTTGTTCCACAAGGGGGAAAGCTCTTCAATCCCCTAAGAGGGCGAGTGATTACTCCACTAATGCCATGAAAATTTATTTTCACCAATAATTATTAACAATAACGTGCATAGTACAACATAATACATTTTTCCTCCTGCAAAGTGCAGAGACTTGAATCTTAGAAATATGTAAATATTACCAAAACAAGAATAAGGGGAATACAAATGATAACAAAATCTGAAGACTAATATATCTCCTTTCAGGCAAATATCTAGTTATTAGAGGCATACCTCATATGACATGTCAATAGTGCCTTGGTTACTATATTCAATGCCCCCTGAGTATGGAGGAGGATCTGCCAATGATAATGAAAGGGCTTGTTAGAGACGGTCTTGTCAATCCTCTGTCAGAGATCAAAACTCTTTCTGCATTTCATTTTTAGGTGTATTGCTCCATTCATTCAGCTGCATTCCACTAGGGGCATGCCATAATCTGACGGAAGGGCCTTATCATTCATTCCCCTCATGTCTTGCACCTGCTGGCTTAGGTTTTTTCATCAATGTGTATTAAAGTCCATGACAGTAAATGTTTGATCTTTTAATGGACAAGAGTCGTTTCGGTCATGAAGTCTAAGGATTAGTCATTTGGTCTTCAAACAATGTCCAATAAAGCCAGCAAGGCCAGAGGGAGGCTCTTATAAAGTTGTGATTCAAAGATTTTCATCATCATATCGATAGATTAGGACTATTCTTCAAAACTCTGTTTTGAAGAAAAGTCAACAGTTTGCCATTTGTAATAATTTTCAAAATTTTCTCAGTGGATTTCTCCAAGCGCAGCCCCGGTCTCCTTAGCCAAATTCCATGTTGGCTACCCCTGCAAAAAATTGCCAAAAATTTCATCATTTTAGTCAAAGAAATCAAAAGGAAGTGTGAAAAGCAAAGTTGTATTAATTGTGAATAAGTGCCAAAGTGAAAACATTACAAAATGGGTTTTGGAGAAAGAAAAAATCAAATCCAACTCTTGCAAGATATTTCTCCAAGCATATAAATATTTGCACCAAGTTATATTCATGAAAACTTATAGCAAAGTCGAATTTGGAGGTTGAAGAACAAACCGCAATTTAAAAGCCGTGACTGTGTTAAAGGATTGGAGCGCGGTGCACAGGTGGAGGAGCGCGGCGCACTAGAGATTTCCGCCTAGTGCTAATTTGAACAAGCACGATGCACATAGAGGGCACGACGCACTGGGTTCTTGGCGCGGTGCACACAGTTCAGAGCCCGAAATTGTGTCAAATCTTTTCAAATTTCTCATCCCTTGCGTGGAGTTGTCAGGTAGGGCCTTCTATTATGACATTGCCTCAAATTTTTTGATAAGAGATGGTGGTGTAAGGGTGAATAAAGGTTGAAACAAAAATCCATACCCAACACAAACAAATTTGTTGCCAGGGTTTCGGAGCTCACAATTTTGTCACCAAGGACTCTCCTCCTTCCCCATTCTCCCTTGTTGCCTCATTTCCTAGCCGCCCACCAAGTTGATCAATCCTACATTACATTCAACATCCCAAAACCCTAGCCCTTATTAAAATCTCCTCAACCCTATATAACTAATCCCAAACCCTAAACCTTATTCCCATATATAAAATCCCCCCCTCTCCCTAATTAAAATTATCCCAATAATTCTCATTCCTCAATATTGTTTCCCCTTCCTAACAATCCCTAACAGTCCCTGTTGCATTTGTTTTTTCCCCTTGGTGGCAGAAATTGAAATACAATACCAAGAAGAGCAGTTCAAGCACAGTTCATACACAACAGTCATCTTGTCTTCAAGGTATTTTGTATAGCAGTCATGGCATCTGAGCATTCATCGGACTATGAGGTGGAAACCCAAAGTGACTCTCCCTTGGAAGAACAGGCACCCTGGAGGCCTCATAAGAGTGGCAGACATGTTAGAGAAGAACCGACCACCCTTACAGAATTGCAGGCCTGCCCTCTTGCTATGTCCTGTTTTCAACATCAGTCATGCTATGAGTTTTGTCAAAAGGTGGCTAGTGTCCAATTTCATCATGAGTTGGCTCGTCTTTTTGTGCTGCACTTGCACGGAGATCAAGCTATCTTGGTTGGTGTCACCTTCACACTTACACCACAATCTGTCTCATTAGCAACCGGTATACTGAACATTGGTGAACCATGGCACAAGAAACAGAAGATTGACTGGTAGCATTATGAGCCATACATCAAAACCAGTTTCTTAAGGCAGCTCAAGAGAGTGTTTCCATTCCGGTATCTGAAAGATGAATATGCTCCACTAATGAGATTGATAATGAAATATTTTAGCTGTGAGGGGTGATTCTCTCGTCTGTATGCTTATCACATCAGGTTGCTCATGCATTTCACCAGGGATGATGAACATTCCGTTTTTCATTTGCCGGAACATAGAGAGGGTGAACCTTCTCATCGGTATGAGCACCATGAGACTGCTAGTATGCCGATATTCGTTACATATCAGAGGGGTGCTAGACATTTGTTTGCAGTAGCAAAGCGAGTGTTATCTCCACCCGGGGTGGAAGGGGCCTCACTTCCTCCATCAGCATCACAGGAACAGGACAAAGGAAAGGATCCAATGCAGGATGAGGGGCCTTCAGGTGAACGAGAGACCGACTTCATTCTCCTTCATGATGATGATACAGATACGGGTCCACAAAGCACCAAACTTAGAGAAATCATACAAGAGCAGCAATCAGAGATCGAAGCCTTATCCCTTGACTTGGAGTGGGCTAAGTGGAACATGAAATATCTGGAGCAAAGGAACAAACAACTTGAGGATCAGCAAGCAATCATGGAGCTACAAAACATTCGCGAGAATCACCAAGCTGCACAAAGGAGAAGAGTTGAGCTCACGTCATTGGAGCAAGAGATTAATGAAGATCAGGAGGCCAACCTCAAGAGAGTTAACATGCACTTAGAGAGGCTGCTAGAAAAGGCCGACAAGGACCATGCATTGCTGAGACACATGGCTTTCCACTACATGGTGCGAAACAAAGTGTGCAAGGCCCGAATCAGGAATTTGAAGGCGAAATTGAGGAAGGCAATCAAGAAGCAAAAGAGGAAAAGGGAGCTCGATCGACTTCAGATATTGGCCGAAGCCTCTTTAGCCCAGCATAACACTTGATAAGGAAGCTCCAGCCCAAATTTCAAGAAATTTGGGGCATTTTTTGGATTTTTGGAAATTTTTGTGCAAAAAACAGGGTTTTTCTCCCTGTGCGTCGCGCCACGTGGCACGCGCTTACAATAGGGAGCTCCAAATGACAAAAGGTTTTTCATTTTTGGATTTTCCAAGGACAATCATGACTGTTGGTGCATGAACAAGAAGTTTGGGCCAATTTTGAGTCCTCAGGAGGTCAAAAACACCCAAAAAATGACCTCTCTGCCCTATTTTGATACACAGGAAGCAGTCTTGGGAGATTGTAGTTTTGGAGGGACAAATGGGCACCAAATTTAGAAATTCCACTTGGGTTGGAGAGTAGACAGGTAGGGATTTCCAACAAGCACACTTGGGCTCAATTTGGACTTCAGAAGGTGCCTCAAAACCAGCTCCAAAGTAGCGCGACGCATATAGTTTTTGGCGCGGTGCACAGAGACCCAAAGGCCAAAATCACTCCCGCTTCGTGAAATTTCGATTCGCAAATTTCTCCAAGTGGGCCCGCTCATTTACAATACATTTTTCCTGGTGTTATCACTTAATAATTCTAATTTCAAAACCACTCACATTAGTTTGATGGTAAAAAATTCGGTGCTAGTCTAAATTTGATTTTTGTTATTAGAGTCTTGAGTCAACTATGTATTCTCATTCATCACCGGTCATTCTCATTCATCCCCGTCTCATAGCCATGTGTCAATTTTTTTCAAAAGTTACTATGTGTCACAAAGCTCTTTAGGTTATTTCATAGCCCATAAGTCAGTTTTAGGTGTTTTTGCAGCGCAACATGTTTCATGTGATTTCGTAGCGCAGAAACCCGGTCTAGGTTATTTTGTGCTGATCCATAGCAAATCTCACCCAGCTATCATACTTATCAGAATCCGATGTGTTTTAGGTCATAGGTGTCTTGGTACTGGCACATGTTGCAGTTATTGCTGAGAAGGAGACAAAGGGTTCTGTTTACGATCTGAATGCATTTAATGGAAAGTTGCTTGCTGGCATCAATCAAAATATTCAGTTATGTTGACACGAATAGTCCAGTGGGTTCGATTATCTGTTTTATTTCAATGTGGTATTGTGACCTGTTCATGAAACACAATTAGAAAAACAAATCAGTTGATGTTGCTGGGCGCTAGGGCCTTTATAACAGGTGAAAATGTGAGCGGTTCCTTGTCATGGGCAGTGAGCTGCTGCCGAAATTGCATTTAAAAAGGAGCGGCAGTAGAGACATTGTTTTGATTTTCAGCTTTGAAGATCCAGATGGAGAACAGTTCTCAGCCACCTGGATTCTGCTTTCACCCGACGGATGAAGAATTGTTCACCCACTATCTGAAAAGAAAAGTATATGGGCGCCCTCAACCTTGCAGTGTCATTTCAGAGGTCAATCCATACGACTGCGAACCATGGGATTTGCCTGACAACTCATGTCTGAAAGGAAGAAATTTGAAAGGGTTATTTTTTTTTCCAAGCCCCAAAAAGGCGGAATACCCTATTGGACCAAGGAAAGTTCGAGCGACCAAGCTGGGTTACTGAAAGGTCACTCGAAAAAACCGAACTATTGTTGCATCCTCTGAAGTTCTAGGGATTAAGAAGACTTTAGTTTTCTACAGAGGGCGTGTTCGCCATGGAGAAAGAACCAATTGGCAGATGCATGAGTACATTCTTGATTATTGCAACGATAGCAATTCAAATACTGTGCAGCAATCATATGTACTTTGTAAAGTCTTTGAGAAGAACATTAGCAGAAGATGTAAACGATGTTCTGCTTCATCCTTCTTTGACACCCACTTGTCTCCTTTCTATAGAATAGAACAGCTTATCTTGGCTACTATTCCTCTTTCAGAAGATAATCCAGCTCCAAGTATTGTGACAGAGAAGAACATCAAGTTATTATTTGAAATGCAGAAAAAGGTGGATAGAATTCAAGGAAACTACTCTGGATCATTGGTATCTCTAAAGGATATCTGCATGAAGCCGGTTGGTGAGGAGTGTGCTAGTCAAACTGTTTTACAATACTATAAAATGAAACCAGAACTGTTTGATGATTATGAAGGGTCTTCACATGCGTTGTTTTGCTTTGAGCATTACACATCTTCGGAGCCATGCTTGAGTTCATATCATGCTCCTGTTGACCCAAGCACAATATTAGGGGGTTACAAGGGAAGCAACTATTCACAGGCTACTGCATTTGTTATCACATATCCTGTTAATAATGCTGTAGACAAGACAGGACATGAAAATGGAAAAGCGTTAGCATGGGAGAATTCTTTCATTCATTTAGTGAAAGAAGAGCTTATTCCAATGGCAAAGTTGCACAATCTTACTCTTGCATTTTCTGCAGAAAGTTCTGTGCAGGAAGAACTTAAGAGGGAGAGCACTGCTGATGTTGTAACCATATTGATCAGCTACATTGTCATGTTTGCCTACATATCAGTGACACTGGGTGATATTTCACCACACTTTTCACCTCTTTATGTTTCATCGAAGGTGTTACTTGGTTTGTCAGGGGTTCTTGTTGTTGTCCTTTCGGTACTTGGATCTATTGGGCTATTCAGTGCACTTGGAGTGAAGTCCACTTTAATTATTGTTGAAGTTATTCCATTTCTAGTGCTTGCGGTGGGAGTTGACAATATGTGCATCTTAGTGCATGCACTTAAATGCCAGCCAGTCGAATTGGCCTTGGAAGAACGAGTGGGAAACACACTTGCTGAAGTGGGGCCATCTATAACACTTTCAACCCTTTCAGAGGTTGTGGCATTTGCAGTTGGAAGTTTCATCCCTATGCCTGCGTGTCGAGTGTTCTCGATGTTTGCAGCTCTTGCGGTGTTAGTGGACTTCTTACTGCAAGTGACTGCATTTGTTCCTCTTATGACATTTGATTTGATAAGAACAGAAGGAAACAGAGTTGATTGCTTTCCTTGCATTAGAGTTAGTCCATCAACAACTGAACTTGAACATGATAATTTGGGCAAGAGGCACCAAAAACCTGGCCTTTTGGTGTAGTACATGAAGAATATCCATGCACCTGTACTAAGCATACCAGCAGTGAAAGTTGCAGTCCTATTGGTGTTCAGTGGTTTTGCTTTTGCAAGCATTGTATTAACTACAAGGCTTCAACCAAGTTTAGAGCAACAAGTGGTACTTCCAAGAGACTCTTATCTCCAGGGCTATTTCAATAACATATCTGAGTACCTTCGAGTTGTCACTCGAGCTACAAATGACTTCAATATTACACCAAATGGCATGCTTCTAGGGCAGGGTTCAATTCTGAATGATGTTCTTGTAGCCAGATTCATACAGTTATATTTGGAACAGTGAATGGTGTTATTGGTGTCATTGCATCTTTTCCTCAGGAGAAATATCTGTTTCTTGAAAAGTTGCAAGCAAATCCTGTCAAAATGATCAAGGGAGTAAGGTGCTTAAGCCATGAACAGCGGTGATCATTTAGCTATGAAAGGAAGACTGTGTTTTTGAAATTACACAGCAGTTTCGTAGCGCGCTACGAAACTGCTGTAGCTGCATGTTACAATTCAGTTGATCAATTATGATTGACAAAGCGGCAAATCTTTTTGAAAGATTTTGTCATCACACAGGTACATGAAAACGGTGGACAACACATCAAGGACGTGGCAGTCTGCTCTATTTTGGGTAATTAAAGGATAAAGGACATGCTTCTTTGGATTCGAATATTTTGAGGTAAACCAAAGACCAGTAAAACAGGGATAATTTCCTATGTTTCAGGACAATGGAAAACGTGTGACATTGAAGAGCAACATGAAGCATTAAAAGTCCATCACAGCCACCGCCAAAGGGAACCAGATGTCAGAGAATGAAAATGATTGTAGACCAAGGCTGTTATGGAGTTAGAGTCATACTTGATTTAGATCTCTAAAAACTCCAATCAAGACTTTGTTGTATTTATTAGTTAGTTAAAGGGTTAATAGGTGTCATTAGAAGTAGTTTTCAAATTCCCCTCATGCTGGAGGAGGAATCTCGATCAGTTAGAATAAGAACTCTATATATAGCTGAAACAACAATGTAATCAAGGTTGGAAAATTTTATGATACAACGTGTATTTGGCTTATGTAAAGACTCATTTTCAGTAATATAATTTTGACTTTACTTCTCAGAATTCATGAAGGATTTCTTATGTTCAGAATATGTGATCTTGTCCTTTCCATAATTTTTACAGTGGTATAGATGTATAATCACTCAGAATTCACTGAATGTGCTCTGATTTCCTGTATGCATTTATAAACTGTGGTCCCATATGAGTTATGTTCTGAATGTCTAAATGCTGAGTGCCCTGACTTCTATGTAAGGTTGAGTTCACTGTTATATTGAGGTGTTGTTGACTCCATAAGCCCAATGGATAGTTGTTTAATGTATTTCCAGCATTCATATTTTTTATAGTTGTTCTATAAGAGTTAGCCATCTTATCTTTAATCAAAATCATTAATCCTTTAAGGGAGAGCCCTCTCAGGTTGAGGAGGCTAAGCCTCAGCCTAAAGTAGGTCTGAAATAGTTACTTAGAGTCAACCTGACCAGCAGCCTATCAGGATCTGATTTTGAGATAACATTTTGGTGCGTCTGCCGGGAGTCGAAGATTACTCATTCCCGAAATCATGAAGCTGAACTTCTGAAGGTAGCAGGAGCTCAGAAGAATTTCTCAGGCTGCAATCTACCTTGGCGACTCCATTGTTGAAGAATTTGAAATTCATAGATTCATGGTGATTCCACTGGAGTTATGAAGGACCCAAATGCTACCATTCTTATTTCAAGGTATGCATGCATAAATTTTTCAGGAATTCATGGCTTCCCAAATCATTTTCCCAAGGATGCATATTTTCTAAGGAATGGTCCAAAATTCAACGGAGAAGATTTGAGTTTAACTTTGACGCATCTATCTGAGTTCTGTGATTTTATCGAGCTTCTTAGAGTTAAAAATGAAGATGTTTGCATTATGTTGTTCTATGATTCATTTCAAGGGAAATGCAAACAGTGGATTGAAAGCTTTCCTGCCAAATCCATTAAGTCATTTGAAGACTTTTGGTTTATGTTTTTGGAGGAATGGATAGATAGATCAGAGTTGGTGGCAAAATCTCCTTCAATTCAAGGTTTCAAACAATGGAATAATGATCATAGTAATGGAGAAACAGATGAAAATTTTTCTTTGTCCTTGTCCTCGTATCTAAAATCATTTGAGTGTAAGGCAGAGGATAAGATGAAATTTTTGAATGAAGTTGCTAATGACATTGAGAAAGACATTGAAGGTTTACAAGGTCAAATTCAGGCATATAGTCTTCATAATCATGATCATTATTTTCAGAAGCTTTCTATGGCAGAACACAAGGAGAGAGTGTTGCTTCCTTTCTCTTTCACGATTGAGGAAGTGTACACTGTTGTTGAAGATCAGTTTGCACAACCAGAAAGTTACAAGAATCATCAAGCTGATCATGTATTCTGGGATCCTATAGCCAAATATATGGAAGAGTTTTACTCTCCAGTGTTTCAGTTTTTCTATGAAGATCAGAGGCAATTTCAGTGGCAGTGGTCATCGCAATATCATAGTGGCTCTGAACTCCGATGCAGTCAAAAAACTCAAATATCAGATAAGACAAATGATTGGCTACATTGGAAATTTCACATTGATTGAGCTGAAAGAAGTTTGAATTGATAGGGTAGGTAGGTAGGAAAATGCAAATAAGCTCAAGGTTGACTGAGCATTTTTTTTAGTAGATATAGACTTCTCTCTCCTATGGTGATCATCAAGCTCAAGCCTGAGGTGAAGCCCCCAGAATCTTGAAGGGGATGCTTGTCAAGCAAATTTCTGTTTGTCATAAATGGATAAGGCACTGGAGCTGTGAGTTCTTAGTGTACTACAGGAGCACACTATCCCAAGTGGAGCCACTGTTATCACTTAAGAATTCTAATTTCAAAACCGCTCACATTAGTTTGATGGTAAAAAATTCGGTGCTAGTCTAAATTTGATTTTTGTTTTTAGAGTCTTGAGTCAACTATGTATTCTCATTCATCACCGGTCATTCTCATTCATCCCTGTCTCATAGCCATGTGCCAGTTTTGTTCAAAAGTTACTATGTGTCACAAATATCTTTAGGTTATTTCGTACCCCATAAGTCAGTTTTAGGTGTTTTCGCAGCGCAACATGTTTCATGTGATTTCGTAGCGCAGAAACCCGGTCTAGGTGATTTTGTGCTGATCCATAGCAAATCTCACCCAGTTGTCACACTTATCAGAATCCGCTGTGTTTTAGGTCATAGGTGTCTTGGTACTGGCACATGTTGTAGTTGTTGCTAAGAAGGAGACAAAGGGTTATGTTTACGATCTGAATGCATTTAATGGAAAGCTGCTTGCTGGCATCAATCAAAATATTCAGTTATGTTGACACGAATAGTCCAGTGGGTTCGATTATCTGTTTTATTTCAATGTGGTATTGTGAGCTGTTCATGAAACACAATTAGAAAAACAACTCAGTTGATGTTGCTGGGCGCTAGGGCCTTTATAACAGGTGAAAATGTGAGCGGTTCCTTGTCATGGGCAGTGAGCTGCTGCCGAAATTGCATTTAAAAAGGAGCGACAGTAGAGGCATTGTTTTGATTTTCAGCTTTGAAGATTCAGATGGAGAACAGTTCTCAGCCACCTGGATTTTGTTTTCACCCGACGGATGAAGAATTGTTCACCCACTATCTGAAAAGAAAATTATATGGGCGCCCTCAACCTTGCAGTGTCATTTCAGAGGTCAATCCATACGACTGCGAACCATGGGATTTGCCTGACAACTCATGTCTGAAAGGAAGAAATTTGAAAGGGTTATTTTTTTTTCCAAGCCCCAAAAAGGCAGAATACCCTATTGGACCAAGGAAAGTTCGAGCGACCAAGCTGGGTTACTGAAAGGTCACTCAAAAAAAACCAAACTATTGTTGCATCCTCTGAAGTTCTAGGGATTAAGAAGACTTTAGTTTTCTACAGAGGGCGTGTTCGCCATGGAGAAAGAACCAATTGGCAGATGCATGAGTACATTCTTGATTATTGCAACGATAGCAATTCAAATACTGTGCAACAATCATATGTACTTTGTAAAGTCTTTGAGAAGAACATTAGCAGAAGATGTAAACGCTGTTCTGCTTCATCCTTCTTTGACACCCACTTGTCTCCTTTCTATAGAATAGAACAGCTTATCTTGGCTACTATTCCTCTTTCAGAAGATAATCCAGCTCCAAGTATTGTGACAGAGAAGAACATCAAGTTATTATTTGAAATGCAGAAAAAGGTGGATAGAATTCAAGGAAACTACTCTGGATCATTGGTATCTCTACAGGATATCTGCATGAAGTCGGTTGGTGAGGAGTGTGCTAGTCAAACTGCTTTACAATACTATAAAATGAAACCAGAACTGTTTGATGATTATGAAGGGTCTTCACATGTGTTGTTTTGCTTTGAGCATTACACATCTTCGGAGCCATGCTTGAGTTCATATCATGCTCCTGTTGACCCAAGCACAATATTAGGGGGTTACAAGGGAAGCAACTATTCACAGGCTACTGCATTTGTTATCACATATCCTGTTAATAATGCTGTAGACAAGACAGGACATGAAAATGGAAAAGCGTTAGCATGGGAGAATTCTTTCATTCATTTAGTGAAAGAAGAGCTTATTCCAATGGCAAAGTTGCACAATATTACTCTTGCATTTTCTGCAGAAAGTTCTGTGCAGGAAGAACTTAAGAGGGAGAGCACTGCTGATGTTGTAACCATATTGATCAGCTACATTGTCATGTTTGCCTACATATCAGTGACACTGGGTGATATTTCACCACACTTTTCACCTCTTTATGTTTCATCGAAGGTGTTACTTGGTTTGTCAGGGGTTCTTGTTGTTGTCCTTTCGGTACTTGGATCTATTGGGCTATTCAGTGCACTTGGAGTGAAGTCCACTTTAATTATTGTTGAAGTTATTCCATTTCTAGTGCTTGCGGTGGGAGTTGACAATATGTGCATCTTAGTGCATGCACTTAAACGCCAGCCAGTCGAATTGGCCTTGGAAGAACGAGTGGGAAACACACTTGCTGAAGTGGGGCCATCTATAACACTTTCAACCCTTTCAGAGGTTGTGGCATTTGCAGTTGGAAGTTTCATCCCTATGCCTGCGTGTCGAGTGTTCTCGATATTTGCAGCTCTTGTGGTGTTAGTGGACTTCTTACTGCAAGTGACTGCATTTGTTCCTCTTATGACATTTGATTTGATAAGAACAGAAGGAAACAGAGTTGATTGCTTTCCTTGCATTAGAGTTAGTCCATCAACAACTGAACTTGAACATGATAATTTGGGCAGGAGGCACCAAAAACCTGGCCTTTTGGTGCAGTACATGAAGAATATCCATGCACCTGTACTAAGCATACCAGCAGTGAAAGTTGCAGTCCTATTGGTGTTCAGTGGTTTTGCTTTTGCAAGCATTGCATTAACTACAAGGCTTCAACCAGGTTTAGAGCAACAAGTGGTACTTCCAAGAGACTCTTATCTCCAGGGCTACAAATGACTTCAATATTACACCAAATGGCATGCTTCTAGGGCAGGGTTCAGTTCTGAATGATGTTCTTGTAGCCAGATTCATACAGTTATATTTGGAACAGTGAATGGTGTTATTGGTGTCATTGCATCTTTTCCTCAGGAGAAATATCTGTTTCTTGAAAAGTTGCAAGCAAATCTTGTCAAAATGATCAAGGGAGTAAGGTGCTTAAGCCATGAACAGCGGCGATCATTTAGCTATGAAAGGAAGACTGTGTTTTTGAAATTACACAGCAGTTTCGTAGCGCGCTACGAAACTGTTGTAGCTGCATGTTACAATTCAGTTGATCAATTATGATTGACAAAGCGGCAAATCTTTTTGAAAGATTTTGTCATCACACAGGTACATGAAAACGGTGGACAACACATCAAGGACGTGGCAGTCTGCTCTATTTTGGGTAATTAAAGGATAAAGGACATGCTTCTTTGGATTCGAATATTTTGAGGTAAACCAAAGACCAGTAAAACAGGGATAATTTCCTATGTTTCAGGACAATGGAAAACGTGTGACATTGAAGAGCAACATGAAGCATTAAAAGTCCATCACAGCCACCGCCAAAGGGAACCAGATGTCAGAGAACGAAAATGATTGTAGACCAAGGTTGTTATGGAGTTAGAGTCATACTTGATTTAGATCTCTAAAAACTCCAGTCAACACTTTGTTGTATTTATTAGTTAGTTAAAGGGTTAATAGGTGTCATTAGAAGTAGTTTTCGAATTCCCCTCATGCTGGAGGAGGAATCTCGATCAGTTAGAATAAGAACTCTATATATATCTGAAACATCAATGTAATCAAGGTTGGAAAATTTTATGATACAGCGTGTATTTGGCTTATGTAAAGACTCATTTTTAGTAATATAATTTTGACTTTACTTCTCAGGATTCATGAAGGATTTCTTATGTTCAGAATATGTGATCTTATCCTTTCCATAATTTTTATAGTGGTATAGATGTATAATCACTCAGAATTCACTGAATGTGCTCTGATTTCCTGTATGCATTTATAAATTGTGGTCCCATATGAGTTATGTTCTAAATGTCTAAATGCTGAGTGCCCTGACTTCTATGTAAGGTTGAGTTCACTGTTATATTGAGGTGTTGTTGACTCCATAAGCCCAATGGATAGTTGTTTAATGTATTTCTAGCATTCATATTTTTTATAGTTGTTCTATAAGAGTTAGCCATCTTATCTTTAATCAAAATCATTAATCCTTTAAGAGAGAGCCCTCTCAGGTTGAGGAGGCTAAGCCTCAGCCTAAAGTAGGTCTAAAATAGTTACTTAGAGTCAACCTGACCAACAGCCTATCAGGATCTAATTTTGAGATAACACCCGGCATCAAAGACAAAGTTTAAAAAGCATTTTTGGCTTCTATCCAAGTGGCCAAATGAAGGCGAACAGCCACCCAAAAAATCTACGTTCATGTTTGCTTTTTTCTAATTGGTCCTCACAGAAAATTAAATGTAACTACTGATGGTTGGCTCTTCATCTCCTGGGTGGATCGAATTTCTCATGGCAAAGCTTATTTATTGTATTGAGAGTCATGTTGTAAAGGGTTAGAGTTTCTGGGAAGCTGCGGGAGAGAAACTCAGTTACTCACTGTACATTTTGACATAGAATTAATGAAAGGTTGCAGCTCTGGTTCTTGAGATTCTTGTGGCGTGAGTTTAGCAAATGTATTTTCTTTCTGTTTCATATGTATGTCGTTATGTTTCACAGTTCATTCATATTCATTTCTAGTGAAAGCTTCTAAGTAAGAAAAGGTAGAATTCAGTTTTTGCTGCTCTGCCTTGGGAAAGTTTTCACGTTCTATGTTTTCTTCTGTTGAAAAGGATTCATTTATTTATGCCCTTTTCACCCTCTCAAACAATCTCTCCATTTCATGTTATTTCAAATTTAATTGCTAGACTTTCAGCCTGTCTTGCCTTACGAAATAATTTGCGTCTTTGAGTTAAATTCTCTGCTCATGTTGTTCCTTGGTCCCATACATCCTAGAAAACTCAGTCATTCATCAAAATATTTCTTTCATATTTATTTACCTAGCCTAAAATCAGTATCCATTCTAAGTCATCCTCAGACCCTATTTGCTTATTCTTCACTGAGCGTGACCCGGAGAGAGCCCTCTCCTGTTCTGGTAGGGCTAGCTACTAGACTGAGCGTGGTTTGTGGTTACCCTGAATTTCGCCTTCCTTCATCCTAAGGCAGATTTAGGTGCTAACAGGGCTGAAACATGCAATAATTAAATTGGTCATAGTTCTACTTAATAAGTTGGTATTCAATAAAAGAAAACAAACTTTAAGAATTGCGTCAGTTAATGAATCCTAACTGGATGGAAAAGTTAAATCATGAGAATCCATTATTCTATGAAACTTGCTTCAACAATTCAACCCCAGGGAAGCAGCTTACATAATGCCATTTCAAGGTCAAAATCATCACAGTTTTCATTTCTCGACTGATTTGAATGGAAAAGATCATGAGAAAGAGCGTGGAAGCTGGCAGGAATGTCAAACAGCTACTCTCCTAGCAGATGAGGCCGAGAAGAAATTCGCAATAAGGTTCATATTGGTGTCTGATATCATGCTCTTTTGCTTCTGCTATAGATTTGTTTTTTCCCTTAAACACAGTTCTCCAGTAAGTGGCTTCCTCAAAGACTCAAATGCAATCCAGCTGACCATGTCTCCAATCACCAGATCAAACCAAACTTTTAGCTCCTCACAGCCACCAACCAAGAAGCTAATCAACAGTTGAGCACTGTGGCTTTTGAGCTCAAAATTTTACTCTCCACTCCTAAAGAGCATCTGACACAGTTCAGCTGGAAGCTGAAATCTTAATCTCTGCAGCTAAGTTGAACTTCTGTTCAAACATACAGAAGAATGCCCATGAAATGTTGGTCACTGTAGCTCAAACCATTCACAGCAGAGTTTTCAATGTTCAGCCACTAGTAGTGACAGGATAGAACTCTGAAACTTAGCATTGATAAAAGGGTTTTCGGGACTCTCCATAAGAACAGGAAGAAATCTCTCCACTCTTGGTAGATGATTTGTCAGATCTCAACATAGGTGGAATCAATTTGCAAGCATGCAGAGAAGAATCTGAACCGACTGTGCTCTTCACTTCAGCATTATATGAAGAAACTTTCTTCTGCAATTGAAGATCATCATATGAGGGTCTTATCTTTGGAGCACTGGACGAGCGTATTTTAGCCTTGGCAGACTCTGTAGAGTTCATGTAATTAGGCCTTCCCACACTCTCATCTGATGTCTGCAGAGTATTTCCATATTTTGGAGTACATGATACCCTTGAGATTGTTGTGCTCTCATCAGATTGGATATCAGAGCTAGGGTTTGAAGATGATCTACCAGTAGGATGACTGGAAACCGTTGAAGGTGGTTTTGCAGCAACACGAACCCTAATATTGCATGAAAAATTTAATTTAAGAAAGAAACAGGAAAAGATCATGAGAAAGAGCGTGGAAGCTGGCAGGAATGTCAAACAACGACTCTCCTAGTAGATGAGGCCGAGAAGAAATTCGCAATAAAGCTCATATTGGTGTCTGATAGAGGTCGCTGAACCCTATGCATCTGATTAATAGCCTAAATGCTTTTCATATTGGTGTCTGATAGAGGTCGTTGAACCCTATGTATCTGATTAATAGCCTAAATGCTTCTGGTCACAAGAACTTTTTTGGTCTGAGATGTCTCAGGGCAAAACTACCAACAATCCTCCTCCTGGCCCTCCACATCCTCCTGGCACTCCTCCTCCTGCACAAAAATCCACCTTGCGCGGCCCTCTTCATCCTCCTGGCCATCCAAAAAGCTCGTGCAGCAAAGCCATTCGCCCTCGGCCCTTGTCTGCAGCGAACGGGCTATCTGTGTGCGCACGACGGACCGGGTGGGTAGACGGACGAGCTGGGCTGTGTTAAATTAATTTTTTAACTAATAACTGTTTTTAATGTTTTCTTTGGACAATAGATAATTGTTGAATTGTCTAACAATAGATCTGATGGTTAAGATTAGGACAGAAAGGTATTTAGGGGAGTTCATTTCAGAGGGAAACGCCTTACGGCGTAAATATTTAATGCATTAACATCAAGCGTTTTTCCAAATAACTGAACCATTTAGCTTGTGCATTTGTGGCTTTGCATAGGCTAGTTGGTGTCGGGTTGCTTGAATTGAATCCAATGCCTCGAGCTCCTCACTAGGCGTCATGGGTACAATGGTAGATGTGCGGCACAGACCATGAAAAAATTCAGATGTAACACAGTTATTGATGATCGATATAACGCTGCAGAAGTTTTTAGACTAAACAATTCTGATAACAAATGGCAATGTCTGTCTCTATAAACATAGATGGATAAGTGGGCCCAAACAACCACGTAAGCAGGTTAAATGATTTTGCAATTGGGATAAGGGTTGCTATGTTTTAGATGGAGATCTAGAAACTAATAGTGGTGTAGAAAGATCTAGAATCTTGCATGAATTTGGCTTCACACTTCACACTTCGAAACCGAAAAAGGCTATTTCAAAGCCCAAGAGAGGTGTAGTCGCAAAAACAGTGAAAGAGCACCCCATGCCAAGAAGGGTATAGTCGCAAAAAGAGTTGCAGAGCACTCCTAGCCCAAGAAGAAGTCGATGTCCAAGGGAAAAATTATTGATATAAATGAAAACTACCATTGGTGGAAGCGGTCAGTGAAGCAACTTAAATCAAAGAAGTTGGTCGACAGTGCATGCGTAAATTTACCAAATCTTTGGTTCTATTTTGTTTTTGGAAACATAAATTTTGGGTAGCAAGAGGGTTGCACATGCTATGTTAGAGAAATTGAAATATTTCTACTCTACAATTCACCCAATATATTTTAGTTTATAGTATTTTAACCAAAAAATTCGAGTCTTATATCTTTACATTAAAGTCTAAGGTTTTACTTGAATGTTTAAGGTTTTAATTGAAATCACAAATCTTCGAAAAATCACAACTTTAACTATATAAAGATAATTTTTCGAATTCTCAAAAACTTCAAACAATGTGATTTGATTTATCATAATTATGTTGATAAATAAATCAAAATTCCAATAAATGTTTCATAGCAATAACAATTCTTCAAAATTATAACAATGATTTCACAATACTAAAATTCTAATATACCTAAAATCATAGCCATATCAATAAATAAAAAACTCTAATATAAATTCTTCGTAACAACAACAATTCTTCGAAATTATAAGAATGCCCTTGCCCTTTTAATAGCATTATTATTTATTCAATCTATGGAAATCTCTTTATTTATCAAAGAGTTTTGTTGATTTCACCACACAATTGAAACTGCACAAAACTTATCCAATAGAATATCTAGGACAATTTATATATCAACACATAAAGATGGAAGCAAATCTATTTTGAAAGCCATATTTCCAATCCTCTCCACCACCTTATAGGGGTAGTGGAAACATTTCGTACAAAATTTTAGTGAGTTTTGCTTTGTGTGATGGAGATTGAGTAGTGGATGGGGATGATAAAAGATGTGCATCCAATTAATGTTTCAAACTAGTGAGAGGAATACTACCATGAGAAAACAAAGCATCTAATTATTGAACATTGAAGCATGTTGTCTCTACCTACCCTATGATCAAAAATTGGTTTTTTTTAGGAGATTAAAAGACAACATTATGATACGTGAGAGTTATTTTCTCTTAAAGTTTATATTGAAATGGTGAAAATCCCAAATTCCATGAAAACCAATCATATAATAATTATGAAATAAAAATAGTAATAGAATCTGTTTTAAGGTATACACCTATCACTTATTAGAACCAACCAAGATCCATGTAACTCTACCAAGCCCCCAGAGGGATCAAATCTCTTTTCAATCTTAAAAACTGTTTGCATTTCAAGAAATATGATCCCTCTCCACAGTTGGTAGATCTAGAGTTAGATGGAACCAGGTTGGTTTAATTATTAATTATTAATTATAAAGAATTATATTTATAAATATAATTATTAATTCAATGTTTTTAATCTTATTTTTACCAAGTCAAAATGTTAAAGATTACAACATCTTTACCATACTCAGATCAACTATTTACATAAGAGTTAAGTTTACTTATGAACCTCAAACATAAATATTTTTTTTAATAAAAAGTGAATCGGTTGTGGGGAAAACTTGGATAAAATATATTATTACAATTTTTTTAGAAAGGCAGCCATGGTTCACGGTCACTTGGCCGCTACGTCCACGGGAAGTAGCCCACACATATCCGTCACTTGGCCACTAAGTCCATGGGAAGTAGACCACACAGATCCGTCACTTGGCTACTAAGTCCACGGGAAGTAGCCCACACAGGTCCGCCAATTGGCCGCTACGTCCACGGGAAGTAGCCCACACAGATTGTAGAAATTTTGAATAATAAACACATATTCAATAGAGATTATCCCGATTATACACTATTGCGGAATACATGCATAATACATAACCTCCTCTACGTTGATCATCAATTTAGCAGCATCAAAAACAATGAAACATCAATGGCATGCACACATTAACGCAATATGTAACCCAGGGAAAGCTTACAGCTGAAAACCCCACACTATCTGTATATTAATGATTGAGAACATGTAACAATACATAGTAAAATACTCCTCACAAGTACTCAGTACTATCTCCACCTGTTACACACAAAACTAGCTCAGATCTGAACAAGTCACAGGTTCAAATCTCCTCCGCTGCTTCGCCTGCCTCCACTGCACAACCCTGCAAGAGAATGAATGATGAATGGCTGATCCAAACTCCTATTTACCCTGTGAAAATCACTCACACTGGAAATCATGTGAGAATGGGCTATTCTACTGGGAATATGTTGTGCAATTATCATGGGCATACTCAATACATTGCTTGTGCAAGATCTCATGCACAACTATAGTCACAACTGATAGCAATCTCAACCTCTAACACCTGTCTCCACTGAACTGTACATGCACTGAGTTAACTGATGTATTCTTCAGTTGCATTATGAGTTAATAATTAGTGTGAATTAATTTAATCAATTAATTCACATCACTCATCAGTAGTCTATTTGTAGTTAGACTAATTACAACTAGTTTAACCAAGTCAAACTGAACACAACTCCGTCAACTCTACATCCAACTCCACAGAACTCAACCACATGAGTTCTAACTGATGTCATGCATGCAATAGCTCAACTGACTCACAAGAAAAGCGTATTTCCTTCTGACAGCTGCATGTGCCACATCTGTAGCTCAAACTGAAGTTCTCCAAGAGGATAAGATAAAGTTTATAGTCTAAATATTATTATGAGACAATAATATTTGACTTTTCTATTTTTGACTAGCAGTCTAAAAATAGACTTTGATCACTCCTGATGTGATCCAAAAATAGAAGTCCATCTATTTTTCCCAACATGACCAATCATCCATAAACAGCATCTTGCAACTCATAGACCATGATCGATATGTCTAAAAATAGACATTGCGCCAAAATTTGCCTGCGGGCCCACTTAGTGAAGGCAACTCCTTTTCACTAAGCTCCATCATCTTGTTGCATTTTCAACACTCCCTCTCAACAAGATATGGATTATCTGCAACCCCTATCCTGCCTCTGGAATGTTCTGCATGCAACAAATTTTCCCAGTCCACTTGCTCCAACAACACTTGGAACAAAAACACTCCCAACTGACCACTCTGTTGGGATAGGAACATACTCTGATTCTGAAGCTCTACCTGCTATTGATAAGTGCTCCCTCTCTGACATTTGTGCTACGACGACATCTCCATGCATCTCACACCATTGCACACCTCTCTGTGCCACCTAGCACTGTGCAAAACACTTGTGCCTCTCGCATTGCTGCAGCCTGCTAGCTATGAGCTGTCTTGGGATTCCCTACATTGTCGCTCTCTCTGCCGCTCCATCCGCATCTATCTCTACCCAATCAGTCAGTTCCTGCTACTCCACATCGGGGCTCCTGTAGCAAGGTCTCATCCAAGAGGTTGGGTACCTCAAGGATCCTGCCCCTCCTCCTTGGGACGATCAATCCACATCACCCCACCTCCTACCTGGAGGTATGGCTGCATGTGATCCCTTAGCCCACCTGGCTCGAAGTTTCCCCCTACTGGAGGTCTCTGCATGAGTAGATGTCTCTACTTGATCTCCTCTCAGCTTCCCTTGTTGTGGCTGCTCCACAACCTCCTGAAGCTGCTGCACCAATCGTGGCTCCTCCACAATCGTCTGAGGATTCTTTTGGCTTTGCATGTTAAGAGGTAATATATGCTCCCTCTCAACCACCAAGTCTCCATTAGTTGCCTCACTACTCAAGGCTTTGCATGCATCTTGAACCTTAAGAGCATACAGGTTCTTGACTCATGAACCAATCTGCTTCACCTGTCTAGTGATGATGTGTCTAAGGAAAACCTTTCCCTTACTGAAGACTACATCATAGCCTTTGTCTTCCAGCATCGCGATCGACACCAAGTTTCTCTTCAGTCCTGGTACATACTTGACATCGGTCAAGGTAAGGCGAGCTCCATGCTCCCTCTGAAAAATAATCGTGCCTACACCTAAGACACTATACTTCTCACCATTACCCATCGCTATGAGTATCTGGAGATCTTTCTCCTCCAAAGTACTGAACAAACTTTTGTCACCGGTCATGTGGAAAGAAGCTCCACTGTCAAAAAACCAACCACTTCCCATCATGGATGAAACCATGCATGCAAAAAGTGTGAAATCCAACTCAAACTGTGAAGCAAGTGCCTCACCTTTAGATCCTTCCCCGGATCCCTTCTTGGATTTCTTCTTTGGGCAATTAGTAGCATAATGGCCCAACTCATGACAACGAAAGCATCTCACCTTCAACTTGTCAACCTTCTTCCCATCATTGGAAGAACTGGATTCAGAAAGAGAACCCTTCTCCTTCCCCTTCTTTGCTTTGGTAGCCAAAGCACAATTTTCTTCATCAAATGCCTTTGATGAAGATCCGTCCCTGGTATTCCGCCTGATCTCCTCTTGCACAAGATCCGACCAAAGTCTCCCCCATCCTGCCAATTTCTCCCAACCATTGACAGAGTCCTGTTAGGAATGCCAACTCTTCGGAAGACCAAGGAGAGCCAAGCTCACCAAGTCCTCATCATCGACAGTCACCCCCACACTTCCCAGCTCATCCCGGCATTAGGTGAACTTCGTGAGATACCTGGGCATACTGTCTCCATTCTCACACTTGATGTTTTTGAGTTTATCCTTGAGCGCCATTCCACCAGCTCAAAACTCAACCGCTTCTGATCTAAAATTCATGAGAACAAAGTATTTCTTGTACAGAGATCGACTGTATGGGCATTCACCGGATATCTCACCTTCCAAAAAGAAGGATGAATCCAGAGGCTACCTGGCCCGATTACAGACTCTGCCTGAAGAAATAAATTGTAAACACTTTCTGAATAGTAGATTTGATGATCAATCCTCGCTTTGATATCCTGTAGAACTTTTCCTACAAATAAAAGCGCTTTGATACCATGTAGAAATTTTGAATAATAAACACATATTCAACAAAGATTATCCCAATTATACACTATTGCGGAATACATGCATAATACATAACCTCCTCTACGTTGATCATCAATTTAGCAGCATAAAAAACAATGAAACATCAATCGCATGCACACATTAACACAGTATGTAACCCGGGGAAAGCTTACAGCTAAAAACCCCACACTATCTGTATATTAATGATTGAGAACATGTAACAATACATAGTATAATACTCCTTGCAAGTACTCAGTACTATCTCCACCTGTTACACACAAAACTAGCTCAGATCCGAACAAGTCATAGGTTCAAATCTCCTCCGCTGCTTTGCCTGCCTCCACTGCACAACCCTGCAAGAGAATGAATGATGAATGGCTGATCCAAACTCCTATTTACCTTGTGAAAATCACTCACACTGGAAATCAAGTGAGCATGGGCTATTCTACTGGGCATATGTTGTGCAATTATCATGGGCATACTCAATACATTGCTTGTGCAAGATCTCATGCACAACTATAGTCACAACTAATAGCAATCTCAACCTCTAACACCTGTCTCCACTGAACTGTACATGCACTGAGTTAACTGATGTATCCTTCAGTTGCATTATGAGTTAATAATTAGTGAATTAATTTAATCAATTAATTCACATCACTCATCGCTAATCTATTTGTAGTTAGACTAATTACAACTAGTTTAACCAAGTCAAACTGAACACAACTCCATCAACTCTACATCCAACTCCACAGAACTCAACCACATGAGTTCTAACTGATGTCATGCATGCAATAGCTCAACTGACTCACAAGAAAAGCGTATTTCCTTCTAACAGCTGCATGTGCCACATCTGTAGCTCAAACTGAAGTGCTCCAAGAGGATAAGATAAATTTTATAGTCTAAATATTATTATGAGACAATAATATTTGACTTTTCTATTTTTGACTAGCAGTCTAAAAATAGACTCTGATCACTCCTGCTGTGATCCAAAAATAGAAGTCCATATATTTTTCCCAACATGACCAATCATCCATAAACAACATCCTGCAACTCATAGACCATGATCCATATGTCTAAAAATAGACATAGTCTAAAAATAGACTTTGCACCAAAATTGTGCCTGCATCTCCAGGATTTTAGCCATTTTTTCAGGCCTAGAGCCTAGGTTATTGCCCAACACTTAATGACACTTCTAGAAAAGAAATATGACAGCAGAACAATGATACAATTGCAAATATTTGAACAAGGGCTTGACAGGACTCCTATTAGCCATGACAAGAATTTCGTCAAACATGTCACAAATATGTAATCTACAGGTTTAAACAACCGATCTGAGCATAGGGGTCTCATACTCATTTGAGAATCCCTAAGAAGCATTGATGCCTCAACAAATTAGTTGTAGTTTCATCCATTAGGCCATAGATACATTTTTTATTTGTTTGCAAGTAAAAACATGATGAGAGCCATACATCATTGTCATAATACATGTTCATAACTAGCATACTAGCAACAACAATACCAAGGAAATAACAACCATATAATCCACATATAAACCAATATAATACTCATGAAATAATAAGGAGAAATAACATCATATTAATGATGGAAAGGCCTACCAGTTGTGGGACTTCCACGAACCACCCGACCATAGACATATCTGAGCCAAATCTCTCTTCATCTAGTCACCCCCATGCCATATTCCAAGCATGAATGTGGGATCTCATAACACATCAATTAATTAACATCTAGGGATTCCAGAGGCCAAACCAAATCAACCCATCAAACAATGATTCCACCTCACTATCAGACATCACAAAACCATCATCAGATCTGTCTCTACCCAAGCCTTCTAGGACTCCAAATTATTTGTTCCAACAAAGGCTCTAGGACTAGTAACTTAAGCCATAGCTGCCACTAGGCTTCAGAGCGTTTGCTAACCAAGGCTCCAGGACTAGTAACTCTACCCACCAAGGGCTCTAGAGCATTTGTCCAACCAAGGCTCCATGAACTAGATGACCAATAAACCACCTACATATTCCATGTATTCCAAAACTAGTGAGGAAAACATACATGCAACTTAGTATTTGCAAGAAAAACCAATTGTAGTTGTTAATCCCAATGTCCTCTTGTGCTTTCTTGCTCTTCCTTTACATTTTTGCTCCAAAACTCCAAGTATGCAACACTCCTCCAAGAGTGCTCCAAGAAAATTCTAAATGTCCAAGAGTATGAGAGAGAGAATAGAGAGAGAGATCCAAAACTAAACTGACAAAAGTCTGTGAACTGATCCTCATAAGCCTTTTTTCTTAACGAGGCCTCTATTTTCTTCATTTTCCATTATTTTCCTTCAGTTTCCTCCTCACATTCAACCTGTAACCTTTCACCTCTCTTTTCTCCTAATTTCCATTATTTTCATAAATAAATGTGCCAAAATGCCATTTTTCCTTTCCAAAACCTTTGTCATTGCCTTTGCCAAATTCCTCAACCATTAATTAAACACTAATGATCCCCGTCACTATGCTTTTGCCCAATGTTCAACTTGGAATAAGTGTCCCATCAACTGTGGTTATTATTTTGCCTTTATTAACTTTTAATACATGGTTTTTTCACTATGGTTGTTACAAAACCCTCCCCCTTGGGGGAACACCATCCTTGGTGTTCAACAACACCTACAACCAACAAGGTTGTTGTAAGCAATACATACTGCCCATGGAATTTTATAAGTCATATCGTTGTAGTATTTACAATGATCATCCTGCTGAGAAGAAAACTAACATGACAAAATAACAAGTATAACATCATAATGACATTACACCCATACCGCTTATTGTATATTTATAACATAGCTCATGGCAGTATTTACATCCATATACATATGTACATATACTAAACATCACCACAACATGTACCAAAAACATATACCAAAGACATATACCAAAATATCAACTCAACCAACAAATAAGGAAGGATACATAGCCCACATATGATCCTCCATGTCCCATGTAGCTTCATCGGGCCCAAAGTGCTTACATTGCACTTTAACTTGCTCGATTTTTTAGTTTCGAAGCATGAGCATCTTTCTCTACAAAATGCACTGTGGTTCTGGTTGGAATTCTCCTCCTAGCTCCACCTGCAATACATACCACTCAATCACGTGATTAACATCTTTACCATACTTCTTAAGCAATGACACTTGGAAAACTTTGTGTGATTTTCATCAATTCCACTTCCTTAAAGTCACCTAGGAGGTCGAATCTAATCATAATAGCATCTCGTCTCATGTTTTACCCCGGTTTGCATGGTTGCTTGGGTAGATGTGGGTGGGGGGTGTTATAGAGTGGTATCAGAGCATGGTTCAACTATCATACTAGATGGGTGGTGTGTGTTGTTCATGCATGCATGTTAGTTTCATATGTGTCTCTTACACTTGAATACCATGTGCTTTTTGCATTTTCTTGATGATTAATTATGGTTGTAGTAAGGTTATCATGGAGAATTTGATATTTATTTTGTGAAATGAATTTGTCATGAGTATGTGACTGACTGTATATGGATTTTATATTGCCTACTTACATCCTTGTATGTTATGTTACATTCCGGAGATATTTTGATTACATGTATCAATCTTGTAGGTTGATTACAAGAATTGATCGCTTATGTTCGACTACATACATTTATGCGTAGGTGTAGTTGATTTGGCATTGCTTACACATATTGTTGTTACATGTGGAAATGTATACAATGGAGTAATGGTTGTTGTCATGCATGAGGTCATGATTTGTGTAGCTGATATGGTCATGCATTGATGACTGGACTCTAGCTAGAATGGTGTGTATATGGTTTTGCACTCATGTGTTATATGTCTATATGCAGTTATTATGCATGTATGGTCTTGGTTATAGTTTTAATGTAGAACAAACATACCTTTTGAAGTCATTGTATGAAATTTAGGTCATCATGGTGCTATTGGTATGTTATGATGCTAATGTGTTGAATAAGGTAAAGTAGGAGATGCAGATCATCAAAGTCAAGTTGCAGCATTGGACTTTGGGGTAAGAGCATATCATCATACATGTATTGTATGTTTGGCATGCAGGTATATAAGTCAATGATTGTTATCTACATTATGTTTATATACATTAGGTTTATGTACATGTTTTGGTTTACATTCATGATGGATGTTAGTTGATTAATATAGTCATAGGTACATGAGTGAGATAGTCAAGAATGATAGCAATGTGTGGTTGTAAGCATTGCTATTGTTGGTTAGGTTAGATAACTTGATGATTATGTTATATGATATGTTGTCGATGAGCATGTTATATATTAAATTGTTGTTGCTATATGACATTTAGCTTGATGATTAGGTTTTATGTTGTTGATGAGCATGATATATAGATTATTGTTGTTATGCTCTATTAACTTGATGATTAGGGTTATTTCGTTGAGAGCTTGATGTTGTAATTTGGATTGGTCACATGTGTGATGCTTATGTTCATTGCATTGAAGATCTTGATGGAATTTGTATCATGCTAAATTGGATTGAGCTATGCATATGGTTAGGGTTACGACATTCATGTATGAGTCGACTTATTGTGTTGCATTGTGTGTTACTAATCTAGATTGATCGTACATATGTGATTGCTATGCATAAATGATAAATTCTTATGATTTTATGTTTTGAACATGTTAGTTAGTTAATGTTATGGATATTGTGATCTTATTTATGTTTGAGTTGACATGTTGTAAAGTTATATCTTGCTAACTAGATTGATTGTGTAGACAAGATAGCCTCCCCTGAGGTACATTAAGGTATGAGTTTTCTTATTTCGTATATTTGGTGCTTGATTGTTTGATTATGTCATCTACTTGGTGTTCAAATGTTTGGTTTCTATTACGCTAACTGTTGATTCATTTAACATGGTATGCTTGCAAGTTGGTTTAATGTTTCATGAATTGCATAATATGAGTATGTGTTCAAATGATTTTATTTTAAGATGATTGTACTAACATATATGTCTTGAGACAATTGATATGTATTTGAATATAGCTGATAATTGTAGCATGATGTCTAATGGCTATGAGTTGACTATGGATTATGAAATGATTGTTTGTAAGGTTGATTTCAAATTCATAGATATGATTGTCTTGATATTTGAAACATGTGGTTGACATGTGTGAGCAGTTGCAGGAAACATGCTTGGTATTAGCCTGACAAGGTAATATTTGATGTGATTACATAACTAATAGTTGGGTGATGTGACAGTGCATAGTAAGCCTCGACTGCAGCAAGGAATAGGTCAAAGAAAGGAATTGGGAAAGGATTCCTTTGGTTATGCTTGGAAACCCTAATTATAAACAAATGATTTCTTTGCCTACAGGAAGTCTTCTTAACTTAATCTTGTCTGACATTATGAGGATACATGCTATATGCATGAACATGTACCTGACAGGTATATTAGCTAGTCTTTAGTTACAGGTGGATCTGTCAAAGGATTGGAGTCCCTTGAGAGATAGTGTGGATGTGTTCAGTTGCAAGAAACATGCTTGGCACAAAAAGATGAGGTAACTAGTGTATTGTTATGTTTAGTTATGCACTAAAATTTATGTTAATAACAACTGATGCAGGGAGTTGCATGGCAAGAGAGATTGCCATGAAATCTTGAAGAAATCTCAGGTTGAGATTTGCTTGGGAACCATGGGGATTGAGTTATGGTGTCTATTGTTAGTCTTGTGCTTTTGGTCTTTTTCAATCATTGCGCTTGATTTGCAATTTTGATTGTGTTTGGTGCATAGCTATGCCACTTTTCTGCGGTGTCGTATTGGTTTTGGTTTTCATGATCTTATTCTTGTTTGTTTCTTGAATTTCCTTTTGTGTTTTGAGTCTTCAGAATTGGCTGGAAAAGAGGAAAGTTTATGGAGGATACATGCTATATTCATGAACATGTACTTGACAGGTATATTGGCTAGTCTTTAGTTATAGGTGGATTTGTCAAAGGATTGGAGTCCCTTGAGAGATGGTGTGGATGTGTTCAGTTGCAAGCAACGTGCTTGGCCCAACAAGATGAGGTAACTGGTGTATTTTTATGTTTATTTATGCACTAAAAGTTATGTGTTAATAACAACTAATGCAAGGAGTTGCATGGCAAGAGAGATTGCCATGAAACCTTGAAGAAGGCTCGGGTTGAGATTTCCTTGGGAACCACAGGGATTGAGTCATGGTGTCAATTGTTAGTCTTGTGCTTTTGGTATTTTGCAATTGTTGCGCTTGATTTTCAATTTTGATTATATCTGGTGCATAGCTATGCCACGTTGCTACGGTGTTGTGTTGGTTTTGGTTTTCATGATCTTCTTCTGATTTGTTTCTTGACTTTCCTTTTGTGTTTTGAGTCTTCGGAATTGGTTGGGGAGCGCTGTGTGGTAACCAATAGGTAATGTAAGATTCAGATGAAACATGTGCATGAGTATGCACAACGGAAGGTAATAATATGATAATCAGTTAGACTGGTTAGGTCCATTGTGGTAAATGGGCGATGACAGAACAATCATGGGAAAGGTAAGGTCAATGGATTTGAGGCATGATATTCCTTAGCTATGTTGGGAACTGTTGTTCTCAATATTGCGCATGTGTTGCATGAATAAAGAAATTTCTCTTAACCTTGACCTTATGATATATATTAATTATGTTATGATCATGATTATGTTGATGTTTATATATGTATACATGTAGGTGTGTATGTATGTCATGTTTGATAGGGTCATCATGGATCATGATTATTAATGCTAACATTTATATGTATACAAGTATGTGTGTATGTCATTGTCTGACAGGATTATGATTGTTTTATGCTAATGTTTATGTATATGTATGTATGTGTCTATGTATTTATGCTATTGTCTGACAAGGTTGTCGG
Source organism: Pinus tabuliformis (assembly GCA_031772625.1). Lineage (NCBI taxonomy): Eukaryota > Viridiplantae > Streptophyta > Pinopsida > Pinales > Pinaceae > Pinus > Pinus tabuliformis. The sequence continues at coordinate 419,058,304 of CM062820.1, read as the reverse complement.
GGATCATTCTTATGGAGGAATGATTGCTTGTGCATGAGAACGACATGAAGAGGTTCTCGGCATTACGAGGAATCAATTGGGAAGAGTAGACATGAAAAATATATGAGGTTAATATCATGTGGATATGAATTGATATTGTATGCTTGTATTATGCCTATGCTTATGTTATGGATAGGTTATACAGAGGGATACATCAGCAAAGTGAAAGTAGTGTGGTTTGTGGCATGTTGGGGCAAGCATGGATAAGACACTGGATGTAATGTTTCTTGGTAGAGGTAGTGTGGTTTCAGATGTGTGGTATTATTGTTGTACATATGTCATACATGTTGTACATGTCACATCTATGATGATGGTGTGCATGCAGTATTGTGCATATGTAGTGGGTATACATGTTGTTTATGCAATATTATGTACAGGGTGTTACTACAAATAGTGTTGTATGAGCATTTCATATTCATTGTTGGGTATAGATGGTGCTATGCACATGTTGGATATACGATGTTGTGTGCATATTGTATTGTGTGCATGATGGATATACAGTGTTGTATGCATATGGTGCTCTATGCGTGTTGGATATGCAGTGTCGTGTACAAATGATGCTATGTACATGTTGTATATGAAGTGCTATATACATATGGTGTTGTATGCATATTGTACATGTGGTGCTATGTACATACGGTGTTGTGTGCATGATTGTACAATTGGCGTTGTGAGCATGTGGTGTTGTGTACATGTTGTACATATGGTGTTGTGTGCAGGTGGTGTTGTGTACATGTCATGCATATGATGCTATGTACATGTGGTGTCGTGTACATGTTGTGCATGTGGTGTTGTGTACGTCTAGTATTGTGTGTACATGGTATAGGTGGTGCAGTGTACATGTGGTGTTATGTACACATTGTGCAGGTGGTGTCATTCACATGTGATGGGGTGCACACATTGTGCAGGTGGTGCTTTGTATAGGTGGTACTATGTATGTGTTGTACATATGGTATTGGTATAGACATGGGATTTAGTGCATGCCATACATGTTGTGTTGCGGGCACATGGTACTATGTATGTTCATTGTGTAGGTGCATGTATTGTGTTATGCACTGGGTGTAGGAGTATGTGTTGTATGTTAGGTATAGGTGCATGTGTTGCATGGAGTTGTATGGCATGTGTGGTTGCATGTGTGTGATTCACACTAAGCATATGTGCACCTGGTGGAGGAGCAGACACTAGGTGTTCGCTGGGTGTGGCAACCGATACGGTGTGTGTACAGAAGAACAAAGGTAGAAGTAAGGATTAATGAAGGATAAGTATCAGTATTGCATCTTAGTTTTACTATGCATATGATTTATGATTCTGGTCTATGATGATTACATGTGATCTATGATTTTGGTTTATGATGGTTACATGTGATTTATGATTTTGATGGTTATGTTTTGAGCTAACCTGATGTGATATTTTTATGCATGTTGATTTGGTCAACTATGCTAGTTTGACTTGTTGTGACAGGAAACGAATAGGATTGCAAATGTACCACATTGACGAGCTACCAATGAGGTATGATGTGGATTTATTTAATTTTATTTCAAATCTAATGGAAATTATGTACTTGGTACAAGAATGCATGAAATGCCTGGTTGGATGATTGAAATCCACTGCAAGAATTGGCAGCAACAACAAAAGAAATTGGAACATGCAAGATTATGTTGATAAAACACTTCAGGAGTAGGGCCATTGTGGAACACTCGTACCTAATAGTTTCCATTGATTTCCATGAGCATGCTATGACTGATATGATGGTTTTAAGGTTGGGATATGCCTTGGTTGTTTCACCTTCCGATGTGAGGAAGCCTTTCCAAGGGATGGGATGCTCAGGATGGGGGTACCTGCAAAACTTGGAAGGTAAGTTACTGCACGGAAGGGGTGACCAGATTCCCGAGGGATTGTGTAGCAAAGAAGGGAAGGTCACAGATGGATTTGTTTTGGTCATTAGCATTTCCAAATGGAATAAAATGCACATTGGGAGTGTGACCTGGAACAATGAGTCGGTAATTATTCACTGAGAGGACAAGTGGCACATGATTATAGCGATGGACATTGGATGCAGATTTGACTTTGTAGGGGGTTCTGTACTTCCTAGGAAGGAAGTGAATCCTGGTCCTACTATTGAGGGTGGAGGTTTGAGCCTCTGGATTTCTTTGTTGATTGATACAGACATCATATCCTTTTATTTGTTGCTTTAGAAAATGTGCATACATGTATATGTGAATATTGTAAATACCGTAATGGGTTGTATTATAAAACTCTAGTATGCGGTATGGTTGTTATATTGTCATGTTGTCATGATGTTGTGCTTTTGCGCAGTTCTTTCATTGTAAACACTGCAACGAGATGTGTTATAAAACTCCATGGGAAATATGTTTTGTTTTCAATGGTCTTGTTAGTTATAGGTGTCATTGAACATCGAGGATGGTGTTCCCCCAAGGGGGAGGACTCTGTAACAGCCCTGATGAAAATTCCATGTAAAAATATATAAATACCATGGAAGATGGGACATGTATTCCAAGCTTAATGGTGGGCAGGACATCCTAGTGTTTGTTCATTTGGTTGTTTATGGCTAAGGAAATTGGCAAAGGAAATGGCTAAGGCATTAAGAGGCATTTTGGCACAATTATTTATGAAAATAATGGAAATTAGGAGAAAAACGAGGTGAAAGGTCACAGGTTGCATGTGAGGAGGAAAATGAAGGAAAATAATGGAAAATGAAGAAAATAGAGGCCTCATTAATAAAAAGGCTTCTGAGGATGAGTTGGAAAATTTCTTCCTTTCAATGTGAACCTTTTTTCAGTTTAACTTTGGAGCTCTCTCATTATTCTCTCTCTCTCTCATATTAAGCAAGAAAGGCAAAGAAGGCAAGAGGAAGCAAATATCAAGCAGGGAAAGGTAGGATCAAGCAACTACAATAGGCTTCATTGTAGGTATCAACTTGCATGCATATTTTTCCTTGCTAGATATGGCATGCATGGGATTGCATGTGTTTCTTTTCTACCATGGCATGGGTTTTTCTAGGTGTGACTGATCTAGGTACGAGTGTGAAGAAGGACCTTTCCAGGACCTTTTACTTTTGTGATGTGTTAAAATTTCTTTTCAAAAGAATATTAAGGAATACAAATACATGCGGAAAAGAAGAGGAACACATAATCATCAGCACATGAGAACAAAAGTCGTTGTTAACGGAGTTCGTCCAGGAGGGACTACGTCTCTGGGCCCCAATCAAGGTGGTGTAGGCTGCTACATTAGGTGTTGTCAAAAGAAGTGATGTACACAAGAGATGATGTCTCAATCATACAAGGAAGAAGGCCCTCATGCAAGAGTGGCTCTAAGAGATATTCCACAACTAGAACTCTCAATCAAAACTCCTATCAGTATGATACAAAACATGCATGGTGCGCATCCCACCAACAAGGCACAAAAGGGATGTCAAAGCAAAACACATGCACAACGACAACAAGAGTATCCTAGAAACATACAATAAGGGATATCAAAACATAAAGTAAATCATGTGAAGATTCCTCATAACATAAATCAAGGAATCATGACAACATGAAGATAAAGAAGATCCTGCATCAATATCAATCTAGGATCTGCAACGTAATGTAAAAGAAGAAATATATGAATAAATCATATACCTCTCACCACTACGGGCCATCTGAAGATATGAATGAAGAAGTGGATAAAACAATCCACATTGAACATATGTTCACATCATCATTGCGTAGGTACAGTCCGCTCCCAAGTTGTCATGGTCTCACTACGAATGGCCATATGAAGAAGCACTGCTCTGAAGCAACTGTCAAAGTGGTGAGGCTTGCTGAAACATCGATCTCACAACATCGATTGCAAGAAGAATTGATCAAGAAGAATCAATCACACATGAAGAAGAATTGATACAAAAGGAGAAGAATCGACCAAAAGAGCAGAATCAATCATAAACGAAGAATCGATAAAAGAATAACAGCGCTGGACTTCTCGCTCTGCAGCTCTGCAATCTGTCATAACTTCAAGCGCCCTCTAGCTTCCATGCTTCTCTGTAGCACTGCGGCTCTGTGGATTTGAAGTGCTACTCTGGCTTCATGCTTCTCTGCGCATTCAGGCTCTCGGGCCTTTCTCCACGCATCCTCTCCACATAGTCTTCTAGGGCTTTCTGTTATATTGCCCTCGCCCACTGATAAACAACCTTTCACTGCTCTCGGCTTTTTTCATCCATGCTCTCAGCACTCTAGCATAGGTTTCCGGGCTCTCGGGCACTCTCTGGCATGCAGGGTCTCTCTCCCTTCTTCCCCTGTTACATAGCCTTTTTCCTTTGGCATGCTCTCCTGCATCTTTGTTACCCATCGTGTTTTATAACACGTTTTGGGACAATGGGACAAGGTAGCACATAAAAATCGGAGGTTTATTGCTTGTAATAGAAGCCATTTGTATAGAACAATCGGCAGGTGCAACAACCGTTAAAAATAGGCCTTTTATTGTTGAGGCGATAAAGCCTTAACAATCCCCAAAACACTAAAAATCCACCCCAAAACCAATTACCCGGATTTCAAAAATCATTAAATCGGGCTTATATGACTATTGGGTCTGACCTACGGTTGCAATTAGCATATCATTGTTGCCAAGGTCCTGTTCCCGGGAAATGCCGACCCCCAATCGCCGATTGCCGATATCGGCATCGGCTGATCGCATCAATCCCGATCATATATCACCCCAGGTGTAATGGTTCCACCGATCTGTTTTATTGCCAATATCACTGCCCGCTCGTCGATCGCCGTATATATGACTGCTGATATGTATAACCGTCGATCGGTTACCTCCGATCCGCCGATCTGATCTGATTAGAGATCGGCGATTAGGGGTTTCCACTGCCCCAAACCTTAAGTCCGCCTTCATGTGACCTCCAATTGTGATTTGCCTCTTAAGGCTTAAAGTCCAATTTTTATGGAAAAACCTCATTTTCTTAAGGATCAAGCTGACCTTCTTTTCGCGATAACTTTGTCATCTGGACTCGGATTGATGAACCGTTTGCACCTCCACGATCAGGAAGATGAGCTCTTCGATCTTGTCTTAGTTTGACATCATTTTGATCACTTTGATTTTCAAGCATTTCCATGCCATGGTGTCTGAAGATCCACTTGGATCAATCCTCGCCACTGAGGAGCTTTTGGTCCTCCAAAAGCATAAAAAAGTAATTTGAATCTTTCTCTGTACCCTGTCTGCATCACAAGTGTCTTGAAAAGGTCTTGCTTCCATCTCCTTCACCTTTTTCTTCGGAGCCTTAAGTGACGAACTAACACCTGCTACTCCTGCAACCTGTAGTACATGGATTTGCAATTACATGATTTGAATGATATGACCAAACTAAAGACCCAAACATCCCATACTTTCCATGAGTTTATAACTCATACTCGGTGGTCAAGTTTACAATAAGATGGACGTAATACTCTAGATATGACAACAAGGCCAACCCATCATGGTTGCTTCAAAAAGTGACAGAAAACACATCATCACTACAACGCATGATTTACATACATAAGACCAAACATGATTGCGTGGATAAGTGATGGAAACATAACATCACTTTCAGAGTTTTAGCATGCAACTCAAAATATGACTCAAAACATGACCAGACATCATTGTTGCTGACTACGTGATGGAAACACATCATCACGTTTACATTTTAAAATGCAACAAGTGATTTACAAAAGAATGACCATGGAACAACAACATGTCTAGAAACCATTTCTCACTTATCTTTGTGAATGGGTCACCTCCTTGAGGTGGTTTTTATTGTCAAACAACTGCTTTACTTGGTTCACGCACCGACGTTTTGTCTTTAAGGTGTTGCTCTAGATGGAGCTTCCAGCAAGTGGCTCTTTGATGGCCATTTCTGTCGCAATGATTGCAGTATGTTTTCTTCCTCCATACCTGCTTAATATGTTTCTTTTCATGCTGTCGAGAGGGCTTTTCATGCCTCATGAGTGCTTCCATTCTTTTCCAACACTTGGAAAATGTATGGTTAGGTAAACCACAAAAAGTGCATGTTTTTCGATGCCTTAATCTTTGTTCATTATTAACAACATGATCATAATCAAAATTTACATTCAAAGATCGAAAGTGATTATACCTTCCTTTTCTATCTTTGATGTCAGTATGGCGATGAGAGCTTTCCCCAACTCTCTCTCTGCAACGGAGACTGCCATGGGATGATGGGGATGCTTTCCCACCATTCTTTCTCCTCGACGATGTCTCGGACGACTCTGACACCTTTGAGCACTCTCCTTTAGTGTACCTCGAGCCTGCAAATCGAGGTTCATGCATAACCTTTAAAGGTTGAGGGATGCCTTGGTTATTAGCACCAAGTTCTTTCTCCTCGTGCCTCGTCTTTGTAAGGAGCTTCATATTTGTCCTTGTAGTTGGGATCTCCAAATTTCCAACAGACATCATACTATCAGAAGATGAAATCAAAAGGAAATCAACATCTTTTACCTTCTCTTTTGATTTGGAAAGAACTGACGAGGGCTGCTCATCATCTGTTGTTGGTGGATCGCCTTCCCCAACTTCTTTCCTGACATACCCAAGTCCTGCTCGACACGGTAATTCCTCTACTTGGATGGGATTAAAAATGCCTTGGCCATTAATGCCCAAGCCTTTTCCTTCATATCCCATTCTCTTCAGCAGTTTGGAGCCAATTCCTGTGGTATGATTTTCAAACATAGTGAAAACATCATCAGGAGATATACATGAAGATGGAGAACTAATTTTTACCTCACATGGGTCTCATTGTAGCTTTTCCAAGGCCTCATCCTTTGCCTGCAGCTGTAGTAGCAAACTATTCTTCTCCTCTTTCTCTTCATGCAGATGCATCTTCAATTCATAATTCTCTCTCTGAAGATTATGTTTGTTTTGCTTCAGTTCTTCCATGGCCTCTTTTGTGGCTTTCAACTGAAGCTGTAATCGCTCCTTTTCCTCTATTTCTTGTAGGGTTTTGTACATGGTTTCCACTTTCTTGGAAATGTTGAGCATGGTCTCATACATGGCTCTTTCATCCTCTATCATTGCACGTTCTATTTTTCACACTACAATTCACCTACATGTAAAGACTTGCTCTAATACCACTTGATCTAGGTCTGGGTGTGAAGAAGGACCTTTCTAAGACCTTTTACTTTCATGATGTGTTAAAATTTCTTTTCAAAAGAACATTAAGGAATACAAGTACATGCGGAAAAGAAGAGGAACACATAATCATCAGCACATGAGCACAAAAGCCGTCGTTAACGGAGTTCGTTGAGGAGGGACTACGTCTCTGGGCCCCAATCAAGGCGGTGTAGGCCGCTACATTAGGTGATGTCAAAAGAAGTGATGTACACAGGAGATGATGTCTCAATCATACAAGGAAGAAGGCCCTCATGCAAGAGTGGCTTTAAGAGATATTCCACAACTAGAAATCTCAATCAAAACTCCTATCATTATGATACAAAACATGCATGGTGCGCATCCCGCCAACAAGGCACAAAAGGGATGTCAAAGCAAAACACATGCACAACAACGACAAGAGTATCCCAGAAACATATAATAAGGGATCTCAAAACATAAAGTACATCATATGAAGATTCCTCATAACATAAAGCAAGGAATCATGACAACATGAAGATAAAGAAGATCCTGCATCGATATCAATCTAGGATCTGCAGCATAATGTAAAAGAAGAAATATATGAATAAATCATATACCTCTCACCACTACGGGCCATCTGAAGATATGAATGAAGAAGTGGATAAACAATCCACAGTGAACATCTGTTTATATCATCATTGCGCAGGCACAGTCCGCTCCCAATCTGTCATGGTCTCACTACGAATGACCATATGAAGAAGCGCTGCTCTGAAGCAACTGTCAAAGTGCTAAAGCTCGCTGAAACATCGATATCACAACATTGATTTCAAGAAGAATCAATCAAGAAGAATCAAACACACATGAATAAGAATCGATCCAAAAGGAGAAGAATCGACCAAAAGAGCAGAATCGATCATAAATGAAGAATCGATAAAAGAATAACAATGCTGGACTTCTCACTCTGCAACTCTGTGATTTGTCAGAACTTCAAGCGCCCTCTGGCTTCCATGCTTCTCTGTAGCACTGTAGCTCTGTGGATTTGAAGTGCTGCTTTGGATTCATGCTTCTTTCTGCATTTAGGCTCTCGAGCCTTTCTCCACATAGTCTTCTTAGGCTTTCTATTATACTACCCTCGCCCACTGATAAACAGCCTTTCGCCACTCTCAGCTTTCTGCATCCATGCTCTTGGCACTCTAGCACAGGCTTTCGGGCTCTTGGGCACTCTCTAGCATGCAGGCTCTCTCTCCCTTCTTCCCCTGTTATGCAACCTTTTTCCTTTGGCACACTCCCCTGCATCTCTGTTACCCATCGTGTTTTATAACACGTTTTGGGACAATGGGACAAGGCAGGGCATAAAAATCAAAGGTCTATTGCTTGTAATAGAAGCCGTTTGTATAGAACAATCGGCGGGCACAACAACCGTTAAAAATAGGCCTTTTTATCGTTGAAGCGATAAAGCCTTAACAATCTCGAAAACACTAAAAATATGCCCCAAAACCAATTACCCGAATTTCAAAAACCGTTAAATCGTGCTTATATGACTATTGGGTTCGACCTGCGGTCACAATTGGCATATCGTTGTTGCCAAGGTCCTGTTCCCGGGAAATGCCAACTGCCGATCACCGATATCAGCGTTGGCCAATCGCATCGGTCCTGATCATATATCACCCCGAGTGTAATGGTTCCGCCGATACGTTTTATTGCTGATCTGATTTATCACCGATATCACTACCCGCTCACCGATCACCATATATATGATCGTCGATCGGTTACCTCCGATCTGCCGATCCGATCTGATTGAAGATTGGTGATTGGGGGTTTCCACGGCCCCAAACCTTAAGTCCTCCCTCATGCAACCTCTGATTGTGATTTTCCTCTTAAGGCTTAAAGTCCAATTTTTATGGAAAAACCTCATTTTCTTAAGGATCAAGCTGACCTTCTTTTCGCAATAACTTTGTCATCTGGACTCGGATTGATGAACCATTCACACCTCCACAATCAGGAAGATGAGCTCTTCGATCTAGTCTTAGTTTGACATCATTTTGATCACTTTTATTTTTGAGCATTTCCATGCCATGGTGTCTGAAGATCCACCTCGATCAGTGACAATATTTTTAGCCTAGCCTTGCCATTTCATGATAGCTTTTATGAAATGGGTTCTCTCATGTGATTTGTGTGGGATGGATGGATTGGATTCGAAGCTGAGTGGGGTGGATCTTCAAATTGACAAACACATGGTGGTAGTTGTCCCTGAACCGGACTGAGGATGCAAGAATCCACTAGCCTAGTAACTCCTTGTTGAGGCCTCGAAAATCGCTGCCACAACAAAGGGGAAACCACCCGGTCCGGACCTTAGTACAGCTCCTTTTCCGTTTGGAATAGTGGCTCCGACTGGGGATAATGGGACCAGTTTCCCAATAATGGATAAAAGTGGGATGGATGAGTAACTTATGATGTATGATGGTGATAAGCGAACAGCTAAAACTATCGGCGAAATATATTAACTATAATCTAATCCCGGGACTTATCAATCTTTCAAAGCGTAGCGTTTGATGATCTATGCTTTAAGGCAGGCATATAGATGACTCTAACACTAAAGCATAGACGTTTAAACCATTTAAGATTGCTCTGCATAATTAGTTATGCAGAGCGATAATAGCGAATTACTACACATTGTCATTCATATCATTGCTACATGCATGATTAAAAGAAAGGGCATATCACAAAACATCCAATAGTGGAATGAAATGAAGATTTGCTATTATAGCGCATACATGTATTCAACAATAGCAAAAATAATAACACAGCAATTCATATGAGAGGAAAGAGGACAGATGCAGATAAAAGTACCATGTAAGCCGCTCAACAATCCATTATATAAATCGCTATATCGCAGTCCTTTCTTCAAACCAAAAAGCATTCCAAACAAGATACAATAGTGCGCAATTGCATAAAACAGCCTTCTTGTCAAATTAAGGACTATTGGTCGAGTTTCACAAAAGAATATAGACTGAAGCACAGTAGTGCAAACTTCAGTCTTTAAGTCTATTACAAAATTTTACGACCCTTTCCAAAACAATGAAAGGGTCTATAAATACTAATCTAATCTAAATATCTAAGAAAAACTGAAAATCTATTAAATTGGCATCAATAAATATTTTCCATCTTTTTTGGGCGATCTGGCAGTCGGCAGCAATGCTTCATTCGGTGGGCTCTTTGCCTTTAAACCTCAACTGACATATCGCCAGCATTGGCTCTGCTTCCGGTGGAGTATTGAGACGCGACGTGAGCTGGGCATCATATGTGGCATCCTTAATGTCGGGGATCAGGCATTCGAGAGCATCTGTTAAACACTTAAGAGCCGACCTTTGAGTGTGCGGCTTGATTAGAAAGAGCCAATATGCGTCGGAGGTTAAAGTATTTACTCCAGTGATTAACTTTCTCCTTTCCTCCAGTTCATGATAACTTGTTTGTTCAATCATGTTTGCCGTGGTTATGCTTCCAGGTGTGCACTGAGAGATCATGTTGGCCAAATAGAGTGTATTGTTTACTAGATCTATTATATTGTTGGCAATCATTTTACACCTTGAAGCTGCCCTTTCCACTTTCATCATCTGAGTGTTCCATTTCGTGAAGAGTATGTCTTTGTATGTTTCATAGATTCTAGGCAAGTTCACTGCCTTCCCCTCATCAGAATCTTGCCAATCAAGATATTCGGGTATAGTTTCTTCGGTTTGATCTAGCTCATTTCTGGCCCTTTCTATCTGCTTACATACTGTTGTAGATATTTCACATAATGGCTCAACCTCGGTAAGTTGTCGGCATAAGAGTCTAACTAGAGATATTAATGCACTATTTATTTGAGCTGCCTCTGCTCTGAAATCTTCGACTTTTTTGGTGCCTTTGATATCTTCGAGCTGTGCTAACAGTTGAGCGATTTGCTCATCCTTTGACTTCGTCATTAGCTCGTTTGCCGCTCTCAATTGTGTCAATGCCTCCGTTAACTCTTTCTGCTTCTGGATTGCGCTCTGGTCAATCCTCTGTTTTTCAATTTGCAGTTGCTGGGTCAATATATTGCTTTCTTGCTGTTGTGTCAGCAACTGCTCTTCTACCTGTGCTACCTTATTTTGCGCCTCTGCTACTTCTGCTTGCAATGCACAAATCTCTTGGTCCTTAGTCTTTAACAAAAGACTTACCTCCGATGCTTTATCAATAGTTGCTGCAGAGTAAGCTCCCGCATACTGCGATAGCTTGGTTAGATCATCGGAGGGGTCCAATTCCTCCTTCCAGACTACATTCCCCGTGACTGTTTGCTCAGGAAAGATGGAAGGTTGATCAAGCCTTCGTCTCTTCCTTGAGCGCTTAACAACTGCTTTGTGCCTAGGGCTGTAGAAAACGTCCAGGGGAGGAATATCTTCCACCTGGAGCACAATCTGATCGGAAGGGTCTTTGGTGATTACCTCGACATCCTTTGAAGTGGGTGGGCCGCTGGTTCCGCTTAGAACCTGAGAAGAAGTGGTGTCTGGTGCGTCGCTTGTCTTAGAGGTGTCTTTGGAGCCTTCCTTTCCACTGATAATGGAATCGAATTGATCCCATTGTTTAAGCAATTCAGGATCCATGGAGGTCTGTTTGTGTTGCTCCGTCGGGGATTTACTCTTCTCCTTTTCTTGTTCCAACTTCTTTTGCTCCTCCAGCTCTTTCCGCTGCTGCTCCTCTAACTCCTTTCTCTGTTTCTCTTCTTGCTCTCTTCTTTGCTTATCCGCTAATTCCTTTTTCTGCCTATCTGCCAGTTCTTTCTTTTGTTTTTCTTCTTCTTCCTTCTTCCGCTGTTCCTCCATCTGCTTCTGCTTTCCCTGTTCTTGTTCCTTCTGTTGCCTTTCAGATTGCTCCTTTCTCTGCTTCTCTGCCTGCTGCTTCTTTTGCCTTTCCTCCTGTTGTTTCTTTTGTTCCTTAGTTATAACAGGAGGTTGGCTTGTCTGTTTCTGACCAGGCTCGCTTGAGGAGGACGCTGAGGTTAATGACAATAAATCTAGAGGCAGAGTTTGCAACCTCTGCTCTCTAAGTTTATTGAACTCAGTTAAATTCTCATCATTGTATCTCATCATGGCAAGCTGTTTGGTTTGGCTTATTGAATCGGCAGCTATGAACATGTCATCAAACTCATCTTCTTGATGGTCAATCTTTGTCAGTTTGGCCTATTCTAGGGCAATGAAAGCAGTCTTCCTTGGATCATAGAGTCTGGCTGGCATAGTGGGCAGGGATAAAGCTTGCATCTTTATAGCCTCCTTTTCTGCATGCTGAAGATTATGCAGAGTAGAAACACCCATCCTCAAGGGAAAAGGGGGCCAGCCCCTCTTCTTCTCGTTCTTGAGAGTTTGGGTTACACTCTCGGCCATGATTTGGTAGGAGATCTCTCGGGCTAACAGTTTGTCTGGAACATATAGAGGGAGAATATGCGGCTTGGCTTGGCTTCCATAAACCCTAATATAGGTAAAATGCTCTTCTCCAAACCATCCTGCTACAGCTGGTAAGTCGAAGGAAGCGAGATAGGAAATTTTGGGAATAGGTTGATCGAAAATGGAATAATGAATGGGAACCATAAAACCATTGCAAATTTGATACAAATGGTCCTTGTAAGAGGACTTCCACATTTTCTGATGATACACGTGAATGGGCGAAGGGTCTTGGGTGGTCCATCTCCAACAGAGGATGGGAAACTCAGAGTTAAAACACAATGTGTCCATAATGTAGGCACTATAATAAAATGGGGGAATTTTCCTTTCGGTGACTACAGATTTAGCTCTAAAATCCCGAACAGCTACAGTCAACTTATCAGAAAGAATGGTGGCCCAATCCATGATTATACTATTAACAGAGGCCTCCATCAGGGGAACCATTTCTATATCAAAATTGGCAGAATCATGTAATCCCCATAGCCTACACATCATAATTCCCGCATAGCAATAGGGAGAAGCCAAAGAATCAACGGAGTACTTACCCGAGCTTTCGTGCTTGTGTTTGGCCGGGTTCTGCCTCCAATCCCGAATGGGCTCGGATGGTGCTTCATTTTCAGCTGCAAACTTCTCCAAGAAGTCTTTGTTGTAGATTTTCTCTGGCTCAGGCAAATGATACATTTGCCTTAGGTGCTCTGGCTTAAACGACCCAAAAATCCGTCCGTCTCTTGTGTGGAATGTTCTGTCAATGATTGGAATTTCCTCGATTGCCCATCGCACTACATCAGTGTAGGGAAGGACTTGCTCTCTGGCCGCTATTCTGTGAAGAAAGGAATCGGCCAACTCTTTGAGAGTTGCATCGGACTTTTTGGTTGAGTCCGCAGTAGCCACTGTCACTGAAACTTCCGGTTGCTCAGCTTCTAGTAAATTATATGTGCCCTGCCATGTAGTCTTCTTGTTAAGGCCAGTGCACGTAGTGTCTGAAATGAGGCCTTTCTTCTTATCTGTGGCAGCTTGCCCTGCTATAGGTGTAACAGCAGAGCCCGTAGTCCTCTTGGATCTTTTCCCCATCATGCTCAGACTTCTCTCAAAAGACGAATTCTACACAATTGCAAGAGAAATCGTAACAACATAATAACAATGACACTTCACAGCGGGATAGATATATCATTTGAAGCGTGCTAAGATTAATTTTCAAAAGTGGCTGTGGATCCAATCACTTAGAGGATATTGCAGATGCATTAATGGTGATTTGAGGCCTGCTACCCATTAAATGTGATGATTACACCGTTATCCGGGTGAATGACTCCCTTAAGCGTGCAACAGATTTTCTGGCGGTTAAGCGCTGGTGTTCGTTAATCGAAGGGGCAAAATCTTTTAAATACACACGCATTACCTTATCCCTTGCATTTAACGGCATTTTGGGATTCGCGCTTTGTCAACCGGATATGAATATAAAATTAAAGCTTTAAATAATGGCTTTTTAAGAATGCTGACCATCGATGAGCGATATCGCATCGCTTCGGGGAATAAGTGTTGCACAATTATTACCAAAAGATCCTGCCGACAGGCGATAAGCGATATCGCATGGGGCTAGCGCATGGAAACAGAGCTAGGTGCATATAAAGTGGTTTGGGGGTTACTGATTGCGATATCGCATCGCATCGGGGGTAGGAACCGGGTGCCTTACTGAAGTGCATGGAATTCTGCCGACGGCCGATAGCGATATCGCATCGGGTCGGGACTTATAACATAAAGCGGTTCCACATGATGTATCGCCGATAGCCGATCGCCGATATCGCGTCGCGTCGGGGCATGAGTTATGTGCCGTTACTTGGTGTGCATGTAACATTGCCAATCGCCGATAGCGATATCGCATCGGCAGAGACCAAACTGCCATTTGAATGCAAGTCTCATGTTATTGCGATATGCGATCTTGCGATCGCTTTATCGCAATAACAAAAGATTATTTATTATTTGAAACATTAATATCCCAAAAAGGCTTAAATACATGAAAACTCATTTGATTATCCGGCCTTTTTTGAACATACAAGCATTGATGCCAAAATTTTAAAAGGGACCCATTCCATATGTTAATTTTTTGTAAATAAGAATGATATGAAATGGGGGGTTGTTGTAGGGCACAACAATTGGCGATTCGCTGGAAGAACCAGTTATCTCTAAAATTAAAAACAACACTTAAACTTTTTGAAAATAGAAACTCAATCAGAAGGGAAAAACTTCTAATTTAACTGGATATTCGCGCGGTCTGAACCAAGTGAAGCTATTCTGTTAACTTCTTTCCTTTTGGCTTCAAGAAAAATAAATACATCCTAAGTCTTTAAAATAGGCCTTTTATTGGTTTATAATGATAAAACAAAAACTTTCCCAAATCAGCTTTTATAAGTAACTCCTCTGTCATAGGTAGAGCCTCTGTTGCCAGCAAACGTTTATAGTCTCGACAGGGATACCTTTTAACCATAGTATTGTTCGCTTTTCCATTCACATAAGAGTGTAGTTAACAGAATGAATCTAAAACATGTTTCCATATTTTATTTTGCACCTGTTTTTTCTTCTTTGTTATTGATAAGATAAAAAGCCATTGTCCTGGTTTGGTGGCCAGCTGTTGACAATGCCATTCACTGGTAATAATTTAACTGAACAAGTTGGCTCGTGATGAGACCTCTTGTCTTGAAATTTCAAGCCATTACCCTATTTTGGTAGGCAGTATTGGTAATGTCAGTCAAACTACTTTCCTATGAACATGGTAAGCAGGCTTGTAATAAGACCTCTTATCTTTAATCTTTTATATTTTAGAATTACACTCTGAGTAACCATAAACTTTAGCGAATGGGGTGAACAATTTTCTCCTTAAGAGCACATGGATGACAGGTGAAGAGTTGAAGATGCTGAAAATGGGTTAGCTTCTATCTCAAAATGGATAACCTTTAGAGACCAGTTTTGAAAACCGAAAATGATTCACAGAACTTTTACCTCTTGAGAAGAGTTTCCAAAACGTTAGGTTGTGATTTCAGAACACACAGATATCTAGTTTCCTAGAAATTATTCCTTTTGGTTGAGGGTTCTACTATCTAAAAGAAAATATTCATATTATTTTGTGAGACAACTTCTTCAAACCCAGCAAAAGGTCAATGGGGATACTCTACAGTTTTATTTCCTACTGATCCTACAAACTACACAAATCTACAAAGAGGAGAAGGGGTTACCTTCTCAATTGAAGAATTTCTTCAAGATCAGGCCATTAACAGGGAGAGAATCTCTCACCCCTGATAAGTCTTGCAATAAAAAGGTCGAATGGCCTATCTTCTCACAGATCTGAAATGGTCCAAGCCACATTTTCTGAAATTTGGTATGCTTACCTTTATCTTCATGGGCCTTGTCCCATTTGAGAACTAAGTCGCCAACTTGAAACTGTTTAGAACCGGATGAGGTTAAGTCAAAGGATGCTTTGATGATTTGTTGATGCTTGGCATGAGTGATTCTAGCTTTTTCCCTTTCTTCTTCTAATTTGAGAATTTGATCATGTCTAAGTTGGATAGAGGAAGAAGGAGTCTCTTCAATGTACTGTACTAGGGCTAAAGAGGGTAAAACAAGATTCGTAGGCAATACTGCTTCTTTTCCATATACCAGATTAAATGGGGAGGAACCTATAGAATCCTTTTGTGTAATCCTATCAGCCCATAATGCAAACACTAAAGATTTGTGCCAGTTTCTATGATTCTGTTCAACAGTTCGCTTAATAATTTTGATGAGATTCTTATTAGTAGATTCGGCTAAACCATTTCCCTGGGGATAATAATTAGCAGAATATTTCAGTTTAAACCCCCTCTTAATAGCGAAATCATATATGGCATTTCCTGAGAAATAGGAAGCATTATAAAAAACGAGAGCGTTTGGGACACCAAACCTGGTAATGATGAATTGGTCTATGAACTCGATGATTGCCTCTGAATTTGTTGCCTTCAAAGGAATAGCCTCTACCCATTTGGTAAAATAATCAGTAGCAGTGAGGATATACTTATGTTGTTTGGAAGATAGTGGAGTGATCTCTCCAATGATATCTAATCCCCATTGTTCAAATGGCTGTTCAATGTTGACAGGTTGCAGAGAGAAAGCTGATTTCCGTTGTTTTCCACTAGAAGTTTGGAAATTGAAGCATTTTCTTACGTATTCATGAGGATCTCTAAACAGAGTAGGCCAATAATATCCAGCATGAATAACTTTGTGGGCTGTTGTGTCTGCTCCAAAATGTCCTCCCGCTGGCCCATCATGTAGCTCCTGTAAAACCTTTTGAGCTTCAGTTTTCTCAAGACATCTTAACAGGATAGAATCATAATTTTGTCTAAAAAGCACATCATCAATGAGAGCGAAATTCTTCGCTTTTAACCTAATGGCCCTTTTATTTTTGTAAGATAAATTTGGAGGAGCATAACCATTTTTCAAATAAAATATTAAATCTGCATATTGAGATTCAGAATCAGTGACACTTATCTGATTGATTGATTCGGTCTGATCCATATCGCTTGATTCAGGAATGTTTGATGCTCCTGCCAATATCCTGCAAAAACCTTGGCCCCTAACAATCTTTGCTGGCTTTATTTCTAAGTCATATTCTTGAAGTACTGTGACCCAATTGGCCCTTCTTTCACCCAGTTCTTTTTGAATTAATAGTTGCCTTACCGCTGGGAAAGGGACTATAACTTTCGTGTGAGTTTTCAAAAGAAAGGGCATGTAATGTTTGACTGCTTTGAACACAGCAAAGGCTTGTTTCTCCACATCGGAATAATTTAATTCGGCACCCTGAAGATTTGAGCTAAAAAATGAAATGGGTGCTTCCAAGTTGTGAGCATTTGGCTGCGTGAGAACTGCAGCATAGGATACATCGGACGCAATGGTATAAATGTAAAATGATTAGAAAAATTAGGAGTATTCAAGGCCGGGGCATTGATTATTGATTGCTTGATAACATCAAAAGCTTGCTTTTCTTATGATCCCCACTTGAAGACTGAATTCTTCTTAATCATTGTCTGGAGTGGTAATACAATTTGAGAGAAATCTGGAACAAATCGTTTGACAAAATTAATCTGACCCAAAAATGATTGCATCGATTTTTTATTGTGTGGGAAAGGGATTTCAGAAATTTCCTTAATCCGATCAGGATCAATATAAATGCCATCTTTGGATATTATAAAGCCTAAGAGTTTTCCTTGGTCAAGAGCAAAGAAAGACTTCTTTGTGTTTAGAGAAATACCATATCTTTTGCATCGCTGAAAGATTTGATTTAAGTCATGCAAATGATTATATCTCTTTTTAGAATATACAGTAATATCGTCTAGATAGACGACTACTGATCGATTAATCAACCCTTTGAAGGCTATATCCATGGCTCTCTGGAATGTCGCTCCCGCATTTATGAGTCCAAAAGGCATTTTATGATATGCATAAGTTCCCCATTTTGTTCTGAATGTGGTTTTAAGTTGGTCATCAGGATGAACCAAAACTTGGTTATATCCGGAGAATCCATCAAGAAAGGACATCAATTCAGAGCCTGCTACTGATTGGAGGATTTTCTCCATAGTAGGTAATGGGAAGTTATCTTTCAAGCTTGCTTTATTCAGGTTCCTGAAATCAATACAGATTCGAATGTCGCCATTTTTCTTTCTGACTGGCACCATATTAGAGACCCAGTTTGAATGTCGGACCGGAAAAATAATTTTGGCTTTCAAGAGCTTATTAAGCTCCGACTTTATCTGGCCCTCCAAATTTGGATGTATTTTTCTTAACTTTTGCTGAATCGGTTTCTGATCAGGAAGCATAGGAATGGTATGCTGGATAATAGATGTATCATATGTCTTTAAGTCATCATATTTCCAAGCAAAGACCTGTTTTTTTTTCTCAATAGTTTAATAAATGCTTCCTTTTCTTCCTGGGAAAGTCCTATTCCTAAGTTGATGTTTTGAGGAGCGTCGTCAGTGCCTAGATTTATTAATTCAAACCTAAGGGTGGAACTTTGAAGCTTTGCATTAATTACAGGTTTAAACCTGTCTTTGATATCATAAAGGTCTTCAAGCTTCACCACGGGTTTGGGAATTGAATTTTCTTGAGGCGCTTGTTTCATCTGCAGATCGTGATCATCTTCCTCAATGACTTGATTGTCATAGGATTTTTCCGAAGTTAGAAACTGCAAGATATCTTCGTCATGGTTAAATACTCTCCAATTGGTGACATTGTCAGGAATTGAAGGCCTAAAAAGTAATTCTATAGAAAATCTATCAAGGCTGTAGTCTTCAGAAGGTAGAAGCTTAGAAGCTACATTGGCTAGTAGGTCGGCTGCTGAATTTTGTGACCTAGGTATGGAATAAATGTTGAAGGCTGAAAAGTGTGAGGTAAGATCCTGTACTAGCGATTGATAATGCTTGAGGTGACTTGAAAGACAGTGAATTGCATTTCTCACCTGTTTGAAAATTATTTCCGAATCGCCGAACACTTTTAGATATCGCACTTCAAGGCCGATCGCTTTATATAAACCTTGGACTAAAGATTCATATTCGGCTGTGTTGTTGGTACACTCAAATTCTAACCTACAAGACATCATTGTCTTTTCTCCTTGTGGGCTAACCAAAATGCAACCTGCTCCTGAGCCTTTGCTGGACTTAGAGCCATCAAAATATAAAGACCAAAATAAAGGAGTATTAACAAAAATATCTACATTATTCTCAGCATCATTAAAACATCTGGACTTATCCGTTTGTGAAAAATTTTCAATCTGAGATGTAAAATGATTAACTGAAAAAGGAGATGGTTGGGCAACAAAGTTGCCAAAGAATGATTCTGACGAATAGTTCCCCAAAATATTGTTGTTGAATGCTACAGGTTGGTTTTCTTGCTCAAATTCAGTAACTGTGTGGGTCATATGCTTCTCCCGATCAATCCTTATCTGATTCGGCTTTCCCTTGTAGGGAAGCCACATATGTGACCAATCTGTGGAAATATACCCATGCAGTTTTTCGGACCAATCTCTGCTTAAAATCAAACCATAAAATTCAGGTATGTCGGCAATTAGGATGTCAATCCTCTGAACAATTCTGGGGTCGGCTGATAACCTGATGGTTACAGAATTAATTTCTCCCACAACCTGCACCTTAGTCCTATCCAACTGTACAATATGAATGGCAGACTTCTGGGGTTCGATGTTCAGCTTAGAACAAACTGAAGCTGGCATTATATTAGATGAGGCCCCTGAATCAATCAAACAGTTGTGCAGGTTTCTATTATAAATCTCATAAGTCAGCAGGAAGGGTGGAGTGTGAGAATTTGATTTATCTCCGATTAAAACTGAATCGGTAATTTCAACCATACCTGCAGGAGGCTGGCCTGAATCGTTGGCAGCTCTTGCACTGGGAAGGGGAGTAGAGGGAACAACATTTAATTCTTTAAGAAGTAACTTTTGTTGGTGCTTTAGTTTGCTAAGTTCAAACATGGTTATATTTGCCTTAGTTTTCTTCATGTCATCAACAATGTTATATTCCATTGAATCGGATACCACTAGTGTCTTGGATGTTGAAGGAGAAATAGAAGTTGAAGGCTGGTTTTGGGGAACTACTACAGGTGACTTCTTTGGGGGAACTTTCTCCTTTGATGTAGTAGCACCTGCGCTCCTCTTCTTTGAAGTTGCCTGGGCGGGTTCAGGAGTGCTTTTACTTCTTGTAGTAACCGGAAAGGCTTCTTCTTCATTCTCGGTATCAGAGTTTGGGAGTATAAAATCCCACATTCCGTGGCATTCAGCTACTTCTTCTTCATCCTCGGTTTGTGAAGTCGTTTCCTCTTCCTCTTCTTCTTGGTCTGAATCTGCGTTAGATATAACATTGGGCGGCTTTGATTCAGTTTTCTTATAAGTTCTAAATGGTCTTTTGTTTGAAGTTTCGGCCACCTGCTTCTTTATCTCAACCATTTCGTTAGACAATGTTTTAAGGACCTTTTGTAAACCTTCCATGTCATATGGGTCCTTTGGGGTTTTCTTCTTGGGATCTTCTTTAAACGAGACTTTTTTAGCTTTTCTATCTTCCAAAGCAGCTTTCTTTTCTAAAGCATTGATGCGCTTTTCAACAGCAAGTGCCTCTCTCATGTTTTCAGCTAAGGTAGGTTTCCCAGCCCTGTCTACAAAAATAGCTATGTTGGCGGGTAGGGCTGTAATATACCATTTGCTTCGTGTTTGTTCACTTGGTTTAGAAGCGGTAGGGATTTTATTCAGGAGTTTATTAAATCTAGCATTAAACTCCTTTATCAGTTCCCTATGCTCTATTCTTAGATTGGAGAGGTCGTTTATTAAAGTAGCTAAGGACCTGTCATCTCCATATTTGGTGAGAAACTACTCTTGGCATGTGTTCCAACTGGTAATTGAACCAGAAGGTAAGGAAAAATACCAGGATCCCGCTGATCCTTGTAAGGTGTAAGGGAAGAGCCTTACAACAACATCTTGTTCTGCCACTCCTTTTAGGTTAACTGCTAACATAAAGTTGTTGATGTGTTCTTCAGCCTGGGTCCCGTCATCTGGATTAAATTTAGGCAGCCATTTTTCGGGAGCATCGGGTAAATCATGCAATGGTGCAGGCATGTTGACTGCTCCTGGCCTAGTCCATGGGTCTGCCATTATGATAGCGACAGTGGTTGACACTACTGTTGGGATTCCAGATGTAGGGGAAGAGATCAAAGATGAGGAGTGAATAGATTGGGATATTGAGGCTTCTGATCCCTGATGAACGACAATTTGTAATGGGGGAGTGGATGGTTGACCCCGCAAAGGAGAAAATGCAATGGAGGAGGTGGATGAAAGTCCTTCACTATCAGATCCTTCAGAAATTTTCTTTGCCCTTTTCCTTTTAGGTAAAGGAAACTTAGTGGGTTCAATACCGAGTTTTTCACTCTGAAGTCTGGTGAGAGGGTGAGTGAGATTGAATTGCGAAGTCGCACTGCTTTCTGATACCTCAGATTTCTGTGGTGATATCGAGAAGCTCTGAAGTTTATGGATTAGAGACTGGACTTCAGGTGATTGAAGAGCTAATTGTTCTGTGGTATGATGGGTTTGAGCAGTGGTAGTTGATTCCCCTTCTCCTTGTTTGGATACCGGAGAACCAGTATGCAAATAAGAAGGTCGAGGGGATTCGGAGGGGGATATACTCTTGGAATGGGTTATAGGTTTGGACTTATGTGCCATTCACAGTTGATGCCCTCCTTCTAGCGCCAATTTTGTTGAGGCCTCGAAAATCGCTGCCACAACAAAGGGGAAACCACCCAGTCCGGACCTTAGTACAGCACCTTTTCCGTTTGGAATAGTGGCTCCGACTGGGGATAATGGGACCAGTTTCCCAATAATGGATAAAAGTGGGATGGATGAGTAACTTATGATGTATGATGGTGATAAGCGAACAACTAAAACTATCGGCGAAATATATTAACTATAATCTAATCCCGGGACTTATCAATCTTTCAAAGCGTAGCGTTTGATGATCTGTGCTTTAAGGCATGCATATAGATGACTCTAACACTAAAGCATAGACGTTTAAACCATTTAAGATTGCTCTGCATAATTAGTTATGCAGAGCGATAATAGCGAATTACTACACATTGTCATTCATATCATTGCTACATGCATGATTAAAAGAAAGGGCATATCACAAAACATCCAATAGTGGAATGAAATGAAGATTTGTTGTTATAGCGCATACATGTATTCAACAATAGCAAAAATAATAACACAGCAATTCATATGAGAGGAAAGAGGACAGATGCAGATAAAAGTACCATGTAAGCCGCTCAACAATCCATTATATAAATCGCTATGTCGCAGTCCTTTCTTCAAACCAAAAAGAATTCCAAACAAGAGACAATAGTGCGCAATTGCATAAAACAGCCTTCTTGTCAAATTAAGGACTATTGGTCTAGTTTCACAAAAGAATATAGACTGAAGCACAGTAGTGCAAACTTCAGTCTTTAAGTCTATTACAAAATTTTACGACCCTTTCCAAAACAATGAAAGGGTCTATAAATACTAATCTAATCTAAATATCTAAGAAAAACTGAAAATCTATTAAATTGGCATCAATAAATATTTTCCATCTTTTTTGGGTGATCTGGCAATCGGCAGCAATGCTTCATTCGGTGGGCTCTTTGCCTTTAAACCTCAGCTGACATATCGCCAGCATTGGCTCTGCTTTCGGTGGAGTATTGAGACGCGACGTGCGCTGGGCATCATATGTGGCATCCTTAATGTCGGGGATCAGGCATTCGAGAGCATCTGTTAAACACTTAAGAGCCGACCTTTGAGTGTGCGGCTTGATTAGAAAGAGCCAATATGCGTCGGAGGTTAAAGTATTTACTGCAACGATTAACTTTCTCCTTTCCTCCAGTTCATGATAACTTGTTTGTTCAATCATGTTTGCCGTGGTTATGCTTCCAGATGTGCACTGAGAGATCATGTTGGCCAAATAGAGTGTATTGTTTACTAGATCTATTATATTGTTGGCAATCATTTTACACCTTGAAGCTGCCCTTTCCGCTTTCATCATCTGAGTGTTCCATTCCGTGAAGAGTATGTCTTTGTATGTTTCATAGATTCTAGGCAAGTTCTCTGCCTTCCCCTCATCAGAATCTTGCCAATCAAGATATTCGGGTATAGTTTCTTCGGTTTGATCCAGCTCATTTCTGGCCCTTTCTATCTGCTTACATACTGTTGTAGATATTTCACATAATGGCTCAACCTCGGTAAGTTGTCGGCATAAGAGTCTAACTAGAGATATTAATGCACTATTTATTTGAGCTGCCTCTGCTCTGAAATCTTCGACTTTTTTGGTGCCTTTGATATCTTCGAGTTGTGCTAACAGTTGAGCGATTTTCTCATCCTTTGACTTCGTCATTAGCTCGTTTGCTGCTCTCAATTGTGTCAATGCCTCCGTTAACTCTTTCTGCTTCTGGATTGCGCTCTGGTCAATCCTCTGTTTTTCAATTTGCAGTTGCTGGGTCAATATATTGTTTTCTTGTTGTTGTGTCAGCAACTGCTCTTCTACCTGTGCTACCTTATTTCGCGCCTCTGCTACTTCTGCTTGCAATGCACAAATCTCTTGGTCCTTAGTCTTTAACAAAAGACTTACCTCCGATGCTTTATCAATAGTTGCTGCAGAGTAAGCTCCCGCATACTGCGATAGCTTGGTTAGATCATCGGAGGGGTCCAATTCCTCCTTCCAGACTACATTCCCCGTGACTATTTTCTCAGGAAAGATGGAAGGTTGATCAAGCCTTCGTCTCTTCCTTGAGCGCTTAACAACTGCTTTGTGCCTAGGGCTGTAGAAAACGTCCAGGGGAGGAATATCTTCCACCTGGAGCACAATCTGATCGGAAGGGTCTTTGGTGATTACCTCGACATCCTTTGAAGTGGGTGGGCCGCTGGTTCCGCTTAGAACCTGAGAAGAAGTGGTGTCTGGTGCGTCGCTTATCTTAGAGGTGTCTTTGGAGCCTTCCTTTCCACTGATAATGGAATCGAATTGATCCCATTGTTTAAGCAATTCAGGATCTATGGAGGTCTGTTTGTGTTGCTCCGTAGGGGATTTACTCTTCTCCTTTTCTTGTTCCAACTTCTTTTGCTCCTCCAGCTCTTTCCGCTGCTGCTCCTCTAACTCCTTTCTCTGTTTCTCTTCTTGCTCTCTTCTTTGCTTATCCGCTAATTCCTTTTTCTGCCTATCTGCCAGTTCTTTCTTTTGTTTTTCTTCTTCTTCCTTCTTCCGTTGTTCCTCCATCTGCTTCTGCTTTCCCTGTCCTTGTTCCTTCTGTTGCCTTTCAGATTGCTCCTTTCTCTACTTCTTTGCCTGCTGCTTCTTCTGCCTTTCCTCCTATTGTTTCTTTTGTTCCTTAGTTATAACAGGAGGTTGGCTTGTCTGTTTCTGACCATGCTCGCTTGAGGAGGACGTTGAGGTTAATGACAATAAATCTAGAGGCAGAGTTTGCAACCTCTGCTCTCTAAGTTTATTGAACTCAGTTAAATTCTCATCATTGTATCTCATCATGGCAAGCTGTTTGGTTTGGCTTATTGAATCGGCAGCTACGAACAGGTCATCAAACTCATCTTCTTGATGGTCAATCTTTGTCAGTTTGGCCTGTTCTAGGGCAATGAAAGCAGTCTTCCTTGGATCATAGAGTCTGGCTGGCATAGTGGGCAGGGATAAAGCTTGCATCTTTATAGCCTCCTTTTCTGCATGCTGAATATTATGCAGAGTAAAAACACCCATCCTCAAGGGAAAAGGGGGCCAGCCCCTCTTCTTCTCTTTCTTGAGAGTTTGGGTTACACTCTCGGCCATGATTTGGTAGGAGATCTCTCGGGCTAACAGTTTGTCTGGAACATATAGAGGGAGAATATGCGGCTTGGCTTGGCTTCCATAAACCCTAATATAGGTAAAATGCTCTTCTCCAAACCATCCTGCTACAGCTGGTAAGTCGAAGGAAGCGAGATAGGAAATTTTGGGAATAGGCCGATCGAAAATGGAATAATGAATGGGAACCATAAAACCATTGCAAATTTGATACAAATGGTCCTTGTAAGAGGACTTCCACAATTTCTGATGATACACGTGAATGGGCGAAGGGTCTTGGGTGGTCCATCTCCAACCGAGGATGGGAAACTCAGAGTTAAAACACAATGTGTCCATAATGTAGGCACTATAATAAAATGGGGGAATTTTCCTTTCGGTGACTACAGATTTAGCTCTAAAATCCCGAACAGCTACAGTCAACTTATCAGAAAGAATGGTGGCCCAATCCATGATTATACTATTAACAGCGGCCTCCATCAGGGGAACCATTTCTATATCAAAATTGGCAGAATCATGTAATCCCCATAGCCTACACATCATAATTCCCGCATAGCAATAGGGAGAAGCCAAAGAATCAACGGAGTACTTACCTGAGCTTTCGTGCTTGTGTTTGGTCGGGTTCTGCCTCCAATCCTGAATGGGCTCGGATGGTGCTTCATTTTCAGCTGCAAACTTCTCCAAGAAGTCTTTGTTGTAGATTTTCTCTGGCTCAGGCAAATGATACATTTGCCTTAGGTGCTCTGGCTTAAACAACCCAAAAATCCGTCTGTCTCTTGTGTGGAATGTTCTGTCAATGATTGGAATTTCCTCGATTGCCCATCGCACTACATCAGTGTAGGGAAGGACTTTCTCTCTGGCCGCTATTCTGTGAAGAAAGGAATCGGCCAACTCTTTGAGAGTTGCATCGGACTTTTTGGTTGAGTCCGCAGTAGCCACTGTCACTGAAGCTTCTGGTTGCTCAACTTCTAGTAAATTATATGTGCCCTGCCATGTAGTCTTCTTGTTAAGGCCAGTGCACGTAGTGTCTGAAATGAGGCCTTTCTTCTTATCTGTGGCAGCTTGCCCTGCTATAGGTGTAACAGCAGAGCCCGTAGTCCTCTTGGATCTTTTCCCCATCATGCTCAGACTTCTCTCAAAAGACGAATTCTACACAATTGCAAGAGAAATAGTAACAACATAATAACAATGACACTTCACAGCGGGATAGATATATCATTTGAAGCGTGCTAAGATTAATTTTCAAAAGTGGCTGCGGATCCAATCGCTTAGAGGATATTGCAGATGCATTAATGGTGATTTGAGGCCTGCTACCCATTAAATGTGATGATTACACCGTTATCCGGGTGAATGACTCCCTTAAGCGTGCAACAGATTTTCTGGCGGTTAAGCGTTGGTGTTCGTTAATCGAAGGGGAAAAATCTTTTAAATACACACGCATTACCTTATCCCTTGCATTTAACGGCATTTTGGGATTCGCGCTTTGTCAACTGGATATGAATATAAAATTAAAGCTTTAAATAATGGCTTTTTAAGAATGTTGACCATCGATGAGCGATATTGCATCGCTTCGGGGAATAAGTGCTGCACAATTATTACCAAAAGATCCTGCCGACAGGCGATAAGCGATATCGCATGGGGCTAGCGCATGGAAACAGAGCTAGGTGCATATAAAGTGGTTTGGGGGTTACCGATTGCAATATCGCATCGCATCGGGGGTAGGAACCGGGTGCCTTACTGAAGTGCATGGAATTCTGCCGATGGCCGATAGCGATATCGCATCGGGTCGGGACTTATAACATAAAGCGGTTCCACATGATGTATCGCCGATAGCTGATCGCCGATATCGTGTCGCGTCGGGGCATGAGTTATGTGCCGTTACTTGGTGTGCATGTAACATTGCCGATCGCCGATAGCGATATCGCATCGGCGGAGACCAAACTGCCATTTGAATGCATGTCTCATGTTATTGCGATATGCGATCTTGCGATCGCTTTATCGCAATAACAAAAGATTATTTATTATTTGAAACATTAATATCCCAAAAAGGCTTAAATACATGAAAAGTCATTTGATTATCCGGCCTTTTTTGAACATACAAGCATTGATGCCAAAATTTTAAAAGGGACCCATTCCATATGTTAATTTTTTGTAAATAAGAATGATATGAAATGGGGGGTTGTTGTAGGGCACAACACCCCTAAACCAGACTGTGGGTTGTAGTAAATCCAGATTGTGTGCCTAGGTGGGCCTAGGGATCCTTGTCGGTAAATGGCAGGATATATGATAAAGCCAAAAGGTGTAGTTTTCTCTCCATTGGGCCTAGTGATTCTGGGATGGAATGCATGGTAAAGCATGGAGAGTATGTCTCGATGTAGGGCCTAATGATCCCTGGATTAGACTATAGATGCACGATAAATCCCGAGAGACTAGGAGGCACTCAAATTCCTCACAGTGTAGGCGGAGAAATCCGGTGGCATCCACATTGGTTGGTTTTTTTTATGTGTTCTACGAGTCCCTCATTCATGCTTGGAATATGGCACGGGGGTGATTGGTTGAAGAGAGATTTGGCTCAGCTAATCTATGGCTGGGTGGAATGTGGTAGTCCCATCATCAGTTGGTTCATTGCATTTATTAATGAGAAATTCATTCCCTTTATGTTCATGTGCAAATGTATTGATGTATATATGGATTTTTATGGTTGATATGTCCATTGTATTTATGTTCCTATTATGTTGGTTATACATACCTTTTGTGACAACAAATATGTATGGATCTCACCATGTTTTTACTTGTATTTGAATGGATATTGTATCTATGATCTAATAAATGATAAGGAAACAAATGACATGAGAAGACAACGGTTCATGGAGACTCTCAGATAAGTATGAGATCCCTATACTTAATTATGTTGTTTACACCTTTAGGTTACATGTTGATGATATGTTTGACGAAATGTCTGTCATGACTATTAGGGGTCTAGTTATGGTTTTGTTCACCTTATTGATTTTACATCCTTGTTTCCTTGTATTCTTACCAATTTTAAGTGATCATTCCATTTTGGGCAGTGTCCCAGGCTCTAGGTCGAAAAAGGTGGCTCAAAGCCCGAAATGCTAGCAAAACATAGCGTTATTTTAGAGACTAACCCACTTGGACAGTGTTCGGGGAGAATTATATCGTGCCTTGCTAGTGTTTGGGGATCGTTAGTCGAAGAATAACTCACCTGTGCAGTGTCTAGGCAGTGTTACTCTGCCCTAAGTTTCTCACACAACAGTAGGACCCAGGGACAAGTTGTCTGAGTGGTTGACTTGTCTCCTGAAGGTTTTGTGGATGATGTTGGATGATTGTGTGTGATGTTTCATTGATACCACTTCCTTAAGGCCACCTAGGAGGTCGAATCTAATCATAATAGCCTCTTGTCTCATGTTTACCCCAGTTGACATGGTTGCTTGGGTAGATGTGGGAGGAGGGTGTTACAGGCTGTTGGCCCAATCCTCTCAATAATCCTAAAAGGTCCAAAAAATCAAGGTGCCAACTTGGCACATGATCCAATCTACAAGGAGCTCTTCTTTGGTTTGAGCCGCAAGTACACATGTTCCCCAACCTGGAACTCCTTGAACAACATGTTCCGATCTACATAGCTCTTTTGTCTATCCTGTGTTGCTTTCAAATTTTTCTTGATTACTTGCATTTCCCACTCCATTTCTGCCAACATGACTGGTCCAATCAATACCATGTTACCTAGATAGCTCCAAATGATGGGATTATTGCAACTTCACCTAGACAATTCCTCAAACAGACTCATCCTCAAGGATTCCTGATACCCATTGTTGTAAGCGAACTCTACTAGTGGAAGATACTCTTCCCATTTCTGTTGTTGATGCATCACATACATCCTCATCATTTCCTCTAATATCCTGTTGACCCTCTCTATCTTCCCATCTATCTGCGGATGATAAGTTGTACTGAAGGCCAACTTTGTGCCCAAACCTGCAAATAACGCCTTCCAAAACTTGGAAGTGAACTTCTCATCCATGTGTGACACAATATTCTTTGGAACTCCATGCAATCTGATCATGTCCTTGATGAAGACCTATGCTACATCACTCGTTGAGAATATATTCGTTGGAATGAAGTGCGCTACCTTTTTCAACCTTTCCACCACTACCATGATAGAATCATGTTGTCTCATTATCCTTGAAAAACCTGTGATAAATTCAATGGAAATGACCTCCCATTTCCACTCTGGAATCAGAATCGGCGGTAGTAGTCCACCTTGATTCTTACACTCTACCTTCACCTACTAACAATCCAAGAACCTAGCCACAAACTTTGTTGCATCTCTCTTCAAATTCATCCAATAATAATTCATTGTTTTCAGTGTCTTCTGATAACCAGGGTGACCTAAATATGGTTTCGCATGAAATTCCCTCAAGGTCACCTTCTTGAGATCACCACTATCAGTCACATATATCTTGTCCCTAAATCTAACCAATCCATCTTCTGTGAAATGATAGTACACATTCTATGCACCTGTACCTGTACCACTACCTATACCTATACCTATACCTATACATGTACTCTGCTGCAACCTGTACACAATCTCCATATATTTAACATCCTACTAACTTGGCTGTAAGCTCTTATCGTGTAATTTTGTCCCATTGGAGCTCATAGTTTCTATGTGATTTACCTGTATCCACCCGCTAAGAGAATCTTCCACCCTATTCTCTTTACCTTTGATATAATTGATCTCAAAGTCAAACTCATTGCTCATGGCCAACCATCGAACCTACCTGCCATTGTGATTTAGGTGGTCAAATAGATGTCGCAAATCATTGTGATCACTCATCAATACAAACCTCTTGCCAAGAAGATACTCCCTCAACATCTTCAATGCATGTATGATCGCTTCGAACTCAAGATCATGTATGGGGTAGTTCTGCTCGTGCTCATTCAATTTTAGTGACTCATAGCATACCACCTGTCCATCCTACATAAGGAATCCACCAAGTCCTCTCTTGCAAGCATCTTTACATACTACAAACTATTTCTCTAGATCATAAATCTTCAACACTAGTGCATGTGTCAATAATTTCTTGAGCTACTCAAAATTGGCTACACACTCCTCTGTCCATTCAAACTTCTTACCTTTCCTCTGTAATGATGTGATAGGATAAGTGATTTGTGAGAAGTTCTTGGTGAACCTCCTATAATAACTTGATAACCCCATGAACGATCTCACCTCACCTACATTCCTGGGAGTCTCCCACTTCATCATGGCCCTTATCTTTTTTGTATCTACTATTATGCCCTCCTTGGAAACAACATGTCCCAAGTAATGCACCTTTGTCTAAATCTTCACTTGCTAAGATTGGCATACAACTAATGCTCTTTCAATAATCTCAACATTGTTGCTAAATTCTCGGCATGCCCTTCTTCATTTTTAGAATATACCAATATATCATCAATGAAAACAATAAAAAATTTGTCCAAATAAGGACGCAACACACTATTCATCAAACACATAAATGTAGTTGGAGCATTAGTTAAACCAAATGGAACTACACCAAACTCATAATGCCCATACCTGGTCCCAAAAGTTATCTTATTGATGTCCTCTTATTTAATGCGTACCTGATGATATCCGGATCTCAAATCAATCTTGGAGAACATTATTGCCTCCTTCAACTGATCGAACAAGTCATCAATCCTCAGTAACATATACCTATTCTTGATGGTCACTTTATTCAACTATCTGTAGTCAATTCATAATCTGAGACTACCATCCTTCTTCTTCACAAGCAATACCGGTGCGCCCCATGGTGATACACTTGGCATAATGTATCCCTTGTCCAACATTTCCTTCGACTACAACTTCAACTCTACCAACTCTACAGTGCTCATCATGTAATGTGCCTTTGATGTCGAAGCTGACCCTGACACCAACTCAATAGAAAATTCCACTTCCCTGTGAGGTGGAAACTCTGAAATGTCTGCAAGAAATACATCCTTAAACTGCTATAGAACTGGGTACCTGATCAAAACATCTGCATCCTCAACTTCCTTATCTTTGTCACTAGAAATGTGCACTGCAAATATCACACCCCTTTTCCTGCGACTATGCTTGCCCTGCATAGCTAACTGATGTTGATTTATTCTTACCCCGCAAATTTATTTTTCCCCATTGTCATCCAAGCACTCAATGGCTTTTTCATAACAATCCATCTTGGTTCTATGAAATTACAACCAATCCATGCCCAAAAACATATTGTATGATCCCAATAGTAATACATCCAATTGTGCTATGGTAGGCATACCATTCAAATCAAATGCACAAGCTCTTGCCCAATGGTGAACTCGCTTCTTTGTACCTGTAGCTAACTACACTAACCAAGATTCTGCATGCACTTCTTTATTCAAACCACACTTATCCACCAGGTTAGGATTAACATAACTATAATTAGATCCAGGGTCAATCAAAATAGAAACAACTTGATCACAAAGCTTATTGTCCATATCAATGATAGATGCATGATGATCTGCTTGTCTGTTATCTGATGTTACATAAATCCTATGAATACTCTACTCAACATCTCACACTATATGTGCCTCCTGAGCACTGTAGATATATAGTCTATGACTTTGATGTTGTGGACAATCTCTCCTGTGATGGTCTCCTCCACAAGTCCAACACTGCACAGGCTCCTTATTCTGCTCCTTAGATTGAAGTCCATGTCCTCTGTCAGATGCATTAAACTTCTTAGATGGCACTTCATTCTCTTTATTACATGTACCCTGAGGCCTTTCTTGCCTCTTGTACATTTTTCCTTTGTTCTTTTCATTACCTTTCCAGTCTGGCTTAGTCTCAGATCTACGCTTCGATTGTTCATAGCAATGATTTAGCTTTTAGATGGCCTACTCCAATGATCTAGGCTCATCAAACTCAATCCTGTCTTTGAATGCAATCGGTAATCCACTAATGAACCTATGAATCTTGGTCTTCTCCTCCTTAAGGTAAGGAACATACCTCAACAGCTCCAAGAACCTTCTATTGTATTCCTCATATGTCATTGATCCCATCTTTAGCTCTTAGAATTCTTTTTCCCTATCATCAAAGTATATCTCCAATAGGTACTTATTCTTGAATAGTATCTCGAACTCATTCCAAGTCATTTCCTCCTCATGAATACATCTGACATTCTTCACATAGTCCCACCAAATGGATGCTTTAACTTTGAGGCTGAATGTAGCTATTATGGCTTTCATGTTCTTTGAATAATCATGCAACCTAAAGAACTTCCTCATACCAAGCAACCATTCCTCTACATCCTATGATTTCTTCATCTCTCCATAAAATGTAGGTGGATTTTCTTTCTTAAACTTGTCCGGAAAATATCCTGTCACCTCATATAAGGATGATAACGATGTCAATCATCATGTCTGTCAGAACCGAAACTAGAATAGTGCTTATGTCTATAACCTCTCCTATATGAGTATCCAATAGTTTTCCATCTCTAACTATGTCATTGTTATCTGATCTGTGATCACCATGAGACCTACCACAATATGCCCCATTAGTTTTGTCCTCCTGCTCATGACTGATTTGAAGTGGTCCCTGTCGCTGCAATTCTGACAAACTCTGAAGTATCAATTCATTTACCTATGATTGTTTCTCGTGTGCATGTATGATTCTGTCATTGTGTTGGCTTGATGGGCCCTGACCCAGGTTCAGCATTAGTCAGCCAAGAAAATCCCTACACTACTGGCCCTTTCGGCATCAACCCGAGGAGCGCGGACTGAAGTCCCACCCGAAGAAGTATGGGGGGATGCAGGAACCAAGTTTCTGCACTGTGAGATGTTTGTGATGTTGGTTTTATACCTTAACTCTACCTTTGCGTAGATCGATAAGCCCTTAGGGCTTACTGATGTACTTCTCTATTAGTCTTTCAGAACCTTCGCGAAGGTCTGTGATTGTCCTTTGCATAGCCCTAATAAGCAATCTCGACACTTGTGCACCTCTGTAACTACTTTGTTGTATAGATCCCCGAATTATATTAAGTGTTCGCCAATTATATCATGCAATTTAGATTATCTTCACGTAAAAATTTATCTCTACTTGTGTTCATATAACAGAGGAAAACATATAGATTCACGCATCAATTTAGAAATAAAACATAAACCTAGTGCTTAACATAACATCATCTCATGCAATTGACAGAAGTAAAATACACAGTAATTTCATAATACTCTTCTTTATTGATGATCCAGATTTTCAGTACACACTCTAACTACCCTACGCACACAGCTGCAGAGGTATGCACACTCAGTTGCGGACTTCTACCCTAGGCCTCTGCACACTCAGCTGCAGAGCCTCTTTCCTATGCTAAGACTCTCACTCTTAGCTCTTTATAGACTCATCAATGACTCTATCTCTCTCAAATCAACTAAACTCAACTGAACTCTTAGACTCCTCTAGGACCTTCTTTTATACAATCCCATGGTCCGCAGACCAAGGGCGAATCTCATCAAGCTGACAAAACTGATCTAAACTAAGGGTAGAGACCCTTTTTTACTCTTGATATCTTCGTGCTCTGTGATCACAAAATTCGGAGACTTTACATTTCTTTATACAAATTTTGGGCTTTCTTCCCCAAGACTTGGGCTTTTAACCCCAAAATTGACCCCAGGTGACCCGTTCCCAACAGGCCCCCAACACAAACATGGTGACTCACCCTCGAGTCACTCGGCTGGCGTGGAGATCTTGTTGCGAAGACCTCTCAGCTCTACTTAGACTGCTGCAACTTTAGCAACACACTATGTTGCGGCCTGTGTCATCTCCTCAACCAGCTGCTCTTTCACTGGCCCTGTAATATCTGATTGTATCTTCTGCTGAGTCGCCTATAGACCAGCCATCTTTCCTTCGATGGTGGCAGTGAGTGCATAGGCTTCATCAAACCAAGGCCCTATTCTAGCCTTCAGAACACTCTGTTTGCACTGCGTTGCATCCACCTGCTCCTTTAGTACCTTTGCCTCCAACAGTTTTTCTAGCCTCCATGTAAGGGCGATAGTGCACACCATCACTTTGACTTCATCATATCGCTGTTGTAGCTCTTGGGCCTCCATTTCCAACCTTTGCAAGGTGGGATCCTCCTAAAAATTGGTAACCACTTCGAGTGCTTCCTCAAAGAGCGCGATGCACTCCTCCACTGCACTATTCACCGCAGCCACAGGGTCCTTCAAAGCTATCTCGTGCTGCTCTCTAAGTTTTGTCAGGTTTGAAGGCTAGGCCTTCAACTTCAGTTCTGCAATCTTGAGTTTTATGTCAAACTGAACCTTCGCCAACTCTATTTTGGCATCGCGCACTCCAACAGCGAGCTTCTGAATCCACACATCTACTGGCTCATCATCGGGAATGGCCAGCTCTGGGATAGACCTGCATGCCTCATCCACCACCTTGTCTGTGTGCTCATTTTTGTCTGTGATGGATTTGACGAGGTTAACAATGGAATCTTGTTGTACCGTCATCTGAGCATTGTTGACTTTATTCTCACCGATTACTTGTAACGCAAGCTGTTCACGGGCCTGAAGTTCCACGATCACACCATCCTGTAATTTGTGAAGCGCCTCACTAGGAAGCGTGGCCAAATTGAGCCCAATTCCTTTGAGGGCACTGACAGTGGGTCTGTCAGCTTCAGTCTCTATGGTTAGCACTACTTTTGGCAGCCGTATTGCCTAGGGATTCAGTGTGCGCACCATCCGTTCTTCTTCTAATGTGCCAAGCACCAAACTAGTTGATGTCGTGCTGCTTCATCCCACGATGGTCTAGACCTGTGACGCCTATATTTGCAGCTCATGTAGATGCGTCTGAATGGCACCCAAGGCCTGCTTCTATTGTAGCTCGAATTTTTGCAAAACTTCTTTGGTGGCATCTCTAAAATTATCGCCGATATCATTTAAATCACCTTCTATTAAGGTGATTAGATCGAGAGAAGTCTTGCTAGCCTTAGACTTCTTCCCTACCTTCTGTGGATATCTGTTCCACTTAATGCAGAACGGAGTGGTCTTTAGGTCTGCTCCTCCCTGGTCTAACTGTTGTTCCTCCTCCTCTGTCTCCAGAGAAGGCGACTTCTGGCTCCTATCAGAGTCGCGCTCCTCTTCTTCCGTCTCTCCTTCAGTCTGCTTCGTGGTGGCGAGCTCTTCCTTCACCTTGTCCTTAGCCTCCTTTTTTCTCTTTGTGGTCAATTGCACCATCTTCAGCTTGGCCTATTCCTTTTTCCACTGCGCTATGATCTTGCTAGACCTGGCTGTCAAGTCTGAGGCAGTGTGTCAATCTGCCAGCCAGTGGTCGAGGATCACTGTAATTGCATTGTCTGTGGCCAGGTGTGGCAGTGTAGAAATTTTGAATAATATAACACTTATTCACAGAGATTATCCTATTATACACTATTTGCGGAATGCATGCATAATACATAACCTCCTCTACGTTGATCATCAATTTGCGGAATTAAAGAAACAATCA
Source organism: Pinus tabuliformis (assembly GCA_031772625.1). Taxonomy (NCBI): domain Eukaryota; kingdom Viridiplantae; phylum Streptophyta; class Pinopsida; order Pinales; family Pinaceae; genus Pinus; species Pinus tabuliformis. The sequence continues at coordinate 419,022,794 of CM062820.1, read as the reverse complement.
CATGTGCACATTGAAACATCAATCACACATATCAACACAGTATGTACTGGGGAAATCATACAGCTGAAAACCCCCAACTATCTGTATATTATAATGATAGAGAACATGTAACAATACATAGTATAATACTCCTCTCAAGTACTCAGTACTATCTCCACCTGCTACACAAAAACTAGCTCAGATCTGAATCAAGTCACAGGTTCAAATCTCCTCCACTGTTTGCCTGCCTCTACTGCACAATCCAAAACGAGAATAGAACTGATCCAAGCTCGTTTTCCCTTGGCCTTTACTGCGCAATCCTCATTGGAAATCTCAATCAATGATTGTGCAAATCTCATGCACAACTATAGTCACAACTGATAGCAGTCTCACTCTTTCACCCACCTCTAACACTTGTCTCCACTGAACTGTCCATGCACTGAGTTAACTGATGTATTATTTAGTTGATTTATGAGTTAATAATTAGTGAATTAATTAATAATTAATTCACATCACTCATCACTAGTGTATTTTGCAGTTAGACTAAATACAACTAGTTCAACTAAGTCAAACTGAACACAACTCCATCAACTCCTCAATCAACTCCACCAAACTCAATCACTTGAGTTCTAACTGAATTCCATCATGCAGTAGCTCAACTAACCCATAAGAAAATCGTATTTCCTTCTGGCAGTTGCATGTGCCACATCCGTAGCTCGAACTAAAGTGCTGCAAGAGGATAAGATAATGTTTATAGTCCAAATATTATTAAGAGCTAATAATATTCGACTGTTCTACTTTTAGACTAGCAGTCTAAAAATAGACTCTGCCCATATGTCTAAAAATAGAAGTCCATCTATTTTTACCAACATGACCAACCATCCATAAATAGCATCCTGAAACTCATAGACCATGATCCATATGTCTAAAAATAGGCATAGTCTAAAAATAGACTTTGCGCCAAAAATAGCCTGCGGGCCCACTTAGTGAAGGCGGCTTCTTTTCACTAAGCTCCATCATCTTGTTGCATTTTGAACACTCCCTCTCAACAAGATATGGATTATCTACAACCCCTATTGTCACACGGAATCTGTCAAGGGTGCGGACACGACTGACCTTCCTAGAAGTCTAAGACATTCTAATGACAAACAAGACAAAATGGAGTGATCTTTCTCTAAATACACCTTTTACAACATGAAAACTACAAGTGTTTAGGCTTACCTTATTCCAAAACGCTGTTGTTGAAGTCCGTTCTTGACGATCCGGATGAGCTCCTCCTTCAAGTCAATTCCTGCAACCACAAACAATCAAACAATTACCAAGCACTTGCATTTCATATAATAAAACATATATCCAACATGCAGACCAAGGAACACATGAAATAACTCATTAACACAAGCTATTGAGAAAAATAAACCAGTTTGTATTAATAACGAAACAAAGAAACTCTTACAACCTGGCCTTGGTGTTGTGCAAGTTCCTCCCAGGGTCCATCAAGGGTTTTCCTCTACTTTGACAAAGCTCACCCTCTCCCAAGTAGAATCAAGTGAAGACAATCTCTCCTCACAAAGGCTCTAATGGAAGACCTAAATCCTGCAGCATTTACCCAAAGAAAATGTATAGCTCCAACCTCCCCTCCTTCTGGCTCAATGCCTTTATTTATAGTGCTGTAAAGAGGTTATTCAGGTCCACCATCAATGGGATCATCCCCCTCTTTGGGTGGGATAGCTCCCTTATTGATGGGATAAGTTCCCTTTAATAGAGATACATGAACCAACTGGAGGCGCATCCATTTCATCAAACCGACCTCTAGAATGTTCTAGAAGTAACCACAAGTAACTTTTTCAAGATAAAACTCGCGCATTTTGCCTTTTACAGAGGGACGCACCTGTCCCTTTACATACAGAGCGTCCATGGACGCAGATTTTGTGAACAAGGTCCGCGTCCCCGCAGGTAAGGCTAGAGAGAACCTGCGACCCCAGAGATAAACATGATTTTTACAAGACTTTCTCTCTTCTTTGAGTTTGAGATGGATAACAGAGGCATGAGACTTGCCTAAGAGGGTAGCATGACTGTTGATTTGAGCCATACTAACTGTAAGTAGTCAAGGTGACATTTTTTAGTGTAACAGATTGCCCCCTAAAGTGCGAAGCCTGGAATAGAATAGGGTTTTGTAATTCTAGGAAGGGTGAAGCGCTTTATCATTTCAAGGATTGCCTTGTGGATGGCCTGGTTGGAACCTGCAATTTTCAACACAAAATACATGGATAAGATTATATCATCACTGAGGTAGGCATTCCCATACTCAGATTCAAAACTTTAACTAATGGACTAACTATTCTGATACAGGAATGATCTTGCAGTACATCATTTTTATAGACTTTTGTAGACACAGTATGGACGCAGCCATCTGTTTATGATTAGTCTACATAGATAATGAATACAAAACTCCTCGCAGCCTGGATGGTAGAAACTAGATCCAGGGTCTTCACTTCTACTTCCCGAATTGGTACGATTCTAGCCATGTGATTAAATGATTCGATGTCGAACATGGTAGAAACCACTTGATTACCAGTCAATGATGTAAACTGTTAACAAGCGTGAGAGAAACCACCAGTAATGTCAATGGTCCTCAAAGTACCAAGCACAACCCGTGAAATGTGAATAGATGTTTTGATGTCGAACACTTCACGGAATCCTCTGATCGAAAGTCAATGATGTAAACTGACGTCAAAGGCGAGAAACCTGCCATTGATGCATGCAGACTTCAAGGTACTGTCGATTCCTAAGTCATCTTTCTAGATAATGTGTCGATGTCGATAGAAAGCGACCCGTTGCAGGCAAGCCCGCAACACGAAATCATTGTTCAAGTTGAAGAAATGTTGCTGTAAGGACTGACTCAGGGATGGTCAAATGGATGACAAGTATTTTGCAGATGAAAGTTTTTTGCTTGCAGACCTCTTGAACACATAACGACACAACAGATGGCTTGGTGACGAATAACTCAAAGTTAATCCCCGAAACCCGGTTAAAGACTTTCAAAGTGATTTGGTCAACTGTGAGGTAAAAGATTTCCCAACCCAGGTGAATGAAAAGTGTCGTGTTCAAGAGCGGTAATAAAGTTTCTTCTGAGACAAAAGGTGACAAATAGGTTCATTCTTCTCTTTTTTCCCCCACCATTTCTGGCAAGTACCTCTTTATTTTTAACAAGCTTGAGGAGGATAACATATGCTTGATTATAAGCTCATCCTTCGGACGAGTCCAACCTAGTTTAAATTCGAACCCTAGGAAGGAGTGGTTCGTTCCTGTTTGTAATTGAACAGGTCCTCTACTGTAAAAATTTAACGAGCCCAGTATAGGAGAAACTCGGCGTTTTTCATTTTTAGAGAGTCTGAAAAAACTAAAGGAGACTCCACGTTGAACTTTTTCGTATATTTGTGTCCCTCAAGCCCGAAAAAGTATAAAATAATACCTGGGGGAACCGCTTGATCTTGCGACCAAGGAGTACTTTCATAATAGTGTCGTTAACCTGAAAAGTAAAAAGCGATCAAGGACACGTCGTTTTATTTCCTTATCGAGTTCGAAACGACAAAAACCCGGCAATCTTTTCCTGATTTTGCGGTCAGAAAAGAGCTAAAAGGGGACCGTCTTTTAATTCCGTTTTAACGAGTGAAAAAGAAACACTCGGCGATCTTTTCATTTTTAGGAGTCAGAAAAGGGCTTAAAAGATGACTCTGAAATTTTGTTTGTGAAAAATTACAATTTCCCTCGAAATCCCTTTGTCCTGCACAAAAGCGACACATTACTCATACCTGTTTAAAATAGGCAAAAATACATTCAAAAACATCTTTTCATGGTAAAAAATGAACTAATTCATCCAAAAAACCTATAAAAAGACCTTTTACCATGTCATTTTTACCGTTTCACTGTTGAGGTTGAAAAAGGGCTTTTGACAAGAAACTTCCCGTGGTCGCTGCGGAAAATCTGACCGTTGGAATCGAACGCCGTCTCATCCAGGTATTTTACACATCCTACTCTGCATTTCTATCCGTTTAGAATCAATTTTTAGGTTTTAGTTTCATTTTTTGGGGGGTTTTGGTTTTGGAATGCGCCTCTCGGCGGACGCAGGTGCCCTTCGGGTGACCTGCGTCCCCCGACTTTTTCTCATACGGGAAAACGGTCGGAAGACGCAGCCCGCCTTCAGGCCAGCTGCGTCCGGGCGCCCTGTGCTACAAAGCCGGGGTGCGTCCTCCGAGAAACGCGCATTTCAAAACCCCAACTCTCTCAAAAAACCACCAAAAATTCCCAAATTAATTTCTAATGCTATTTTTGATATGCAGGGCATTAATCATGTTAGACTGGAGAGAAAGAGAGCACGTAGAGGAAGATGAAGCTGCAATAAATCATCAACCTTCTCTGGATGCCCTAAGAGCATGCGGATTGTACAAATATTGGACCATACCGGGCATGAGGGGCCAGGTAAGATTCTTGGAATGGCTGGTTGAGCGATGGAACGTACAAGAACAATGCTTTTACATAGGAGGGCACCAGCTCGAGATAGAGCCCTCGGATGTATACTTTCTCACTGGCTTGCCAAACAGAGGTGAGCAACTCAGTCTTGCGGGGACTAGGCCGGGTGGCCAATCCCTTGATAGTCTCCGCGAGACTTGGTGCACACCTGGAGCTCACCATTCAAAAGGCATAGAGATAAAACACATCACTCTGCCGGAACTCAAAGTCATAGCGTTCACGGTTACCAGAATTTGCGGCGCGGCCGCTTTACACATTGCTTCCGGATCCCAAATGCGGATGGCAATTGACTGTTACCAAGGCACCATTTTCAACTGGTGTGAAGCTGTGTCGGCTCATATGAAGAGCCAACTGACCAAGGCAAAGAACGGACGACTAAAGACTTTTGGATATGGGCCTATAGTCGTGAGCTTTGCCTTGGAGAGAATTCCAATGCTGATCCCTCAGCAACTCACTGTTGATATCTTGGGTCCTCAGCAGCCAAAGCTGATACGATGGGTTGCGGTGATGGCCCGGCATCCTGACGAGGGCGCGACAGTAGTTCGATTCTCAGATAGTTATTTTGACTGGTTAGAGGGCCAGCTTTTTGTGATACAGGACTTTCCGTATGCCGGAATGGATTTCAGAGGTGATCCGGACATGGTTCTTCCACAGGGAGAACAATGGGACGACAGAGGTACTTTTTATTTTCACAAGTTTTCTAGTTATGTATTTTTTTATTTTTTATATATATCGTCTCAAAACTAATAGTAAATCTTTCAAAATGCAGATGTTGGTCCACAGCGTCCAGCCAACCTCCGGCCTTATGATAGACTACATCCAGCTGCACCGGTACCGGCCCCACAGGATGCGACAGCAGAAGTACTAGCTGATTTGGAGCATGATCTAGAGCGTCTCACGGCAGATATACCTGAGACTACTATGGATGACATTCCTATGAGGCTTCAGCGCTTCGTAGTCGCGGTCCCTGGACCGTTTAGGAGATTTTTGCGTAAGGTAGCCCGCGCAGTGGTGTCGTACAGAGAGCACCACCAGTGATTGACTAGTCACTTTTGTAGTCACATGTGACATTTTGACTTTTTGTACTATCATTTTGCCGATCATAAGGTGTTTTAAACCTATGATCGAAGACGATGTATATATTTTTTGACACACTTCTATCTATATATATCACTATTACCGGCTTATCTTGTTTAACATATGTGATGAAATGTTTTTAAATTTACTTGCATGATTATCGTAAATGTCTGTCCAACATTCGAGAAGCAATTGCATCTGCTAATGTATTCAAAGACCTTGGAATATGTTGATATTCAATGTAATCAAATTCACGTTCCAAGAGACGCACTCTCAAAAACAACCTTAATAACACAGGATTTCTAATGGCATAAACTCTATTAAGCTGTAATACAACAAGTTCAGAATCTAACCTCACTATCAAACGTCGAATTCCAAATGAAATAGATTCGGATAATAATTCAACCACTGCACTGTATTCTGCAATGTTATTCGTTGTTTGACCGAGGCTTACCCCATGCATAGAAACTAACTCGTCAGAGGGCGAATAGATAACCCAAGCTGCGGAAGAGATATTCCGTGTACTACGACAAGCACCATCAGCAAATCCAATGTATGTTTGGAGAGGCGTCGACATCTACAATATCAAGAGTAAAACCAAGATAAGCCAAAATAATGACGAAAAACCACACTTGCTAAGCTAAGCACACTGACTAAACTAACACACTTGCTAGCTAGAAAGAAAATCTAACCTATCTAAAAATTTCTCCATACCCATCATTTTAAGCATAATACCTCTTTAGGTAAAGTCCATTTCTGGGTTTACCCAAAGAGTCCCCATCAAAATCAACTAACTCATAAGCCCCTTTTGCTAGCTTTCGCTTTACAATGTAGGGCCCATGCCACATGGGAACGAATTTTCCGGCACCTAGCTTATCGTTAGCTTGATCATATAATAGTACTAGGTCTCCTTCCGAAAAACTTCGAGGGGTTACATTTTTATCGTACTGAGCTTTCATTCGTTTCGCGTGAGTCTCGATAGCTAAAGTAGCGTCACGTCGAGTCTCATCTAATTTAGCCAAGTATAATAACCGTTTCTCCTCTTCGGAAGTAGCTGGAAGTAATTCGACAGCCATTTGAAGTGATGGGATTTCGCATTCAATAGGTAACACAGCTTCTAAGCCATAAACTAGCTGAAAAGGGGTGAAACCTGTTGAATTTTTCACTGAAGTTCGATATGCCCATAGCGCCGAAAATAACATGTTATGCCAATTCGTTCGATGGATACCAATGATCCGTCGAATCATGATGACTAGAACTTTGTTGATTGACTCAACCAAACCGTTGGCTTGCGGATAATAAGGAGTAGAGCTATCGTGGCGCAAACCAAGCTGGCTTGTAAGCTCAGTCATCATGACGTTTCGAAAATGGCTCCCATGGTCAGTAATGATTGCTTGTGGGACACCAAACCTAGTTATGATATGATTGAATACGAAAACTGCAGCTGTCTTGCCGCTTGCGTCGAATGTAGGCATCGCCTCGGCCCATTTTGTAAAATAATCAACCGCGAGGATGATATACGCATGCCCCCCGGCCGAGTGAGGGTTACAAGTAATAAAGTCAATGCCCCATTTGGCGAATGGACCAGCGGCAATTATAGGGTGGAGAGGAGCAGGTGGAGCGCGCATCTTTCGATCAAACACTTGACAGTTGTGGCATGTTCTGACAGCAAGGATACAATCTTTAAACATAGACGGCCAGAAATAGCCAGCGCGCAACACCTTCTGAGCTGTGGCATACCCAGACATATGACCGCCACATGCTCCAGAGTGACAATCATTCAAAACTCTCTCAGCCTCTTCGTGAGTTAAACAACGTCGAAAAACTAAGTCTGCCCCCCGGCGATAAAGTGTATCTCCAATAATTCTGTATTGCTGGGATCGAAACCGAATTTTTCGACGGTCTTCCTTGGAAGCTTCAGGCCGAAAGGTTTGGGTTTGGAGATAGATGATTATATCCCCATACCACGGATCTAAAGTGCTAATAAGAAACAAAGATTCGTCCACAATGGACTCCTCTGCCACAGTCTCTGTGTCAGCACTCGGGAAATCACACATCAATTCCGCAAAAACTAAAGATTTCTTAGACTTGGACTTCTCGAACTCCAAGTCGAACTCTTGCAGGATAACAATCCATTTAGAGTACTTGCCCCCTAGCAGTTGTTTTGTCAAAATATAAATCATAGGGTTGCAATCCGAAATAACTGTAGTCTTGCGGAGAAGAATGTAGTGACGAAAACGCTGGACAGCTTGAACGGCTGCCAGGGCCAATTTCTCCACATGCGAATATTTTAACTCAGTGGGATTTAAGGTTCTACTAAGATAATATATCACATGCTCTGCTTTGAATTCATCTTCTTGAACTAACACCATTCCAATGGTGGAATGCGAAGCTGCGAGGTATAAGAAGTAGTCCTGGTTGTAGTTGGGAGGATGCAATAACGGTGCATGGGTCAACGCGTGTTTCAGTGCATCAAAAGATTGTTGGGCAATCTCGTCCCAAAAGAATTGTGCGTTCTGTTTCAACAACCGTGTAAAACCTTTAGTGACCTCGGCGTAGTTTGGGATGAATCGGCGTAAAAAGTTCGCTTTCCCTTGCAAACTTTGGAGTTGGCGCAAACTCGAAGGAGGAGGCAATTTGATGATAGCCTCGACTTTCGAGGGATCGACGCGAATGCCGGTTTTTGAAACAACAAATCCCAGCAATCGACCTGTTTCTATACAGAAAACACACTTGTGGGGATTCAACCGAATTCGATAATGCCTACACCTCATAAAGATTGCTCGTAGGTGGACAAGGTGATCAGCTCGTTGTAAAGAATGAGCAGGCAAATCATCGAGATAGGGTTGCACAATGTGCTTGATGTCATGAAATGCATAAGACATCGCCCGTTGAAAAGTGGCCCCGGCATTCTTAAGTCCAAAAGGTAATTTGCAATAAGCAAATGTCCCCCATGGACAAATGAATGCCGTTTTTGGTTGATCGGCAGGTAGAATATTGATTTGATTATAGCCTGAGAAACCATCCATGAAGGAAAACATCTCACTTCCGGCACAATCATCAATAATTTGATCGATATAAGGCGTAGGATAGTTGTCTTTTGGACAAGCTCGATTGATATCCCTATAGTCGATACAGATTCTTATTGTTCCTTGTTTTTTATTGACGGGAACAATATTCGATACCCAATCCGTTAACGGGATCGGATAAATGAAACCTGCTTTCAACAGCTTTTCGACTTCTGCTTTAATTGCAGCCGCTTTTCGAGGGTGAATCTGACGCAACCGTTGCCGAATGGGTTTAGCATCCGGGTAGGTTTTGATTTCATGAACAACAATGGCAGGATCAATTCCCGGCATTTCCTCGTAAGACCAGGCAAACACGTCGCGGAATTCTTGGAATAGGGCCTTGTAAGTTTGGATTTCTTTTCAGTACATGCGGCACCTATATGAATGTTCTCCTCGATTCCGGGCTTCACTGAAATATCAATGGGAATAGTACGAGAAATATTCCCTAAATTCAGCTCTGAATCAGAATGTTTCGTTGGATCCTGAGCGTCTTTGACATATTCAGCGGTAAAGATAGATGAAAAATCATTTTCAAATGCATCATCCTTAGGTAAAAACGAAGATCTGTGATGGAGATCTTCCCATGGTAGATCATCTACACTTAGGATTTCGTCAGATGACACTTCTTCGGGAAACGTTATCCGTTCTAAGGGTGAGGTGAAAAGTGACTCTTCACTGACCACATTCATTTGGTCGGTTGAATGAAAGTCGGTAAAAGACATAAGAGCTTCATAAGCAATCTCATACGGACTCAACGGCATAACATCACCGAGTGAGTCTAGCTCAGAGTCAGAGGGAACATACCAAGGATCATCATAAATAATGTTTTCTGACGTGATCATATGAATTGTTGCGAACGAAGGGTCTGCATTGAGTGGAGGGAGAGGAAAAGTTCCCAGTAAACCGGAATCCTTAACTAAACCTACACCAATGTCCCTATAAGGGATTGTCGTTTTACCAACATGCTGGATAGTTTCTAAAGAGGTTGGGTCGGATGAAAAGTATGTCAGCTGATCAATAGTCACGATCTTACCGTTATGTGGAAACTTAATGACTCTGAAGACCGATGAAACGACCGCTGTCATAGCATATGACCAACTTCGACCCAAAAGAAGGTTGTAGTCTAGAGGGGCATCAACCACTTCCACATCCAGACTAACGGTTTTACCTTCGACCCCTATAGGCAATTCTTGTAGAATACCAAACGGACGGAACCCACGGCCATCAAAGGCCTTAAGGATGGTGGGGGATTGGTTCAACGAAGGAGAACCAAGCGATCTCCAACATTGAATCGACATAATACACGTAGAAGCTCCCTCATCAATCACAGTCCGATGAATAGGCCTGTTTTTGACTATCACTGGAATTTGGAAAGCCATTTGATGGGGGAGACGCGGTGTACTACTTTCTAGATCAAAGATCATTAGGTTCGGGTCCTGAACATCGACAGCTCCAATAGCCGACAAAAGCAATTTTCGTTGCGCTGGACATGATTGCAGCACTTCGAGTGCCGACATTGCTGAAGGTGAAACAGCTAAGTCTTCAACAATGTTGTAATTCTGGGCTGCTCTCGCATGTGGATTGAAAGCAGACCTTCGAAGTACACCCTTGGCGGGCGGCTTAATCACTAAGTCTGGGTTAGGTTTTTCGATCTGTAGTGGATCGGAACCAGGAGCTGAGGTTGATGGGTTAGAGTGAGAAGATTCTGCTTCCTTACCATCAACAGGAGCCTTACTACCATAATCTTGCGATCGAGTCGCAATCCTGACATGAGACATCATCAAAATGGGTTCTTCACTGGCATTCGAAGAAGAACCTATCATCTTATTTTCCTGCTCTGGAAATGGATTCTTTAACACAGCAGGAGTGGGAGAACCTTTGACTATTTTCACTACCTCGGCCCGATGAGGGCAGTCTCTCGTAAAATGATCTTCTTCACAAATAAGACAAGGATATCGAGGTTTGCGTTTTTCGTCATTGGTTTCCGACTTTTCCGTTTTCTCCTTTGGAGCCTTGTCTGCTTTAGCCTTCTTCTTTCCTTTCTTCTTTCCACCGTTTTTGGATTTGGCCGTAGATGACTCTACAGCGTGAATGTCGGCGGTAAGTTCAGGAGGAGAAGACTCTCCTGTCGGAGAATCAGGCAAAGTGATAATTGGAGTATTGGAGGCCTTGGAAGACTTCTTCTTACTCTTCGTAGTCACGATACCGATCATACCATCAGCGGCATGAGATCCCGAAGGAGCAGCAGCGATTTGGTTTGACTTTGGAAGATCCGGAATTTTCTCGTGTAACGTACCCGACTGAGTGTAAACTAAGTCAAGGTATTGTGCCTGAGCAATGACTTGCTCCTCAGTAACTACTCCGGCCTTAGCTACATCTTCAGTAATTCTTGGTAATAATGATTTGACAAACCATTCAGCTAAGATTTGGTCCGGGATAAAAACTTTCACTAATCTCCTTCGACGTCTCCACTCATGGATGTGATCAGAAATGTACGTGGATGTCGATTGTTTTAGCGAAGTTAATAATTCTGTACCATTATCGTATCTGACTGGTAACTGAAAATGAGTTAAGAACGAGGTAGCTAACTGGCTAAAGTTGTAAAAAGAGGCCCGTGGTAACTCAATGTACCACTTGGCTGCGAGACCAATGAGTGTACGCTGGAAAAGACGTAAGCGGATGGAATCATCTGAGATGGAATTTGATGCACACCAGAGGTGGTAAGTCATCACGTGATTAGACGGATCCTCTCCAGACTTACCTTCGAACTTGGGTATATCGCTGGGCAACTTATTTGGCATTGGCGGCCAGAACGGAAGATATTGAATTGGATCGTTCGTTAGGCGCGTCAAGTCGGGTAAATCTAAAGTCGCAATAAATGGTAACTGCCGGTTAGGATCTCTAAAACTCTGAGTCACAATACCAGCCCCAGGAGGAGGATATCCAGGATAACTAGGAACAGGAGTCGCATTGGGGATATTATATCCTCCTGGAAAACCAGGATTAACCGGACCGTACTGGGGTTGTTGAGGTGGTTGATAAGTGTACCCAGGATACGGTTGATACTGGTAAACCGGTTGTTGGGCAGCTTGCCCAGGTTGATACTGTCCCTGGTACGGAGGTTGAACAAATTGAGGTTGAGTAGTAACAACCGTACTTGTACCAGGTTGGCCTGCAGGCATCTGGACTGTGGTTTGAACCGTGGGTCCAGACAACGGTACAGATGTCTGAGGAGTGGTTACAGGGACAGTAGAAACCGGAGCTGCCGATACTCCAGAAGTAAGCATGGTAGATGAAGCGGTAGTTGCTGCAGCCGTGTGAGGTGGAGTACCAGGTGCAATTGGCGGCTGAGTAACTACAGAAGTTACAGGGGTCTGAACACTTGACTGGACAGGTTGCGGTTGCTGGGGTGGACCAGGAACTGCAGGTTGTCCTGCTTGAGGTACCGACTGTATACTTGGTTGCGACATCTGTTGACCCTGTGACGGATCCCATGTTAACATTCCAGGGTATTGACTCGTAACAGGTTGAGGATACTGAGATCCATAGCCGTATTGAGGATAGGGTTGATAACTGTAAGGTGCAGTCCCATATGATTGCCCTTGAGGTGGTTGATAACCTTGACCAGGGTATTGACCCGTAGGTTGATAACCTTGAGGTAAATACGAATACTGGGGTTGACCTTGACCTTGAGGTTGGTATCCTTGAGGTTGATACCCTTGGGGTTGATACCCTTGGGGTTGCCATCCTTGAGGTTGCCATCCTTGAGGTTGATACTGATACTGAGGTTGACTTTGGGGTACATATTGAGGCTGGGGTTGATACCCTTGGGGTTGATACCCTTGAGGTTGCCCCCCAGTCACGAATGAAGTACCTTGAGGTTGCCCCCCAGGCGGTAATTGGCCACCTTGAGGTTGGTTAATGGGAGTTGAACCTGACATCATATAAACGTCACCTATACTCAATGGTACATTACCACTGTTTCCAACTAATAACCCATGATCAACAGGTTGAGGAGATGCTCCCGCAAAGGTACCAGAAAGTGATTGATACCCAGTAGGAACAGAAGGACCGCCATGTAAAAATGATTCAGGACTTTGTGAAAACACAGATGACTGACCAGACATATTTACAGGAGAATGAATTCCTCTAGGTGGAACCGGAGTACGAGGTGTAGAAAAACCTACTGAGTTGTCTAAAAAATTGGTTAATGCAAGGTACCAAGATTCACTTCTAGGAGGACTGTAAAAGATGGATTCACGCTCCCTTAGATCAAGGGTAATTAGATCTTCAGAATCAGAAACGCCTATTTCTTCCTCTGGAACAAGTTCTTCTATAGCAATTAATCCAACAGGAAGATTTTCGGTGATAATTCTTTCTATTCTTGGTGAATCAGGAACACTAGGAGTTGGAGTAACAGGTTCTGAAATTTCAGGTTCTTCGCCTGTTTCACTGGCAGATGAAAAACTACCAGCAAGCTCGGAAACTGTAACAGCTTCGGGATTGTAACCTGTTTCTAAACTTTGGTAATCTGGATGGACTACCAAGGAAGATTCTCCTTCTTCAGGTGATCCTACTCTACTGCCACTAGGAGGAGTTACAAGGACCTTTAACCCTTCTAAATTACCTGGGTCGTCTCGAGGAGGGGATCCCCTAAGTCTACGGGATCTTCTCAACAATTCGGCCACAGACACAACTTCAGGAGACTGGCCCGCAATTCGACGGGACCTTCTCGGTGATTCCGCCACAATTAAAGATTTTAACTACAACACACGAAAACAAAGTAAAAAATTTCAAATCAAACCACCTAAAGTCTTCTAAAGAACCAATCAAATTTGAAGCACACGCCTAAATAATCTAGAGCGTCAAACCACACACAAACAGTAGTCTTCCGGACCAAAAACGCTAGTTGGTGATTAGGCCCAACCTCGCAGGATTCAGTACAGAAATAGTGGGTGGAACAGTTACCCCGGCAACCTGCTTAATGAATAGACTGGACCAAGTTCCTCCACTTTAACCGTCTCGAAGTGAAGCGAACCCCCCAGAAAATCCAAGTGAGTATAACCGACGTCTGCTCCAGGTACAGTGGGACCTTCCCTCCACCGTCACCTTGGGTAGAATCCTAGATATTATGGCCACTAAGGTTACCAATCACAACAATTACACCTGGGGGAACAGTCTAAACTCCGACAGCACGCAAGGGCAGAGTAGCAAGCTCCAATCCCCTTACCGGCTCCTTGACAACAATCCAAGGTTTACCGATAAGTGACCCCTGGCTCCTCGACAATGGTTAATCCGAGGTTTACCGTTTGTAATACGTACTGCCTGGCGTCGTTCCCAACGAGGGAGGAATGATCCCCTCACTGGTTCGGACACGAGCTCGTGCTTCTCCTTTAAGAGGAGCTTTCCCAGAATGTAACTGAAACAATTGGATTTGTTCTACTCAAGATAGACTATCTGTTTGGTTTTGTAGTCTTGGAGAGTTAAGTACTCACCTACTCCAAGACCCTAGCCTAAGCTATGTTGGTGCTTCAGAGCCCTAGAAAAATAAAGATTACTAGATTGATTTTAATTTAAGCGTTACTTTTAAGGTTGTTTCTTAAGTCAAAAGGTGATGGAAGTGAAACTAGTGGTGTGTTGACTCGACTCGAAACCACTACAAAATGCACCTAGAATGATTTATCCACTACTTTACTTTTTCGATGAATTGCTTAACTAAAAAGTTGAGAGAATGCAATCTTTATAAAAGCAACTTCTTAATTGAAGACAATCAAAGAAACAATTCGTTTGTCTTTTCCAAGCATAAAAACATAACTTCTCTTTACATGCACGAAAAAACTCTTTTCTTCTTTTGAAAACAAAAAGCTACTTGAAACAAGACTTTTTAAGAAGATGTTTTTGTATTTTTCTTTTAATAAAGCAAGTAAATCTAATTTAAACAAAAAATCAATCTTAACAACTCTTAAAATCTATGAAAATGCACTCATAAGCAAACTAAAGGTAAATTTACTCTAAGCAATCTTAACGAGGCCAAAACTAACAATGATTATTTCTAAGGTGTTTTACTTGATCACAATCAAATCAAGGGCTAGCTTATTGCAGAATCAAAAACTAGCCAAAACAAAATTCTAATCTTTTTGTTCTTTTTGTAAAATGGAAATCAATACTTTATAAACAAGTAATTCGAAATTTGACCCAAAACAACTCAAATGGCAAGTTGCTCACAAAAGGAGACTTTACGACAGGCCCGACTTCTAAGAAGGTTGACTAACCAGAGAGATCTAAGGCTGGACAACTTTCTACTATCAAAGTCACTACAAAGCCTTTCCAAAAATCAAACCCTAGGTCTAAACTTCGTTGAAAACCACTAAAACACTCAAAGCTCACAAAACTAGTTCAGGTGAAAATTCTTGACAGGGTACTAAAGGATCTGGGCAGAAAACACTAAGGAAAAACAAAATCTAAAAGCAATTTGAAGCAAAAATGGAATTTTCTTAAGTTTTACAGGAAGACGCAGGCAACCCGTTGTCACAGGTGCGGCCCCGCTCTGTGCAGACGGCAACAGCGCGTCCAAAGACGCACTGTGCAGTACTAAGAGGGTGCGTCCTTCTGGAAAAATGAAGAAAAACCAAATCTAACTAAATCTAAAGCTAAGCCACCCAAATACTAATTCTCACAGTCAAAAACCAGAAAATAAAAATGATTTTCTCAAAGCAAAGTTCATATAAAGGAAAAGACTCTCTCATTAATGGATTCCCCAGTGGAGTCGCCAATTTGTCACACGGAATCTGTCAAGGGTGCGGACACGACTGACCTTCCTAGAAGTCTAAGACATTCTAATGACAAACAAGACAAAATGGAGTGATCTTTCTCTAAATACACCTTTTACAACATGAAAACTACAAGTGTTTAGGCTTACCTTATTCCAAAACGCTGTTGTTGAAGTCCGTTCTTGACGATCCGGATGAGCTCCTCCTTCAAGTCAATTCCTGCAACCACAAACAATCAAACAATTACCAAGCACTTGCATTTCATATAATAAAACATATATCCAACATGCAGACCAAGGAACACATGAAATAACTCATTAACACAAGCTATTGAGAAAAATAAACCAGTTTGTATTAATAACGAAACAAAGAAACTCTTACAACCTGGCCTTGGTGTTGTGCAAGTTCCTCCCAGGGTCCATCAAGGGTTTTCCTCTACTTTGACAAAGCTCACCCTCTCCCAAGTAGAATCAAGTGAAGACAATCTCTCCTCACAAAGGCTCTAATGGAAGACCTAAATCCTGCAGCATTTACCCAAAGAAAATGTATAGCTCCAACCTCCCCTCCTTCTGGCTCAATGCCTTTATTTATAGTGCTGTAAAGAGGTTATTCAGGTCCACCATCAATGGGATCATCCCCCTCTTTGGGTGGGATAGCTCCCTTATTGATGGGATAAGCTTCCCTTTAATAGAGATACATGAACCAACTGGAGCCGCATCCATTTCATCAAACCGACCTCTAGAATGTTCTAGAAGTAACCACAAGTAACTTTTTCAAGATAAAACTCGCGCATTTTGTCTTTTACAGAGGGACGCACCTGTCCCTTTACATACAGAGCGTCCATGGACGCAGCTTTTGTGAACAAGGTCCGCATCCCCGCAGGTAAGACTAGAGAGAACCTGCGACCCCAGAGATAAACATGATTTTTACAAGACTTTCTCTCTTCTTTGAGTTTGAGATGGATAACAGAGGCATGAGACTTGCCTAAGAGGGTAGCATGACTGTTGATTTGAGCCATACTAACTGTAAGTAGTCAAGGTGACATTTTTTAGTGTAACACCTATCCTGCAACTCTGGAATGTTCTGCATGCAACACTTTTTCCCGGTCCACTTGCTCCAACAACACTTGGAACAAAAACACTCCCAACTGACCACTCTGTTGGGCTAGGAACATACTCTGATGCTGAAGCTCTACCTGCTACTGAAAAGTGCTCCCTCTCTGACATCTGCGCTACTGCAACATCTCCATGCATCTCGCACCATTGCACACCTCTCTGTGCCACCTAGCACTGTGCAAAACACTTATGCCTCTCACATTGCTGCAGCCTGCTAGCTATGCGCTGTCCTGGGATTCCCTGCACTGTCCCTCTCTCTGCCGCTCCATCTACATCTGTCTCTACCCAATCAGTCAGTTCCTGCTACTCCACATCGAGGCTCCCGTAGCAAGGATCCTGCCCCTCCTCCTTGGGACGATCACTCTATATCGCCCCACCTCCTACCTAGAGGTATGGCTGCATGTGATCCCTCAGCCCACCTGGCTCAAAGTTTCCCCTTACTGGAGGTCTCTACATGAGTAGATGTCTCTACTCGATATCCTCTCAGCTTCCCTTCTTGTGGCTGCTCCACAACCTCCTTAAGCTGTTGCACCAATCGTGGCTCCTCCACAATCGTCTGAGACTTCTTCTGGCTCTGCATGTTGAGAGGTAATATACGCTCCCTCTCAACCACCAAGTCTCCATCAGTTACCTCACTGCTTAAGGCTTTTCATGCATCTTGAACCTAAAGAGCATACAGGTTCTTGACCCGTGAACCAATTTGCTTCACCTGTCTAGTGATGATGTGTCTAAGGAAAACCTTTCCCTTACTGAAGACTACATCATAGCCTCTGTCTTCCAGCATCTCGATCGACACCAAGTTTCTCTTCAGTCCTGGTATATACTTGACATCGGTCAAGGTAAGGTGAGCTCCATGATCCCTCTGAAAAATAACCGTGCCTACACCTTTGACACTATACTTCTCACCATTACCCATCGCTATGAGTATCTAGAGATCTTTCTCCTCCAAAGTATTGAACAAACTCTTGTCACCGGTCATGTGGAAAGAAGCTCCACTGTCAAGAAACCAACCACTTCCCACCATGGATGAAACCATGCATGCAAAGAGTGTGAAATCCAACTCAAACTGTGAAGCAAGTGCCTCACCTTCAGATCCTTCCTCGGATCCCTTCTTGGATTTCCTCCGTGGAAAATTTGCAGCATAATGGCCCACCTCATGACAATGAAAGCATCGCACTTTCGATTTGTCAACCTTCTTCCCATCATTCGAAGAACTGGATTCGGAAAGAGAAACCTTCTCCTTCCCCTTCTTTGCTTTGGCAGCCAAAGCGCAATTTTCTTCATCAGATGCCTTTGATGAAGATCTGTCCCTAGTATTCCGCCTGATCTCCTCTTGCACAAGATCAGACCAAAGTCTCTCCCATCCTGGAAATTTCTCACGACCATTGATAGAGTCCTCATAGGAATGTCAACTCTTCGAAAGACTAAGAAGAGCCAAGCTCACCAAGTCCTCATCATCGACAGTCACCCCCACACTTCCCAGCTCATCCTGGCATTGGGTGAACTTCGTGAGATACGTGGGCATACTGTCTCCTTTCTCACACTTAATGTTTTTGAGTTTATCCTTGAGTGCCAACTTCCTCTGGTCGCTATTGCTTTGGAATAAATCTATCAATGCTTTCCACATCAAGTATGGAGAAGCCTTTCCATGCAGGCTGGATACAATGTGATCCTTCATACCCTCCAACAGAATCCTTCGACACTTTGCTGTCTTCTTTTGCCAAGCCTCAACGTGAGCAGCATTAGTAGGCTTTGGGACCTTAGCCTCTATGAACTCCTTCAACCCATTGTCATCTAACACCGCCTCCATCCTGTCTTTCCATGTAATATAATTTGAGCTGCCTTCAAGGGCATACTCCAATCGCAATCTGTTGAAAGACATTTCAACTTCGACACCAAGAAAACACTGCTGCAAATTCGAATTCCACCAGCTCAAAACTCAACCACTTTCGATCTAAAATTTGTGAGAACAAAGTATTTCTCGTACAGAGATTGACTGTATGGGCATTTACCGGATATCTCACCTTCCAAAAGAACTATGAATCTAGAGGCTACCTAGCCCGATTACAGACTCTTCCTGAAGAAATAAAATGTAATCACTTTCTGAATAATAGATCTGATGATCAACTTCGCTCTGATACCATGTAGAAATTTTGAATAATATAACACTTATTCATAGAGATTATCCTGATTATACATTATTTGCGGAATGCATGCATAATATATAACCTCCTCTACGTTGATCATCAATTTGCGGAATTAAAGAAACAATCGCATGCGCACATTGAAACATCAATCACACATATCAACACAGTATGTACTGGGGAAAGCATACGGCTGAAAACCCCCAACTATCTGTATATTATAATGATATAGAACATGTAACAATACATAGTATAATACTCCTCTCAAGTACTCAGTACTATCTCCACCTGCTACACACAAACTAGCTCAGATCTAAATCAAGTCACAGGTTCAAATCTCCTCCACTGTTTGCCTGCCTCTACTGCACAATCCAAAACGAGAATAGATATGATCCAAGCTTGTTTTCCCTTGGCCTGTACTGCACAATCCTCATTGGCAATCTCAATCAATGATTGTGCAAATCTCATGCACAGCTATAGTCACAACTGATAGCAGTCTCACTCTTTCACCCACCTCTAACACTTGTCTCCACTGAATTGTCCATGCACTGAGTTAACTAATGTATTATTTAGTTGATTTATGAGTTAATAATTAGTTAATTAATTAATAATTAATTCACATCACTCATCACTAATGTATTTTGCAGTTAGACTAAATACAACTAGTTCAACTAAGTCAAACTGAACACAACTCCATCAACTCCTCAATCAACTCCACCAAACTCAATCACTTGAGTTCTAACTGAAGTCCATCATGCAATAGCTCAACTAACCCATAAGAAAAGCGTATTTCCTTCTGGCAGTTGCATGTGCCACATTCGTAGCTCGAACTAAAGTGCTGTAAGAGGATAAGATAATGTTTATAGTCCAAATATTATTAAGAGCTAATAATATTCAACTGTTCTATGTTTAGACTAGCAGTCTAAAAATAGACTCCGCCCATATGTCTAAAAATAGAAGTCCATCTATTTTTACCAACATGACCAACCATCCATAAATAGCATCCTGCAACTCATAGACCATGATCCATATGTCTAAAAATAGACTTTGCACCAAAAATATCCTGCGGGCCCACTTAGTGAAGGCGACTTCTTTTCACTAAGCTCCATCATCTTGTTGCATTTTCAACAGGCAGGTCATACTATTTCTACTTAGGGTCCTTTCACGCACATATCGAGACCTGGTGGAAGTTGGCCTTGAACTCCACATACTCCTGTAGCTTCTCAAACACATTTGGCGATAGCCGCGGTTTGCTATTGATGGCCATATGGATGCTCACCTCCATCAAGATCCAAAAGACCTTGTTGTCCTTAACCCTTTGAGAGTCCTTCGTAGCCCACAGTGAAGCTAACTTCACTGCTTCTGGTAGGTAGGGTGTGACCGGAGGAATTGGCTGTCCTTGAGTAACTCCCACGTGACCAACACTATGGACAGCAACAACCAGGCATAATGGAATGTTTTGCTATTATTGTGCACCTCTCTACGTTCATGAGGAACTCCCTGCAGAGGTAGCATGCCCAGTTAAACTGTATGCCCTTCGTGCACTGGGCCACTAAGGCTACTAATGGTGCTAACACTTCATTTGTGCAACACTTTCACATAATCTTTCTTGCCAAGATTTGCGTTGCGACTTTGACTGGGGGTCAGCTATACTTGTGATGGTGTAGCCATGCGGCTTCTTAGTGAGTTTGAAGTTGTCTTTCATTGCTTCAGCAAGGTCGCGCTCGCCTATCTTTCCACCAAATGCCATGGTCATATTTTCTCTTGAGTGCGACAGCCTAGTGATCCTATGGATCAAAATGTTAGTGAAGGGTATCAGCTCTTCTAGCCACATACACCCATCTTGCACCAAGCACAATAGCTGCTTGATCACTACCATGGTTATGAGTGTGCAATTGTAAGGCGACACCCACAACATATTTAAAAATCCCACCTTATCCACCTCTTTTACCCACTTCCTTGGCTCCAGTGTGGTCACACCAGAGTCTTTGTAGAAGACGCAGTGCATGAGTTGGTTCATCGCTAGGTGGGGAAAACATTCCACATCAGCCAAATCCCAGTCCTCCAATTTTAACAGGGGAATGCACCCCAAGCGTGAACCTTCAAAGACGATTTGGTTCAGAAATAAGTTTGTGTGCAGTGTGACCTTACTTTCATCAATATCCTTCAGAACCTTTGTCTTTCCTCTGTGTGGAGGAATGTACTCGGGCAGTTTAGAAATGGGGTCAGACCCTTGTAGATCAATGTCCTCTGCCCCCTCCATATCAATGTCATCCGCACCCACATGTAGTCCTTCAACATCATCTGCAGGCTCTAGGTCAATCACCTTGCCCTTCTCTTGCACAATGGGCTTTCCCATCTGTGGGTGCATTCTGGGTGATGCGCGCATTGGCTGTTGCGCTTTTTGCTTGTCCTTCTTTCATTTTGGACCCTCCTTGGTTGGCGTGGGCCTCTGCCTAGGTGTCCTCGGGGATTTAGGCACTTCTTCCGGTACTTCTGCGCTTTCAACCTCCGGGACAACTCCCTCCAAGGATAATTTTAGGGGCGAATGTTCGCCCTTTGGCGAAATTAAGGGGTTTTACATTTTTAGTGGGCGAATATTTTGTATCATAGTACATTTTTACAAATCACCTCAAATAGACCACCTTATTTTAAGGGAGAGGGTAAAAAAGGTAAATTTAGCCCTTGAAATTAGGACTTACAACCTTCCATTCGCCCATTTTCAAGAATAGGTTTTATTTAAGTGAATCCATTCGCCCATTTTCAAGAATAGGTTTTATTTAAGTGAATCCTATGGGCCAAATACCATATTTATAAAAGAGGTATGGTAAATTAATAAAAATATAAATAAATGAGAGGTATGGTAAATAAATAAAACATTTTTTATATTTACTTCATAAGTCACTTATATACATGTAAGGGTGTAAACAAATAAAAATATAAGTAAAGTGGAGGTATGGTAAATAAATAAAACGACTTTTTATACTCACTCAAAAGGTATGGTAAATAAATAAAAATATAAATAAACTAGACGTATCGTAAATAAATAAAACCTCTTTTTATATTTAGTCCATAACCCTCGTTCTATTTATGAAGGCTCAAGAAAGAGGTTTTATTTAAGTGAATCCTATGGGCCAAATACCATATTTGTAAAAGAGGTATGGTAAATTAATAAAAATATAAATAAACGAGAGGTATGGTAAACAAATAAAACATTTTTTTATATTTACTCCATAAGTCACCTTATATTTACGAACACTCAAAAAATGGGTTATATTTAGGTGAAACCTATGGCCAAAATACTATGGGGCAAATACCATGGACTAGATTGTTATTAATACCATGCAAAAAACTATTATTAACCCTAATATTAGAATTAATAAAAATAAAAATGCCACATGGTATTGACCCATGGTATTCACCAAAATGGCACATGGTATTGACCCATAGTATTCACCTGGAATGTAGCCTATTTAAATGGGGGAATTAAACCAGCATGTAGCCTATGCTAAGATTCACTAGGACTTTACAAAGTTTTATTATTTAGTGAAAGACTCGCCAAGATCTTACAAGATTTTATAATTGAGTAAAATATTCTAATAAAAATAAAAATGGCACATGGTATTGACCCATGGTATTCACCAAAATGGCACATGGTATTGACCCATGGTATTCACCTGGAATGTAGCCTATTTAAATGGGGGAATTAAACCAGCATGTAGCCTATGCTAAGATTCACTAGGAATTTACAAAGTTTTATTATTTAGTGAAAGACTCGCCAAGATCTTACAAGATTTTATAATTGAGTAAAATATTCGCCATGCCTGGTGAGGGATTCGCCAAAAAATTATATATACATATTATATTATTGATAAAATCGCCTTCCATTTTTCCTATATACCATGGAGATTCGCCCATTTATTATATTTATAAATTTTGGGGGGGTTCTTAAAATTTTCCCTGACTCCCTCAGCTACCATTAGTACATTCGGTGTCGTTCCTTCGGCTCTCATTGCTTCTCCTGAACTCACGGTTTCTGCAGGCACTTACATTATGCTAGACAACAACACCTGCGTCTTTGTTGGCAACTTCTCAAACATTGAACTCGCTATCACGGCTTCAAAGATCTCAGGGTTCATATGCGCCTGAGAGCTTAATATCTCGATTCTCAAAATGCCAAGTGTTTTTTGCTGGGTAGCCACCTTAATTTATAGGAAATTTCAATTTCAAATCCAACCATTCCCCCCATAACTCATTCATAAATGTTGGATTGATGACATATTTTCACAAATCTTGCCCTTAAATTCCGACTTAGTGCCACCCCCTGCTCCATTTGGCCATTTTCCGATTGTCAAGTCATGAGCAGTGACCATAACGGTCAATTTCCAACTACCCTGCGTGGTCCCTTCTTGGGTAGTGGAACTCCCTACACGTTTCTGCTGACACTGTGACATCCCTTCATTTTGCGCAGTTCCCCAATTGCACAGCTCCCCAACCCAAGCAGTGTAATTTATAGTCTCGCACCTCCTTTCAGCTGCCTGGAGCACTAAGACTGTGCTTCCATAATGTATTCATCTAGTTGGATCACCAGTTTATGGATTCAATTGGCTACCATTCACTCATCCTGGGAATGGTTCTCCATTCAATTTTACCAACTGAACTACTCCACCATCAGTAATCTCCTTGATGACATAGGGCCCCAGCCAATGCATCCTAAATTTCCCTAGAAATTTATCAAACTTCTTTTCATATAACAAAACCAAATCATTTACCTTGAAGGTGCGCAGTTTGATGTGTCGATCGTCCCATGCCTTTTCGTGCTCCTTTTGCACCTGTTGATGGAATCTAGCTAGAAATCTATCTTCTTCAAGCTTTGTTAACTGCACAAGCCTCTCCTCCAGGGCTCCGTGACCTGCCATTCCTGTAAATTCCCCTATGTGCAAACTAGGTACAATGTACTCCATCGGCATCACAGCTTCCATGCCATAAACCAATCTGAACGGAGTTTGTCTAGTCAACTTCTTGCAAGTCGTTCTATAAGCCCATAGCACCGCGGGTACGTGAACATCCCAGTTGTTTCTTTGAGCATTGCAAACCTTCATGATCACGCTCTCCAATATTTTATTAAACGCTTCCACTGTCCCATTAGCCTACGAATGGTATGGTGTGCTCTTTTGATGGTACACCTGAAACTCCTCCGTCATCACATTAATCATCTCATTGAGAAAGTGTGTGCTATGATCACTCATTAGAATTTTGGTACTATCGAACCTTGTTAGTACGTACTCAAAGATAAATTTTTCTATTGTCGCGCTCATATAGTCTTTCATAGGCTATGCCTCCACCCATCTAGTTAAATATTCAGTCGTGGTGATGATGTACCACGCACCCATCTTCTTTCTTGGAGGTTGAATTGGTCCTACAAAGTCAATCGCCCACTTCTCGAAGGGCTATAGTGATATCTGTGGATTTAGCAGAAGCTCATCCCTGTGCAAGGGTCCTCCCATCCTTTGGCATGCATTGCATGCCCTACAATATGCTTTTGAATCCTTATGCAAGGTTGGCCACCATAACCCAACGCGTAGAATCTTCTACGTTGTTTCTTTTCTTGCATAATGACCTCCCGTGGCCGTGTTGTGAGCCTCAATGAGGATGTTATTTCACTAAACTCTGGCACATAACATTGCAATATTTCATCTGACCCCATTTTGTACAATTTCCTTGCAATGACAGAAAAGTCTGCCGCGTGCACCACCAGTTCCTTCTTCCGTTGGCTTGTATATCATTTTGGAGACATACCTGTTGTCAGGAAGTGTATAATATCTTCAAAGCGACTATCCGCGATGCACACTGCAAAGATTTACGCGTTAGGTAGCCCCTCCTCTCAATTATTAGGTTCCTCTCCCATTTCGATGCCCAACAGATGATCCAGTCCAACATTCAAACATCCTGGTTTCACAATAACTTCAAAATAATACTCCTGGAACAAAAACAACCACCTGCATATCTCCCCCCCCAACATAGGCTTGTTGACCAAGTATTTCAACACAAAATGGTCCTTAGACATCTTAAAGTGTCTGCCCAACAAATATTGCCTGAACTTCTAGAGCACATACACCATAGCTAATGCTTTATGCTCTGTTGTGGAATAATTTTTCTCTGCTTTGGAAAGCTTCCTACTTGCAAATGCTATAGGATGATCTAAGTCCCCTTCACCAGCTTATGTCAGTACTGCTCCCAGCGCAATACATGATGCATCCACATGCACATGAAATTCCTTCTTCCAATCTGGGAAGACTAGGATCGGCGCGGTGACCATCTTCTCCTTCAGCACATCCAAGCTCTTCTGGCATTCTTCATTCCAACAAAATGTAGCATTCTTTTTTAACAATTTTTCCATTGTCACAGAAATCTCGGCATAACTCTTGATGAATTTCCTATAGTATCATCTATGCCCCAGTGTTGCGCCCAACTATTTCACACTCCTTGGTGCCTCCAAATTGATGATGACCGTGATCTTAGTTGGGTCTACCATCAAGCCTTGTCTGCATACCACATGGCCCAGCAAGATCCCAAAAGGGACACAAAAGAAAAATTTCTCCAAATTGAGCGCAATCTGGTACCTCTGGCATGTATCTACCATTAAGCACAAACTTTCCACATGGTGCTTCACCAGTTCGAACACTGTCCAATCATTGTAGTATGCTTCTAGAAATTTATGAATAAAATCCTTGAGACTACGCGCGAAAAGATCACCAATGTGTTCTTCAGCCCAAAAGGCATCACTATATATTGGAAGCATGCCTATTCAGTCACGAAGGTCATCTTACTTATATCCTTCGGTGCGATCTTGATTTTATTGTACCAGAGAACCCATCAGCGAATGAATATGCTTCTTGGCTAGCAACATTATCCTGGACCTCATTGGTGAACGAAGCTGGGAAGGGATCATTCACACAAGCATCATTCAACTTCCTAAAATCTACGCATATCCTTATTTCTTCCTTCTGCTTCTTTTCCTGAACCACTATTGGGCTTACCCAATCAAATTCTTCCACCGGTTCAATAATACTTGTCACGAGCATCTTATCTAACTCAACACGGACCCTTTCCTTATACTTTGGATTGAGGTGGTAAGGTCTATGTTTCATAGGTTTCGCGTCTAGTTTTAGGGTGATATTCATGACACCCAGGTCTCTTATTATTCCTTTCAGATTGGAAAACTTCGTGGGGAACAAGTCCTGATATTGTGAAGTAGTTCGACAACCTTATCTACTATGACATCGTCCCAATAGTCCCCAATATTTGCAAACTTTGGCTCTGCCTCTATTCCAATGTTCACCTGTCTAGTTCTGAGTGGCTCTGTTATGTTGGGGTTCTCTAGTTGTGGTCCTTCAACTTTGTGGTGACCTTCAGTCTCCGGGATATTAATCTTTCTTGGGTCTTTGTTTTCTTCTTTTGCTGTTGCATTGTAACACTCCAGCATGTGGCTTAGCTGGGTAGTCCAATCAGGTTGAATCAGGTCTAGAGGATCCTATGGTATCATAAAGATGGTTGTCTTAACCTCCTGCAATGCTTCATCAATGGATTCAAATCCATCCTCAAAATTGAACATCATCAAAAATCCTTGGCTTAAGACATCCCATTCTTCGATGCCATGACAAAGTTCTGTCTTCAAGTACCAATTCATTGGTATAACATTCAAGGTATGGAAAAACAGATGGACCCACTTCGACTGAGGCTTCGCTCCATATAATTTAGTCCATTTGGCCAAATGATCAGGCGGATCATTCCTCCCATCATACTTTTCTGCTAGTTGTACCTGTGGGTGGCCAAAGCATATCCTCATCATCCTTCTATATTTGTGCCAATCCTCAAAACTGTCCTTGTGTATACCCCACCATCTTGCGGGAGTAGCACGCAATGCCCAATCCAATACCTAGAAGCGATGCTTCTTGGGCACTTCCCTTTCGAATGCATCCAAAAGGCGATCAACATAATTTAACCCATCATAATGACGCATATTTCTTACCTCTGATGATACGCATCGTAATGACTTGGTCATCATATTACAGCGCAACGTAGATACTTCATGTAGCCGGTTCTGCTAGTGCTCCAGTTCTTTGTCTGAATCTGATGTGCAGGAGCTCTCACGGTCCCATGCAATACGTCCGTGTGCTATCAGATTCACCCAATATTGGTCTCATGCCATTATCATGTAAGTCTGGTCCAAATCGTCATCACTTTCATAATCGCGGACCGGTTCTATATAGCGTGATCCTTCTGCAAGATCCAGTGGCACCACTTCATGGAGCGATTTCTTCTCAAATATCATCTTCTGCTTTTTCAGGTTGATTACCCCATTCATGTTAGTGGCCCAATCAATCCCAAGGAGCACGGGGTAGGGATTGCTATCATCCACAATCTCTATTACTTCAAAATCAGCTAGTGCGCTTGTGCCTTCGATGTCAACTATTACCCCCTACAACCTCCCCATAGGGATGATTTTCTGTTGATTTGACATCCTCAACTGGATCAAAGACCACTGGAGCATAGGTCTCCCCATTCTTTCTCATGCTTTTTTTCGGAAAAAACATTCACATCGGACCCCAAATCCAAGATGAATTTGTCCATTTTGTATTCCCCTATCTGTGTGGTGAGTCTCATCTCACTTCTAGTCCTTGCCTTATGCTTACCAAGATTTTTGACTGCACATGGTTCTCCAGTAGCATTTTCCCTACCAGCGCACTAATTGATCAGTTCCTGCAGTCCCTTCACAACCTTACTATCACGGAGCAGTGTCATTGAGGTCTCCAAGAACATGGTAATCATGGATGGGTCCATTTCTTCAACCAGTTTCTCTTGACTTCCTGAGGTAGAAGCCCCGGAAAAACTTTTCTTTGCTTCCATAAATGTTTCTTTTGTGTGTTCCAAATCAAACCTGGTCTCCTTTTCTAGTGCTTTGTGGACCCACTCACCCTCTGCAGGCTACTTCCCCTTATCCTCACCCGTCGTCGTTCCACTTCGCAACATAATGTTTACCTTAGGGTCTTCCTCACAAGGTTCAGCCCTCATCATCTGTAGGTTCTGAGTCGGTTGCGAAGGCTTCATCCTTGTTTTTCGAATCTTAGCTAACAATATATGGCAATCCTCAGTCGCATGGTCAAACTAAGTACAATAGCAGCATGACAATCGCATCAGATTCAGGCAGTCTCTTGCGTAGAGTCCTGGTCCTCCATAATTGTAACAAATAAGCTACCTTTGACCTCTACCAGGTCCTCCTCCACCTCGGCCTCGGCCATGCCCCTGATACTCACCTTGTGCTCCTCCAGCACCTTGGTTTAGAGGCCGCATTTCTGCCTACATCTTGTATGCAGGTGTCCTATCCATCATTAACTCGTAACTATGACAATTGCACTTGTCATGACCTACTAACTAACAAAAATTGTAGAAGAGTTGTTGTGGTGTATGTATGAATTTTTGCAGCAAATGGAAATTGTCAATCGCATGTTTCCCAGCTACCTGGCATATGGCACACCATAGCACAGGCTGTGTACTTGGACCTACTGCAGCCTCCGTCCTTAGAGGAATTGGTCCCCCTGCTACAACATAATTCATAAAGACTGGACAATGATCCTTTTCATCCCCCTGACCTTTACATTTGAGGCACCAGACTTCTTCGCGTGCTTCTGGCCGCGCTGTTCTATCTTTCTTCAAGCTTTGCATTTTGAGGCAAAGGTTCTGCAACTGCGCATGAATCTGTTGAACCCCCAGATTAGAATCCTGGATTGGTGTCTCATGCAATCTCATTGCAGTTTCCATAGCTTCCGCCTGTGTCCCAATCTTCTACTGTGATAGCGTAACCCTTAGGTGAGGCAAGAGCAAGGCCACAAACCACTCGCAGTGTTGCCCATCAGTCAGGTTCACGTTGGCTTCATGGATCGTACACTTCAATCTTTGATCCAAATCCCAGGGTGTCTCCCCATGCTTCATCATGATCTCCTTGAATCTCACAATGGATTGCACTTGAGACTTAGCTGAATTCCCTATTCAGCGCAGTCTAGATATCTGCTAACACAAATGTCAGGTTATCAGTACTGTACTTAATGTACCACGTTAGTGCACGGTCCTGCAAAGCACTAACCAAAGTTTCTTTCTTCATTTGATTGATTGTGATACATTTAGCTTCTCATACAACCTTCACGACAAACAAAAACTAGTCCGAAACTTCATTTCCTATGCCCTTGAACATAGGTATCTTTATGGAGTTGACCATGTTGAATAGTGGTGGAGGTGGCGGTGGTGTGGGTGATGGGGTAAGTGGCGGAGGTCAGGATGGAGGTGGTCTGGATGGATGATATGAGGATGGAGGAAATGTAGGTATTCACAGGAACCCTTGTCTTATCAACTGAATAGCACTCAACGAAGAAGCTTGTGCTGCTCCTTCGTCATCACTCAAAGGAGGCTCAATCAGCGGGCTATATTCAGGACCTTTTCTTCCTCCATCCCTGAAATACCTTCCACTTCACGTAGCTCCAAACCTCATGGTAAATGCATGACCCTCTTTTCACACAAGAGCATCTTAATCCAAGTATTTAATGATTTCAAGTAATTACCTCGCAGCCCCTTGAAGAAGCGACGCTCTTCTTCACTGTAACTAACCGAAGTATTGACTGCAAACTTTGTCACAAACCCTCCTATGATACGGTCAATCTAATGATCAACAACGTGCACAATCTTATCTTCAAAGGCTTCCAATTTCCTCACTAACTCCAGGGTCTAGACAATTGGACCATCAAGCCTCCATCTTCCCTGGCCATCTACCAACTTCGCGATCCACTCGTATAATTCAACTGAAAAATAACATAAGAAGATTTCATGATATCCAACCACTATTCCTTCGTGAATTGTGGATCCCTATTTTCTTGCATCACGAATTCATGGATCTTTCTATCCAACCAGTCTTCAATCTCCTTCTTATTTGGATTCCAATGATGCAACATCACACATCTCATTATGCAGATCCCAGTTCCGGAAACGGAACCATTTGTTAGATTGATTGGCCCTGACCCAGGTTCATCATTAGTCATCCAAAAAAATCCCTACACTACTGGCCCTTTCGGCATCAGCCCGCAGAGCGCGGACTGAAGTCTCACCCGAAGAAATATGGGGGAATGCAGGAACCAATTTTCTGCACCCTAAGATATTTGTGATGTCGGTTTTATACCTTAACTATGCCTTCGCGCAGATCGATAAGCCCTTAGGGCTTATTGATGTACTTCTCTATTAGTCTTTTAGCACCTCCACAAAGGTCTACAATCGTCCTTCGTGTAACCCTAACAAGCGATCTTGGCACTTATGCTCCTCTTTAACTACTTTGTTTATAGTTCCTCGAATTATCTTAAGTGTTCGCCAATTCTATGATGTAATTTAGATTATCTTCGCGTAAACATTTATCTCTACTTGCATTCATTTAACAGAGGAAAACATATGGATTCGTGCATCAATTTAGCAATAAAACATAAACCTAGTGCTTAACATAACATCATCGCATGCAATTTACAGAAGTAAAATACACAGTAATTTCATAATTCTCTTCTTTATTGATGATCTAGAATTTCAGTACACACTTTGACCACCCTGCACACACAGCTGTAGGGTTCCGCGCACTCAATTGCGGACTTCTACCCTAGGCCTCTATGCACTTAGCTGCAAAATCTCTTTCCTACGCTAAGACTCTCACTCTTATCTCTTTACAGACTCACAATGACTCTTTCTCTCTGAACTCAACTAAACTCAACTGAACTCTTAGACTCCTCTAAGACCTTCTTCTTATACAATCCCATGGTCTGCGAACCAAGGGCGGATCTCATCAAGCTGACACAAACTATCTAAAGTAAGGGCGGAAACCCTTTTTGACTCTTGATATCTTCGCACTCCACAATCACAAAATGCGGAGACTTTACATTTCTTTATACAAAATTCGGGCTTTATGCCCCAGGACATGGGCTTTTAACCCCAAAATTGACCCTAGGGGACCCGTTCCCAACTCATTGTCTACCATACAACTCCTTATTTCTTACTTTAAGCTTCTCAGTGTGTCTGCCAAATCAGAAAAGTGTCCAACACCACACTACTCATATGAACCATAGGGAGAGTCTCGAGAACTGTAATCTACCATCTTGCTAGTTATCTTTGATATTCTTCCTGCAAGGTATATCTTGTTAGCTAAACCAAATCATAATAAACCAACGTACCTTGTCATAATTTAGGAAGGATACCTTCTCTGCGTGATCAACAAATCAAGATAATACATGTATAACATAATCATGACAACATATAGAAATATATCACATAAGCATATAACCATATACCCATCATTATAGCTAGAGTCCAGTCATCAATGCATGACCATATCAACTACACATACCCTGACCTCATGCACGCCAACAGCCACCACATCACTTTACACTTGACGACATGTGAATACTAACATGCATAAACAATGGATAATAAACCATACACTCATGGTAACACACTCCACAATGACACCATCAACTTCCCATGGTGAACTCACCATAACCCATACCATACAAATGCAACAAGCACATGGTCTCACAACACAAGAAACACATATGCAACTGACATGAATGCATGACCAACACACAGCTCATCCAGTCCAAGGGGTGAACCATGCTCTGATACCACTCTTTAACACCTTCCTCTCACATCTACCCAAGTAACCGACCAACTGGCGTAAACATGTGACGAGAAGTTACTATGATATGATCCAACCTTCTAAGTCACCTTAAGGAAGTGGAACAGATGGAAACACACCATACAAACCTTCCACATTAGCAACAAGACTCCCAGGAACCATCCCAACCTCTCAGGTAGCCATCCCCTGGGTCACACTGATTTTTTTGACCATTAAACTCATAGACACTCCCTTGATATGGGTGTGCATGCATCTAGGAGGCTCTGGACACTCCCACAACATGGGTATGCATGCGTCGAGGGACTTTTCTGCCTAGTGTCTTCGGGATTTGAGCCACTTTCTCAGGCCCAAAGCATGAGTCACTTCCCAGAACTTAATGAAACTTCCAAAACTGAAAGATGACAATAGAACAATGATACAATTGCAAATATTTGAACAAGGGCTTGACTGGACCCCTACTAGCCATGCCAATAATTTCGGTCAAACATGTCACAAATATGTAATCTACAGGTTTAAATAACATATCTGAGCATAGGGGTCTCATACTCATCTGAGAATTGCTAAGAAGAATTGTTGCCTCAACACATTAGCTGAAATTTCATCCATTAGGCCATATATACATTTTTCATTCGTATACAAGTAAAAACATGATGAGAGGCATACATAGCCACTGTCATAATACATGTTCATAACCAGCATAATAGGAACAAAAATACCAAGGAAATAACAACCATATAGTCCACATATAAAGTAGTATAATAATCATGAAATAACAAGGAGAAATAACCTCATATTAATGATGCAAAGACCAACCAGATGTGGGACTTCCATGAACCACCCGACCGTAGACATGGATGAGCCAAATCTCTCTTCAGTCAATCACCCCCATGCCATATTCGAAGCATGAATGTGGGATACCATAACACATCAATCAAAAACCATCCAAGGCTTCCAAAGGCCAAACCACCTTAACCAAGGGCTCCGGAGCATTTGTCCAACCAAGGCTCCAAGAAGTAGTAACTAAACCCAAGTTAAAGGAAACATTAGAACCAAATAGAAAGCAACGAAATGAACACACAATACCATGGCTATCCAGAAAATGGAAAGGCTAGGCATATCCACTGTCAATCTAGGAAATCCTCCATGCCAATGACAGATCATGACCAATAAACCACATTCATATGCCATGCATGCCAAAACTAGTGAGGAAAACATACATACAACTCGGTCCCTGCAAGAAAAATTTGCTTTAGATGCCGATATTGATGTCTTCTTATGCTTTCCTACTCTTCCTTTTCCTTCTTTCTCTAAAAATCCGAGTATGCCACACTTCTTCAAGAGTGCTCCAAGAAAACTCTAAATGTCCAAGAGCATGAGAGAGAGAGAATAGAGAGAAAGCTCCAAAACTGAACTAACAAAAGTATGTGAACTGATCCTTACAATCATTTTTATTAATGAGGCCTCTATTTTCTTCATTTTCCATTATTTTCCCTCATTATCCTCCTCACATGCAACCTGTGACCTTTCACCTTCTTTTTCTCCCAATTTCCATTATTTTCATAAATAAATGTGCCAGAAATCCATTTTTCCTTTCCAAATCCTTTTCCATTGCTTTTGCCAATTTCCTTAACCAATAATTAAACACCAGTGATCCCCATCGCTATGAGTTTTCCCAACATTCAACTTGGAATAAGTATCTCATCAACCATGGTTATTATTTTGGCTTTATTAACTTTTATTAGATGGTTTTTTCACCATGGCTATTATAGAAGCAATAATAGCGAAGGACTCCTTGAAGAAGACAACGACTGTGTGGATGAACAATGATGAGATCATCATCATGCATGGCTTCCTGGGTTGTGTGATTGAGGGTCTATAATATCCCAAGAACATAGAACAATTTCTTGGAAATGTTAATAAATGATTGGCCGATAAGGCAAGTAACACCCAGTTGTATAAAACATTGAATAGGATGGAAGGGGAGGTACAAATACCTAAAGAACAATATGGTTCGGGGGGAATATTCTTTTTCTTACAAGAGCCCCCATGAGAAGGAATTATTCAAGTTGTGGAAACAGGCATGGAGCGAGCAGCATGAGGAAAATGAGATGGAGGTAAAGCCTCCTAGAGATGAAATGGATGTAGATCTCATAGAGGCATGTTTTGATGACATCCATGGCCATTATAATGGAGAAGACCCTACTTCTACTGGAAAAGACCAAATTACTGCTAGAGAAGATCATACTTCTCCTTGAAAATACCATACTACTGGCAGAGAAGACTAGACTTCTTCTAGAAAATACTAGATTACTACTGGAGAAGACCATACTTCTTCTGGAAATGACCAGATTACTACTAGAAAAGACCAAACTTCTATTGTAGACCGTGGGGCTGCAACTCAAATGTTGGAGGAAAAATGTCGTCCCCATATCCATAGGGAGAAGACATTCAAGTGCACCTCGACCTTTTGCAACCTTGTTCGGGAGAAAAACATTATCGATACAAATTAAAACTACCAATGGTGGAAGCAATCAGTTAACAAATGTAAATAAAGGAAGTTGGTTGACAATTCAAGCGTAAATTTACCAAATCTTCACTTGTATTTTGTTTTTGGAAACACAATCTTGGGTATGCAAGAGGGTTGCACATGCTCTATCAAATAAATTGAAATATTTCTACTATAAATTTCACCCAATATGTTTTAGTTTATAGTATTTCTACCAAAATATTTGAGGCTTATATATTTAGACTAAAGTCTAAGGTTTTACTTGAAATTAGTGTGGGAAAAAGTATAACTTTATTTTTCTTCTTTTTATTTTTATTCATGACCATTCTTACAAGTTTCACAATTACAATTTTAATTTCTCATAATAGCAAATCTTTGAAAAATCACAACCTCAACTATATAAAGATAATTCTTCGAATTTTCAAAAATTTCAAATAATATGATTTGATTTATCATAACTGTATCAACGCATAAATCAAAATTTCAATATGGATCCTTCATAGAAATAACAATTCTTCAAAATTATAATAGTGACTTCACAATAATAAAATTCTAATATACCTCAAATCATAGCCATATCAATGAATCAAAAACTCTTATACAATTTTTTCATAAGAACAACAATTCTTCGAAATTATAAGAATGCCCAAGCCCTTTTACTTAGAGTTATTATTTATTCAATCCATTGAAACCTCTCTATATATCAAAGAGTCGTGTTGATTCACCACACAATTTACTTCACAAAAATTATTCAACGGAATATCCAAGAAAATTTATATTTCAACACATAAAAATGGAAGCACATCCAATTTGTAGGTCATATTTCCAATCCTCTGCAATGCCTTATAGGGGCAGTGGAAACATTTCGTACAACATTTTAGTGATTTTTTCTTTGTGTGATGGACATCGAGCAGTGGATGGGGATGATAAAAGATGTACATCCAATTAACTTTTCAAACTAGTGAGAGGAATACTAGCATGAGCAAACAAAGCATCTAATTATTGAGCGTTGAAGCATGGTGTCTCTACCTACCCTATGACAATAAAAAAATGGTTTTTCTTTTAAGGAAATTAAAAGACAACATTGCGATACATGAGAGTTATTTTCTCTTAAAGTTTACATTGAAATGGTGAAATTTCCCAAATTCTGTTTGAAAACCAATCACAAAATGATTATGAAATAAGAATAATAATGTAATATATTTTCAAGTATACACCTACCACTTTATTAGAACCAATCTAGATCCATCTAAATTCATATCTACCAAGAACCCATAAGGATCAAATCTATTTTCAATATTAAAAAAGGCTTGCTTCTTAAGAAATTTGATCCCTCTTGGCGCTTGGTAGATCCAGAGTTAGATGGATCTAGGATGGTTTAATTATTAATTATAATTAATTATATTTATAAATATATTTATTAATTATACGTTATTTATTTTATTTTTACCAAGTCAAAATGTTAAATATGACAATGTCTCTACCATACTGGGATCAAATGTTTACATAGGAGTTTAGTTTACTTATGAACCTCAAACATAAAGAATTTTTTTAATAACCAACCTAGATCCATCTTAACTTCAGATCTATCAAGCGCCGAGAGGGATCAAATCTCTCAAGCTAAAAACCTCTTTTTTGAGTGCAAAACTTGAGGAAATGTTTGCAACTCGAGAGATTTGATCCCTCTCGATGCTTGATAGATCCGATGTTAAGATAGATTTAGGCCGGTTCCAGTCGTGTGCGAGCAAGGAAAATATATCAAAGATATGATTAATTTTATCAATGATATGTAAATACATCTAATATTAATATAATCATTTTAAATATGCCAAATATGTCTGAGATTAATCTGTTCATTTGAATTTTAAATTTGCTTAGTTACCTTAGTTTGTTGAGATGATAAATATTGTTAATAGCGTTAAGGATGAAAATTTTAAATGCAAAGTGACAATGTAATAGTGTTGAATGATAGAAAATGTGAATAATAAGAATATAATCAATTACAAATAGTCTTGATTGTAGTCAATCTCAAACTATTTTCTTCCTATTCTTATTGTCACCCTTGTTAGTTTTGTCATCTTTTCATATCGATTATATGAAAAGGATAGTTGAAATCATAAATCATTTAAATTTTTAACTCGAGCTGTAGTAAACATCATACCTTATCTCTCTTGCTCTCCAATATTAATAGCTTGAATTATGACAACACAAAAAACAATGTATATTGCCAAATAAAAATTGTGCTTGCACTGTAATCAATGCAAATTGTTAATCCAATCACTTTAAAACTAATGTACCATCATACATCCAATTACATCAAATCAGAAATCAACATCGACACCAAAATAAATGCATCTAATGCAAGAAATTAAATAATATTAGAAAACAAATTCTACACAGAAATCAATTCATCTAATGCAAGCAATCAAATACGATTAGAAATCAACATCTACACTCAAATAAATGAATCTACAAGTAAGAAAATAGGATTAGAAACTAACATCTACACTGAAATCAATGCATTTAGTTCAAGCAATCAAAAAGGATTGAATCACTATCTACACTGAAATCTATGCATTTAGTGCAACCAATCAAATAGGATTAGAAATAATCTACATTGAAATCAATGCATCTAGTGCAAGAAATCAAATATAATTTGAAATCAACATCTACATTGAAATCAAATGCATCCAGTGAAAGTAGTCAAATAGGAAGAGAAGACAAAGCTGATGATAAGGTTGTTGAAGAGCAGATGAATATGAAGAATAAATCAAAGTCCAAGGGAAAGGAACGTGTGTCCACTGAAAAATAAGTGTCGTCTTCAAGCCATGCGAAAAATAAATCATGGAAGGAGCAGCAAGAATCTGTGGAAGCAACAACATTGATGAACTCCTCGAAGAAGACAACGCGTGTGTGGAGGGACAACGATGCTATCATCACCATGCATGGCTACCTAGGTTGTGCGAATGAGGGTATGCAGTATCCCAAGAACATAGAGCAGTTCCTTGAAAAGATTAATAAATCATTAGTCAATGAGGCAAGTAAGACCCAACTGTATAAAACGTTGAATAAGATGAAGGGGAGGTATAAATCCATAAAAAATAATATGGCTCAAGGGAATATTAAAGAAGATGCTTTTTCTTATAAGAGCCCCCATGAGAAGGAATTGTTCAAGTTGTGGAAACATGCATGGGGCGAGCAACATGAGGAAGATGAGATGGAGGCAAATCCTTTGCGAGATGAAATGGAGGTATATCTCACAGAGGTAGGTTGGGATGACATGCATGGGCCTTCTATTAGAGAAGACTATACTTCTACTAGAAAATACCATATTACTACTAGAGAAGACCATAATTTTGCTTGAAAAGACCATACTACTACTAGAGAAGACTAGACTTCTTTTAGAAAAGACCGGATTATTGCCAGAGAAGACCAGATTTCTTCTATAAAAGCTTAGATTAATGTTGGAAAGACCAGATTAATGTTGGAAAAGACCATACTTCTGCTAAAGACCATGGGGATAGAGCTAAAATTTTGGAGGAAAATATCATCCTCATACTCGTAGGGATAATTCATTCAAGTGCACCTTCTTCAACCTTGTTCGAGAGCAAAACATTATCGATATAAATGGAAACTACCAGTGGTGGAAGAAGTCAGTTAAGCAACATAAATCAAAGAAATTGGTTGATAGTTCAAGTGTGAATTTACCAAATCTTTGGTTGTATTTTGTTTTTGGAAACATAAATCTTGGGTAGCAAGAGGGTTGCACATGATTTGTTAGAAATTGAAAGATTTATATTCTACAATTCACCCAATATGTTTTAGTTTATAGTATTTTTACCAAAAGATTTGAGGCTTATATATTTAAACTAAATTCTAAGGTTTTACTTGAAATTGGTGTGTGAAAATGTATAACTTTATTTTTATTCTTTTTATTTTTATTTATGACCATTCTTACAAGTTTCACAATTACAATTTTAATTTCTCACAATAGCAAATATTTGGAAAATCACAACCTTAACTATATAAAGATAAATCTTTGAATTTTCAAAAAATTCAAATAATGGCATGAAGGATAATATACCTCCTGGTTCTCAACCGAGGACAAAGATACATGGGGCCTGGCACAAGCACGTCATCGCTCTAAATTAAGGTTTTCCCCTTCCCCAACTTGCATATTTTTGTCTAAGGATACATATACCTTATCTACCTCCTCATATTTGGATCTACGATCTTCTTTCTTATTGGGAACCTTTAATAATACCCATGCCTCCATTTTCTCTAACATATTTGAAAATTCTTAGTTGTAATCTTCAAATTTTTTGTTTGGAAGCATTTCGCTAGTTACCTTTAGACTCCAATTCTAGTCCTGATATCCTTCTTCTCGATATCACCCACAATTGGAAAAAATCAGGTCTCTAATACCACTGTAATGTACTCAAGTATTTTATATTGCACAATTTAAACCTTTTTAAGCAAATGTTTCCAAAAATAATTATTAATTCTCTGTGACACTTTTCTTCAAATAATTTGGTGTTGAAAAGTGTGCAACAAGAAATGCTAAATTTAGAATGTGCTAAAAATAGACCTACTAAAAATAGCATGTCTAGAAATAGCAATTTGGCCAGTGAGGTCATTGGCCACATTGGGTGAGAGGTGAAACTGCTAAAAATAGAAAGTTCTAAAAATAGCATTTATGGGTCCCTTCCTATTTATAGCAGTCCCTAGTCTATCTATAGGAAGTAAAATTAGTTTTGGTCTTAAAAGCAGTTGGAAATATTAATCAATTAATTCAGTTGAGTTAATTAGTTAAGGAAATTCGAATTTGAAGTCTTTGTGAGCATGCACATGATTTGTCCCACTTATTGAGGAACTTATCCTTAATTTCCTCCACTGATTGAGGGAATAACTATGAGTTCTATAATGAGAGAATTAGCTGACTTAGTGCTAACTAGTCAAATCCAGTTAGATTATTCTAACAAGTTGTTAAAATAATAAAATATAGTTTGTTAATGCTTGCATGCATGTGACAACTATTATTTTAGATAACTGAGAATTCACTCATGGATAAATGTTGCATGTCAGTTCTGTCAGAGACCCAGTTGAGATCAGATGTGAGACAGTGTACTATAAGATGCTTGACTATTTCTAGTAAGTAGTTTTTGCATGGTTGAGGAACTAGTGTCCTCAAGGATTGCGTAGTTGGACCATTGGTTAACTTGGTATGTTTGGAATTAATTGCATATTCTTTTGCTATTATTTTCCTAAGCAAATTGCGCAAGGAAATAGGGATTGGACCATAGGTAAAGCCTTTATATACAGGGCTTGGTTGGTTCATGAGATATATCTTCATATCTTCATAGTTCATTGAGAACTGAATAGCTTGAGAGCTAATTC
The DNA here is from genome assembly GCA_031772625.1 of Pinus tabuliformis. Lineage (NCBI taxonomy): Eukaryota > Viridiplantae > Streptophyta > Pinopsida > Pinales > Pinaceae > Pinus > Pinus tabuliformis. The sequence goes on along the minus strand of CM062820.1, from coordinate 418,983,490 downwards.
TTTTGTATTTTGAAGAGGATTTCCACTTGATTGATAACACATGGTTGGGGTTTTATGCTGGTGCTTTCCCCTGGATATATCTTGTGTTATGTGTGATTATTTCTCTTGATCAGTTACGCATATTTCTACTTGATGTTGCTCATGAATTCGATTATGCTTTCTCTTAATGTTTTGTAGAAGTAGAACAAGTATTATGCTTTAGGACATTGCATATATCGGTTTGTTCTACAGGTGAAATTTATACATGGTATCGGAGCACAGGTGATCAAGAAAGAACAATATACTTGCAGGAGAAATTCGAAGTTTATTATTCGAGATATAGATCTCAATTTCTTATCGCATCTATTTCATCGATGGCATTCTATGGTTTGAGGGTTGAGTATGCCCTTAATGGCAGCTCCAACTATATAGCTTGGAAGGATCGCATGGAGGAATTTTTGGAAGATAATGGCCTTAAGGATTTCATTGATCAAGAAACTCCTAAGCCTACTGACAAGACCGAGCAGGTGGAATGGAGGAAGTGTGTGGCTAGAGCTAGGAGAATTCTCTTAGAGGGAGTGCGAGATCACATTGTCTCGAGACTCCGCATGCAATGTGGAAAACATTGAAAGATTTATATTAGAATAGCAGTGATCAGAGGAAGCCGGCACTGAAGGACAAACTTCGAAAGATCAAGTGTGAAAGGGATGAGACGATCTCTATGTATCTTACCAAGCTCATCACATGCAGGGATGAGCTTGCAAGTGTAGGGGTCGTGACATCGAATGAGGATATGGTGAGTCTAGCAATCCTTGGCCTTCCTAAGAGTTGGCATAGCTACCAGGACTCGGTGAATGGAAGGGAGAAACCACCAAATTGGGAACGACTATGGTTGGATTTGATGCAGGAGGAGATTAGACGGAGCACCAGAGACAGTTCTTCATCCATGCATGATGAGGATAACTGTGCCTTAGTGAGTAAGGCGAAGAAGGGGAAGGAGAAGGTTTCTCTTTCCGAATCTAGTTCTTCCAATGAGGGGAAGAAGGTTGACAAATCGAAAGTGCGATGCTTTCGTTGTCATGAGGTGGGCCATTACACTGCAAATTGTCCACAAAGGAAATCCAAGAAGGGATCCGGGGAAGGATTTGAAGGTGAGGCACTTGCTTCACAGTTTGAGTTGGATTTCACACTCTTCACATGCATGGTTTCATCCATGGTCGAAAGTGGTTGGTTTCTTGAAAGTGGAGCTTCTTTCCACATGACCAATGACAAGATTTTGTACAGTACTTTGGAGGAGAAAGATCTCCAGATACTCATAGCGATGGGTAATGATGAGAAGTATAGTATCTCAGGTGTAGGCACGGTTATTTTTTAGAGGGAGCATGGAGCTCGCCTTACCTTGACTAATGTCAAGTATGTACCAGGACTGAAGAGAAACTTGGTGTCGATCGCGATACTGGAAGATAGAGGCTATGATGTAGTCTTCAGTAAGGGAAAGGTTTTCCTTACACATCATCATTAGACAGGTGAAGCAGATTGGTTCACGGGTCAAGAACCTGTATGCTCTTGAGGTTCAAGATGCATGCAAAGCCTTGAGCAGCAAGGCAACTGATGGAGACTTGGTTGTTGAGATGGAGGGTATATTACCTCTCAACATACAGAGCTAGAAGAAGTCTCAGACGATTATGGAGGAGCCACGATTGGTGCAACAACTTCAAGAGGTTGTGGAGCAGCCACAACAGGGGAAGCTACGAGGAGATCGAGTAGAGACATCTACTCATGCAGAGACCTCCAATAGGGAGAAACTTCAAGTCAGGTGGGCAGAGGGATCACATGCAGCCATACCTCCAGGTAGGAGGTGGGGCGATATAGAGTGATCGTCCCAAGGAGGAGGGGCAGGATCCTTGAGGTACCCAACCTCTTGGATGAGACCTTGCTATAGGAGCCCCGATGTGGAGTAGCAAGAACTGACTGATTGGGTAGAGACAGATGCGGATGGAGCGACAAAGAGAGCGATAGTGCAGGGAATACCAGGAAAACGTATAGTTAGCAGGTTGCAACAATACGAGAGGCACAAGTGTTTTTCACAGTGCTAGGTGGCACAGAGAGGTGTGCAATGGTGCGAGATGCATGGAGATGTTGCAGTAGCGTAGATGTCAGAGAGGGAGCACTTGTCAGCAGCAGGTAGAGCTTCAGCATCAGAGTATGTTCCTAGCCCAACAAAGTGGTTAGTTGGGAGTGTTTTTGTTCCAAGTGTTGTTGGAGCAAGTGGACCGGGTAGATGTGTTGCATGCAGAACATTCTAGAGTTATAGGATCGGGTTCGAGAGGAAGCCTTTCTTGTTGAGAGCGAGTGTTGAAAAGTGTGCAACAAGAAATGATAAATTTAGAATGTGCTAAAAATAGACCTGCTAAAAATAGACCAGCTAAAAATAGTAGGTCTAAAAATAGCATTTTGGCCAATGAGGTCATTGGCCACATTGGGTGAGAGGTGAAACTGCTAAAAATAGAAAGTTCTAAAAATAGAATTTATGGGTCCCTTTCTATTTATAGCAGTCCCTAGTCTATCTATAGGAAGTAAAATTAATTTTGGTCTAAACAGCAGTTGGAAATATTAATTAATTAATTCAGTTGAGTTAATTAGTTAAGGAAATTCGAATTTGAAGTCTTTGTGAGCATGCACATGAGTTGTCCCACTGATTGAGGAATTTATCCTTAATTTCCTCCACTGATTGAGGGAACAAGTATGAGTTCCATAATGAGAGAATCAGTTGACTTAGTGCTAATTAGTCAAGTCCAGTTAAATTATTTTAACAAGTTGTTAAAATAATAAAATATAGTTTGTTAATGCTTGCATGCATGTGACAACTATTATTTTAGATAACTGAGAAATCACTCATGGATAACTGTTGCATGTCATTTCTATCAGAGACCCAGTTGAGATCAGATTTGGGACAGTGTACTATCAGATGCTTGACTATTTCTAGTAAGTAGTTTTTACATGGTTGAGGAACTAGTGTCCTCAAGGATTGCGTGGTTGGACCATTGGTTAACTTGGTATGTTTGGAATTAATTGCCTATGCTTTTGCTATTATTTTCCTAAGCAAACTGAAAAAGGAAATAGGGGTTGGACCATAGGTAAAGCCTTTATATACAGGGCTTGGTTGGTTCATGAGATATATCTTCATATCTTCATAGTTCATTGAGAACTGAATAGCTTGAGAGCTAATTCTTTTTGTGTTGTGAAGAGGATTTCCACTTGATTGATAATACATGGTTGGGGTTTTATGTTGGTGCTTTCCCCTGGATATATCTTGTGTTATGTGTGATTATTTCTCTTGATCAGTTATGCATGTTTCTACTTGATGTTGCTCTTGAATTCGATTATGCTTCCGCTTAATGTTTTGTAGAAGTAGAACAAGTATTATGCTTTAGGACATTGCATATATCAGTTTGTTCTACAGGTGAAATTTCTACATTTGGAAGCAAACTTATGAAATCATGACTAGATTAGATAGCGCAAAGAGACTAACAAAAAAATTGTATGCAAACTTAAATGGAAACAATTTGAGGCAATGAATGAGCTTTATTGAGAGTAAATGAAAGGGTTACAAATCCAATTTACACCACGAAAATGCATCCATCAACTACACTTGTTTGTGAGAATATGAAAACTAATTGAACCCTGCAGAAAGGTTGCTTCAGGCCTCATACCAATCTGTCACCTTAAAAAATGAATGCTACTGATCACATAAAAGGGATTGGTCTGGAGTGTGAATAATTTTTCTCTAGGAAATCCTTTATGTGGACAGAGATGAACCCTCTATCCCAATGTGTGGAACTAGCAACCTACGTGACAATCTACTAGACACTTTCCTAAGTTACAATCGAAATAGGAGAAGAGGAAGATTGCCTACCTTGTTCTAATGCTTTAAAACCCTCCTTTGTTGAAGACCTGGAATCACATGTGTCACGGGCTCACTCCTACTGCTCACAACATTTGAATGCATACACAAGAGATCAAGACACAACAAAGCATACAAATACAAATAACATAATTGAAAGTAACCTACTTAACAGATCAAGGAACATTAAGATAAATGATGCATTAACATACACATTTATGGAAAATGAACCAACAGTTGTATATATTATTAGAATAAAGAAGAAAGCATACAACCAAACCTTGATGTCAATAATCTCTCCTTGAGTGAATGTCCAAGTCCAAGCTCAAGCTCTCCAAGCTCTCCTTCTCCAAGCCAAATGAGTAGCATGTAGGCACAATCTCATCATAAGGGTGCAAATCGCCAAATACCAACCATTTGGGAATGGGATAAAATGAATATATAGGAAGGGAAAGGGATTTAGGATCTCTCCAAAGATAGGAGAAGGCCCTCACCTCAAGGAGGTAGCTCATAGGGATAAGACCAAAAGGCCAAGTTGAGAGAACTCAACCTCATCCACACTAAACAACCTCTAGCTCATTGTTTTGGAAGCCTCTAGACTAGGAAGATTCTTGTTCTCTTTGGGAAAAATTTCCTTTTAGGGATCATCATGGGTATCCAAGCCAAAAGAGCACTGGCATCACGGGGCTAGTATAATGCAAATAGCAATCAACATGGTTTTCAGTGTAGGGGAACAATGATCCTCAAATTATGGTTTTAGAGCCCCTTTTCTCCGAGGAAGGCTCAAGGCATTCTTCATTAGTGTTTTAGGGAGGATCTAAGCTACATATCAAGATGGGTGCACTACATGATTGCCAAGTTTCAGGCACTTCGAGGTATGACACAAGGAATTGCAGCAGGCATGACAAAATACTGTGTAACAGATGCCCCCTAAAGCATGAAGGCATAACAAGGAGCGATGGCTAAGATTATTTACGAGCTTTTGTGAGGAAGAGAACAAACAATGTGAAGAAACCTACAGATCAAGGACGCATATACATATACATATCTGATATCAAAACATGAATCCATGTTATGGACACATCATATAGATAGAAAGGAATACGTGAAAAGATCCATGGTATGGGCAAAGCCATCCAAATGAAAAGTATCAACTGTAAATATAAGATCCAAGGCATGGACGCATCCAACTGATATAGAAGGATCATCATCATAAATATAAAGTCCGACGGTATGGTCACAACCATCTGTATAGAAGAAACATGTGTACAATCATGAACAACACATAACTCCACGCAGCTTTAGCCATATTAGACAAAACTCAGGGTCTTGCACTCCATCCCAACCCGACAAAAGTACGAATCCTAACATGTGAATGAATGTGTCGAAATCGAACATGCTAGAAAACCACCTAATTACTAGCCAATGATGTGGATTGTTAACAAGCATCATGGAAACCACTAATAATGACAATGGTCCTCAAGGTACAATAATACAATCTGTGAATGTGAAAATGAAGTTGATTTCGAACACTCATGGAATCATCTAATCGAAGGCCAATGATGTAAACCTGTCATCGAATGTGAAGAACTTGCCATTAAGGCATGCAAGCTCTAAGGTACTAAAAGGAAGTTTCTAAGTTATCTTCCCAAATAATGAGCTGAAGTCAACAGGAAGTGAACCGTCGAAGGAGGGACATAGTGATTCCCTCATCATTGACATGAAACAAGGAATAAAGTGGAATAAATGAGTGCGATTCAGGATTGTGGAAAAAAGTCAAATAATGTACAGGTAGTAAACTGCAGATAGGACTTCCCTTGAACATATCGGCGACACGACTCTTGAGTGTGGAAGCATTTGACTCAACATAGGACCAGGGGTCATCACAATGAAGTGGAATAGTCAGAATAGAGGCAAAATGGATCACCCAAACCTGGAAGGACAAGTGATTGAGTGAGGATATCCCAAACCCGACATGAGAAACAGATGAGTGTCATGTTCAAGAGTGACATGATGCATATATAAGAGATGTTTCACTTTCACTTTTCCCCACTATTTCTAGCAAGTACCTCTTTATTTTTACACAAGCTTGAAGAGGATACCATATTCTTGTCGTATAAGTTCATTCTTCGAATGAATCCATCCTAGTAAGTTTTACGAGTCCTAGGAAGGAGAAACTTGATCTCGTCATGATGAAAAGTCTTTCGCCATTTAATTTTTTGATGAGCCCAACGGAAGAATAACTTGGTGCCTTTTTCATATTTAGAGAGCTTGAAAAAGAGACAAAAAAGAAAACTCCATCAAGTCCCTTTTCGTAATTTGTCTCTCGAATCCGAAAAGGTAGAAAACAATATTTGAGAGAACCTCTTGACCATATTGACCAAGGTGTTCCTTTTTTGTAAATAGTTAATCCCAACCCGAAAAAGGGGTAAATGTATATTGAGACGATGTTAATTCATTTAATTTAATGATTTCGAAAAGACAAGTACTTGACGATCTTTTCATTTTTTGAGAGTCAAAAAAGAGATGAAAGATGACTCCTCCTAGAGGAACGAGTGGTATAAAAGGATAACAACTGGTTCTAGTGATGATGGAAATACTCAAAAGATGTAAGGGTCAATAGGTTGGCTAATAATACCACTCATCGCAGATGTTCCTCAGGCAAGGGTGAAAAAACCAAGTGAAAGCGAATGATCGGCCAAAAATATGGTGACGATGGAATGGAAAAACCAAGGCTCGTCTGGAAAATATCGGCTGATAAAAATGAAAATCATGAGATGTAAAGAGGGAAATGGTTTTATTTTTACACAAGCTTGAAACATGGGAAACTATGCTTGAGGATACTTGAAAATGGTTTCATTTTTTCACAAGCTTGAAACATGAGAAAAAACTATGCTTGGATTTCGTTTCACTTTTACACATTCTTGAAACAAAGATAAACTATGCTTGAGATGAGTTTGCATGCCCCCAACATAATGACTCAATTCAAGGTACATGCCCCCCAAGGTTCATTTCATTCACCTAAGTAGACTACGGGTTAATAATATGTGGATAGGATGAAGGTTCACTTACGAGATCAAGTGAAAGATTCGACTGGGATTTTGCGAGATTTAATCAAAGACTCAAATTGGAAGGGGATTTGTTTCATTTTTTAATGAGCTTGACATAGGAAAAGAACCATGCTCATGAAATCTTGTTTCATTTTTTACCGAGCTTGACAGGGGAAAATGACCATCCTCATGGAGACCTGTTTCATTTTTTGACGAGGTTGACAGAGTAAAAGAACTATCCTCATGGTTCTTGTTTCATTTTTTTAATGACCTTGACACAAGACAAGGAACTCTACTCCATCCCTTAATCACAGACTAAAAGAGGCCATGGCCACCAAGAGGTTCTCATCCAATGGGAGAACAAGACTCTGGAAGGGATACATGTCCAGGGATCCAAATGGAAAAATGGGCTTCAATGCCCCCAGTACATGGTGTACAACATCACCCACTAGATCATCAGTAGATGTGGGCATGGAATAGGTGGCCACATAATCAACTTGTCGCAAGGGTGATGCCGCTTGCACATAAGAACCATTTAGGGATGATGGTTGATGGGGATTTGATTCAGGACCAATGAATGTAAGCTAATCAATGATCACAATGATTCCTTCATGCGGGAAACACATCACTCGAAAGAGGGAGGAAACAATAGCTCCCATGATGTAAACATAGTCACGACCAAGGAGTAGATTAAAATATAAAGGGCCTTGGACAACCATTGCATCTATATAGACAGTCTCCTCCCAAAGTAATAGGTAACTTAGGAAGGATCCCGAACGGTTGACTGGTTCCTCTGTTAAAAGCTAATAGATTCTGGGTGACGGGGACAAGCTAAGGAGAACCTAAAGCTTTCCAAGAAGTTAAGGACAGAATGCTAACAGATGCACCCTTGACTATGATTGTGCTAGGTATGACCATATGGTAAGCCTGCAGTGTAATCTAGAAAGTCACATAAGACAGAAGGAAATATCCTGCTAGTCGACTCCAATCAAAAGAAGTGACTAAACTACTCGGAAGGGGTGTCATAGGAAAGTGAGAGCTTCCCTCTTGTGGCATGGGAATATGAGAAATTGTTATGAAACCAGCTCACAAAAAGATAGAAAAGATAGATCAATGCCTTAGTATTCAGCCTCTTCGAGGGGGAAACCTCCTTGACATTACACAAATGAATGATTCTTTGATGATACAAATGAAAATACCTCCTTGCTATATATAGGAGTCTAAGGGGTCATAATGTAATCAGAGCCGACATAACAATAATAATGTAATGGCACAATAATAACAATAGTGGGCTTCTATGGGGCATAATACTAACAATATGGGGACTACATGGGTACAACAATATAATAAGGGGGTTGTACTAATAACAATAAGGGGTTACACTAGTAGTATAGGGGCCTAACATGCCCCTCTCCTTCAAAAAGTGTTGTCCTCAACGCTTGAGTAGTTCTTAATGCTTATGTATAAAATTCTTGTCCTCCCATGTGGAATCTTCAGCAGGTAAGTTCTTCCACTTGATGAGATACTCTGAAATTGATCGATTCCGTAGTTGTTGGGTTCTTGTTTCTATGACTGCTCTAGGTTCCAATATGATTTTTTCTTCCTTGTCAAGTTCTGGCAATATTGTTGGAACTAGGATATTTGGCAACTTTTGAATGAGTTCCCTCCCTGCTTCGCCATTTTTCCATTCATACCTTCCTTTGTTTATCAAATTTGGTTGGATAATTGTACCAACCTCTACCATCTCTGCAACCATATGTTCAATTTCACTCCTTCGGGCATATGGATATCTATAAGGCTTGATGTTTGGAGGAACACATCGTGGAATAAAATGAATAGCATGATCATGATCACGAATACGTGGGAGACCTTTGGGAGTCTCAAATACCTTGGAATGATTGTCCAAGACTTTTTGGAGATCTGGAGAAATACATGATTTTGATGTGCAAACAGTTAGTGAATATAATTGTGCAATTACGCCTCGTTGTTCTTTCTTTATAAGATTTGTCATTCCGTCAAAGTTTATTATCTTTCCTGGTTTCCCTGTGATACCCTTTAATTCAACTTCCTTTCCTTCCGAAGAAAATTTCATAAAATGTTCTTGAAAATTAAAAGCTATTGTACCCAAGGATTGTAGCCATTAGACTCCTAGTACAACATCAACACCACCCATTGGAACGGAAAACATTGTGCTATTCAATACATATTCTCCCATGGATAGTTGGATATTATGGCACTTTCTAGAGCAATTTATGGTTCCTCCACTTACAACCGTCACTTGACACTCTTGTGTTGGATCTAGGAAGCAATTCAAGTCCTTGGCTATCTTACAATTAATAAAATTATGGGTGCTACCCAAATCAATCAACACTATTACCTTTTTCTTCTTGATATGTCCTTCTGTCTCTACCATTTTAGGAGTGGTAATTTTGACGAATGCATTACAAGATACGGTCAAATTCATTTCTTCTTTCTCTGGGGTTGGTTCCTGGGGAGTAGCCTTTTCTTTTGATTTTTCTTGATACTTTTCTTCCTGATATTTCACTGTTTGAACCTTCTTCTTCTTGATATGTCCTTCTATCTTGAGAGTTTGGGGAGTGGTCATTTCTTCCAATGCTTTACAAGATATGGTCGGATTCATTTCTTGATGCTCGATGTGATCTTTCACTTCTTCAACATTTTTCTTCTTGATATGTCCTTCTATCTTGATAGTTTGAGGAGTGGTAATTCTAGCCACTGCATTACAAGATATGGTTGGATTCATTTCTTCTTTATCAATGTGATATTTCACTTCTTGAACCTTTTTCTTCTTGATATGTTCTTCTATCTTGAGAGTTTGAGGAGAGGTAATTCTTGCCAATGCTTTACAAGATATGGTCGAATTCATTTCTTCTTTATGTGGGGTTTGGTCCTGGGGCATATCCTCTTCTTTTGATGTTTCTTGATCCTTTTCTTCCTCCTATTCATTCTATGTAAAATAATTTCTTCTCAGCACACTTATGACCTTTAGTGCATTTGCTATCACAATTGTAACAATGCCCTTTTTTTTCTTTTCTCTTCCAATTGTTGTGGTGTAACCCTTGTAGGTTGTGGAAGGCTAGGAGAAACAACACTTTCCTTATTATAGTTGTGAGGGGTAGAATTTCTTGTTGCCATAATTTTACTTTCCACTATGTAACAAAGCCCTTTTACTCTTTCCAATTGTTGTGGTGTTGCTCTAAAGAAGGTGTTGCTCTTTGTATCCTCATAATGTGCTATCATTTCCTCCGTGAAAATTAACCATGTAACAAGTTGTTTATCAGAACAAAGCCCTTTATACCATAAAAATTGATCTGGTTCTAAATATGAAGATGCAACACATACCTTTTGTAATAGTGGTACACCATGTAGATCAAAATATTGCTCCATCTGAAGTATCCAATTTACTGGATACTTCCCATCAAACTTCCTCATCTCGCTTTTTCTTGATTTTAGGAGCTTGATCTTGAAACGATTGCAACTCTGTACTTTCGGATCTCTAAGTTCTGAAATTGAGACCTGCAGTAGCCCTCTGCGTCATCTTTCCAATGCCACCAGTCTGATTGAATTTAGATTCTCCAAGAAAGAGTTATGCACAATCTCCCAAGATGACCTAGCTATATACCTTTTCAGACGAGCGAACTTGTATGAAGTGCCACATTTCATTGTTTTGACCTTAGGATCTAAAAAATATACACAGGAAACTACAGTTCGTCGTATTTTTGTAACTTCTTACAAAATTTCAATCTGATGCTCAAAACAAAAGTTATGACTCTATGAAATTCGGACTCGAGGTTCAGCGTGATTTCGTCTCAAATGGGTTTTTTTTGTAGCATCTGAAACGTCAAAAAAAAAAAATAGAAGAAGAAGAAGAAGTTATAGTGCAAATTCCACGATGACCTGTTTGGAGCAGCGAAACCCTAGAATCCAAAGCTCTGATACCAAATGTTATGAAACCAGCTCACAAAAAGATAGAAAAGATAGATCAACGCCTTAGAATTCAGCCTCTTCGAGGGGGCAACCTCCTTTACATTACACAAATGAATGATTCTTTGATGATACAAATGAAAACACCTCCTTTCTATATATAGGAGTCTAAGGGGTCATAATGTAATCAGAGCTGACATAACAATAATTATGTAAGGGCATAATAATAACAATAGTGGGCTTCTATGGGGCACAATAGTAACAATATGGGGACTACATGGGTACAACAATATAATAAGGGGGTTGTACTAATAACAATAAGGGGTTACACTAGTAGTATAGGGGCCTAACATAAATGCTCTCATGCATCCCAAGAACGACAATATTTCCCTCCTGTTCATTCGAAACTGAAGAAACCAGTTATTGAGAAGTACGAGGTTCACTCTCTACCGAAAAGGTATGGTTAACCGAAGGTGGAGCCAATTCTATAGGTTTCTCAACCATTGGTTCATCAAGAACAGACTCACAAGACTCACTTTCAAATAGAGCGGGGTTGACCAAATATGAATTTTGATCAATAACTGGATTAACTAGTGAGGGATCAGGGGAAATCTTTCGATAACCATCTGGAAGAAGAGGTTGAGAAGCTGTAAGGTTTTCCAAATCTTTGGAGACTTCAGCCATAAGAGGACAAAGATGAATGGGATTATTACCTTCACACAACTTATAGGGAAATTTGAATTTTCCCTTTTCCCCATGGGCTTTAATATCACTACTTAAAGGTTTATCACCAGCATGATCGCCAGAGGCTGATGACAAAGGTTGATGTGAACATGTGAACCACACTTCTAATACCTTGGGAAAACCAGGACAATTCTGAAGAAGTTGGTCACCCTTACATAACATGTAAGGGAATTTTACTTTTTGGGGCTGGTTGGAAGACTTTTCTACATCAGTTTCATTTGTAACAATAGTTGTTTGGTTTCCCCCTTGCTTATTTTGTTTCTTCTTCTTCATGATTGTCTTCTTCTTCTTAGCTTCCTGGTTACTAGAATCCAAACTTTCACATGGTGAAGAAATAGGCGAAGAAGGAAAGGGCTCAAATTTAGGATCAACATGAAGTTGATGTTGTTCAGGTGGAGGAGAACTCGTTTGAAAAGTATTTTGGACACTTGGAATCACTGAGGTTGAAAATAACCAAACTGGCAGACCAATGGTCAATCAAGGAAGGGCCAACGTTTCCATATAGGGAGCACCAATATTTCTGAAAGAAGGAAAAGAACTAGGATTTCCATTAGAGGGGTTTCCTTGACTGGTATACTCAGGAAATGTTCCATCAGTATCAACCTAATATCCACTAAGGAGTATTTCCACAGGAAGGATGTTTTTTGTGGTCAATTGATTGATTTAAGAAATTAGCAAAACAAAATAAAAGAGGTGTAAGCTAGGAAATAGGGTTTACCAAGTATCCGTGAACCATAATATACACCTTAGGGGAAACCAAGGACTTAACATACGATGGCTAGTCTCCAAGAATATTGTGTTTGGTGTATCATGTCTATAAGGTGGTTAATTCGGTTACCTATGGCTAAAGGATAATAACCTAATGGGGTCTCCCAATATATAGCGATGGTATGGGGAGCACAAGTCTGTGTTAGCCCTTTCTAATGCAAAACCATTCCATGAGAGCATCCCTATTTACTTATCATACTGAAGTGCCTCCGATAAACTTCAAAGTACTAGAGAACCTTCTATATACTTCCATACTAGGACAGGATTTCACCCTCAGAATACACTGCAGGCAATTATCAGCAATTGCTATGTTTAAAGATGCCAAAACACGTCTCTAGCCTAGACCTCTAGATATTTGCATTAAGTGACAAATGCTCCTTAGGTTAATTGAGGTAAATTTTAAGTTTATCTTGAATTAAGTTTCAATTTGATGGCTCAGCGATGTCACATGTTCCTATAATGCAACTAAATGATGAAAATGAGACCTTTTCATTCGATGAAGGCTAAATTAATGAAGGAAGAGAGACAACCAAATAATGCATCAAACAAGAAAAAAGCATCAACACAATTCCTTCCAATGCTAAATGTAAAAAACAAAATATAATCTTTCATTTCACTAACAAATGCAATGCCAAGATGCAATCCTATAAGAAACGAAAATCACTTTCCTTTCACTAAGATGCAATAATGACTTTTCTTTCACTTTGATTCAATCAATGCAAACTAATGCAATGAGCAAAGGAAACTTTAATCAACTCAATGAAAATGAAAACCTCTTTCACTTTATGGGTTCAAATTCAAGAAATGTCTCAAAAATACTTAAATGACAAGATCTTTCACTTTTTCTTTTCGAAACATAAGAATGAATACAAGTACTCTCTTTCAGTCTAACCAAAGCAACAATTTGTAATCTATGTTTGAAAATGGAACTAAAGCAATTTTCAAAACATCAACACAACTCGACACTAATGAAAATAGCTTCACATCAATGAACCAACAGAAACTTGAAAAAGATGTCCTGATTGCAGGAAGACTCTTGAACAGGAGCAGTCAATCTCAGAGAGGCAAACCAAACAATAAGTGGAGGGTGAACTAGAAGTCCTAGAAAGCAATGAAGGTTCAAACACACATTAACAAAGTCAAGAGATAATTTCAGTCATACAAGCATAACAACCAAGAAAAATACCTTGTAGATACATTGGAAAATCATTGACAGAGGGAAAAAATACTGAAAACAAGAAGAAACCCTAATTTTTATTTATCCTCTAGGATCAACGCACCTGTTATAGGAAAAAGGGCGATGCAAGGGTAATAAGTGCAACTATAATTAAAAAATCAGCAATGACAGTGCGAATGTTAAACCCACGATGGGTGAGAAAATAGGGAAAAAAAATAAAAATCTTCAAGACCAGAACAAACTAAGTGTCGTCAAGCAATAACCCGTGGGTGGAAGTAGATACAGAGAATCAAACAAGCCAATAAACTAACAGTTGGTCAAACTCATCATAGAATCTGATTGAAGGAATGGATGGAAAGGGTCATAGCTTCCCCAATGGATTTGCCATTTTTTTTTTAGGCAGTCCTCTCTGCGGACAGAGATGATCCCTCTAGCCCAATGAGTGGGAGTAGAAACCTACGTGACAATCTACTAAACACTTTACTAAGTTACAATCAAAATAGGAGAAGAGGAAGATGGCCTACCTCGTTCTAATGCTATAATGCCCTCCTTTGTTGAAGACCTTGAATCACTTGCGTCATATGTTCAGTCCTACTGCTCATAGCATTTGAATGCTTGCGTAAGAGATCAAGACACAACAAAGCATACAAATACAAATAGCATAATCGAAATTAAACTACTTAACAGATCAAGGAGCATTAAGATAAATGATGCATTAACATACACATTTATGGAAAATGAACCGATAGTTGTATATATTAATAGAATAAAGGAGGAATCATACAATCAAGCCTTGATGTCAATAAGCTCTCCTTGAGTGAATGTCCAAGTCCAAGTGCAAGCTCTCCAAGCACTCCTTCTTCAAGCCAAATGAGTAACATGTAGGCATAATCTCAGCATAAGGGTACAAATAGCCAAAGACCAACCATTTGGGAATGGGAGAGGATGAATATATATGCCTGGAAAGGGAGTTAGGATCTCTCCAAAGATGGGAGAAGGCCCTCAACTCAAGGAGGTAGCTCATATGGATAAGACCAAAAGGCCAAGTTGAGAGAACTCGACCTCATCCACGCCAAACAACCTCCAGCTTGTCATTCTGGGATCCTCTAAACCATGAAGCTTCTTGTCCTCTTTGGGAAAAATTTCCTTTTAGGGATCATCATGGTATCCAAGCCAAAAGCGTGCTAGCATCACAGGGCTAGTATAATGTAACTAGCGATGCGCGGTTTTCAGTGTCAGGGGAGCGATGATCCTCAAATTAGGGTTTTAGAGCCCCTTTTCTCTAGGGAAGGCTCAAGACATTTTTCATCATTGTTTTAGGGAGGATCTGAGCTGCATATTAGGATGGGTGCACTACATGATTTTCAAGTTTCGAGCACTCACAAGGAAGTGCAAGAGGCATGACAAAATACTATGTAATAGTAAGAAAGTGATCCTAAGGCTCAAAGCACCCAAATTCTCCAAAGAAAATCCACTCGGTCCCTTGGAGGAGAAAGTATACAACTCAGTGATGAATCAAGTTTGGAAAAATTCAATGACTAGACGTTCAATGCATTCTTCTTTCCTCTACAAATTGCACCAATCACCAAAAAATGTACTCAATTCTCCTTCATGATGCATAAATTTGATCTAGAGGTTCTCTACTGATAAAAAATGATGTTAAATTTCGTATGGGTATTTGTGTTGATGGAACCCCTAAGAAAATGTGTGGATATATGATAATCCGACCCTCGACCTACATGGATCAAGAACACGCCTTCAAACTGAAATGATTGACCTCTCTGAAATCATATTCTTTTTTCTAAAAAACACTCGTCCTTCTGGTGGAAAAAAATTTTGGAAATTATGTACTATGTAACCCCCACACCTTGGAAGAAAAATTTGTTGGAAATATATTCACTATTGGGGGGGGGGGGTGTGAATCAGTAGTGTTGGCCTTTATATCAATTTTCACCACTTTAAAACATTTTCCTCAATGTTTATTATCCATGCACATCATAATATTAGCTCATCAAAACATATTAGCAACAATAAACTAAAATCATAACAACATGAGAGAACACCATGAGAAACACAAGCATGCACACACAAGAACCCAAGTGTTTCTAATGGAAACACTTTCAGGAGAAAACCACCCTAGTCCTACTGCGCTGCTCAAATATTCTATTAATCTGTTGAACAAATTTACATGGATTAGATTACAAACATAACCATGAAGACTTGGTTTCCTCTACAGTATGCTAACATCTATCAATTCGGAACAATGTTTCTCTTGTGAATCTATGGACTACCATCCGCTGAAACCTCCCACAACCAACAATCCTCGCCCAACCACCACTGGACTATCCAACTCTTATTGGATGGATAAAACTCTTCCTACTATGAATCGACCAAATCATTGTCTATATGGAAGCCTCCATGCCTTCAGTTCCTCCATGTGAACCATGGTTCACAATATTTCATATTGGGTTCTCAATTCACTCAAAATGAGTAACCCAAAAACTCTAGCATTATGCAAATAAAAATCCAAAACACAAACTCTGCTCAGTAAAGAATTTTTCTTATCTAGTACTCAACACACTACTTTTAATTCTCCTCCATTCTGCAACCCAATTTACCTCTGAATTCTGCATACACACCTCTAAAATATCTCTCTAATACAATGTAAGTAGTTGCAACAATCTCTACTCACTCATGAAGCCCCCACAATGTCATACTCACTTACTCTCTAAGCAGCAAAACCAAATGAACTCAAAGTCTTCTTCTATTTAACATTTTCTGAGATGATTAACTCACTAAATTCAACAAGTTATGGAAGGCTCAACAAATCTATTCACATGCTTCAGATTTGGTTGAGGAAGGATTCTTGACCAAATCAATCACTAACTCCACTAGCCCTTTGATATCTTCAACCTTTACAAGCTTCTAGAGGGCCCACAAACTTTTTCTGATCATATATCGAAAATTCCTGATCAATAACATCACCACAACACCAAAATTGGCAGAGGGACAAAAGGAATGCAGATAAAAACTTGTGAAATCCCTTAGTCACTCCCTTCACACTGTCCTCTAAGTGACTAGAGCTATAACTACTCCCTTGAGTCTGTCCTGCAAGTGACTAGAGCCTAAAACCGCTCCCTTGATCAATCATGCATGCGACTAGGGCTAAGGAGACTCAAAATCACACTTCCTCATCTCAGAACTTACCTCAACTTCTTCCAAATCTTGACCAACCTCTCTAGGACCTCTAGAAGTCTCTGAAACCTCTGAAACACTCCTACAAATCACTGCACTGCAACATCACCGACATCATCACAAGTCAAACTAGGTTGACTATGATGCCAACCAACAACCAACCTAAGCATCTGAGCCATCAAACTATTCATCAGCATCTTTGTAATCAATATGCAGCTCCAGAACCTATCAGACATCCTCCAACATATACACAACTATCATCAGCATCCACAGAGACATGTAGATCCTCTCCAAGCCCAAGGTTCAACATGTCAACATAAGGGACCTAATATGGGACATGGAGATCATGGATATATAATCAAAAAGGCTCGTCAACACTAACTCCTAAATAAACAATCACCATCTGTATGCAACAACATGATCATGAAGACCATCATCATGGGAAGGCCTCCAAGCTAGTGCAACACACCATCATCCAACTCATTATGGCATAGGAGCATCTACACCTCAAGCTAGTCTAGGTTAGTAGACATGCGAAGGACCATCTGTCACATCTCAAAGCTAGTCCAGGCTAGTAGACATGCAAAGGACCATCTACACATCATCCATAATCACCTCAATCATCAAACACCTCAACCATCTGCAACCCAAGAAACTAGGTTGAAATCAATGAAAATCAACCACACATTTGCAACCCTGCAATACACATCAATGCCAACAAACTCCCCTTTTGGCATTGATGTCAACCCCCCAGCTGAAAAAATCATTTGATCATCATCCTCACATTCTCCCCCTTTGACAAAAATGGAAAAGGGGTAAATATGTCAAAGAAAAATTCTATATACTCCTCTACATGCAAGGGGATCCATCAACACAAACATAACTCCAATCAATATCATATACGGGTGCAATATTGAAATACAACATTACTACCCTTGGAAGATATGTGCATTGAACTCCACCTCGACATAAGCTATGCTCAATCAACAATACAGTAGACCATCAAAATACATCTCCTACCAACATCAAAAATAAACTTTGTCACCCAGCAACATGACAATAAGCAAAAACAACAATATCTAAAACACGCTCTCTCCCCTAAAGCAACAAAATCATAATACATGACATAGTAGCTGCAACAAATAAAATCACCAACAAGTAGCAACAACAACATAATACGACCAACTAGAAGCAACAAATCTGATCAACTCCATAGCAGCAACAACATATATCCATCCACTATAAAGAAACAACAACAAATACAACCTCTCCACAATGTACTCTCTAGTAACAAAAAATCATATACCAGCAGTAGCAATATCTATCTAGAAGAAACATCTCTCTGAAGTAGACATAATAGCAGCAAGTTCATATTGACAGGTCACAACACTATGACCAACCATGCTCCACTAAATGCAAACATTTCCATGGCTGAATGTGAACTAGAGTACATATCTTCCAATGCCTCTTTTCCATATGCAAGAGACTACTCCACATGGACCAAAGACTAATAACCAAAATATATGCAACAAAGTACATGGCCTCATAGGCTTATTACATGACTACAAAAATGATAATACATGGCTATACAATTACATTAATAATCCCATATACGACTGAACTATGACTCACAAGACTCTCTCTCAATGCATACATGGCTCAAGAATGTTCCTCCATGATAAGTATGAGAGTGTAACCGACTCTCACAACTCATTGTGCAGAAAATGCTAGACATGGATCTCAACGTCATGCATGTCTAATACAATTTCATAATGCAAGTGCATATATCATTGGTTCAGCCACATGTCCTCTCTATGATATAAAGATAATGTCAATATAAATCACATAAGATACATGTATCAACCTCTCCAAAACACAACCACGAATCAATATTTCAACAATAGTAACCGATAACACATAACAATACATAATGTCCCATCAATAGCACATATCAGCAGCATCATAAACCAGAAATCATGGCACACCAATCAACCCAAAATGTCAGCTCTCTAAAGTTATACATGTCAACAACAATAGCCATTGTATAGAGCATGATCTTCAACAAGATACTTTATAACTAGTAGCAGCAAATAAATATATAATGATGCAATGACAACAACAACATCACATCAACAATCCATGCTAAAAAACATAAGCATCATCTACCATCATACTACTTCATAGTAGCATCACATGAAAAATATCATCATCACAGTAATTTTCGTGGTGCCAACACATGCATAAAATCATCTACTCAAAATGCATGATGCAAGCCACCTAGATGTCAACTCATATGTGCAACATATAATCTATGCATGATGAAAACATAAATATCAGCAACTGATAAGCACATAGCATGAAATGCATAACTAACTACTCCCAGGAGTCATAATTCCATCCAAATATTGGAAGCATACAAAGTGCTCCCCCTGAACATGTGCCATTTTTCCTCCTGATGACATCTTAACAAAAACACCATCAATAGAAAAAATTTCATAACATAAAATACCATAAAAATGAAATGCTTCAAAAACAAATTCTCAACAAATACATCTATTCACACACACTTCACTAGCTATGGAAACACCATCTATGATTCTTTATGAAAAAATAAGATGCACCATAGCTCCTCTTGAAGCCATACAAGCCTCAATCTCTTTTTTCAGTCCTTATTGCACTTATTCCTCTAAACGTTAAGAGGTTTCTCTCTTGCATGTGAATGTCCAACTGACTTCTTGTTTGGCCTTCTATGCAAATTCTTCACTCTTTGATTATGTGGCCTTAAGTGACTTGGATTCTTGCAATCCTTGGCCATATGACCAAGATTATCACATATGTAGCATCTAATATGACCAAGAAATGGAGGAAAATATTTGAATCTTTTGATCCTCCTTTTACTCCTTATTGCATGAAACCTGCATTCAATAACCTTGTGGCCAAATCATTGCATGAGTAGAAATAACCATGAAAATGACTATTATAACTGATTTTGGCTAAAGTTCTTTCATGCATGCTTGAGGTTGCTTCTCCTTTGGCCTTCTTTTGATGAGAATAATGGTCTCATCACTTTTTCAATATTATGCCATATGTCCACGTTTTCGACAGTTGT
Organism: Pinus tabuliformis; assembly: GCA_031772625.1. Lineage (NCBI taxonomy): Eukaryota > Viridiplantae > Streptophyta > Pinopsida > Pinales > Pinaceae > Pinus > Pinus tabuliformis. The sequence goes on along the minus strand of CM062820.1, from coordinate 418,963,619 downwards.
AGCATTTTCTCCTTTTTAATATTCTTCTAACTGCCCTTATTAGGTGAGAAGATTTTATCTCTTTGTCACAATTTGCTGATTGGTGTCGATTTAATCCACAATTGTAGCATCGTCAATTTTTTTCTCCTTCTTTGGTTGTTGGTTCTATTGATGTATCTTTTTCTTGCTACTTTTGCTATTGCCATCATTAGTTATATTTTTGGTTACAACTAAACTGGTTTCTCCTTTGTGCATGCTGCAATATAATTTGCAAGATGAGAAAGTGCTTTTCTTCTCTAAATCATTTCTTAGTGAAACCACTTCTTCTTCTAATCTCTCACATTCCTCCTCCTTATTTATATACTGATTTATTATTTCTTCCTCAATCCTCTTTGCCTCCTCAAGCTAAATTTTCAATAAATTGATCTCTTCTCTTAGCTCATTTTCCTTCTCATCAGAAATCTGCAAAAGTCTTTTTTATCTTTACATGCAGTGGTTAGCTTTCCTACTTCACCATTTAATTCCTTGATAAAAATCATTGTTGATTCATTTTCAGCCTCATTGTGACCAAAATCCTTCTCATCATCACTATCAAACTCAAAAGAATCATCAAAATTATAATTCGAAAATGCTTTCATCATATTACCTCATGACATAATTTCTTTGGCTGAAATTTCAAAATTTGTTGCTTCTATTGCAATGGATTGTTTTTCTTCCTTCTTCAAATTCTTTGACTTTTGAGACATCCTCTTCTTGCTTCTGGATATAATTCATGATCTACTCTCCAATCGGTCAAGCTTCACTGAAGAGCGCCAGCTCTGATACTAATTGTTGGAAATATATTCACTACTGAGGGGGGGGTGAATTAGTAGTGGTGGCCTTTATATCAATTTTCACCAATTATTTCATCAATGTCTATTATCCATGCACATTCACAAGATTAGCTCATAAAAACATATTAGCAGCATGTTGTAGTTGCTACAACCACCCTCCAAAATTTTTCCTATGATTTTATTTTTGAGCCTTCCCTTTTGTCCACAAGAGCTCATCTTTTATTGTCGTCAAGTATTCATGATTTGATTAATACTTATTATTTTCACATCTTCCTATGTTTTCTTGTTTTCATACTTATCTCATCGTTTTGAGTCACAAGCTAACCTTTTGACTTGACCTTACAACAGTCCTGGGCTTGCCTCTAGAAACTACACAATCTAAGAAGGCAAGTCAACCTTGATGATGGAAATTGTGGAATCTAGAATAGCATCTCAACCTTGAGCTTGAGAATTTCGCAGTCATGGATGGAAGTCCAACAATAACCTCAGAAAATGTGCAATCCGTTCCTTGAACTCAAAAACTATGAAATGCACTGAGTCGGGAAGTTGCCCAGTTCCCGGAATTGTGCAATCTTCCTTGGCAGTGTGCATGGAAAGTTTCCCGAAAAAGTAAAAAGAAAAAAAATAAAAAGGAGAAAAAGAAATCCCTAGAAAATAGTGATTCATCATTATTTTTCCGAAGGTGGTACAATTGCTATTTTTAGAAGTTTCCGCCTAGTGTCGTTTTTTCCTTGATTTTAGGCATGCACGTCATAAACCCTAATTTTCCCAAACTTATTTAATTGATGCATATGGAACTCATTTTAAATTTGATCTTTGAGCTCTAGCATTCCTAAGGAGATCAAGGAGCCTTCGGTGGACTTTGTGTCACTTTTCTGAGTGAATTTTGCTTTTGTCGTCTTTTGTCACTTTTTTCGTTTCACTTCTATGAGTGTTTTCTTGCTTGTTTCTCTTCATGGTTGCTAGCATTTTAACTCATATTAGCTTGTAGAAGTGTTGATTCGGTTTTTCATTCATCTTTCATAAGTGTTGTATCAAGTTTCCTATTTTTTCACACTGGTGATTGTCATTTCAATGACTCTCCTTGCATATTTATTTTTCCTTCTGTTTGTTGAGTTTTTTCACATCACTTTATTCATAGTGATCTATCCACACTTAGTCAAATCTGCAATTTAACTTACATTATCACTTAGATCTTCTTGTTTCCTACACCCTCACTGGGAAGATCTACACGTCACTTGGTCATGCACTGCCTTGTCCAAATGGGAATTGTGCAAGTCCAAGGGTCAAGTCAAAATATTTTTCTCTGAGACTACAAAATGTGCAGTACAGGCTAGCCCAACTATGCATTACATAGTCCCCTGGCTCAATACTACCACCTTGGCCACTGAGACTCCTCAATTCACAGTCTCTCCCTGTCACTTCCTAGGTTGAATTGTGCATTTCGCAGTCTCAAGCCTCATGTTGCATCACTAGTTGTTGAGACTATGAAATGCACAATTTCCTCAGTCAGTCTCCCTCCCTTGACCATGAAAAATTCACAATCTCTCTCATTAGTTCAATGTTTTGTTGCCTGATCTTTCTTTGAAAGTTGATTTGCAAAAGTAAATGTAATCTTTGCATGATTTCATTTTCCCTCTACAAGTATCACAATTGTTGAGCACTTCTCTCCAGCAGTCATTGTTATCATGGCACCCAAGAGAGCTGATTCAAAATATACCACAGAAATTAGTACCGGGGAGGAAGTTGAGAGCATGCTAGTAAAATTACCAGTATATTCAGACACTCAACCATTTGAGCAAACATAACCATATATTACATGGTAGAAAGTGAACGAAGCTTTTTCAACAAAGAGATTCCAAGCATATCTAGAGGACCAACATGTATATGTAAATGTCTAGAAATCAGGGCTACACAGGGTTGCACGTAGATATCCAACCTTCCCATGTGTAGATGTTATCAGCTGGATTATTTCACATATTGATGTGAATACTATGACTTTGAACAATCCCAATAGAAAAAAACTTGTTACATTTCTGGTAGTAGATTACTGTCTTATGTACCATTTTACCGAGCTAGAAACACTCATGGATTCATACTTCTATGCCACTAGCAACTATGTGGGAATGAAATACATCATTAAAAGTTGGGTGAAAGAGGCATCAAAGTTTCGAAAAACACCAACCAATACTTACAAGACAAAATCTCTCATGAGGGCCTATCAGTAGTTGATCATCCTAAATTACAGAATCTATGGTTTGTAGAGCATGAAGACCTTTCCTAAAGGGTGGGAAATATTATTGAACCAGGTTGTGAATGAGGGGAAGTATTTCAACTGGTTAGACTTGTTGTCTCGACATTTTAGTATCAATGTAGTGATAGCAAAAAATCCTCCCAAGGGAAGAAAGTAAGATTTTACATGTTTGCATATTTACTGGATGCAATTTGTGCACATAATGCATTCTCTGGCATGAATTGGACTTGGAAACGTCGAGATCATGCCGTGCACATTAGCTAAAGATTACTCTCATATTATAGCCACATAGGAGTGATGGAGAAGCTAACTGACCACTTCCTCATTTCGCTCTATAGGATTATCTTTGAGCAAGAACCACCTTGCATGCCACGTGGGGAAATGGAGACAATATTGGAGATCACAGATTGGTTTTCCTCAATGGATGGAACCTTCCTTAGAGTGTTCGGCGATGAGATGTCACTGCATATTTTGCCAAGGTATGCCACTAAAAATCTTGTCATACAAGAGGTTTTATATCATCTCTCCACAGGGTTGTCAGCAACTTTACACAGGAAGAAGAAAGCACCTTGGCCAACTCTTCCTATGAAAATTGGATTGTACGAGATCAAGAATTTGAAGGTCATAGATACCGAAGGAAAGGAAATAGAGAAGTTTGCATTCAGTACTTTGGACTTTAATCTGTACAATCCTCGTGGTATTTGCAAAGACCACTGTGCGAGAATTCACTTCCAGTGGCTCAGTGGGACATTTCACTGGCCGGAGGAGGATCCATGGAAGAATTGTTATAATTCCTCCAAGTCCTGTGAGCCAGTTAGTTTTGTAGGAACTTCACAGGTGACTATGCAAAAGGAAGCTACTTTGAAAGCAATGCTAGAGTACCGAATGAAAACTACTCTATTTCCTTTCCTTCTGTATCCAGCTGAAGGGAGAAACCCCGCATAGGATAAGGGAAAGAGAAATGCTTCTTATAGTCCAAGGGGAGAATGAAGCTGCAAGATGAAAGTGGATCTAGCTATTATGAAGGAGGATTTCGTAGTAGAGGAAAAGAGGAAACAAAGGATGCAAAGAGAAGAACCTAGAAAGAGGGAAGAGAAGAGGAGATTCAAGGAAGAAAAGCAGAAGCAATAACAAGAAGAGAAGTAGAAGCAGGAAGAAGAAGAGAAGCGAAGGGAAATAGCAGAAGAAACAACGTGGAAGCAAGATGAGGAGCAAGAATAGAACTGGAAACCAGTAGAGGAGGAGAGCGGATAGATGTAGGACACGAAGCTTGCTCAACAAGTTCAAGAGTTTATAGATATCATATACATAGAGGAGGAACCAGAGCCATAGAATCAAGATATCAACCTGATGTCAAGCACACAACAGGTCATCGTTCATTCTCCACTACCTCCAGCAGTAAAGTCAGCTCCAGGTATGGAAGGGGAAGTTGTTCCTCTTGATGATGATCCGATTATGGACATGTACAATTTTTCATACGATGAACTCCAAAAGAAGATTGTACAAATGTGTAAGAAGCATTTTCCAGATGACTTTGAATCTCCTACATTTATTAGAGAAAGGGTAATTATAGCGGACAACAAGAAAAATCACAATGCCATTGCCGCATACAACTTGGCCTTTAGAGGTGTATTAAAGTTGAACATAAATTTTTTGATGACCGAGAATAAGGAATTGGAAAAGAACTTGCAGGCTATAGGGAAAGAGGTTGAATAGCTTTGCACAACAGCACAAAATGCAACTTCTGCTTAAGTCCATCTGGAGGAAATGAAGGCAGTGACCATGCAGAATCTCTATGAGGAGCTTGTTACCATGCATTTGGAGTTTTCCCACTTGCATGGATTATAGTAGAAGTGTAAATAATTTGTCAAAACTCTTAGGAATGTACAAGCTACAATCATTATCATGCATGAATGGTCAATGTGATACAAAGGGGCATCGCTTGACTTGGACAAGAAAATGAAGCAGTAGGCAGAGTTGGAGAAAGCAAGAGTGTGGATGTTAATCCAAAAAAGAAAACAACCCGCCTCATTCATTGGTAACATTCAGGCCTCGTATCACAATTATACAACCGTTTTGATTTCTTGGTGAATTCCTACAGGATCCCATCAATTGGCTCACTCACTGAAGCCAAACCCAAGAACTAGGAAAGGCAGGAGATAGAAGAATACTTGGAGTAACTTAGACAAATTTCCACCAAGGAATATTTGGAGGTGAACAGACAGAACATGAAGAACTACATCGGTGGCCCTGTCCAAGTGAGAACAATGTTTCAAGCTCCAAAAGGAAGTTCAAACTAGTTCCAAATCATTTTACCTAGATGCCATGAAGGCTAGAGTCTGCTTCCATCTAGACACCATCACACATTTTAGGGATGTCATTGCACCATACCAAGCTTGGCAGTGATATGTGACCAAGAGACATCAAGTGGAATTTCTTGGGCTTGAGTTTCCCCAAAATCAAGCATGACATGTTTTGTCTTATTAGGTTGTCTAGTTGGCTCCACCCAAATTTTTCTTAAATGGGTGAGTGTAAATTGTAATATTATCTTCTAATTTGTAAGTGGAATTCCAAGTGTCAATATTGGAATGTGAATAGTCATGATGTAATATAATGAGTCATTTTGTACTCGGTCATGAGGGAATTCCAAGAGTCACAAAGGGGAGTTGAAGAGTCACCCCCTCTTGTTATAAATATAACCTCATAACCCATGTAAAGGGCTTTTGGGAGCCAAGATTTTGGCTAGGATTAGGCTTAGAATCAAAGGCTTGGGAGTTTTTGAGAGCCTTGGCTTCTCCGTAGCATAGAGGAAGTACATTTCTTTGGAGGAGAAGGTGATTTTGACTTCACGTTCCACTATTTGGGCTAGTGGTCCATCAATGGTGTATGTATTATTAGAACTTTCACTTAAAAATCTCAAAGCCTATACATTTTCATGAATATGTTGTAAATACAGTTGGACTATTCTTGTTATGTTTTCAATGCATGTTATTTAACTTAAGCTTATGCTTATGAATTATTTCGTTTGCATTGGTACGAATCTTGTTGAATGGGTGTTGTTGTGTAATTAATCACTGTTAACCTGTGAACTATTTCACATGTTATCTTGTGATGTCATTTATGCTTGTGTGTTCCTTTCAAGCTACGTACTATTATAGGATTTATGGGGCTCACTTATTTTCCCTTTTATGTGGAAGAACCTTCATGCATCGCACTTGACTCACCGTAGGGTCACACACTTGTTCTCACCTTAGTCAATATACATCAATATATTTGTTATTTTACCTAAGGCACATCATTAAAACCCATTACATCGATAATCGAGCCATATTCCGGCAGCGATTTCTACAAAAAACAGTGTCAGGTCTAATTGGGACTTCATATCAGGGAGATCCCCTGAAAGTTGGTGGGTCCAACACCGTCAACACAACAATAAACTAAAATCATAACAACATTAGAGATCACCATGAGAAACACAAGCATGCACACACAAGAACACAAGCATTTTTGGTTGAAACCCTTTCAAGAGAAAACCACCTTGATGTTGTTGCACTGCTCAAATCTTCTACTAAGCTATTAAACAAATTTAAATGGATTATATTACAACCATAAGCTGAAATACTTGGCTTCATATACAGTATGTTGGAATTTATCAATTCATAACTTTGTTTTTCTCACAGATCTACAGACTACCATCCACTGGAACCTCCCACGACCAATGATCCTCGCTCAACCACCATTGGACTATCCAACTCCTACTAGATGGATAAAACTCTTCCTACTATGAATTGGCCAAATCATTGTCTATAATGAAGCCTCCATGCCTTCACTTCCTCCATGCCAACCACGTTTCACAATATTTCATATTGGTTTCTCAATTCGCTCAACATGAGCAACCCAACAGCTCTAGCATCATGCACATAAGATCTGAAACACAAACTCTACCTAGTGAAGGATTTTTCTTCTCTACTACTCGCCACAATCTCAACACACTACTCTCAATTCTCCTCCATTCTGTAGCCCAATTTACCTCTAAATTTTGCATACGGACATCTAAAATATATTTATAGTACAATGTGAGTACTTGCAACAATCTCTACTCACTCTGAAAGCCCCCATAATGGCATACTCACTCACTCTCCAAGAATAAAAACCAAATGAACTCAAAGCCTTCTTCTATTTAACATTTTTTGAGATGATTAACTCATTAAATGCAACAAGTTATGGAATACTCAACAAATCTGCTCACAAGATTTAGATTTGGCTGAGGAAGGATTCTTGACCAAATTAATCACTAACTCCACTAGCCCTTTGATATCTTCAACCTTGATCATCTTCTAGAGGGTCCACGAACATTTTCCGACCATATGTCGAAAAGTCCTTATCAATAACATCACCACAACACCAAAATTGGTTGAGCAATGCGGGGAATTCGGAGCAAAACTTGTGAAATCCCTCAATTTCTCCCTTAGCACTATCCTCTAAGTGACTGGAGCTATAACCGCTCCCTTGATCCTGTCCTGCAAGTGACTAGAGCCTAAAACCACTCCCTTGAACCATCATGAATATGATTGGGGCTAAGGAGACTCAAAAGCATGCTTCCTCATCTCAAAACTTTCCTCAGCTTCTTCCAGAGCTTGAACAACCTTTGCATGACCTCTAGAAGTCTCTGACACCTCTGCAACACTCCTACAAATCACTGCAACATCACCAACATCATCACAAGTCAAACTAGGTTGACTAGGATGCCAACCAACAACCAACCTAAGCATCTGAGCCATCAAACTATTAATCAACGTATTTTCCATTGATATGCAGCTCCAGATCCTATCAGACATCCTCCAACATCTACAAAACTATCACAAGCATACACAGAGACATGTAGATCCTTTCCAAAGCCCAAGGTACAACATGTCAAAATAAGAGACCCAATTTGGGACATAGAGACCATGGAGACCTAATCAACAAGGCTCCACAACACTAATTCCTGAAGAAACAATCACCATCTATATGCAGCAACATGATCATGAAGACCATCATTATGGGAAGGCCTCCAAGCTAGTGTAATAGACCATCATCCAACTCATCATGGCATAGGACCATCTACACCTCAAGCTAGTCCACGCTAGCAGACATGCCAAGGACCATCCATCACATATCTAGGCCAGTCTAGGCTAGTAAACATGCCAAGGAGAATCTACACATCATCCATAATCACCTCAATCATCCAACACCTCAACCATCTGCAGCCCAAGAAACTACATTGACATCAATGGCAATCAACCACACATTTGCTTTTTGTGATGGAGTTTTTCTTTTTGTGATGGAGATTGCACAATGGATGGGGATGATAAAATATGTAAATCTAATTAACATTTCAAACAAGTGAGAGGAATAGTATCATGAAAAAAGAAAAGATTTATTTATTGAGCAATGAAGCAAGGAGTCTCTACCCAGCTTAAGATCAAGAAATTAGTTTTGTTTAGAAAATTAAAAGAAAACATTGTGATACATGAAGGTTATTTTCCCCTAAAATTTACATTCAAATGGTGAAAAATCCAAATCCCATTTGAAAACCATTCACATCATAATTATAAAATAATAATAATAATATATATTAAGGTATACACATATCACTTTATTAGAAAAACTTAAACAAGGATGTAATTAATAATTATAATATAACTTTATTATGATAATGTGAAATGAGATGTGATTAAGTTACAATATCACTTTATCATAAGAACATAAAAAGGGATGTGATAATATCGCTCAAAATTTTAATTATTGCAAAAATGGTTTTTGTAGCTTACAAGTTTATAATAATAACAATAGTCTAATTTTAAGGTCATGGCCAAGCTAGACACCAAATTGATGTATGGGATCACCTTGTTTATGTGACAATGGACCCTCATGTATTATAGGGTTTTTAGCTTGTGTAGTCTCTGCATTACAATAACAAAAGAAAGCAACAAGTAGCCATTTTTTATTAATTTGCTACTTTCTTTGAAAAATGGTGTATGGGAGGTGCATGCATGAAGATGCTTTTTTAGATATTTGCAAATAGTCTTGACCAAATTTACCCAATTTTTTAATGTGTTTTGCTTTTTGAAACATACAACTTATGTTAGGATCATGAAACAATGAGATAAGTGCTGGTGTCTAAAGACACTATTGTTGTGATCCTAATGGTCATGGAGATCCAAACATCGAAGGGGATGAGAGGGGGTCCAAAATGGAACCTTGACCCAATGAAATTTCGCTCTATCACTCATCGCCCACTGCTCACTGTTGTAACACATACTCATTGTAACATGGAGTTGGTGGCAGAAGTGGAGCGATGACAACTGTTGTGAAGATTATTGCTTGTTGGGGTTGTCAAGTTAACAAGACCACCCATTGCCATGGGTCCCTCATTAAAGATGCATTACCTTTTGATAGTGCTATAGGGGTGTGGGTTTGATCAATGACCCACATAAACCTAGTCTTTTGTGATTTAATGGTGGGGGGTATGACATAGGGACTCTCACTGTGGGTCAAGGCTATGTGATCATGTTATGGACCCCAAATTATATTGACATGACAGTGCCATGTAGGGGCCCTGGGTGATGTGAAACTACCTGCGGTGACATTATAGAGCCATGTGGGATAAATGTGGACATCATGTGGAAGTCCCTTGCTGATGTGGCATTATGTAATTGGGTAAAATTCAAATGGGCATAACCTCCAACCCTTGAGTTGGATTCAAATAAAATTTATGTTGCCAAAAAGCTCTTAATGAGCGGGACATGAAAGTGGTATCAGAATCTAATTTTGCGCACTTCTAAAAAAGAGGATTTTTGTGACCCGATCTTCATGACAAACTTTGAAGGTCAGGTTAAGGAAATAGGTAACACCTCCCCTAGCTTGAGATAGTACGCAGGGGTGGGAGGTAGTGTTATAGATCTATAAAAAACTGTATTTTCTTATTGTCTCAACCAAAATATCAAATATTGGTTGTATTTTATTTTTGAAAACATAAATCTTAGGTAGTCATTAGGGTTGCACATGCTCTCTTAGAGAAATTAAAATATTCATATTCTATGGTTCACCTAATATGTTTTAGTTTATAGTATTTTTACCAAAAGAATCAAGGCTTATAACATTAGACTAAAGTCTAGGGTTTTTCTTGAAATTGGTGTGGGCAAAAGTATAACTTTATTTTTTATTCTTTTTATTTTTATTCATGGCCATTCTTACAAGTCTCACAGTTACAATTTTAATTTCTCATAATAGCAAATCTTTGAAAAATCACAACCTCAACTATTTTGAATCATAATAAAGATAATTCTTTAAATTTTCAAAAATTTCAGATAATATGATTTGATTTATCATAACCAAATCAATGAATGAATCAAAATTCCAATATGAATGCTTCATAGCAATAATAATTCTCCAAAATTATAACAATTATTTCATAATACTAAAATTCTAATATACTTCAAATCATAACCATATCAATGAATGAAATTTTCCAATATAAATTCCTGGTAGCAATAACAAATCTTCAAAATTATAACAATGCCCAGGCCATTTTATTTAGCTTTGTTATTTATTCAATCCATGGAAACCTCTCTATATATCAATGAATCATGCTGCTTTCACCACACAATTGAAACTTTACAAAACTTATCCAATAGAATATCCACAAAATTTATAAATCAGCACATGAAGATTGAAGAAAATCCAATTTGTAAACCATATTTCGAACCCCACACAATTGAAACTTTACAAAACTTATCCAATGGAATATCCACAAAATTTATAAATCGACACATGAAGATGGAAGAAAATCCAGTTTGTAAACCATATTTTGAATCCTCTGCAAGGCCTGATAGGAGCGGTGGCAACATTTCATACAACATTTTAGTGAGTTTTTCTTTTTGTAATGGAGATTGAGTAGTGGATGGGGATGATAAAAGATGTGAACCTGATTAATGTTTCAAACTAGTGAGAGAAATAGTATCATGAGAAAACAAAGCATCTAATTATATTGAGCATTGAAGCAAAGTGTCTCTACCTACCCTATGTTAGGAGATTAAAACACAGTTGTTATGCATGAAGGTCATTTTCTCATAAAATTTACATTGAAATGGTGAAAATTTTCAAATTTCACTTGAAAACCAATCAAATTATAATTATAAAATAAAAATAATAATATATTTTAAGGTATACACATATAATTTTACTAAAAAGACTTAGACAAGGATCATGAAATTAGTAATTATAATATCACTTTATTATAACAACATACATTTTGCAAAAATGGTTTTTGGAGTAAGTTTATAATAATAATAATAATAATCTAATTTATGACCAATCTAGACATCAAATCGATGTTGAAGATCTCATTGTTTATGGGACAAGGGACCCTCATGCATTATAGGGTTTTTAAGTTGTGCCTAGTATGTACATTACAATAACTAAAGAAAGCAACAAGTAACCATTTTTTGTTAATTTTCTACTTGTCTTATGAGAGGTGATTGTATTAACATCTCTTTTTCAAATATTTGCTAATAGTGTTGATAAAATTTACTAAATTTTAGGGTGTGTTTTGTTTTTTGAAATATACAAGCCGGGAGGTGCATGCATGAAGATTTTTTTTCAAAGATTTGCTAATAATGTTGGTCAATTTTTTTGTTAATTTGTTACTTGCTTCCCAGAATGGTATATGAGAGGCGCATGCATGAAGATCTTTTTTCAAATATTTGTTAATAGTGTTGGCCAAATTTACTAAAATATAGGATGTGTTTTGTTTTTTTGAAATATACAAGCTAGGAGATGCATGCATGAAGATCTTTTTTCAAAGATTTGCTAATAGTGTTGGCCAAATTTACCAAATTTTAGGATATGTTTTGTTTTCTAAAATATACAAGTTAAATATGTAACAAAGCTGCACCTCTTTTGTGAGATAAAAAATTTCACCGAATATCTTCTAGTTTATAATATTTTTACTAAAACAATCAAGGCTCAAATCTTTAGAGAGTAGAATCTTAAGGATTACCTGAAATTGGTACAGAAAAAGATCTAAGTTCATTTGTATAGTTTTAAATTATCGTCTTCAATCATTTTAAAATAACAAGTTTGTAATAACAATAATAGTAGTCTAATTTAAGATCGTGGCCATGTTTATGGGATAGTACGGATTTTTTAGCTTGTTCATATCCTCATACATTACAATAGCAAAAAAAACAAGTCGCCATTTTATTAATGTTTCATAGCAATAATAATTCTCCAAAATTATAACAATTATTTCACAATACTAAAATTCTAATATACTTCAAAACTTAAGGTGGAGAATTATAACAATTATTTCACAATACTAAAATTCTAATATACTTCAAAACTTAAGGTATATTATGTTTCCTAATATACTTCAAATCTTTAGGTATATTTTGTTTTTGGAAACATATATCTTGGGTATGCAAGAGGGTTGAATATTCTCTCTCTGAGAAATTGAAAGATTTCTACTCTACAGTTCATCCAATATGTTTTAGTTTATAGTATTTTTACCAAAAGATTCGAGGCTTATATATTTAGACTAAAGTCTAAGGTTTTTCTTGAAATTACTACGGGAAAAAGTATAACTTTATTTTTATTCTTTTTATTTTTATTCATCACCATTCTTACAAGTTTCACAATTACAATTTTAATTTCTCATAATAGTGAATCTCTAGAAAATCACAAACTCAAAAATTGCAAATAAGATGATTTGATTTATCATAACCATTTGAATAAATAAATCAAAATTCCAATATGAATGCTAACAATTATTTCACAATACTAAAATTCTAATATACTTCAAATCATAACCATATCAATGAATGGAAAATTCCAATATAAATTGTTGGTAGCAATAACAATTCTTCAAAATTATAGCAATGCCCAAGTCCTTTTATTTAGCTTTGTTATTTATTTAATCCATGGAAAATTCTCCATATATCAAAGAATCATGTTGATGACACCACATAATTGAAACTTTACAAAACTTAGCCAATGGAATATCCATGACAATTTATAGATCAACACATGAAGATGGAAGAAAATTTAGTTTGTAAGCCATATTCTAAATCCTCTGCACTACCTGATAGGGGGTGGAAACATTTCATACAACATTTGTTGAAAATAGCAACAAAAAATGCTAAAAATAGAAGTGCTAAAAATAGCACTACTATAAATAGCAGTTCAGGTACCAGTGCTGGACTGAGCAACAAGGAATGGAAAATGGAAGTGCTAAAAATAGCATTGTTATTTCTAGCAGTTCGAGATAGATTCCAATTTTAGTCAGTCCCTGGACTAAAATTGAGAAGTAAAATTCGAATTTGATCTTAGCAGTTGTTTGAAAAATAATTAATTAATTCACCATGAGTTAATTAGTTGTGAAAAATCGAACATGAAGTCTATGTGAGGACATGCAACAATTTCTCCATTGATTGAGGAATTTATCCATCAGTTAAAAGATAAGGATGAGTTGTAATTAGTTGGCTTAGTTAACTGAGTCAAGTCCAGTTAGATTAATTCAAAAAATTTGCTGAATTAATTGTGAGTTCAGTTAGTTAATGCATGCTTGCATATAACTGTTGCATTCCAAATAACTGAATATTCTCTCATAAATAATTCATGCATGTCAGTTCAGTCAGAGACTCAGTTGAGATCAGAGGAGGGACAATGTACTATCAGTTGGATGGATTTTTCCTATAAAGGAAACTCATCTATGTAGAAGGATTTATCTCCTGCAGGTTTGTGCAGTTATTTTTTAGCCAAGTGAGCAGTGTGAGGTGGGAATTCACACTTGTGGAAGCACTGGACCCCAGGAAAAACTGCGCAAGGAAATAGGAAGCTTGGAGGACATAGGAGAAGGTTTGTGAGAGGCCTTTGACTGTCTATGAGCAGTAGAGGGATTGCAGAGAGAGCAGGATAGCTTGTGAGCTGGTTCTTTTAGTATTTCGTACTATATTTTCCACTTGTATGACATAGAGAGATTGGGGTTTTAGGCTGAGGCTTTCCCTGGGTTATTCTTCTGTGTTCATGTGATTTCTTTCTCTTCATTTGTTATATGTGTTCTTATTGATCTTGATCAAATTGATTAATCTTCCGCTAAGTTTGTTGTAGAAGTAGATCTTGTATTTTGCTTTAGTATATTGCATTATTAGGTGATTTACAGTGGGAATTTCTACATGGTATTGGAGCAAGGTTTTGTAGAAAAAGTTCTATTTGGTATCAAAGCGAAGGTGATCAAGGAAGAAAAGTTTACAAGAAGGGAGAAGTTCGAAGTTTTTGATTCCTAAATATAGAAATCGAGTTCTTATCACATCTCTATTTCACCTATGGCATTCAATGGTTTAAGACTCGAATATGCCCTTGATGGAAATTTGAATTATATAGCCTACAAGGATCGCATGGAAGCAGTATTAGAGGATGACAGTCTAAAGGACTTCATTGATTAAGAAGTCCCCAAGCCGACTGATGCTACTGAACTGGCGGAATGGAAGAAATGTGTGGCTAGAGCAAGGAGAATCCTTCTAGAGGGAGTTCGAGACCACATAGTCTCGAGTCTCCATGGGAAGGAGACATTGTTTCCGATGTGGAAAACATTGAAAGATCTATATCAGAATAGATGCGATCAGACGAAGTTGGCGCTAAAAGACAAGCTTTGGAAGATCAAGTGTGAAAAGGGTGACACGATCTCTACGTTCCTGAACAAGCTCACCACCTACAGGGATGAGCTTGGAAGTGTAGGGATCACGACCGCTGATGATGACATGGTGAGTCTTTCTCTCCTCGGTCTTCCTAGGAGCTGGCATAGCTACCAAGACTCGGTTAATGGAAGAGAAAAACTGCTAGATTGGGAACGACTTTGGTAGGATCTGATGCAGGAGGAGATAAGAAGAAGCACCAAAGATGGTTCTTCATCCAAGGAGGATGAAGAAAACTACGCCTTAGTGAGTAAGGTGAAGAAGGGGAAGGAGAAGGATTCTCATTCTAAATCAAGTTCTTCCCATGGTGGGAAGAAGTTTGACAAATCAAAAGTGCGATGCTTTCATTGTCATGAAGTGGGCCATGTTGCTACAAATTGTCCACTGAGGAAATCCAAGAAGGGATCCATGGAAGGCTCAGAAGGTGAGGCACTAGCCGCACAGTTCAAGTTGGATTTCACACTCTTCGCAAGCATGGTTTCATCCATGGTGGGAAGTGGTTGGTTTCTTAACAGTGGAGCTTCTTTCCACATGATCGGCAACAAGAGTTTGTTCAGTACCTTGGAGGAGAAATATCTCCAGATACTCATAGCGATGGGTAATGACGAAAAATATAGTGTCTCAAGTGTAGGCACAATTGTTTTTCAGAGGGAGCATGGAGCTCGCATTACCTTGACCGATGTCAAGTATGTACCAAGACTGAAGAGAAATTTGGTGTCGATCACCATGTTGGAAGACAAGGGCTATGATGTAGTCTTCAGTAAGGGAAAGGTTTTCCTTCGACACATCACCACTAGACAGGAGAAGAAAATCAGTTCACAGGTCAAGAACTTGTATTCTCTTGAGGTTCAAGATGCATGCAAAGCCTTGAGAAGCAAGGCAACTAATGGAGACTTGGTGGTTGAGAGGGAGAGTACATTACCTCTCAACATGTAGCGCCAAAAGAAGTCTCAGACGATTATGGAGGAGCCACGATTGGTGAAGTAGCTTCAGGAGGTTGTGGAGCAGCCACAACTGGGGAATCTGAGAGGAGACAGAGTGGAGGCATCCACTCATGCAGAGACCTCTAGTAGGGGGAAATTTCGAGCCAGGTGGTCAGAGGGATCACATGCATCCATACCTCCAAGTAGGAGGTGGGGCGATGTGGAGTGGCAGTCCTAAGAAGGCTGGAATAGGGGCAGGATCATTGAGGTACCCAACCTCTTTGCTTAGACCTTGCTACGGGAGCCCCGACGAGGAATAGTAGGACTGGCTGAGTGGGTAGAGACAGATGCAGATGGAGCAGCAGAGAGAGCTACAATGTAGGAATCCCAACATTGTGCAGAGCTAGCAAGCTGTAGCAATGCGAGAGTCACATGAGTGTTGCACCAGTGCAGGATGGCACAGAGACGTGTGCAACGGTGTGAGATGCATGGAGTGTTGCAGCAACTCAGAGGTCAGAGAGGGAGCACTTGTCAGTGGCAGATGGAGCTTCAACATCAGAGTATGTTTCTAGCCCAACAGAGAGGTCAGTTGGGAGTTTTTTTGTTTCTAGAGTTGTTGGAGCAACCACACTTGGGAGAAGTGTTGCATGCAAAACATTCCAAAGGTTCAGGATTGGATTCGAGTTGAAGCCTTTCTTGTTGAGAGGGAGTGTTGAAAATAGCAACAAGAAATGCTAAAAATAGCACTACTCTAAATAGCAGTTCAGGTACCAGTGATGGACTGAGCAACAAGGAATGAAAAATGGAAGTGCTAAAAATAGCATTGCTACTTTTAGCAGTTTGGGATAGATTCCAATTTTAGTTAGTACCTGGACTAAAATTGAGAAGTAAAATTCGAATTTGATCTTAGCAGTTATTTGAAAAATAATTAATTAATTCACCATGAGTTAATTAGTTGTGAAAAATCAAACATGAAGTCTATGTGAGGACATGCAATAGTTTCTCCACTGATTGAGGAATTTATCCAACAATTAAAGAGACAAGGATGAGTTGTAATATTGAGTTGTAATTAGTTGGCTCAGTTAATTGAGTCAAGTCCAGTTAGATTAATTCAAATAGTTTGTTGAATTAATTGTGAGTTCAGTTAGTTAATGCATGCTTTCATATAATTGCTGCACTTCAGATAACTGAATACTCTCTCATAAATAACTCATGCATGTCAATTCAATCAGAGACCCACTTGAGATCAGAGGAGGGACAATGTACTATCAGTTGGATGGATTTTTCCTATAAAGGAAACTCATCTATGTAGAGGATTTATCTCCTTCAGGTTTGTGCAGTAATTTTTGAGCCAAGTGAGCAGTGTGAGGTGGGAATTCACACTTGTGGAAGCACTGGACCTCAGGAAAAACTGCGCAAGGAAATAGGAGGCTTGGAGGACAGAGGAGAAGGTTTGTGAGAGGCCTTTGACTGTCTATGAGCAGAAAAGGGATTGCAGAGAGAGCAAAATAGCTTGTGAACTGATTCTTTTTGTAATCCGAACTATATTTTCCACTTGTATGATATACAGAGATTGAGGTTTTAGGCTGAGGCTTTCCTCGGGTTATTCCTCTGTGTTCATGTGATTTCTTTCTCTTCATATGTTATATGTGTTCTTATTGATCTTGCTCATATTGATTAAGCTTATGCTAAGTTTGTTGTAGAAGTAGATCTTGTATTTTCTTTAGTATATTGAATTATCAGGTGATCTACAGTGGGAATTTCTACAACATTTTAGTAAGTTTTGTTTTTTGTGATGTAGATTGAGTTACAATGGATGGGGATGATAAAAGACGTACATCTAATTAATGTTTCAAACTAGTGTGAGGAATAGTATCACGAGCAAACAAAGCATCTAATTATTGAGCATTGAAGCATGGTGTCTCTACCTAACCTATGAATAAGAAATCAGTTTTTTTTAGGAAATTAAAAGACAACATTGTGATACATGAGAGTTATTTTCACTTAAATTTTACATTAAAATGGTGAAAAAACCCAAATTCCATTTGAGAACCAGCCACATAATAATTATGAAATAAGAATAATAATACTAATCTATTTTAAGGTATGCACTTATCACTTTACTAGAATGCCACTTAACTATAACAAGGTTGTGGTTAATAATTATAATATCACTCAACTATAACAACACAAAAAGGGATGTGATAATATCACTAGATTGTTTAGCTTTTGCAATTTTTTATTTTTTATTTTTGTGTATACAAGTTTATAATAATAATAACAATAATAATAGTCTAATTTTAAGGTTGCCCCCAAGCTAGAGAACAAATTGGTGTATGAGATCTCGTTGTTTATGGGATAGGTGACCGTTGTGCATTATAGCGTGTGCCTAGTCTCTTGCATTACAATAGCAAAACCAAAAATCAACAAGTGGTCATTCTTTTATTAATTTGCTACTTGCTTTGCAAAATGGGATATGGGAGGTGTATACATGAAGATACATTTACAAATATTTGTTAATAGTCTTGGCCAAATTAACCCAATTTTTGGTTGTGTTTTGTGTTTTTGAAATATATGAATTAAATATGCAACAAATTAACCCAATTTTTGGATGTTTTTAGTGTTTTTGAAATATATAAATTAAATATGCAACATGGTCGCACCTCATTTGTGAGATAAAACACTTCACCGAATATCATCAAGTTTATAATATTTTACCAAAATAATCAAGGTTTATAGCTTTAAAACAGTAAAGTCTAAAGATTATTTGAAATTGATGTAGACAAATAATTAAGTTTATCTTCAATCGTAACCATTCTTACAAGTTTCACAATTACAAATTGCATGATTTCTCATAATTGATAAAAAATGGCAATGTTTGTATTAAAAAATAAAACCCACTGGTCAACTCTACGAAAGAGAATCTGAACCAGGAGAGTCTGGCTTTGCAAAACGCTCTACATTGTTCATCCACATTACACATTAAATAGGAAACATGGTTTTAGGGAAGTTAGAACAACATCCTAAGAAATAGAAACTAATTCCTATCCTGAGGTTACATGAACCAACTCTACCTATTCTAGGATATTCTCCATTATCTTCAACACTCCCCCTTAATGGAGAATGGGTTCACATATATGCTTAACATCTCCCTAAACATTTGAAACTTTATTTTTCCAAGGGGCTTAGTGAAAATGTCTGCAACATTATCACATGTATTACAATATTCCAACTGAATTTCTTTGGATTGCACTTTCTCCCTGACAAAGTGGAACTGTGTATCAATATGTTTCATGTTTTTGTGAAACATCAGATTATTAGCTAGCTTGATTGAATTCTGATTGTCGCATCTGATTGTTGTTGCTTCTTTCTATTCTCCCCCAACATCCTGGAGAAGTCTCCGCAACCAAACTGCCTCACACGTTGCTGCACACAATGCTTAATACTTTGCTTCCGCTGAGGACAAGGAGACTGTGTTCTGCTTCTTGTATTAAAATATAAAACCCATTGGTCAGCTCTACGAAAGAGAGTTTGAACCAGGGGAGTCTAACTCTGTAGAATGCTCTGTTGCTGCTGCTGTTGTTGTTCATCCTCCGCCTTTGTTTTCTACTGACCCTGATTGTCCTCTGCTTCTTCTTCATCCACAAAGTACGGAATGTCCCATTCCTCATAGTGCTCATCAGGTTCTTCATGATCATGCTCATGGAATTTAACATCTCTACTAACAAAAATCTTGTGAGTAGAGGGATTAAATAATTTGTATGCTTTATATGACGAACAATACCCTATGAAAATACATCTGATGGCTTTTGAATCTAATTTTCTTCTATATTTCTTTGGAATGTGGGTAAATGCTTTTGATCCAAATATCCTTAAGTGTTTTACTGCATGCTTATATCTATATAATGCTTCATAAGGAGTTTTAGACTCAAGACTTCTCGTAGGACTCCTATTTTTCAGATAAACTGCAGTATTCACTGCTTTAGCTCAAAAACCATTTGAAAGATTCTTACCTTTCAGCATACTTCTAGCACATTTCACCAAAGTTCTGTTCTTTCTTTCTGTTAATCCATTCTGCTATGGAGTATGGGGTACTGTAAACTGCTACAAAATTCCATGATCTTTACAATATCTGATAAGCTCATCCTTCTTGTATACTCCCCCTTGATCAGAACGAAGAATTTTTATCTGTTTCCATGTTTGTCTTTCAATCATATTTTTAAACTGCTTAAAGTATTCGAATGCATGACTCTTCTTACTTAAGAAAAACACCCAAGAAAACTTCGTATAGTCATCAATAAACAGTAGAAAATACAGTGCACCTCCTAATGATTTAGTCTGCATGGGTCCACAAAGGTCTGTGTGCACTAATTCCAATATATCCCTCTGTTTCTTTTCTACTCTAACAGGGAACTCTTCTCTATGCATTTTTCCTAAAGTACAAGCATCATAATCATTATGTACTTGTTTTAGCATAGGAAGGTATCTTACCATTTCCTTCCTTTGTAATAACATCAAATCGTTGTAGTTGATGTGGCCGAATCTCTGATGCCAAAGCTCTTCTGTAGTCAGGCTCGCTGTTGTCAATGCTTGAACTGGTGCAGGCCTCACATCCAACTTGTACAATCCCCTTGTTCAGATTCCTGTAGCAATTGTCTTCATTCCATCTAGCAGATCTTTAATGTAGCAGTTAGATTTTAAAAATTCAACTTTCAAATCTTGATCTGTAATCATCGATACAGAAATCAAGTTCTTTGTTATACCAGGCACATACATTACATTATAAATTTGTTTGATATTACCATTAGGTAGAATGACAAAAACTTTCCCACACCCTTTGATTTGATGACTTATGTCATCACCTAGGTAAATCTTAGTGCCTTCGTTGATTTCTTTAAAATCTTCAAGCCAGTGCTTATTCCCTGGCATGTGTGTTGACGCTCTCGAATCTACGTACCAAATGTCTGCATCAACATTTTCATCATGATCTGCCATGAACAATCTTAAATTCTGCACCTGATCACCATTCACGAGATGACCTGCATGCCTTTTCGACTTCTATTGTTCTTCATGATATTTCTTTTTCCTACATTCCCTGGCAATATGACCCAATTTTCTGCAATAAAAACATTTAATTTCAGAATAGTTTTTATTCGGATGCATACCTTGGGTCTGATTTGGCCATTTCTGTGAACTTGCTCCGCTTTGTTGTTGTGGATTTCCTTTCCCTTTGTAGAAGTTCTTTTTCGCCATCAATGCGAGATCGACACTCTAGAGCTTCAGAGTTGATCTCCTCTCTTCTTCCTGCATCAGTATACATGTCAGCTCTTCAAATTTCGGGATCTTCTCTTTAGCATTTATCCCAGTGATGAACATTTGATAATCATTAGTGACACCATTCATTGTAATGGTCACAAGAACTGTATCGTCGACTGTATGACCAATGTTTGCTAATTTGTTCTTCAGATCCTTGATCCTTGCTACGAATGAAGCAATTGTCTCATTCTCCTCCATCTTCAGGGACAGGGTCTTACTCTTAAGAAACAGAAGACGATTTGAATTCTTGATCTCGTACAACTCCTTCAGGATTCCCCAAATATTGTTAGCTGACTTACATTCTCTGATGTGCAGTATAATGCAGTCTTTCACTGACATCTTTAACATTGTCCTTACTCTACTTTCCTGTTTCTCCCAATCTCGCACTGTTGTTGATCTAGCCGCGGGCTTCGGCTCATCCCCATTCACAATCGTCCAATCACTCTGCGCTTCTAGTAGAGTCTGTATCTTGAATTTCCAATTTGCATAATTGGAACCATCGAGCTTGTTATGCTCGTTCATACAAGCTTCAAAAACATTGTTATTCATCTTGGTGATTTAGAAAGAAAAAAAATTGACAGGTAAAAGATGTTAAATTTACCCCAGATCTGTGATAGAGATAGATCACTATTCTTCAATGTTGTTTGATCTCACAGTACACGTGCAGATCACTGTGGCTTCCTTCTTAGCCTCCAGACAACCTTCTGTTGTCAACTACAACCTTGTTCTTAGCTTACACGATAGTCGCAGAAGTGCCAGTCGTTTCTGCGACGTCGTCACAACTGTACACGTCTTTCCTACGATGAAAAAACTAGAAAATATGCGCGTAGTAGCTATAGTGCCCTCGTCGCAGAGGTACATTCATAACCAGCGATGATTTCTGATTCATCGTAGTTATCCGCCTCACAACTGCGATGATCTCAATTCAAAGAACCACCCACCAGCCAGCATACAGGTTCCTCAACCCTGACGCTCTGATACCATAATAAAAAATGGCAATGTTTGTATTAAAAAATAAAACCCACTAGTAAGCTCTATGAAAGAGAGTCTGAGCGAGGAGAGTCTGGCTCTGCAAAATGCTCTACATTGTTCATCCACCTTACACATTAAATAGGAAACATGGTTTTAGGGAAATTAGAACAACATCCTAAGAAATAGAAACTAATTCCTATCCTGAGGTTACCTGAACCAACTCTACCTATTCTAGGATATTCTCCATTATCTTCAACAATAATAACATATATTTAAAAATTCACGATCTCAATTATGATATCTCAGAGAAATAAATTTTCAAATTTCCAACAATTTGACTTACAATAACTAAAAAAAATTGATAACCATATGAATCAATCGATAACCATTCTTACAAGTTTCACAATTGCAAACTGTTCGATTTCTCATAATAACAAATCTTTAAAAATTCACAATCTCAATTCTAATATCTCACATGAATAAATTTTCAAATTTCCAACAAATTGACTTAACAATAACTAAAATTCGTAGTAACTATATCAATGAATCAATCAATATAACATAAACTATTTCGGAACAATACCACTTCTTCAAAATCATAACAATTACTTCTTCAAAATCATAACAATTATTCCATAGTACTGTATCAATGAATCAATCCATAATATAAACTCCCTTGGGAACAATATCACTTCTTCAAAATCATAACAATTATTCCACAGAACAGTACTCGAATTCTGCTATCCTTGTCCAAACCCTTCTGATTTATTCAATGTAAGGAAACCTCTGTACATATGAAAGAATAATGCCGATTCACCACACCATTTGTAAGAAACTTTGAAAAACTGAAGATATTTCCTGTGTACCATTTAATTACCAAACATGTTAATCACACATCTCAAAGTCTGTCCTCTAATCATGTAATCAAATGCCTTGTTGATATCGGCAAATGAAACCTCGTGTATAATAAATTTATCCAGTTCAATCATCTGCAAACCAACAATAAACCAGGAAATGAAGTTAGATTAAAAGCCTAACTAAGGACGGCTAGTGCTTCAGTAGGAGGAAAGGAAAGGAAATGAGCAGGCATGGCATGGTATGGTGTGAGAGAGATATTTATATCAGAAGTAAATGATAGAAGTCTTACTCTAAGCAAATACAATTCTACAAGGCCTGGCACATCGGAACGGGGCTTATAGTTTCCCAAGAAGGTTCCTTTCAACGTCCTCCCGTTCAGGAAATTCAAGGGACTCGTTGCAAAGACTGCGTCTGAATGAGGGACCCCCACTAAAACGGCTACACCCCAACCCTGAACAACAAACACATTCATAACCATGTGATCAGCATATATGCATAGTTGCTAAAACTGAGTGGTATATTTACAATTTCAGAAGAAAGGGGAGGCAGAGTAGATACGTCATGGCAGGATTCGAAGGCTTGAATCATGGCCTCGACATTCCCTGTGCACTCGATGCTGTAATCCACCCCTCCATCAGTTTTCTCGGCAATAACCTGATAAGATAAGCTCCCAGAGTTTAGTTTTAATTTAAAACATTTCTCCGAAAGCAATACAACACAAAAATGAATTGAGCTTTAACATAAATTCTGTTACACATCTATTAAGCACCAACAAAGAGCAATAAATTTGAAAGAGACAAAGGTGAAACTGCAGATCCATGGTTATAGCACAAACAAATAGGATTAGAAGAAATAAGAAGATTTATATTTAGTAACACAAGGTGCACCTTCACATGCTATCATTTAATTGCTTCACTTCAATCTATCTATAGACTAGGTGGAAGACTGAAGCTCTGTGTAATGTAATAAACTAAAATAGAGAAAGCTTCTCCTCCTGATGCAATAATTCGTGCTACTAGACAAACAATATCAATTCAATTAAATAAAACAATCATTCCGATCTGGAAAAGAGAAGTTAAAGATCATTCAACCAACCTGTTGAATAGGATTCTGGTGGTCCAGTGGGTTTATAAATTCCGTTACACCAAAGAATTTTGCTGTAAAAGGATCAACAAAAATTAGAAAGGAAAGGAAATTCTTCACTCAACATATATATACAGTGATTAACAAATGATGATCGAAATGGGCAATTTACAACCTATTCCAAATCTGTCACTGTTTAAATCGATTCCAATTATTCGAGAAGCTCCTGCAATTCTTGCCCCTTCAGCAGCCTGCGTAGTTAAGCCCAGGTCAGATTTCTAACAGAAATTAAAGAGTATACTCATCATATTGATCCCAAAAAGGAAAAATTCAGAAATGAGTTTCACTTACAGCAAGCCCAACCACCCCAAGGCCAAATACTGCTACAGTTGAACCCTTCTTGGGTTTTGCTACATTCAAAGTCGCACCCATGCCTGATCCCACAACAAAATAAATTGTGAATAAGAAATAAGAATTTCAATCAAGGGAACAATCATGGATGATTTTATTATTAACAGTCCAGGAAACCATAACTTTAGGAATTGGATAAAACAGTATACAATGTCAATTATATCCTTTTAATGATATCTTTTTCACAATCATCAACAAATTACCCTCAAAAAGTCCAGAAAATGATTTACCTGTTGAAACCCCACAACTGAGAATACAGACTTTGTTAAGAGGAGCCTCTGGATTAATTTGGGGAACACAACCGACATGCACAACTGTATACTGGCTGAAAGTGGATGTGCCAAGGAAGTGGTAAATGGGTTTCCCATTGATTGAAAACCTCGACTTCCCATCATTTATCATAACTCCCCTGTCAGTGTTAATTCTTAGAAGATCACACAGGTTGCTTTCGTCTGACTTGCAGGGTTTGCATTCTCCACATTCTCCAGTAAATAGTAAATAAGGGAAGCACACTGTCACCCTCCTTGAGGTCAGTCACCCCTTCTCCAACACTCTCAACAACTCTGTGTCAAGCAACAGACCTATAGTTAGTGACCATCACAAGAAAATTACTGTCCCTTTTCCTTTTGAAATTCTACATGATCCCTGCTAGTATGACTAATTAATTTCTTTGAAATCTTACATGCCTGCTAGTATGACTAATTAATTTCTTTGAAATCCTGAATGCCTCCTAGTATGACTAATTAACTTTTTTGAAATCCCACATGCTTGCTAATATGACTAACTAATTTTTTTGAATACATAGAGCTCATGGGCAAGAGCAGAGTGCATACCCAGCTGCTTCATGTCCCAAAATGCGGGGAAAGAGAGGAGTTTGGCCCTGCAACCAAAGCAGTATCAGTATCAGTCATTCCATTTCACTGTTGAAAGCAATATTTGTATGTGTTATACAGTAGAGTGCAGTTGGAGATGTGTAATTAATATTCTTCCTTCAAATTTTCTTGATGTTTAATGATAATTATTCATAGCATACGTTTGCTTCCCAGAAACTTGATGTTTAATGATAAATATTCATAGCATACCTTTGCTTCCCAGAAATAAAGGTCTGTATGACACAAGGCAGTATAATGCACTTTGATTCTCACTTCCATTGACTGTGGAGGAGCCACTTCCACTTCTTCAATCTTCAGAGGCTCCCCTGCACCCCATGCAACAGCAGCTGTAACAAAAGTACACATCAAAATATATCAGATTTCAAGAAGCATAAAGTGCACACATACAGTTTGCATAAATCCAGCTTAACCCTGAAAATCAATTTTGCCATGAAATGATATACATTAAATGAAAAGAATGTGGCCATGACTCCTTGCACTGAACTGAACTGAAGTAGTTACCTTTGCATTTGATAACCTGGCCTGCAGTACAGCTCGCCATTTTCCTTTCTGCCCAAACAAACAAACTTACTTTTGCCTTTCGCGTTGGTGTTGCAGGAGGCAGAGATGGATCCTTAATTTATATTCTACTATCTTTGAAATGCCTACACTCGTTCGTTCGTTTGGGGTGGGGGTTATGGTTATGCTGTCCGAAACAATACCCGTAACTATACTCTTGCTTATCTTGTTATGAGTATGCTGTTCGAAACAATACCTGTAACTATATTCTTTGTTATATGGTTATGAGTATGCTGTCCGAAACAATAACTGTAACTATACTCTTGGTTATATAGTTATGAGTATGCTGTCGGAAACAATACCCTTAACTATACTCTTGGTTAAATAGTTATGGTTATACTGTGCGAAACAATACCTGTAACTATACGCTTGGCTATATGGTTATAGTTATGCTGTCCGAAACAATACCCGTAACTATACTCTTTGTCCCCGAGCGGAGCGGGGCCCGGGGCCATAACTATTTTACACTTTCTCCGCCAGCGGGGTGGCTCTTAAAAGTCCACTTTGATGCAGCTTCCAATTCCATGGGAGCATCCTTGAAACGACGCACGCGGTTCTAATGCATGGAGCTTCTTCTTTTTTATCAATTTTATTAATAAAAATAAATATGAAAATTTTTATTAATAAAATTGAATTATAATTATAGTATATTTCTTTAAAAAATAAATGTGGTTAATATATTTGAAACTAAATATTAAGATAAATAACAATTATATTAATTAAAGTTATTTAATTAATGATAAATCAATTTAGATTCATTTTAACTCCGGATTCTGCCGATCAAATCTCTTTTCACTTTAAAAGAAGTTTGTATTTCAGAGATTTGATCCCTTGATAGATCCGAGGTTAAGATGAATCTAGGTGGATATAAATTTCACATATGTATATACAAAAGTATTCTAATTTTTAATTTTATTAAAATCTTAATTTTAATTTCTACTAGAATATTTTTAGTATTTGTGAGGGTGGAGAGATGGAGCGTTTAGATATATCTTAAAAGTAATTATAACCTTTTTTCTTTTAGATTTAATTAAAAAATGTCATAAAATTAAAGTAAAATAAAATATTTATAAAATATTTTGATTGTGAAATAAGTTATGGTTTTGGGCATGTTGTATTCATAAGTTATGATATTGTAACAAAATAATTAAAAGCTTAGATCCATAACATAATAATCAAAAGCCTAGATGGCCCCATGGTATTATGATTTTCTTTTATCTAAAAACATGTTAATTTTATTAAGAAAAACTAAATTAAAATATAACAAATTAAATTCTATTATTTTTATTACTTGGCTCAAATCGATTTATTGCACTAAGGAGAACTAAAGAGAATATGGAAATTTGTGTTATTATTATAGTTATTATTAGTTATAATACAACCCACATTAAAAATGTTGACATACAATTTTTATTACATTACATCTAACTTCTACACATCTACTCTATAGTGGGTTGTGAAGCGCCTCTCTACACAAAAAAATACACACAAATAATAATTTTCAATTATGTAGTTTTAGAAAATAAATTCCCCTTAACTTAAGAAATTAAAGTATTATCACAAAATAAATGATAAATAATGATAAATTAAATAATTAGTTTGGACCTAGGTGGCAAAGTCTTTTAATTTACATGGGAAAAACATAGTGTGGACCTTTGCTTTCACGATTTGTTTGCAAGACACATCTTGAAGCCTTCTAGAGATCTATTGCTTGTGGTAAATTGAAGTTTTTGGGTTACATGAATCTTTGCCATTTTTTAGGGAAATTTTACTTCTTTTATGATATGCTAGAAGTCTTCTCACTCGTTTTACCTCAATCTCAAAGCTTATTTAACCTCCACAGGTTGGTACCTTGGCTTTTGATCAAATCCATCCATGGGTTTTCATTGTCAGAGCCTATTAGGAGAATGAACATACATGTGGTTTGGGATTTGTGGTATATCTTTCTGAATACATCTACTTCTCATTCAACGAAAATGCTAACATTGAATCAAATATTGAAGCCGAATTTTTATCTTAAAATTTTCCAATTACAAAAATATTGATTTGGCTCTAGTGATGAGGAAATTATCTCTCATTATCACTTGGATGAAGAATTTATCCCAAATTCAGAACATCGATCCCATGTCTCCACCACAACTAGTTAAAGACATTTCATCAACCTTCTTATAAGGTAAATTCATGTGATGGATATAAAGAGCATAATATTAAGGTAGATGTTTTATCTAAGGAAAGTTTATCAGTAGCAGATAGAACATATCATTTGATTTATCATGGGGAATTTGTCGATTCATTGACCCAAAGATGGCTAGGTGATTTCATTTTTGGATGACACTATATTTTCTATAAAAATGTTTCAGTACCTTGAACTCTCACGTAGCTATTTATGCTAAATAATGTACATAGGTAATGATTTTTTTGTAAGTTTCTTTTGACATACCTCATTCAAATATTTTATTTTGTCAATCCTTTTCGTTAGTCCATTACTGGATGCCTTATTTTGAGGTTATGTGGAATGCACCTTGAAATTGTAAATTAATAAAATTGAATTATAATTTTAATATATTTCTTTAAAAAAGAAATATGGTTAAATTTGTCCACTTTTTCATTTGGAAAACATAACAGTATATCTGAAACCAAATATTCTCTAAATAACAATTCTATTAACTAAGAATATCCAATTAATAATAAGTAAAATCCAAAAAAAAAATCAATTATGGAGTTTTCGAAAATAAATTCCCCTTAACTTAAGAAATTAAAGTATTATCATAAAATAAATTATAAATAAGATGGCTTTTAAATTTAAAACCATCTAGCCCATGGGGGCAGCTTGATTGGCAATTTCCTTGTAGTGAGGAGTTAAGTCCCCAGAGGTTTTGAGTTCAAACCCCATGTGTTCACCAACCAAAAAAAATAGAAACCATCTAGGTGGGATCTTTTTACATTTTATTTTTAATTTTAATTTTATTTTCCTAACTAAGGTTGCAATTAGCTCACACCATCGACCTCTCTCCATGAAATTTGAACTTGAGACTTGATGGAGACTAAACTTCACATAAACCGATCGATCTTACATCTCATTGATTTTTCACTTTTCACTTAGTTTCCAAGTAAAAAAATGTTGAATTTCTTTCGCTCACTACTAAGAACAATAGGGTAAGCCATGTGGAGATTGTTGAGCACACACTTATATTGAGAGAGGTAGAAGGGGTGGTGAATCAATATAAGACATTTTTTACATATGTAAACATTCATGAACCATAAGAAGACAATCACATATGAGATTTATCAGCTACATAACGTGGCACACAAGATTTATGTGGAAACCATTTTGGGAGAAAACTAAGAACCCCTTTTTATAATTCTTTGTAGGAACTGTTACAAACCAGGACAATATTGAGACCGGGGGGGGGTGAATCAGTATTGTGAGAATTTAAAAAAAAAAAACACAAAATAAAGAATACTAAAACCCCAACAATCTCTTTAAAAACAATTCAAGTGAGCATCAACACAAGAACCATATATGCAACACATAAAGATCTCAATATTTTATTCAATTGCTTTTACAAAAGGCAAGCTTCAACTTGCTTTTACATTGTTCTCTAGCACCCACTAGAAGGAATATACTACTCCCTAATTTATTAGCACATACAGAAAGGAGCACAAACCATTGATTTGTTTTTCTAGCACACACTCCCTCTTTGTAGACATCTGATCATCTTACAAGAAGCATCCACTCTTTGCTTTTGCAAGCACCCACTTGTGGAGGCACCCACCCCCAAGTTAATCTTTAGAAACCTGCTTAGATAGAAACATTTATGATCCATATTGGATCATTATATTGTTTGTCATAAATATTGAAGCTTTCGGTGTGGAAAAGGTGGCGGAACTATCTCTCAAGGCCATTTGTACCAGTGGGACATAGTTTGGTAAAATGGCATCTGAAACTTTCCAAGAGAATTTTGAGGCATCGAATGATGTTTTTTGGGGGTAATACTTTGTTGGGACAGCACAACTTTTTTACCCTATTCTAGATAGAGATACCTTATCAATGGCACAAAAATCGCATCAATTGGAGTCTATATGCGAGATTTATGTCACTCAAAAGTTGACCTTCCTGTTTTTACCACTACAATTAGAGAGGATGCCACATCAAGCCCCATTATTCATGTAAAAGGGGTTATCCACATTATTACAATGTAGAATAATCTAGAAGAGTCTATATTGTAACTCTGGTTAAGAGTTGAGGTATTTAAACCTAACCACTAGTAGACTATTGGGTTGTGTTATAATCGGGCAACTAGGAGGAAAAGGGGTTCCGTTCTTTTGAGTGCATTTGTTCCTTAGCTGAGAAAAAAAACCAAGAGGGATAGGAGGTAGAGCACACACAAAGTATTTGTGCATTGTAGTATCCCATGGTCCATAAGCCATATTTCTTTATACTCGTACTTCTTTTAGAGGATTGGATTTCTTGAATTTTTTTACCAAATTCTGGTGAAAATTTCCCTGTTCAGGCGTAATTGTGGCCTTGGTAGATAACTCCATTGTAAAATTTGGGTCATCTTAAATTTTAATGAGAAAATTTTCATCAAATATAAAGGTAGAATTCTCAATTTTAAATATTTAGGTTTTAATTAAATTTAGGAATTCTCACTTTTAATATAGTTTTTTTAATAAATTTAGGATAATTTTGCATTTCCATGGTTATTTGGGTGTTCCTTATTCCCTATAACTCTAAATATTATATATGGGGGCGGTTTGAGTGCCCCTTATACGACATTATTTTATTGATTTCTTTCTTTTACAGGTTTTTTTGCAAGATGTAGAAATTCCTTGTAGATTCAAATTTACTCTACTCATCAGCGGAAACAATAAACAATCGATGAAATCACGAAGCATATAAGAGAAAGAATTCAATCACACATAACAAAATAATGTTTTGGGGAAATCCATAGCTAAAAACCCCTGCTATCTGTATATTGCATTAATCAGAAAATATGAGAAGATTACAATGCTTTGCTCAAGCCCGAGCAACCTTTGCATTATCTCTATCTATATCACTACTTCCCAGACAAGCTCAAGCCAATACTTAGCAAAATTATTGCTTGCCCAAGTCCCTATTTCCTTGTCCTCACAAGCTCCACGCACAAACTTGTGCTTCCTATTGCTTGATCTCACCAACTCGTGCTCACCAAAACAATGAATAAATTTGTGCCTTCATTGGTCCTTTTAAAGTCAATTTGAATTATTAAAATTAGTGAGTTTCTAATTAGCGACAATGGTCCCTACTTTCCAGATAATACTGGCGGCCACAACAAAACAAAACCCATATATGGTTATATGGTTATGGTTATGTTGTCCGAAACAATACCCATAACTATACTCTTTGTCCCCAAGTGGAGCGAGGCCTAGAGCCCATAACAATTTTACACTTTCTCCACCAGTGGGGTGGGTCTTAAAATTCCACTTTGATGTAGTTTCCAATTCCATGGGAGCATCCTTTAAACGATGCATGCGGCCTAATGCATGGAGCTTATTCTTTTTTTCTGTGGGTTCTAGCGAGTCAAATGGCTGTTTTTACCGAGGTTCTAGCGATTCAAATGCCTTTTTTTACTAGATTCTAATGATTCAAATGTTTTGTAATTGTGAACGTTGTGTCTGTTTTTATTGGGTTCTAACGAGTCAAATGTTTTGTAATTGTGAAAGCTATAGTCTAACGAGATCACAATTTTGCACTGAAAATTCTGGAAATTTTGGTAGGATTTTGAGAAAACGTGGTAGAAAATTTTGGATACCTGGGTTAATTTTGGGGGCCCGAGAGTTCTTGATGGTGCTAAATCCATTTCCACCATCAAGAAAATGATTCAAACATTTGGAGTATTGGATTTCTTGAAAAAAAAACCCTTCTATTGGATTGGAGTTTGGTGGTGAAAGCCTCTATGGAAGATTAAGACCCTTCTTAGAAGCGTTATTTTGATGTAAGTTAATTCTCACCAAGAAAATATTGACTTGGGATTTCCTTCAAAAGAGGAATGTGCATGGGCCTCATCTCTTCATTCATTGCAAATTTATACAATTAGTTTGGGCGAAGGTGGCAAAGCCTTCAAAATTTACATGGGAAAATCATATTTTTGACCTTAGCTTTCGCGATTGGTTTGCAAGGCACATCTTGAAGCCTTTTAGAGATATATTTCTTGTGGTGAATTGAATTTTTTGGGTCACATGAATCTTGGCCATTTTTTAGGGAAATTTTACTCTTCCTATGATATTCTAGAAGCCTTCTCACTCGTTATACCTCAATCTCAAAGCTTATTTCAACTTCACATGTTGGTACCTTGGTTTTTGATCAAATCCAACCATGTGCTTTCATTGTTAGAGTCTACCATGGGGAATGAACATACATGTGGTTTGGGATCTATGGTATATCTTTCTGAATACATCTACCAAGACCGAATTGTTGAGAAGTCTAGGGGGCAACAATTGTAGGTGATTTCTCTTACTTTGATAACTATGTGTGATGTATTTTTACTTTACTTGATTAAATTATTCTTTCCTTTATTATTATTAGTGTTCTCTATCATCAAACAACTACCAAGTCATAAAGAACAATGAGACAATAGTACACAAGATATAGGTGATCAGCCAGGGCCAAAAGCTCTCCAACTGAGAGGAAAACCCACCAGGATCCTTCTCTTCTTATAGAATTTCAATTGGTGAATTCCAAGACCTGTGACCCTTGACCAAGACCCTCCAAGACCAAGTCATCCTTCCTTCTTGATTAGCTTTATTTCAAGCAGCAAACTTCGACCTTCCAACAACTTCGACCTAGAACCTTCACAGCTTCAACTTCTTTGACCTAGTAGCTTGACAACTTCGATCTAGAGTCAACTTCACAGCTTCAACCTTGTAGCTTCATAGCAACAATGAAGCTTCATAATTTCTTCTAGCTTAGAAGTTGTAGAAGCCCTAATGAAAGAGAGAGAGATAGAGAGAGGACCAAAAAATTCAATCTTGATCTTCTTCTATTTATTCATCATTTTGCATCTTCTATCTTAAGGAGATCAAAATTTCTTGAGTGAGTGTGCAAATGAGGTTGACTTCCTTCCTATTTATATGCTTGTGAGGGTTACAAATTTCTATCTTGAGGCCGACTTGCCCCTTCATGTAGCCTGACTTGATCTTTGTGCCAGGACGAGGTCTTGGAGGGTCTTTTGATCTATTTTCACTCAATAATTTTTTCTTTACTATATGTAACATGCCCAAATGGGTCTTCAATACATGACAATGACCCAATTGAATTTATGACAAAACTAGAAGTACTCAATGGGTGCTTGACATAAAAATAAATTTCCCTTGAACATGAAACACATACCTCAACAACAAAAATAATAAATTTATTTTTCTCTTTTCATTAAATACATAAAACCACAATTACATATGCCACTATGAAGACCAAACCTAGTTACATATTTCAACACTTCCTCTTAACTAGGGAGGTATTCATAATTCATACAAGGTACTTGGAAATTCTCAATCTGAAGAATTATCATAAGAAGAGTCAGAACTGTAACCCATTTGTATATCATCATATCATCCAGCATTGTCACATAGCAAGGCATTGACTAACAACTCTATCTCTCCACAAGATCGGAGCACAATGTTGGCGAAAACAATGATTTATAGACACCCTCATCATTGTCTCTCTCAGAAAATACCCTACCCGAGTCCTCTCTGAGTATGTTCCACCAGGACTATTCTTATCTTGGACTTCTAGTCCTCAAAGAATATCAGCTTTCTACGACTACTCTTATCTTGGATTCCCTACCACATCCTCAAAGAGTATCAGATTCCAGATGCTTACCCAATCCTCCATTCTTTCTTCACAATTGAAGACAAGAATGATGTGTCTACCTCTCTCTCTCAACTAGGGAGGATATAACCGTTTCAATGAAAGAATGCACCCATTCATATAAAAGGAATGTACCCAAGCTCCTTGTTAATCAAGGGCTTGACCAATCCTACACTTAACTAGGGACTTGCTTCCAACAACTCTCTAGGTGGAGATCATGGGACAACCAGCTGCTTGTAGGACTCCCTCTTCGATGTCATGAATTTATTCTTTGTTATGGAGCTTACATCTTTTGGGACTTCTTCGTAGGGAATCGACCATCCATCAATTTTATTCATGAATCATTTCAGTCATGTCATCCTTTCTTTCATCGGAAAGTGATTCTTTCCTTCATACAACTACCTTCTCCACATCATGTTTTATTCTGGATCTCATCATCCCACCACATGAGTATCAGTTGTAGATGAAATCTACAATTCTTCCTTTGGTAGCCCTACATTATCCAATCCATATATTGTTCAAAAATAAAAAATGAACATCAAATTACCTTTGTGATGGTCGTACATCATGAGATATGCTTGTTGTATCAACATCCCGTGTTCATATTGACACATCTCAAGAAAGATATTAAATGCCAAGGGTCATATTCCTTTCCAAACTTCTTCGGAGTCTTCATACCTTTTCCATGGAGATGTTACAGTCAATTCTTCTAGTTATCAGATGTTGATTTCCTTTTCTATGTGACAATAGTTGCATTTGTCACAATCTCTTCTTATTTTCTTCACATATTTCTTCTCAGGAACTTCCATTCATAGTTCCTTCATTTTCATCAACCACCTCATATTCCATATGATGACTTATTATGTTGATTTTATCTATTCGATATGTGAACCATGCCTTTATGCATCCTTTCAAAGGAGGAGATCCCTTTCTCTTGATCATGCTCATGAGGTGGAGCATTTATTCATGCTATCTGCAACATATGACATGACTTAATTTTATCAAATACAAGCATGCATACCTCACCTCTTCATTTTGGTCATCTAGAATTCCTTCAACAACTTCCTTGATTGAAAGAACTTCAATCACCTTGACTTGCTTCACTTCTTTTGGCATCATACCATCATTCCATGAATCTGGGTACAAGGTTGAATTCTTAGCAAGACACTTGCTTCTTCCAGTAGGTGAACCTGTCGATGAAGGATCTTGATCATCCTCATCCTGCAAATGCTCCTTTTTAAATGATGTATGATGAGCTCTATACTAGATGACTTTACTTTTCCCATAAGTACTACTTATGCTTCTAATGAGGTTACCAATAGATACATCCTTTTATAGGTGACAACCATAGATAGTAATACAAAATAGCTTCCTTCTTCCCATAAATGATTGATGTGAATTTGCCCCATTCCTTTGGTAGTGCATTGAGCACTATGGTAGTTATTTCATTGTCAGGCATCATTTCTCCTAAATCTTCGAGTTGGTCTCTTATTTTTGACACTCTTATGAAGTATGAGGCTATTCCTTCTTCTTTTGATATCTTCATCTTGTATGGCTTGATCTTCTTCTTTTGGTAATTCAACAATTAAACCCTTAACATGACCAATGAATTCATTTTCTATGAGGATTAAATCTCTCCTCTTCTTCCATGCAAGAAGTTTTTATGACCCAACCAATTTGTTACTCTCCTTGCAATATGAATTCATTATGACATATTCAAATATAGATATAAAAATACTTACTTGTCAAGTGAAGATACTCCTAGATGATGAAATTTTCAACTTAACGCCTTCTTGATTTTGATGATGATGTAGGTAATAGAAGATGTCTTCTTGGTGAAGATGTCTTAATTCAAAAGTGATCGCTAGCTCAAAGGGAGATCACATTGATTCCTTGATGATGATGGCAACGTTTGTTAAACTTGTTTCACAACCTCAAATTTCGGCCCTTCTTCAGAATTTTGGCTTGTTGTAGCAATTCTGCAATAACCCTAGTTCACATGTGTGGCTATAAGATGGACAAATTTTCCTCCATTCTACTTCACTTGACTTGAATTATTTTCTTGTTATTTCGGTTTTCAAAGGAGACATTTCTTGGAACAGAACTTGATCCTTGGTGGTGATTGAAATTCGATACTTGATGTTGCAGATAGATGTCTTAATACGTCTCACATGTGGAGAACATAATCTAGAAAAACAAACCCAAAAGTTTTTCACTCTTCCTTCCTTGTGATAATGTTTGTATAATGTGTGAGTTTCCCAAGAACACTTCAAGTGTGGAACCCTTCTTTGGATGAGCTAGGGTTTTGAGATCTTCTTTAATGTTCTTAATTATTCCCTTTCAATATGATGAGAGGGTTAGTCCTTCTTGATGATTGATGCTATTGATGTTTCTAAGATGATCTCTTTATACTTCAGCCCTAGAGTATCCTTCTTCGTTTTTCCCTTCCTTAATATTGTTACCTTAAGTCTAATACCATGTTGATAAATCTAGGGGGAAACAAGTGTGGGTGATTTCTCTTACTTTGACTACTTTTGATGTATTTTTACTTTACTTGATTAACTTTGTCTTTCCTTTATTATTATTAGTTTTCTCTATCATCAAATAACTACCAAATCATAAAGAACAATGAGACGATAGGACATAATATATTGGTGATCAGCTAGGGCCAAAACCTCTCCAACTGAGAGGGAAACCCACCAGAATTCTTCTCTTCTTATAGAACTTCAATTGAAAAATTCCAAGACCTATGACCCTTGACCAATACCTTCCAAGACCAATTCATCCTTCCTTCTTGATGAGATTTCTTTCCAGCAAAAACATTGACCTTCCAGTGAGTTCGACCTAGCAGTTTCACAACTTCGACCTTGATGTAGATTCAACGACTTCGACCTAGCAACTTCACAACTTCGACCTTGATGTAGATTCAACGACTTCGACCTAGCAACTTCACAACTTCGACCTTGATGCATCTTCAACAAGTTTGACCTAGCAACTTCACAGCTTCGATCTAGAGGCAAATTAATAGCTTCTAACTTGTAGCTTCACAACTTCGATGCAACTTCAGAATTTCGTCTAGCCCAAAAACTGTAGAAACCCTAACAAAAGAGAGATAGAGAGAGAGAGGCCCAAAAACTTTGATGTTGATATTATTCTTTTTCTTTGTCCTTTTGCAACTTCTATCTTGAGGATATAGAACTTGCTTGAGTGAGTGTACAAAGGAGGTTGAATTCCTTCTTATTGATAGGCTTGTGAGGGGTACAAATTACTATCTTGAGGCTGATTTGTCCCTTCTGTCAGCCGACTTAACCTTTGTGCCATGATGGGGTTGTGGAGGGTCTTTTCATACTATTTTGACTCAATAAAATTTTCTTTATGTTGATGGTGTTGGACCCGCCAACATGTAAGGGGATCTCCCTAGTAAGAAGTCCCAATTAGACCTTAGACCGTTTGGTGTGGGAGTCGCAAAAGTGGGCCATACGGTAATTCCTTGGCCGCAATTTCTCACAAAGGCAAGTAAGATGTCTTTGTTGGTAGCAAGGGTGTGACATATGCAACAAGCCAAGGAAGGTGCATGATAGGTTCTAACAAATTGGGTTTGAGATGAGTGCATCCCTTGGAAACCTGTGATAGCACGGAGTTAAGAAGGGAACACACAAGCATAGATGCATCACAACATGGAAGGCAAGTTAGCGAGAAATCAAAAGTGATGGTTAAACCAACAACACATTTAAGAAAGATTCATACATACTTATACATAATATTCCATACATGCATGTGTAAGAAAAGAAATACATATATCATTTAGAGTAAACCAGATAGCATAGAATACAATACAACATATGCATGAAACATGTTGGCTTTTTATATTAAGAAGCGTAAGTTCCAGTTATACAATACATCCATGTCCAACCACTAGTTCTAATAGAGGAATGTGACAACCTGTTGATGCCCCGAAAATCGTTGCAACAACATTGGGGAAACCACCCGGTCCGGACCTTAGTGCAGCTCCTTTTCCGTTTGGGATAGTGGCTCCGACTGGGGATAATGGGACCAGTTTCCCAGAAATATAGATAAATGGGATGGATGAGTGACTTCTGAATTAAGCTAGTGGTAAGCGATGGACTTAAACTATTAGCAAGAATATAACAACTAAAATCTATCCCGGGGTCTTATCAATCTTTCAAAGCGTAGCGTTTGATAATCTATGCTTTAAGGCAGGCATATAGATGACTCTAACACTAAAGCATAGAGGTTTAAAACATTTAAGATTGCTCTGCATAATTAGTTATGCAGAGTGATAATAGCGAATTACTACACTTATTCATTTATATCATTGACACACGCATGATTAAAAGAGATAACAAATCACAGAACATTCAATAGTGAAATGAAATGAAGATTTGTTGTTATATCACACACATGTATTCAACAATAGCAAAGATAATAACACAGCAATTCATATAAAAAGAAAGAATGCAGATACAGATAATAGTACCATGTAAGCTGCTCAACAATCCAGTCTATCAATCGCTATGTCGCAGTTCTTCCTTCAAACCAGAAAGCATTCCAAACAAGAGACAATAGTGCACAATTGAATATAACAGCCTTCTCGTTAAATTAAGAACTATTGGTCGAATTTCACAAAAGAATATAGGCTGAAGCACAGTAGTGCAAACTTCAGCTTTTAAGTCTGTTACAAAATTTTACGACCCTTTCCAAAACAATGAAAGGGTCTATAAATACTATGCTAATCTAAATATCTAAAAAACTGAAAAGCTACTAAATTGGCATTAACAAATATCATCATATTTTCTGGCGATCTGGCAGTCGGCGGCGATGCTTCATTCAGTGGTCTCTTTGCCTTTACTCCTTCGCTGACATATCGCCAGCATTGGCTCTACTTCTGGTGGAGTGTTGAGACGCGAAGTTAGCTGGGCATCATATGTGGCATCTTGAATGTCGAAAATCAGGTATCGGAGGGCATTTGTTAAACAGTTGAGAGCCGACCTTTGAGAATGTGGTTTAATCAGAAAGAGCCAGTATGCATCGGTGGTTAAAGTATTTACTCCAGCGATTAACCTTCCTTGTTTTTCCAGATCAGGATAATTTCTCTGCTCAAGCATGTTTGCTGTTGTTATGCTTCCAGGTGTGCACTGGGAGATCATGTTTGCCAGATAGAGTGTGTCGTTGACTAGATTGATCATGTTGCTGGCAATCATTTTACATCTTGAGGCCGCCCTTTCTGCTTTCATTACCTGGATGTTCCATTCCATGAAGAGTATGTCCTTGTACACTTCATAAATTCGGGGTAAGTTTGCCACTTTCCCTTCTTCAGAATCTTGCCACTCAAGATATTCGGATATGGTATCTTCGGCCTGATCTAGTTCATTTCGGGCTTTCTCTATCTGTTGACATACTGCTGTGGATGTTTCGCATAATGACTTAGCATCAGTAAGTTGTTGGCATAAGAGCCTGATCTGAGATATTAATGCACCATTTATGCGAGTTGCCTCTGCTCTGAAATCGTTGACACTCTGGGCGTCCTTGATGCTTTCGAGCTGTGCCGATAGCTGATCTATTTGCTCATCCTTTGATTTCATTATCAGCTCATTCACCGTTCTCAATTGTGCCAAAGTTTCTGACAATTCATTCTGCCTCTGGACTGCGTTCTGTTCTTCGATTTGCAGCTGCTGGGTTAACAAATTGTTTTCTTGCTGTTGAGCCAGCAACTGCTCTTCTACCTGTGCTGCCTTGTTTTTCGCCTCAATTACTTCTGCCTGTAATGCATAAATTTCATGGTCTTTATTTTTTAACATAAGACTTACCTCTGATGCTTTGTCGATAGTTGCTGCTGAATAAGCTCCCGCGAATTGCGATAGCTTAGTTAGATCATCAGAGGGGTCCAATTCCCCTTTCCAGACCACATTGCCCGTGACTGTTTGCTCAGGAGAAATAGAAGGTTGATCAAGCCTTCGTCTCTTCCTAGAGCGCCTAACAATGGCTTTATGCTTTGGGCTGTAGAAAATATCTAGGGGAGGAATTTCTTCCACCTGGAGATCAACTTGATCGGACGGGTCTTGAGTGATTACCTCGACATCCTGTGAAATGGGTGGGCCGCTGGTTCTTTCTAGAACCTGAGAAGAAGTAGTATCGGGAGCATTGCTTGTTTTAGAGGTGTCTGAGTCTTTAGAGGCTTCTTTACCACTGATAATGGAATCGAATTGGTTCCATTCTTTAATCAATTCAAGATTAGTGGAGGTTTGCTCATGTTGCTCTGTGTGGGTCTTGCTCCGTTCTTTTTCTTGTTCTGCCCTCTGCTGCTCCTCCTGCACTTTCCGCTGCTCTTGATCCTTCTGAGCCTTTTGCTGCCTCTCTAGCTGCTCCTTTTTCTGCCTTTCTGCCTGCAGCTTGTTTTGCCTTTCCTCCTGATGTTTATCCTTTTCCTTAGTTGTAACATGAGGTGATCGTATCTGCTGCCGACCAGGCTCGCTTGAGGAAGATGCTGGGGTTGTGGATAATAAATCTAGAGGCAGAGTTTGCAACCTCTGCTCTCTAAGTTTATTAAACTCAGTTAATGCCACATCATTGTATCTTACTGCAGCAAGCTGTTTGGTTTGGCTTATTGAACCGGCACTTACGAACAAGTCATCAAACATGTCTTCTTGATGGACAATCTTTGACAGTTTGGCCTGTTCTAGGGCAATGAAAGCAGTCTTGTTTGGATCATAGAGTCTGTTTGGGATAGTGGCCAGGGATATCATTTGGAGTTTTGCTGCTTCTTTTTCTGCATGCTTGTAGTTAAGTAAAGTATAAACTCCAATTCTTAAAGGAAAAGAGGGCCAACCTCTTTTCTTCTCCTCTTTGAGAGTTTGTGTGACACTCTCGGACATAATCTGATAGCAGATTTCCCGGGCTAACAGTTTGTCTGGGATGTATAAAGGGAGAACGTGTGGCCTAGCTTTGCTTCCAAAAACTCTAATATAGGTGAAATGCTCTTCCCCGAACCAATCTGCTAAGGCTGGTAAGTCAAAAGAAGCTTCAAGAGAAATTCTTGGGATAGGTCTGTCGAAAATAGAATAGTGAATGGGCACCATGAAACCATTGCAAATTTGATACAAATGGTCCTTGTAAGAGGACTTCCACAATTTTCGATGATACAAATGGATGGGTGTTGGATCATGGGTGGTCCATCTCCATCCGAGGACAGGAAACTAAGAATTAAAACATAGGGTATCCATAATGTAAGCAGAGTAATAAAACGGTGGGATTTTCCTTTCGCTGACTATGGTTTTGGCTCTAAATTCACGAACAGCTATGACCAACTTATCAGACATAATAGTGGCCCAATCCATAATTGTACTATTTACAGCCGCTTCCATTAGGGGAACCATGTCGATATGGATATTAGCGGAGTCATGTAATCCCCACAATCTACACATCATAATCCCCGCATAGCAATAGGGAGAAGCCAAAGAAGCATTGGAGTACTTACCCGAACTTTCATGCTTGTGTTTGGTTGGGTTCTACCTCCAATCTCGGAGGGGTTCGGATGGTGATTCATTCTCTTTCGCGAACTTCTCCACGAAGGCTCTGTTATAGACTAGCTCTGGTTCAGGCAAATGATGCATTCGCCTCAGGTCATCAGGCTTGAACGACCCGAAAATCCTTCCATCCCTTGTATAAAAATTTCTATCAGTGAGAGGAATTTCCTCGATCGCCCAGCGTACCACATTAGTGAAAGGTAGGACCTGCTCTCTTGCTGCTATTCTGTGCAAAAAGGAGTCGGCCAAGTCTTTGAGAGTTGCATCAGACTTCCTTTGTTCATCCACGCTAGCTTCTGTCACTGTCTTCGCCGGTTGCTCGGCTTCTAACAGATTATATGTACCCTGCCATGTAGTGCTAGGAAGACCAGTGCATGTAGTATCTGAGATTAGGCCTTTCTTCGAAACTGTGACAGCTTGACCTGTGACGGGTGCAGTAATAGAACTCGCAGCCTTCTTGGACTTCTTCCCCATCATGTTTAGGCTTCTGTCGAGAGCTGAACTCTACACAAATGCAAGAGAAATCGTAACAAGGAAATAACAATGACAATCCATAACGGGAAAGATATAACACTTGAAGCGTGGCAAGATCAATTCTAAAAGGGGCTGCGGATCTAATTATTTAAGAAGACACCGCAGATGCAATGATGGTGATTTTACAGCCTGTAGCTCCATAAATGACCATTACGTCGTCATTAGGCTGAATGACCCCTTAAAGCGTGCAACATATTTTTTAAAGGTCTAATCGTAAGTATTCGTTAAATCGAAGGGGCAAAGTTTTAATTACACATGCATTACCTTATCCTTGCATTTAATGGTTTTTTGAAATCTGTGCTTTATCAACCAGATTTGAATATAACTTAAAAGCTTGAAGCAATTACCTTTTAAGAACTCTAATCATCGTTACACGTCATCGGATCGCATTGGGGTGTAAGTGATACTATCATTTGGGAGCTGTTTTGGCGAATGCCGATTGCGACATCGCATCGAATTAGCGCATGAGCACATTACCATATCTATATCAAATGATTTGCCGACTTCCGATTACGATATCGCATCGCATCGGGGAAAAGACCTGCGCATCCTGTGAAAGCGTTTGGGATTCGCCGACTACCGATAGCGATATCGCATCGGGTCGGGGCTTATGACTTAAGACGTTTTCCACAAGAGGCAGCGCCGATAACAGATTGCCGATATCACATCACGTCGGGGTGTAAGATATGTGTTCTTTTGTGTGTGCATTGACTACCGCCGATCGCCGATAGCGATATCGCATCGGCAAGGACCAAGGTGGTATTTAAATGTGTTTCTCTTGTTATTGCGCCATGCGATCTTGGGATTGCTTTTTCGCATTAACCAAAAATTGCTTGATATTTATTCTAAAAAGGCTCTCATTCACAAATTCGTTTGATTATCATACCTTTTTTGAACAAATTCATTAATGCCAATAAAATTTTTTAAAAGGGACCCATTTCATATGTTAATTGTTTGTGAAAAAATGTTATGAAATGGGGGGTTGTTGTAGGGCACAACAATTGGCGATTCGCTGGCAGAACCAGTTATCTCTGGACTGATAAAAATACTTAAACTTTTTCAAATAGAATCTCTACAAGGGAAAGAAAATTTCTAATATAACTAGATATCTATTGATTTTGAATAAAGTAGAATTCTTCCGTTGACTTCCTCTTTTTGTAAAGAAAATAAATACATTCTAAGTTTTAAAATAGGTCTTTAATGGTTTATAATGGTAAAACAAAAAACTTTTCCCAAATCAGCTTTTAAAGTAAACCCCTCTGTCATAGGTAGAGCCTCTGCTGCCAGCAAACGTTTATAGTCTCGGCAGGGTTACCTTTTAACCATGTTGTTGTCCATTGTTCCATTCACTTAAGAGTGTGACTAAACATAATGAATTCAAAATATATTTGCATATTTTGTACTTCATTTTCTTCTTTGTTTAAGATAAAAAGCCATTGTCCTGGTTTGGTGGCCAGCTGTTGACAATGCCATTCACTGGTAGTAATCTAACTGAACAAGCTGGCTCGTGATGAGACCCCTTGTCTTGTAATTTCAAGCCATTACCCTGTTTGATAT
Source organism: Pinus tabuliformis (assembly GCA_031772625.1). Lineage (NCBI taxonomy): Eukaryota > Viridiplantae > Streptophyta > Pinopsida > Pinales > Pinaceae > Pinus > Pinus tabuliformis. The sequence continues at coordinate 418,920,320 of CM062820.1, read as the reverse complement.
GCAGTTTTGGTAATGTCAGTTAAAATATTTTCCTATGAACATGGTAAGCAGGCTTGTAATAAGACCTCTTATCTTTAATCTTTATATTTTAGAATTACACTCTGAGTAATCATAAACTTTAGTGAATGGGATGAACAATTTTCTCTTTGAGAGTAAATGGATGACAGATTATGGGTTAAAGATGCTGAAGATGGATTAGCTTCTATCTTAATATAGATAACCTTTGGAGACCAATTTTAAAAGACTCACAATGACTCATAGAACCTTTACGTTTTGAGAGAAGTTTACAAAGTAAGACTGCGATCTCAAAATAAAAAGATATCTAATTTCCTAGAAATGATCTTTCTTGTTTTAGGATTCTATTATTCAAAAGCAAATATTGATAGTGCCCCAGCGAGACAACTTTTGACTACAGCAAAAGGTCAATGGAAGATATCCTACACCCTTATTTTCTACAAATCCTACAAACTATAAAAATCTATCAAATTATAAGGAGAAGGGGTTACCTCCTCAATTAAAGAATTTCTTTAAGATCAGACCATTAACAGGGAGAGAATCTCTCACCCCTGATAAATCTTGCAGTATAAAGGTTGAATGGCCTATCTTTTCACAGATCTGAAATGGTCCAAGCCATAGTTTTTGAAATTTGGAGTGTTTACCTTTGTCTTCATGGGCTTTGTCCCATTTCAGGACTAGATCACCGACTTGGAATTGTTTAGGACTAGATGATGCTAGATCAAAAGCTGCTTTAATTACTTGCTGATGTTTGGCGTGTGTAATCTTGGCCTTTTCCCTTTCCTCTTCAACTTTGAGAATTTGATCATATCTGAGCTGGATAGAGGAAGAAGGTGCTTCCTCAATGAATTGCACTAGGGCTAGAGAGGGAAGAAGAAGATTGGTTGGTATAATTGCTTCTTTCCCATAGACAAGTTTAAACGGAGAGGTTCCTATGGAAGCTTTCTACGTTATCCTTTCGGCCCATAATGCAAATACTAAGGATTTATGCCAGTTCCTATGATTCTCTTCGATTGTTCGCTTAATAATTTTGATTAGGTTTTTATTAGTTGATTCTGCTAGGCCATTACCCTGAGGGTAATAATTAGCAGAATACTTTAATTTAAACCCTCTTTTGATAGCGAAATCAATGATTGCATTACCTGAGAAATAAGAAGCATTATCAAAGACAAGAGCGTTTGGAACACCAAACCTGGTAATGATGAACTGGTCTATAAATTCAATGATAGCCTCAGAGTTTGCTGTCTTTAACGGAACTGCTTCTACCCACTTCGTAAAGTAATCGGTGGCTGTAAGGATGTATTTATGTTGCCTGGAAGAAGGTGGATTGATTTCTCCAATGATGTCCAATCCCCATTGTTCAAAAGGCTGTTCAATGTTGACTGGTTGTAAAGGGAAAGCTGGTTTTTGTTGTCTTCCACCAGAAGTTTGGCATTTGAGACATTTCCTTACATACTCGTGAGCGTCTTTAAACAAGGTAGGCCAATAGTAACCAGCATGAATAACTTTATGAGCTGTTGTATCAGCTCCAAAATGTCCTCCTGCCGGTCCGTCATGTAGCTCCTGCAAAACCTTTTGAGCCTCAGGTTTTTCAAGACATCTTAATAGAACAGAATCATAATTTCTTTTGAAAAGTACATCATTAATAATTGAGAAATTCTTCGCTTTTAATCTAATGGCCCTTTTGTTTTTGTAAGACAAATTTGGAGGTGCATAACCATTCTTTAAATAAAAGATTAAATCTGCATATTGAGATTCGGAATCTGTAGCACTTATCTGATTAACTTCTTGGGTTTGATCGGTATCGCTTGATTCCGGAATGTTAGATGCTCCTGCCAATATCCTGCAAAAACCTTGGCCTTTAACAATCTTTGCTGGCTTTATTTCTAGGTCATACTCTTGGAGGGCTGCGACCCAGTTTGCCCTTTTTTCACCCAATTCTTTCTGAATTAATAGTTGCCTGACTGCCGGGAAAGGAACTATTACTTTAGTATGGGTTTTTAAAAGAAAGGGTCGATAATGTTTGACTGCCTTAAACACAGCAAAAGCTTGTTTCTCAACGTCAGAATAATTTAACTCGGCGCCCTGAAAGTTTGAACTAAAGAAGGAGATGGGCGCTTCGAAATTATCATCATTTAATTGCGTGAGTACTGCAGCGTAAGATAAGTCGGATGCGATGGTATACAACGTAAAATGATTAGAAAAATTTGGAGTATTCAAGGCTGGGGCAGTGACTATTGATTGCTTGATAACATCAAAAGCATGTTTTTCTTCTGATCCCCACCTGAAGGTTGAATTTTTCTTAATCATCGTCTGGAGTGGTAATACTATCTGTGAAAATTCTGGAACAAATCGTTTGACGAAATTAATCTGACCCAAAAATGACTGCATCGCTTTTTTATTGTGTGGAAAAGGGATTTCAGAAATTTCCTTAATCCGATCGGGATCTATATAAATGCCATCTTTAGATACAATAAAGCCTAAAAGCTTACCCTGGTCAAGAGCAAAGAAAGACTTTTTTGGGTTGAGAGAGATGCCATATCTTTTGCATCGCTGAAAAATCTGATTCAAGTCATGCAAATGATTAAATCTCTTTTTTGAATACACAGTAATATCATCAAGATAGACGACTACTGTTCGGTTAATCAACCCTCTAAAGGCTGTATCCATAGCTCTCTGGAACGTCGCTCCTGCATTTATGAGTCCAAAAGGCATTTTTTGATATGCATATGTTCCCCATTTTGTTCTGAATGTGGTTTTGAGTTGGTCATCAAGATGAACTAGAACTTGGTTATATCCTGAGAATCCATCAAGAAAGGACATCAATTCAGATCCTGCTACTGATTGGAGGATTTGCTCCATAGTAGGCAATGGGAAGTTATCTTTCAAGCTCGCTTTATTCAAGTTTCTGAAATCGATACAAATTCAGATGTCGCCATTTTTCTTCCTGACTGGTACCATATTTGAGACCCAATTTGAATGTCGGACAGGAAAAATAATTTTGGCTTTTAAAAGCTTATTAAGTTCCGACTTTATCTGGCTCTCCAAATTTGGGTGGATTTTCCTCAACTTCTGCTGAATCGGCTTTTGATCGGGAAGCATAGGAATAGTATGCTGGATGATAGATGTGTCATATGTCTTGAGGTCATCATACTTCCAAGCAAAAACTTGTTTGTTTTTCTTTAAGAGTTTAACAAATGCTTCCTTTTCTTCTACAGAAAGTCCTAATCCTAAGTTGATATTTTGAGGAGCTTGCTCAGTTCCCAAATTGATCAATTCAAACCTTAAGGTAGAGCTTTGGAGTTTTGTATTAATTACAGGTTTGAACCTGTCTTTAATGTCATAAAGGTCTTCGAGCTTTACCACAGGCTTAGGGATCGCGTTCTCTTGAGATGTTCTTTTCATTTGGGAATCATGCTCATCTTCTTCAATGATTTGATTGTCATAGGATTTTTCAGAGGTTAAGAATTGTAAGATATCCTCATCGTGGTTGAAAACCCTCCAATTAGTGATATTATCAGGAACTGAAGGCCTAAAAATTAATTCTACAGAAAATCTATCAAGGCTATAGTCTTCAGAAGGCAGAAGTTTGGAAGCTACGTTGGCTAGTAAGTCGGCTGCTGAATTCTGTGACCTAGGAATTGAGGAAATATTGAATGCTAAAAAATGTGAGGTGAGATCTTGCACTAGCGATTGATAATGCTTAAGATGGCTTGAGAGGCAATGAATTGCATTCCTTACCTGCTTAACAATGATCTCACTATCACCGAACACTTTAAGATATTGGACTTTAAGGCCGATCGCCTTATATAATCCTTGGACCAACGCTTCGTATTCGGCGGTATTATTGGTACACTCAAATTCTAGTCTACAGGACAGCATTATCTTTTCTCCTTGCGGACTAACCAAAATGCAACCTGCTCCTGAGCCCTCGCTGGACTTGGAGCCATCAAAATATAAAGACCAAAACAAAGGAGTATTTACAGACAAATTTACAGCTTTTTCATCATCATTAAAACATCTAGACAAATCTGTTTGCGAAAAATTCTCAATCTGAGATGTGCAATGATTAGATGAAAAAGGAGAAGGTTGGGCAACAAAGTTGCCAAAGAATGATTCTGACGAATAATTCCCCAAAATGTTGTTGTTGAACGCAACAGGCTGGTTTTCTTGTTCGAAGTCAGTTACTGTGTGGGTCATATGTTTCTCACGATCGATCCTGATTTGATTAGGCTTGCCTTTGTGGGGAAGCCACATATGTGACCAATCAGTGGAAATGTACCCATGGAGTTTTTCGGACCAATCTCTGCTCAGAATTAAGCCGTAGAATTCAGGTATGTCGGCGATCAAAATATCTATTCTTTGTACAACCCTAGGATCAGCGGACAACCTGATGGTTACGGAATTAATTTCACCCACGACCTGCACTTTGGTTCTGTCTAGCTGCACAATGTGAATGGCAGATTTCTGGGGTTCAATGTTCAGCTTAGAGCAAACTGAAGCTGGCATTATATTCGATGAAGCCCCTGAATCTATTAAACAATTGTGTAGGTTTCTATTATAAATCTCATAAGTGAGCAGGAAGGGTGGAGTGTGAGAATTTGACTTATCTCCGATTAAGACTGAATCGGTAATTTCAACCATACCTGCGGGAGGCTGGCCTTGATCGTTGGCAGCTCTTGTACTGGGAAGGGGAGTAGAGGGAACAGCATTTAATTCTTTGAGAAGTAGCTTTTGCTGATGTTTCAGTTTACTAAGTTCAAACATGGTTATATTTGCCTTGGTTTTCTTCATATCATCAACAATGTTATATTCCATTGAATCGGATACCACTAGAGTCTTGGATGTTGAAGGAGAATTAAAAGTTGAAGGTTGGCTTTGAGGAACTACCACAGGTGACTTTTTTGGGGGAACTTTTTCCTTTGCTGTAGTAGCGCCTGTGCTCCTCTTCTTTGAAGTTGCCTGGGCGGGTTCAGGAGTGCTTTTACTTCTTGTAGTAACCGGAAAGGCTTCTTCTTCATTCTCCATGTCAGTGTTCGGGAGTATAAAATCCCACATTCCGTGGCATTCAGCTACTTCTTCTTCATCATCGGTCTGTGAAGGTGTTTCCTCTTCCTCTTCTTCTTGGTCTGAATCAGCGTTAGATATAACATTAGGTGGCTTTGATTCGGTTTTCTTAAAAGTCCTAAATGGTCTTTTGGTTGAAGTTTCGGCCACCTGCTTTTTAATCTCAACCATTTCATTGGACAACGTTTTAAGGACCTTTTGTAATCCTTCCATGTCATATGGGTCCTTCGGGGTTTTCTTCTTGGAATCTTCTTTAAACGAGACTTTTTTAGCTTTTCTAAATTCTAGAGCAGCTTTCTTTTCAAGAGCATTGATGCGCTTTTCAACGGCAAGTGCTTCTTTCATATTTTCAGCTAACGTAGGTTTGCCAGCCCTGTCAACAAAGATAGCTATGTTGGCAGGTAGGGCAGTGATGTACCATTCGCTTCGGATTTGTTCACTTGGTTTAGAAGCGGTAGGGATTTTATTCAGTAGTTTATTAAATCTGGCATTAAACTCCTTTATTGGTTCCCTGTGCTCTATTCTCAAATTGGAGAGGTCATTTATTAAAGTTGCTAAGGACCTATCGTCTCCATATTTGGTGAGAAACTGCTCTTGGCATGTAATCCAACTGGTAATTGAACCAGAAGGTAAGGAAAAATACCAGGATCCTGCTGATCCTTGTAAGGTATAGGGAAAGAGTCTTACAACAACATCTTGCTCTGTCACTCCTTTTAAGTTCACTGCTAACATAAAATTGTTAATATGTTCTTCAGCTTGGGTTCCGTTATCTGGATTAAATTTAGGCAGCCATTTTTCGGGAGCATCTGGTAGATCATGCAATGGTCCTGGCATATTGACTGCACCGGGCCTAGTCCATGGATCTGCCATTGTGCTAGCGACAATGGTTGTCACTACTGTTGGGATTCCAGATGTTTGGGACGGTATCAAAGATGAGGAGTGAATAGGTTGGGATATTGAAGGGGCTGATCCCTGATGAACGACAATTTGTAATGGAGGAGTGGGTGGTTGACTTTGCAGATTAGGAGATGAGATGGAGGATATGGAAGAAAGGTCTTCACTATCAGATCCTTCAGTGATTTTCTTAGCCTTTTTCCTTTTGGGTAAAGGGAACTCAGTGGGTTCAATACCGAGTTTCTCACTCTGAAGTCTGGTAAGTGGATGAGATAAATTGAACTGCGAAGTCGCACTGCTTTGCGATACTTCAGATTTTTGTGGCGAAATCGAGAAGCTCTGAAGTTTTTGGATTAGAGACTGGACTTCAGGGGATTCAAGACTCAATTGTTCTGAAATAGGATGGGTATGAGCAGTGGTGGTTGATTCTCCTTCTTCTCGATTGTGTACTGGAGAACCAGCATGGGATTGAGAAGGAGGAGGGGATTTGGAGGGAGAATTACTCTTAGAATGGCTTAAAGATTTGGGTTTGCTTGCCATTCACAGTCGATGCCCTCCTTCTAGCGCCAAAAATGTTGATGCCCCGAAAATCGTTGCAACAACATTGGGGAAACCACCCGGTCCGGACCTTAGTGCAGCTCCTTTTCCGTTTGGGATAGTGGCTCCGACTGGGGATAATGGGACCAGTTTCCCAGAAATATAGATAAATGGGATGGATGAGTGACTTCTGAATTAAGCTAGCGGTAAGCGATGGACTTAAACTATTAGCAAGAATATAACAACTAAAATCTATCCCGGGGTCTTATCAATCTTTCAAAGCGTAGCGTTTGATAATCTATGCTTTAAGGCAGGCATATAGATGACTCTAACACTAAAGCATAGAGGTTTAAATCATTTAAGATTGCTCTGCATAATTAGTTATGCAGAGCGATAATAGCGAATTACTACACTTATTCATTTATATCATTGACACACGCATGATTAAAAGAGATAACAAATCACAGAACATTCAATAGTGAAATGAAATGAAGATTTGCTGTTATATCACACGCATGTATTCAACAATAGCAAAGATAATAACAAAGCAATTCATATAAAAAGAAAGAATGCAGATACAGATAATAGTACCATGTAAGCTGCTCAACAATCTAGTTTATCAATCGCTATGTCGCAGTTCTTCCTTCAAACCAGAAAGCATTCCAAACAAGAGACAATAGTGCACAATTGAATATAACAGCCTTCTCGTTAAATTAAGAACTATTGGTCGAATTTCACAAAAGAATATAGGCTGAAGCACAGTAGTGCAAACTTCAGCTTTTAAGTCTGTTACAAAATTTTACGACCCTTTCCAAAACAATGAAAGGGTCTATAAATACTATGCTAATCTAAATATCTAAAAAAAACTGAAAAGCTACTAAATTGGCATTAACAAATATCATCATATTTTCTGGCGATCTGGCAGTCGACGGCGATGCTTCATTCGGTGGTCTCTTTGCCTTTACTCCTTCGCTGACATATCGCCAGCATTGGCTCTACTTTTGGTGGAGTGTTGAGACGCGAAGTTAGCTGGGCATCATATGTGGCATCTTGAATGTCGGAAATCAGGTATCGGAGGGCATCTGTTAAACAGTTGAGAGCCGACCTTTGAGAATGTGGTTTAATCAGAAAGAGCCAGTATGCATCGGTGGTTAAAGTATTTACTCCAGCGATTAACCTTCCTTGTTTTTCCAGATCAGGATAATTTCTCTGCTCAAGCATGTTTGCTGTTGTTATGCTTCCAGGTGTGCACTGGGAGATCATGTTTGCCAGATAAAGTGTGTCGTTGACTAGATTGATCATGTTGCTGGCAATCATTTTACATCTTGAGGCCGCCCTTTCTGCTTTCATTACCTGGATGTTCCATTCCATGAAGAGTATGTCCTTGTACGTTTCATAAATTCGGGGTAAGTTTGCCACTTTCCCTTCTTCAGAATCTTGCCACTCAAGATATTCGGATATGGTATCTTCGGCCTGATCTAGCTCATTTCTGGCTTTTTCTGTCTGTTGACATACTGCTGTGGATGTTTCGCATAATGACTCAGCATCAGTAAGTTGTCGGCATAAGAGCCTGATCTGAGATATTAATGCGCCATTTATGCGAGTTGCCTCTGCTCTGAAATCGTCGACACTCTGGGCATCTTTGATGCTTTCGAGCTGTGCCGATAGCTGATCTATTTGCTCATCCTTTGATTTCATTATCAGCTCATTCACCGTTCTCAATTGTGCCAATGTCTCTGACAATTCATTCTGCCTCTGGACTGCGTTCTTTTCTTCGATTTGTAGCTGCTGGGTTAACAAATTGTTTTCTTGCTGTTGAGCCAGCAACTGCTCTTCTACCTGTGCTGCCTTGCTTTTCGCCTCAATTACTTCTGCCTGTAATGCATAAATTTCATGGTCTTTAGTTTTTAACATAAGACTTACCTCTGATGCTTTGTCGATAGTTGTTGCCGAATAAGCTCCCGCGAATTGCAATAGCTTAGTTAGATCATCAGAGGGGTCCAATTCCCCTTTCCAGACCACATTGCCCGTGACTGTTTGCTCAGGAGAAATAGAAGGTTGATCAAGCCTTCGTCTCTTCCTAGAGCGCCTAACAATGGCTTTATGCTTTGGGCTGTAGAAAATATCTAGGGGAGGAATTTCTTCCACCTGGAGATCAACTTGATCAGACGAGTCTTGAGTGATTACCTCGACATCCTGTGAAATGGGTGGGCCGCTGGTTCTTTCTAGAACCTGAGAAGAAGTAGTATCGGGAGCATTGCTTGTTTTAGAGGTGTCTGAGTCTTTAGAGGCTTCTTTACCACTGATAATGGAATCGAATTGGTTCCATTCTTTAATCAATTCAGGATTAGTGGAGGTTTGCTCATGTTGCTCTGTGTGGGTCTTGCTCCGTTCTTTTTCTTGTTCTGCCCTCTGCTGCTCCTCCTGCACTTTCAGCTGCTCTTGATCCTTCTGTGCCTTTTGCTACCTCTCTAGCTGCTCCTTTTTCTGCCTTTCTGCCTGCAGCTTGTTTTGCCTTTCCTCCTGATGTTTATCCTTTTCCTTAGTTGTAACATGAGGTGATCGTATCTGCTGCCGACCAGGCTCGCTTGAGGAAGATGTTGGGGTTGTGGATAATAAATCTAGAGGCAGAGTTTGCAACCTCTTCTCTCTAAGTTTATTAAACTCAGTTAATGCCACATCATTGTATCTTACTGCAGCAAGCTGTTTGGTTTGGCTTATTGAACCGGCACTTATGAACAAGTCATCAAACATGTCTTCTTGATGGACAATCTTTGACAGTTTGGCCTGTTCTAGGGCAATGAAAGCAGTCTTGTTTGGACCATAGAGTCTGTTTGGGATAGTGGCCAGGGATATCATTTGGAGTTTTGATGCTTCTTTTTCTGCATGTTTGTATTTAAGTAAAGTATAAACTCCAATTCTTAAAGGAAAAGAGGGCCAACCTCTTTTCTTCTCCTCTTTGAGAGTTTGTGTGACACTCTCGGACATAATCTGATAGCAGATTTCCGGGGCTAACAGTTTGTCTGGGATGTATAAAGGGAGAACGTGTGGCCTAGCTTTGCTTCCAAAAACTCTAATATAGGTGAAATGCTCTTCCCCGAACCAATCTGCTAAGGCTGGTAAGTCAAAAGAAGCTTCAAGAGAAATTCTTGGGATAGGTCTGTCGAAAATAGAATAGTGAATGGGCACCATGAAACCATTGCAAATTTGATACAAATGGTCCTTGTAAGAGGACTTCCACAATTTCCGATGATACAAATGGATGGGTGTTGGATCATGGGTGGTCCATCTCCATCCGAGGACAGGAAACTCAGAATTAAAACATAGGGTATCCATAATGTAAGCAGAGTAATAAAACGGTGGGATTTTCCTTTCGCTGACTATGGTTTTGGCTCTAAATTCACGAACAGCTATGACCAACTTATCAGACAGAATAGTGGCCCAATCCATAATTGTACTATTTACAGCCGCTTCCATTAGGGGAACCATGTCAATATGGATATTAGCGGAGTCATGTAATCCCCACAATCTACACATCATAATCCCCGCATAGCAATAGGGAGAAGCCAAAGAAGCATTGGAGTACTTACCCGAACTTTCATGCTTGTGTTTGGTTGGGTTCTGCCTCCAATCTCGGAGGGGTTCGGATGGTGATTCATTCTCTTTCGCGAACTTCTCCACGAAGGCTCTGTTATAGACTAGCTCTGGTTCAGGCAAATGATACATTCGCCTCAGGTCATCAGGCTTGAACGACCCGAAAATCCTTCCATCCCTTGTATAAAAAGTTCTATCAGTGAGAGGAATTTCCTCGATCGCCCAGCGTACCACATCAGTGAAAGGTAGGACCTGCTCTCTTGCTGCTATTCTGTGCAAAAAGGAGTCGGCCAAGTCTTTGAGAGTTGCATCAGACTTCCTTTGTTCATCCACGCTAGCTTCTGTCACTGTCTTCGCCGGTTGCTCGGCTTCTAACAGATTATATGTACCCTGCCATGTAGTGCTAGGAAGACCGGTGCATGTAGTATCTGAGATTAGGCCTTTCTTCGAAACTGTGACAGCTTGACCTGCGACGGGTGCAGTAATAGAACTCGCAGCCTTCTTGGACTTCTTCCCCATCATGGTTAGGCTTCTGTCGAGAGCTGAACTCTACACAAATGCAAGAGAAATCGTAACAAGGAAATAACAATGACAATCCATAACGGGAAAGATATAACACTTGAAGCGTGGCAAGATCAATTCTAAAAGGGGCTGTGGATCTAATTATTTAAGAAGACACCGCAGATGCAATGATGGTGATTTTACAGCCTGCAGCTCCATAAATGACCATTACGTCGTCATTAGGCTGAATGACCCCTTAAAGCGTGCAATAGATTTTTTAAAGGTCTAATCGTAAGTATTCGTTAAATCGAAGGGGCAAAGTTTTAATTACGCATGCATTACCTTATCCCTGCATTTAACGGTTTTTTGAAATCTGTGCTTTATCAACCAGATTTGAATATAACTTAAAAGCTTGAAGCAATTACCTTTTAAGAACTCTAATCATCGTTACACGTCATCGGATCGCATTGGGGTGTAAGTGATACTATCATTTGGGAGCTGTTTTGGCGAATGCCGATTGCGACATCGCATCGAATTAGCGCATGAGCACATTACCAGATGTATGTCAAATGATTTGCCGATTTCCGACTGCGATATCGCATCGCATCGGGGAAAAGACCTGCGCATCCTGTGAAAGCGTTTGGGATTCCGCCGACTACCGATAGCGATATCGCATCGGGTCGGGGCTTATGACTTAAGACGTTTTCCACAAGAGGCAGCGCCGATAACAGATTGCCGATATCACATCGCGTCGGGGTGTAAGATATGTGTTCTTTTGTGTGTGCATTGACTACCGCCGATCGCCGATAGCGATATCGCATCGGCAAGGACCAAGGTGGTATTTAAATGTGTTTCTCTTGTTATTGCGCCATGTGATCTTGGGATTGCTTTTTCGCATTAACCAAAAATTGCTTGATATTTATTCAAAAAGGCTCTCATTCACAAATTCGTTTGATTATCATACCTTTTTTGAACAAATTCATTAATGCCAATAAATTTTTTTAAAAGGGACCCATTTCATATGTTAATTGTTTGTGAAAAAATGTTATGAAATGGGGGGTTGTTGTAGGGCACAACACAACCACAACTGGCTTCTCCTCCAAAGAGATGTACTATCTCTGCGTAGTGGAGAAGCCAAGGCTCGTTACAATACTATCCAAGATTTCTCTAAGATAGTCCTATCAGAAGCTTGGCTGACGAAAAGCCTCTACAATGAGTTATGAGGTTCTATTTATAGCAAAGGGTGGGATGACCCTTGACATTCCCCTTTGTGACAGTTCATCTACCCTCATGACTCTTCATCTACTCTATGACTGTTACATCCAACTATCGACACTTGAACTTCCACTTGACAAGATTCTACATTACAATGCACATATGCCCAAGTGAGACAAAATGGCTTGAGCAAGCCATGGAATACATCACTGACACTCGGTCCATTGTGGTGAGACCAACTCTTTGACATGCTTGTAATGGTGAAGGTGGTGAGTGGATGCCAATCTTGGTCATCCATGTTGGTGTGCATGCGCTCCATGGTGACATCTTGTTGAAGTGAACTCTTGCCTCCATTACATTCGGGTGCATTGGTATGGCTCTTCCATCCAACTCGTCTGCTAGCATGCGCATGGTCTTCTTGGGTGCATCCAAACCGGCAACAAATTGATGCATAGTATTTGTGTTGATCTTGTAGTGTGTTCTAGTGGTCATGCGCATCAATTGTCAACTGTATGTTCAGCTTCAGTGGGACTTTCTTCTTGTATTTGCCTCGGTGGGTGTGCCAAATGGGTTAAATCGCATGCATGCGCACAATGACATGCATGTTTTTGAATTCCCTTACATGTGATCAACAACACCACTCACCATTTATGCTCTGTGTTGGCTACTGGGATGGATCTATCACTTGTATAGGCGCAATTTCATCTATCTATGCATGTTGCGCCCCCTGCCGTACCTGTTCTTGTTGCAACTCATTCTCTCGTCTGTGTAGCTTATGTTCTTCCTTGAGTTGTTGCTTCATCACCTACAACTCCTTCTCTATTCTTTTCTCTGCTCTCATGTTATCATCTTGTCACGCCATCACCTCATAGCCTCAATCTCCAAAGTTGCTTTCATCACAAGTGGATCTGCTCAAGCTTGTAACTTTGTTCTGCCTCTGTGTTGTCAACGGCCTTCCTCTTGCATTTACCACATGCGGGTGTGCTGCCTTCTGAAAGTGTTGATGGTGTTGCTCACTATGATGTTGCTGCCATATTATCTTGATGTCCTTGTTTATGAACAACTTGATGTCTTCATAGGCAGGCAAGCTCATAGACACTTTCTTGGCTGCAACCCACGTTGTGCTCTCAATGGTGTCCTTTGACTCTGATATCCTGAAGGCCATTGTACTTGTGCTGCTAAGAGGCAGATGAACATCTGTGATGCCTAGAGACATGGAAACACTCATGGAAAACAATCTGTTAGTCGAAAACCAAAATGAACTTGAGAACTAACTTGCAACATACCTGTGTGACTGATCATGAAGGTTGCGCAATTTCCACCAAGAGGTCTAGGGACTGACTGCCAAAACTGTGCAAGGCACAGTTTAGGCTATCAGGAGCTTGAATTACTGCTGGAACTACGTAACGCACAGTCCAGCCTGGCCTGCTGAGGACTGAAACTGCAAAATGTGCAATTTCAGTTAGTAGTAACATGCAACCAGCAAATTGCATTACACAGTTTCTAGGGCCAACGGGACACTATTTCCAAGAATTGCACAATGCAAGCTTAGAGGTCACTACCTAGCTAGACTTGAGCAATTTCCAAAGCGAAGGTAGAGCCTTCTCTTCTGGAAATGCGTAGTGATAGCCGGGCAAAGCACGGTCTGGGCCAAGGCAGCCCAGTCCGACTGATAGGTGATTGAAAACATGAGAAGTCTAAATGCATGGTGAGATGAGTGTAAATGAGAGTGAATGATCATTCATGCAAACAACAAGTGCAGGATTCGAAAATGGGAAAATGTGCATGTGTGTGAAGCGAGTCGCCGCAATAGTGATTGTCCTTGAAAAATAGTGTCATGCATGCAACAACAATGAGATGCAAACAAAAACTGAAACGATGCTAGTAAAATCTATTATGCATGCAAACGATAGCAAACACTCACTGAAATCAAGCAGACAACACTCACACAAAGCGAAACACAAAAAGCGACAAAAATGCGCACAAGTCATGAGCAGCGGGCTTACCCTAAGACAGCTGAGTTGAATGTGTCAACGACTCCTTGATGCAATGTGGGATACAGGAGCTGCAAGGTCGATGTGAGGAATGAGATCTACAACATCCAGTCGATGAGTTTTGATAAGATCGAGGTTGTGACGTGCATGCCACAAATCTAGGAAAATTGACACTTGGCAGGAGGTTTTTGAGATGATCCTTGCATGTAACCTCCAGCTGTTAAAATTAGATCCTTGAATCAAGGGATGCCTTTGAATGCTACTTTAGGAGGAGCATCCCATGCACACAAATCAATTTTTCTTAGTCCCGGAGGGAACTGGTCAACTCAAATGCACATGCAACAATTTGATCAGTTGGGAGGAAAACATGCGCATTTCTGGGAGGAAGTTGGGCTGGCTACCTAGAGGGATTGCACAATTTTTGGGCAGAGCAACTATCAGTTGCCTAGAATTTCTCAATTTTTGGGCTGAATAGCCCTACTAGAAGGAATTGCGCAATTTTCTCAGTGAACAGTGACAGGCATAATTGCACAATTCTAGAGCCCTGCGGCCTGCTAGACAGAATTGCGCAATTTCTAGAGGGAAGGCTAGTTACCCTCTAGAATTGTGCAATTTCTTGAGGGATCTACTCAGCCTGCAGCTGGACTAAGTCCAGTGAAACAACTTGTGAGGGCGATGCAACAAGCTTTGATGGACAGGTTGTAATTCTGCAAGAAAATCATTGAATCTTGAGTACTTGACAAGACAAGACATGATGCTGTGAAAGGTTGGTAGGGAGGCTCCAAAACGAAGCTAAGGAAAAATTTTGGAGGGTGGTTGTAGCTGCTACAACACTTGGCAACACACTGGTAGAAATCCATCTCTTTGAATCGACCTTGTTTGTGAAAAGCAAGTCTAACACCTCCAGAAGTATTGTTTAGTTCTCAGTTCGTCTTGGTTTCAACACTTTCTTGATTGTAAGATGTAGCATCTACCAAGCTCTTGGTCGATTGAAACACATTCCAAGACAATAAACATAGTTGTTTCAATTGGGGTTGAGGGGTGTATTGGTGCACAAGCAGTCAAAGTCTTAGTTTCATCTCTGTTGTTGCTCCACTACGAGTAGGCCTGGACAGTACCCGACAGAGTCATGCAAGAACACAAGAATGGCTTTGCTGCCAACGAGCCTGGTCAATACCCCGACAGAGTTACTTGCAACACCTCTCTACATAGGAAGTCTTTCTCTTCGTTCGCTTCATTCATTTTTCATTTTTTCAAACTTTTTTCACTTTTTCATCTTTTTCATTTTTCATCTTCATAGTTGTGCATAACACTTATTCATTTCAGAGGCCGAAGAGGAATCCCGACTTATTGAGAGCAGAAGAGGTTGTTCCTTCAGAGAAGTAGCTTATGTATACCTCTGACATGCTTGTTAAGGTTTCCCCCCTCACCTTACTCTACTTGACTGAGTTGACAAGGATTCACCCAAAAATAACCAACTAGAGTAGGTGATACTAGTTAGCATGCAAGCATTGTGTTTTCACCAAGGTTCACTTCAAATAGTATGTATTTTCCATTGATGTATCATGGACTGAAGAAAATAAGTTCTTACATAAGAGAGCGGACAACAGATAACCAAATGTTGATAGTTGTACAAATCCTCTTGTACTTTACCCAACTTGTTTCAAGAGTCACACATGCTCCATTTCAAACTAACCTACAGATAATAACAAGCAAACAAACCAAAAAGCAAATAAAAAAGTAGAAGCAAATGCGGAAGCAAAGCAAGTAAGCAAACAAACAAGCAAACAAACAAACACACGAAGAAAGAAGAAAACATGCATGCAAGCAAACAATTAAAAAAGAAAACACTACTCCTACTCCTAAGCTAACGGTGCATGGGTCATCTCACGAGAAGTGATACTTCCAATGCAGCCATCAACACATTGGTTGACCCATGTTGGTGAAGGCATGGTTCACGAACAACACAGTTGTGTGAACCAACAGACATGGAAGATATAAAAATGAATAACGACACACTCTGATCTTACAAGCGACCACAAAAAAAAGATGAGTGAAAGCGCATGACATTGACTCTATGGAGCTGCCATGGTGTTGTGCTACACTGCATGCAGAGGTCGAGTGTATGCATTCTCTTGACTGTGACATGAAAGAAAATGTGAGAAAGGTAGACCACTTATGTTGTGCATGTGTGCTTGTTGTGTAAGATTTCTCCAAATCATGAGCGTTGGGATCATGTAGTTTGAGTAGAGGAAGCGAAATCTGGGTGTTTGGTTTATCTTCAATGCAAAGTAGAGAGTGATGAGTAGCCTTGAGTGTTTCAAAAATTTCCTAACAGGAAGTGACACCAACCTCAGGACAGCGAGGGCCTGACATAACCATCAGCTCGAGCTGAAGTTCCTCGAC
Organism: Pinus tabuliformis; assembly: GCA_031772625.1. Taxonomy (NCBI): domain Eukaryota; kingdom Viridiplantae; phylum Streptophyta; class Pinopsida; order Pinales; family Pinaceae; genus Pinus; species Pinus tabuliformis. Next base: position 418,904,097 of record CM062820.1, on the reverse strand, counting down.
AGTCTGCGTGGTTTCGACTTCATTGACAGATAGATCATCGTAGACCAATGTCTTAGACAAATTAACAACGATTGAATCAACATCATGATCAGATGAAGAAGTAGAGAGATCACGACAACCAAGACCAAAAAATTCAGTATGTTTTTCGACATCATCATGATTTGATGAATCAGGTAGAGGGGTAGATAAGAAGCAAAGATGTTCGTCCTCTTTGTTTTCATAAATGATAGATGACATATTGGACAGATTTTTAGAGGAAGATGTGTCCTCTCCGCACTGTGATGACAGACAAACATCTGACGTGTCTTGTGAATGTTCGGAAGTAGAAACATCTGGAAATGGGTTTTCACAAGGGGAATTAGCAGTGTAAAATCAAAAGGGATGTCAGGATAAAGTGAACAAGGCATGGCTGGAAGGGATTCATCCTTCATCGCGGGTTCTTCTTTAGATTCCTGCACACACTCATCATGAATGATGGTGTAGGTTGGCTGCCTAACGCCAACTTCGTCGACAACTTGATCCTCGTTCACAACATGTGAGGAGTCCGAAATGGGAAAACACAAGACAGTACAATCTGGAGGATCAACAGAATGCGGGGGCGAAAGTTGAGGGAACGAATCCACGTGACAGCCAACAAGCTTGCAAGCAAAATCTGCGCAAATATCAAGAACAGATGGGGTGGGAGGATGTGACAGTTCAACAGATGTGTGTGCATGATCTCCCACATCACTCCACAATGGTGGAGCTATTTGAGGAGGTGAAGGTGGACAATCACTTGTGACAACAACTATGCCTACCTGTGATTGCATAGCTCCATCACTGAAGTGCGTTGAGTAGGGTTCGGTGATCCAGGTGGATCTTTAGATACAATGGCATGGAAAAACTCAAAAATCAAAGTACTCAGAATGAAGTCAACTTAGGACCAGAGCGTAGATCTCGTCATCCTGATTCCAATGGCGTGAATGGTACTTCAATTTGAGTCTGGATGGTGAAGTTATCGCGAAAAGAAGGTTGCTTTGTTCCTTAAGAAAATGAGGCATTTTCCTTTAAAAATGGGTTTTTAAGCCTTAAAGGCAAAATCGCAATTAGAGGACCCATGGAGGTGGACTTAAGAAGGGTGCAACAAAAGCCCCGATCGTCGATCTCTGATTAAATCGGCATCAGAAATTGGGTCGGAGGAAGGCCATCTATATATCTATATCTATATATATATATATCGGCGATATCGGAGCAGGTAGGGGTTGACTTACGATGTGATCGGTGGGATCGTTATCGGCAGACCATAACCCCGGGCCGTTGTATGAACGGGATGCCGATGCGATCGGCCGACGCTGATATCGGCGATTGGCGATCGGCGGTCGGCATTCCCCCGATTAACATGATTGTTACACCTTGATATGCCGATTGTGATGTTATGCCCGGACACAATAAGGAATATACACTCGATTGGATAAATTTGAAGTTCGAGTAAATGGGTTTTTGCCGGATTTTAGTGTTTTTTTGGGATTTCTTGGTATTTATCTATTCAAAGATAAAGAGGCTATCTTAGGGGTCGGTTGTGCCTGTCGATCCTTTTACTCGACTAGCCTCTATTTTGAACCAAGACAGCGCCGATTTAAGTGGAATTTGTCTGAAAAACCCATTATAAAAACACGATGGTTGGAAAAGCACGGGGAGAGGAATTGGCAGCACGTTGTTTTTTTTTGCAAGAGATTGATAGTGCATTTATCTATTTAGGACAAGCTTTAGATGTTTTCAACCCCTTTCAATGCCACAGACGCTTTGATGCTGCCCACTTCTCCATCTGAGGTCTCCATTTCATAGCCATTTGTCAGAATGGAGGTATAAGCCTCTTGTATGCAGTTGATGATTGTAATTCTCTTCTTTTCATGCCATTTAATATAAAGGCCTCCCCATTGTTTGAGCTGGGCCCGGAGACATAGTCTGAATTGGACGAACTCCGTTATCAAGCCTTGGTGTCTTCTTTTTGTGCCTTTTATGTGTTTTCTTCTTCTCTTCTTGTATGCACATTAAATTTCTGTGTTAAGCTGCAATTTTGCATGTGATTCTTTTCATACGTCTATAAGCGAAAGTATCTTGGATCAAGTGGTATCAAAGCAGGGCTTTTTATATGTGAATTGCATGTTTGTATGCTAACAAGAAACATGCTTCAAAGAGGCGAAGGGGAACTAGAACCTTTCGATCCTGAAGTAGGGTGTGCACCTCGAAGGAGAAACATGGCAGAAGATGAAGCTCATCTTGAAGAGGAGTGTAATTTCAGAAAGACCTTCTATTCAATGGCAGAGAATATCAGTCAGCTGGTTTTAAGGCTGGAGAGAGCAAAAGAGAGGGGAAAACTAACCCATGGTTCACAGGTGGACAACTATCACTTGCAGGGGAAATTGTTGCTTACCTTGGTAATTTTGTATTCCCACAGGGGAAAGAGTACATGTAATTCGAGAGGCCCACACCTCTCTTGTGTCTAGACACTTTGGTGTCGAAAAGACTTTATGTCATGTACAAAGATTTTGTTTTTGGCCTCATATGAAAAACATTGTGACTCGTTATGTAAAGGGTTGTGTGATGTGTTCTATTTCAAAGCCCTCTAATAGATAACTCGGGCTCTACACGCCATTCCCTATTCCGAGTCGTCCATGGGAAAGTGTGTCAATGGACTTTGTAGGAGGTTTACCTTTGTATAGGCAGAGTCACGACTATTTGTATGTCTTCGTTGACCGTTTTAGCAATATGTGCATTCTTATGCCTTGTAAAAAGCAGATTACTGCAGAGCAGACTGCTTCTCTTTTCTTTCAGCATGTTTGGGTCCACTTTGGATTACCCATGTCAATTGTGTCAGATCGAGACTCTCACTTTCTTGGAGAGTTTTGGACCAGCTTGTGGAGGATGATGGACACCAAATTGAAAAGAAGCACGACATTTCACTCATAGATTGATGGACAAACAGAGGTTGTAAATCATACCGTGGTACACTTATTACGAGGCTATTGTAGGAAACATCTCACGTTGTGGGATGAGCATCTCCCCTGTGTACAACATTCCTACAACCGAGCAATGCATTCATCTACGCAATGTTCACCATTCGAGGCATGTTTTGGTTACCTACCAAAGGACCCTTTTGATATGGTCTTTGGAAGGGAAGATGGCTCCAATGAATGATAGGGACAAAGCTCAGCAGTTCATTCAGCGAATCCAATTGATTCACCAAGCAGTGCAAGAGCAGTTGGAGAAAAGTCAAGCCTGTTCCAAGGCTCGACATGATAAACACCACGTCGACCATCAATTCCAAGTGGGCGACAAAGCATGGTTCCACATCAACAAATACAAGATGAAGGGAGAAGGAAAGAAGTTGCGGCCAATCCAGTATGGACCATTCACCGTTTTGGAGAAGATTGGGAACAATTCCTTCCATCTTGAATTGTCAGTATATATGCAGATGTACTCAGTAGTGAATGTGGAGAACCTAAAGTTGTATGAACCACCTTTGATCATGGACACTGATGAGGTGGGCACAATTCCTATAGTCGATGATTTTGCACCAGAATATCTTGATGAGTTGTCGAAGACATCATCCTCGACAGAAGAACTAGGACTTCACAGCGAGGAGATGTAGAATACCTTCGAGTTGGTTTCAAGGGAATGCACCCTAGCAAGGCTAGATGGCTGGAGAAAGAGAAAGTGAGGGAACAATTCCCTCACTTGCCAATTGACTAATGAAAAGCTTTTGGCGATCCAAAAGCTCCTCAATGGGGAGGATTGATCTAGGTGGATCTTTAGATACAATGGCATGGAAAAAATCAAAAATAAAAGTACTCAGAATGAAGTCAACTCAGGACCAGAGCATAGATCTCGTTATCCTAATTCCAATGGTGTGAATTTTACTTCAATCCGAATCCGGATGGTGAAGTTATCATGAAAAGAAGGTTGCTTTGTTCCTTAAGAAAATGAGGCATTTTCCTTTAAAAATGGGTTTTTTAAGCCTTAAAGGCAAAATTGCAATTGGAGGACCCATGGAGGTGGACATAAGAAGGGCACTGTAAAAGCCTTGATCGTTGATCTCTGATTAAATTGACATGAGCGATCGGAGGGCAATCGGGTCAGAGGAAGGACATATATATATATATATATATGTATATATATAGAGAGATATCAGCGATATCGGAGCAGGCAGGGGCCGACTTGTGATGCGATCAATGATATAGAGCGATCGACGATAAAATGATCGGTGGGATCGTTATCGGCAGACCATAACCCTGGGTCATTGTATGAGCGAGATGCTGATGTGATTGGCTGACGCTGATATCGACGATCGGCGGTCGACATTCCCCCGATTAACAAGACTGTTACACCCCGATATGCCAATTGTGATGTCGGGCCTGGACCTTATAAGGAATATACGCTCGATTGGATAAGTTTGAAGTCCGAGTAAATGGGTTTTTGCCGGATTTTAGTGTTTTTTCAGGATTTCTTGGTATTTATCTCTTCAACGATAAAGAGGCTATCTTAAGGGTCAGTTGTGCCTGCCGATCCTTCTACTCCACCGGCCTCTATTTTGAACCAAGACAACCCCGATTTAAGCAGGATTTATCCGGAAAACCCATTATTAAAACACGATGGTTGGAAAAGCATGGGGAGAGGAATTGGCGGCACGTTGTTTCGTTTGGTAGGAGGCCGATAGTGCATTTGTCTGTTTAGGAAAAGATTTAGATGTTTTCAGCCCCTTTCAGCACCACAGGTGCTTTGATGCTACCTAATTCTCCATCTAAGGTCTCCATTTCACAACCATTTGTCAGAATGGAGGTATAAGCCTCTTGTATGCAGTTGATGATTGTAATTCTCTTATTTTCATGCCATTTAATATAAAGGCCTCCCCATTGTTTGAGCTAGGCCCAGAGACGTAGTCCAAATTGGACGAACTCCGTTATCAAGCCTTGGTGTCTTCTTTTTGTGCCTTTTATGTGTTTTCTTCTTCTTTTCTTGTGTGCACATTAAATTTCTTCGTTAAACTGCAATTTTGCATGTGATTCTTTTCATACATATATAAGCAAAAGTATTCTGGATCATTCGGATATGTGAAGAAGATAATCAAATCTTACATAAAGAAATTCCCAATCAATTTCATCTTCGGGAAATCGGTATGCAAGATTACAAAAGCATGTATAAAACTGATCAACGAATTCATCGGGTGCTTTTCATAATTTCATAATTTCTTGATTGAGTGATTTATGGTTAAAGTGATTCAAAGCACAGTCTATCTCTGCGACTAGATGAGCAAGAGAATGAATAGATTTTTTGGGAAGCGTGGCACACCAGTACATTGGGTGCCCTCGAAGCATGTAGACGAACAACGCACATCTCATGTACTCTTCAAAGATTCCATGTCTTTCGCATGAGCCTACAATGCCGACTGCGTGACTAACAAAGGATATGTGGCCTCTACCATCAAATATTTTATGTGACAAGTTATCCGAGAGCTTTTTAGAGATAATGAAGTCGTAACCAAAAAGCATATACTCTGGAAGAGTAACTCTGTAGTTAGTCATGATAGATATGTAGAGATTCAAAATAGATGTGAGGACTCAGCTTGTCATCTGGCCCTCCTTCTAGCGCCAAAATGTTGATGGTGTTGGACCTACCAACATGTAATGGGATCTCCCCGGTAAGAAGTCCCAATTAGACCACAGACCGTTTGGTGTAGGAGTCCCAACAGTGGTTCATACGGTAATGCCTTAACCATGATTTCGCACAGAGGAAAGTAAGATGTCTCTATTGGTTGTAAGGGTGTGACATATGGAGCAAGCCAAGGAAGGTGCATGAGAGGTTCTAACAAACGAGGCTTGAGATGAGTGCACCCCTTGGAAACCTGTGATAGCACGAAGTTAATAATGGAACACACAAGAAAAGATGCATCACAACATGGAAGGCAAGTTAGCGAGAAATCCAAAGTCATGGTTAAACCAACAACACATTTCAGAAAGATTCAGACATACTTATACAGAATAGTACATACATGCATGTGTAATCAAACAAATACATATATCATTTAGAGTAAACCAGATAACATAGAATACAATAAAACATATGCATGAAATGTGTTGGCTCTGTTATATTAAGAAGTGTAAGTTTCAGTCATACAATACATCCATGTCCAATCACTAGTTCCGACAGTGGAACGTTACAACCATAATTGCATGCTCCTCCAAAGAGATGTACTAGCTCTGCATGGTGGAGAAGCCAAGGATCATTACAATATTATCCAAGCTTTCTCTAAGATAGTCCTATTGGAAGCTTGGTTGACCAAAAGCCTCTACAATGAGTTATGAGGTTCTATTTATAGAGAAGGGTGGGGTTACCCTTGACATTCCCCTTTGTGACAGTTCATCTACCCTCATGACTCTTCATCTACTCTATGACTATTACATCCAACTATCGACACTTGAACTTCCACTTGATAAGATGCTACATTACAATGCACATGTGCCCATGTGAGACAAAATGGCTTGAGCAAGCCATGCAATACATCACTGACACTCAGTCTGTTGTGGTGAGACCAACTCTTTGACATGCTTGTGATAGTGAAGGTGGTGAGTGGACACCAAGCTTGGTCATCCATGATGTTGTGAATGTGCTCCATGGTGACATCTTGCTGAAGTGAACTCTTGCCTTCATTGCATTCAGGTGCATTCGTATGGATCCTCCATCCAACTCGTCTACTAGCATGTGCATAGTCTTCTTGGGTGCATCCAAACCGGCAACACACTGATGCATAGTGTCTATGTTGATCTTGCAATGTGTGCTAGTGGTCATGCACATCAACTATGAACTGCATGTTCAAATCTAGTTTGATTTGCTTCTTGTCGTTGCCTCACTGAGTGTGCTAAATGGGTTAGATCTAATGCATGCTGCTAAATTTCCTTGCATGTGATCAACATCACCACTCGCCATGTCTACTCTATGCCAGCTGTTGGGATGGATCTATAACTTGTACGCGCATAGTTTCATCTGTCTATGCATGTTGCGCCCCCTACTGTACCTATTCCTGCTGCATCTCATTCTCTCGTATGTGAAACTCTTGTTCTTCCTTGAGTTGATGCTTCATCACCTACAACTCCTTCTTTGTTCTTTTCTATGCTCTCACGCGATCGTCTTGTTGCGCTTTCACCTCATAGCCTCAATCTCCAAAGTTTCTTTCATCACAAGTGGAACTGCTCGAGCTTGTAACTTTGTTCTGCCTCTGTGTTGTCAACAACCTTCCTCTCACATTCGTCGCATCCGGATGTGATGCCTTCTATTTCTGTTGATGGTGTTGCTCACTGTGATGATGCTTCCATCTTATCTTGATGTCCTTGTCTATGAACAACTTGATTTCTTCATAGGTAGGCAAGCTCATAGACACTTGCTTGGCTAAAACCCACATTATGCTCTCAACAGTGTCCTTTGACTCTGCTATCCTGAAGTCCGTTATACTTGTGTTGTTGAGAGGCAGTTGAACACCTACGATACCTAGAGATGTTGCAACACTCATGGCAAGTGATATGTTAGTCGAAAACCAAAACAAACTTGAGAACTGACTTGCAACATACATGTGTGACTGATCATGAAGGTTGCGCAATTTCCACTAGGAGGTCAGGAGACTAATTGCAAAAACTATGCAAGGCACAGTCTGGGCTGTCATGAGGCTGACTGACTGATGGAACTATGCAATGCATAGTCCAGCCTAGCCAGCTGAGTGTTGAAACTACACAATGCACAATTTCAGTCAATAGTGACATGCAACCACCAAACTGCATTGCGTATTTTTGGGGCCAGCAAGACATTGCCTCCAAGAATTGCGCAATGCAAGCCTAGAGGTCAGTGCCTAGCTAGACTTGCACAATTTTTGGAGGGAAGGCAGAGCCTTTGCTTCCTGTAATGCGTAGTGCTAGCCGGGCAAGGCATGGTCCAGGCTAAGGTAGCCAAATCCGGCTGACGGGTGACAAGTCTGAATGCATGGTGAGATAAGTGAAAACAAGAGTGAATGATCATTCATGCAAACAACAAGTGGAGGATTCGTAAAATGGGAAAGCATGCATGTGTGTGAAGCAAGTCACGACAACGACGACCATCCTATAAAACATTGTCATGCATGCGATAAAAGTGAGATGCAAACGAAAGTTGAAACGATGCTAGTACAAGCTAGTATGCATGTAAATGGCAATAAGCACTCAATGAAATCAAGCAGATAGTAGTCACACAAAAGCGAAATACAAGAATCAATGGAAACGCAGTGTAATTCATGAGCAGTGGGCTTACCCTAAGATAGTTGAGTTGAATGTACCCACGACTCCTAGATGCAATGTGGGATGCTAGAGTTGCAAGGTCATTGTGATGAATGAGATTTGCAACATCCAGTTGATGAATTTTTATCAGATCGAAGTTGTGATGCGCATGCCACAAATATAGGAAAAGTGACACTTGGCGAGAGGTTTCTGAGATGATCCTTGTATGTAACCTCTAGCTACTAAAAGTAGATCCCTGAATCAAGGGATGCCTTTGCATGATGCCTTAGGAGGAGAAGCCCATGCATGCAAATCAATTTTGCTTGGTCCTAGAGGGAATCGGTCAACTCAAGTACACATGCAACAATCTACTCAGCTGGGAGGAAAAAATGTGCATTTCTGGGAGGGAGCTGGGCTGGCTGCCCAAAGGGATTGCACAATTTCTGGGCAGAGCAGCTGACTGCTGCCCAGAAATGCGCAATTTTTGGACTGAGAAGACTGTTGGGAGGAATTGCACAATTTTCTCAGTGAACAATGACAGGCATAATTGCACAATTTTGGAGCCCGGTAGGATGCCAGACAAAATTGCGCAATTTCTGGAGGGAAGGTTGGTTTCCCTCCAGAATTGCGCAATTTCTTGAGGAAGCCGCTTGGCCTGCAGCTAGACCAAGTTCAATGAAACAACATGTGAGGGGGATCCAACAAGCTTTGATGGACACACTGTCATTCTGCAAGAAAATCACCGAAGCTTGAGTACTTGACAACACAAGACATGTTGCTGTGAAAGGTTGGTAGGGAGGGTCCAAAATGAAGCTAAGGAAAAATTTTGGAGGGTGGTTGTAGCCACTACAACACTTTACAATATGTAACATGGACAAATGGATCTTCAATACATGACAATAACTCAACTAACTTTATGAAAAACCTAGAAGCACTCAATGGGTGCTTGACCTAAAATAAAATTTCCCTTGAGCATAGATCCCATGCCTCAAGAAAAAAAATTAAAAAAAAATTATTTTTCTCTTTTCATTAAACACATAAAATCATGATTACATGTGCCATTATGAAGACTAGACCTAGTTACATATTTCAACACTACCTCTTAACTAGGGAGGTATTCATAATCCATACAAGGTACTTTGATATTCTCAATCTAAAGATTTCTCATAAGAAGAGTCAGAACTGTAACCCATCTATATAGCATCATATCATCCATCATTGTCACATATCAAGGCCTTGACTAAAAACTCTATCTCTCCACAATATCAAAGAACAATGCTGGTGAGACCAATGATTTATAGACACCCTCATCATTGTCTCTCCCATAACATACCATACCTGGGTTCTCTCAAAGTATGATCCAATAGAACTATTCTTACCTTAGGTTCCCAGCCCTCAAATAATATTAGTCCTGTACGACTACTCTTATCTCGGATTCCCTACCACATCTTCAAAGAGTATCGGATGCCATATGCTTACCCAATCCTCCATTCTTTCTTCCCAGGTGAAGATAATAATGATGTATCTACCTCTTCCTCTCAACTAGGGAGGATATACCCATTCCAATGAAATAATTACCCATTCCTTTAAAATGAATGTACCCAAGCTCCCTCTTAACTAGGGACTTGACCAAGCCTTCCCTTAACCAGGGACTTGCTTCCAGCAACTCTCTAGGTGGAGATCATGAGACAACCATCTGCTTGTAGGACTCCCTCTTTCGATGTCATGAAGTTCTTCTTTGTTATGGAACCTACATCTTTTGGGACTTATTCGTAGGGAATTGGCCATCCATCACTTTTATTCGTGAATCATATTAGCCATGTCATCCTTTCTTTATCTGAAAGTGATTCATTAATCCATATTTGACTTTCCTTCATACAACTACCTTCTCCACATCATGTTTTCTTTGGAATTTTATCATCCCACCACATGAGTATCAGTTTTAGGTGACATCTACAACTATTCCTTTGGTAGCCCTACATTACTCCCATCCAGATATTGTTCAAAAACAAAAAAATGAACATCAAAATTCCTTCATGATGGTCTTACATCATGACATATGCTCGTTGTATCAACATGCATACTTCATATTGACACACCTCCAAAAAGATATTAAATGTCAAGGGTCATCTTCCTTTATAGACTTCTTCGAAGTCTTCACACCTTTTCCATGGAGATGTCATAGTCAATTCTTCTAGTTATCAGATGTCGATTTCCTTTTCTAGGTGACAATAGTTGCATCTTTCATGATCTCAACTATTTTCTTAACATATTGCTTCTCATGAACTTCCATTCATAGTTCCTTAATTTTTATCAACCACCTTGTATTCCATATGAGGACTTATTATGTTGATTTCATTTATTCAATATGTGAACCATTCCTTTATGCATCCTTCCAAAGGAGGAGATCTCTTTCTCTTTATCATGCTCATGAGGTGGAGCATTTATGCATGTTATCTGCAACTATATGACATGTCTCAATTTTATCAAATACAAGCATGCATACCTCATCTCTTCCTTTTGGTCATCTAGACTTCCTTAAACAACTTTCTTGATTTAAGGAACTTCAATAACCTTGACTTTCTTCACTTCTTTTGGCATCATACCATCATCCCATGAATCCCATACAAGGTGGAATTCTTGGTGAGACAGATGCTTCTTCCAGTAGGTGAACCTTCCGATGAAGATTCCAACTAAGGATCTTGGTCATCCTCATCCTGCAAATGCTCCTTTTTGAATTATGTATGATGATATCTATAATAGATGACTTTAATTTTCCCATAAGTACTACTTATGCTTCTAATGAGGTTACCAAGAGCTACATCCTTCTATAGGTGACAACCATAGACTTCTTTTCAGCTATCTTTCATGCTTCTTTATGATGATGTCACGAGCTCTTACTTTCAAAAATATGCTTCTATGATTCCATCTCCTAACATGATGCATCCTATCATGCTTCTAATGATTCCTACCATGATAGTTATACTTTACAACATAAAACTTGAAACATAAACTTGAAAATAACTAGGTGAGGAAGACTATATCAATCATAGTATAGTTATTTGACTTCCTTCTTCTTGGATTTCTTCTTTTCAACTTCTTCAGTGATATGGGTTCCCTCCCTTCCTCTTTTGTTGTTGTCCTTCTTGAGAATTGGACAATCTCTCTTGTAGTTCCCATATTCATGACAACTATAGTAATGAACCTTCGACATGTTCTTCTTTTTCTGAGGGCCAAGCTTCCAAAACTTCCCTTTTCCTCTAGCCATGTCAGCAAATGCTTGAGCTTGTTCACTTGCTTTATTCTACATTGATTTTTGCCTTCAGCCTAGTTTCTTCAATTTTCACAAGGATCATAGTTCATTGAATGGAGTAACTTCCTTATTCCCATAGATGATTGATGTGAAGTTGCCACATTCCTCTAGTAGTTCACTGAGAAATATGGTAATCATTTCCTTGTCAGAAATTATTTCTCCTAACTCTTGGAGTTGGTCTCTTATTTCTAACACCCTTATAAAGTATGAGGCTATTCCTTCTTTTTTGGATATCTTCATCTTCTAGGGCTTGAGCTTCTTCTTTTAGAAATTCGACAATTAAACCCTTAATATGACCAATGACTTAAATTTCTATGAGGATAAAATCTATCTCTTCTTCCATTCAAGAAAGTTTGATTACCCAACCAATTTGTTGCTCTCCTTGCAATATTAATTCATTATGAAATATTCAAATATAGATATAAAAATACTTACTTGTCAAGTGAAGATACTCCTAGGTGATGAAATCTTCAACTTGATGCCTTCCTGATTTTGATGATGATGTAGATAATAGAAGATGTCTTGTTGGTGAATATGTCCTACTTCAAACGTGATCCTTGGCTCAAAGCGAGATCACATTGATTCATTGATGATGATGCCAATGCTTGTTAAACTTGTTTCACAACCTCAAATTTCGTCCCTTCTTCATAATTTCGGCTTGGTGTAGTAGCTCTGAAATTTTGACCTTTTCTACAATAACCCTAATTCACACATGTAGCTAGAATATGGACAAAATTTCCTCCATTCGACTTCGCTTGACTTGACTTATTTTCCTTATTATTTTGGCTTGTAAAGGAGACCTTTCTTGGCACAAAACTTGATCCTTAGTGGTGGCTGCAATTCATTACTTACTACTGTAGAAGGATGTCTTAATACTTCTCATGTGTGGATAATATAGCCCAGAAAAATAGACCCAAAAGTGCTTCGCTCTTCCTTCCTTGTGATAATGTTTGTGTGTGAGTTTCCCAAGAATGCTCAAGTTTGGAACCCTTTTGTGGATGAGCTAGGGTTTTGAGATCTTCTTTGATGCTCTTAATTATTCCCTATCAATATGATGAGAGGGGTAGTCCTTATTGATGATTGATGCTCTTGATTTTTCCAAGATTATCTCTTTATACTTCAGCCCTAGAGTATCCTTCTTCATATTGCCCTTTCTTGATATAGTCACCTTAGCTCTGATACCATGTTGATAAATCTAGGGGACGACAAGTGTAGGTGATTTCTCTTACTTTGATAACTGCTTGTGATGTATTTTTACTTTACTTGATTAAATTATTCTTTTCTTTATTATTATTAGTGTTCTCTATCATCAAACAACTACCAAATCATAAAGAACAATGAGACAATAGGAGAAAAGATATAGGTGATCAACTAGGGACAAAACCTCTCCATTTGAGAGGGAAAACCACCAGAATCCTTCTCTTCTTATAGAACTTCAATTAACAAATTCCAAGACCTATGACCCTTGACCAAGACCATCCAGGACCAAGTCACTCTTCCTTCTTGATGATCTTTCTTTCTAGCAACAAAATTCGACCTTCCAACAACTTTGACCTAACAGCTTCACAACTTTGACCTTGATGCAACTTCAGTAGCTTCGACCTAGTAACTTCACAACTTCGACCTTGATGCAGCTTCAACCTAACAGCTTCACAACTTCAATCTAGAGGCAAATTCACATATTCTAACTTGCAGCTCCATGGCTTTGATGTAGCTTCAAAATTTCATGTAGGCCAGAAACTGTAGAAACCCTAATGTGAGAGAGAGAGAGAGGCCCAAAAACTTCGATCTTGATCTTCTTCTTCTTCATCATCCTTTTCCAACTTCTATCTTGAGAAGATCGAACGTGCTTGAGTGAGTGTGCAAATGAGGTCGAATTCCTTCTTATTTATAGGCTTGTGAGGGTTACGAATTGCTATCTTGAGGTTGAATTTCCACTTCATGTAGGCTGAATTGATTTTTGTGCCATGACGAGGTATTGGAGGGTCTTTTGACTCTATTTTGACTCAATAAATTTTTCTTTACAATATGTAACATGCCCAAATTGGTCTTCAATACATGAAAAAGACTTAATTGACTTTATGACAAAACTAGAAGCTTGAACTAAAAATAAATTTCCCTTGAGCATGAAACACATGCCTCAAGAACACAAATAATAAATTTATTTTTCTCTTTTCATTAAATACATAAACTCACAATTACATATGCCATTATGAAGATCAAACCTAGTTACATATTTCAACATGAATCAAATATTAGAGCCACTTTTTTATCTTAAAATTTTCCAGTTACAAAATGTTGGTTTTTCTCTAGTGATGGGGGACTTATCTCTCATTATTACCTGGATGAAGAATTTATCCAAAATTAAAAACATTAATCCCATGGCTCCACCACAACTAGTTAAAGACATCTCATTGACCTTCTTATAGGTAAATTCATGTGATGTATATAAAGAGCATAATATGAGCATAGATGCTTTATCTAAGGAAGGTCTATCACTGACAGGTGGAACATGTCATTTGATTTATCATGGGGAATTTATCGATTCAATGACCCAAGGATGGCTAGATGATTTCATTTTGGGATGAAATTATATTTTCTATGAAAATGTTTTTGTACCTTGAGCCCTCAAGTAGCTATTTATGTTAAATAATGTACACAGCTAATGATTTTTTTGTCAATTTCCTTTGACAGACCTCATTCAAAGATTTTTTTTTCAAGGCTCTTAGTTAGTCCATTGCTAGATGCCTTATTTTGAGGTTATGTAGAATGCACCTTGAAATTGTACGTTGTTTTCAACTCAAATATAAATTATATTTTCTTTCCAGAGGAGATAAAACAGATTTAAAAGTAGAAGTTTCCTTAGACACACAAATTTTATTGATAAGGAAAAGAAAGATTACATAAAAATCTACAAGAGTTTACACATAATCACTCAACACTCTTGCAAGTAGAGAGAAACAAGCTTTAAATAAGCTTGTGTCCTAAACTAATTTTGTTATGGATCACTTATTTCATTTACAAGTGTCCATTTACATTTAATGCTCTCATAACAACACTCCTAACTATTTTCCTAAATTAGTTCCTAAGAAACGACACCTTTCTAGATGTCATATATTTTACAACAATTAGCTATTCTAAAATGTCTCCAATATCTAATTAAATATTCTAGATAATTAAATATTAGACTCTAAATAATTAAACTATAGTTTATGTATTTTGGATCATCTAACATTCCCCCCTTTGATCCAAAAGTACATTACAACAGATACCAAGCTCTTCCCGGAACTTAGTAAATTTGATCCTGCCAAGTGGTTTTGTGAAAATATCTGAGATCTGATCTTCTGAAGGACAATATATTGGTTTGATGACATCCTTTGCGATGAGTGTCCTGATGTAATGATACTTTGTGTCCACATGCTTTGTTTTGGAATGGAAAACTGGATTTTTGGCAAGCTTTATGGTTGACTGACTGTCGATGAATAAAGATGTGGCTTCTGCTTGAGGAATGCCTAAATCCTACAAAACTTAGCGCAATACATGTTGCTTCGCATGCTGATATATGGTATGCTTCTATTAAAGAAGTGGCCACTATAGCTTTCTTATTGCAACTCCAAGAAACTGTCGTTGATCCCATGTTCATCAAATAACCTGATGTTGATGCCTAATCATCAATACTTCCAGAAAAATCTACATCTAAATATCCACCAAGTACAAAGTTCTTAGTCTTTTTGTAAATAATACCAAAATATTTTGTCCCTTGGATATATCTAAGGACCCTTTTTGTTGCCTTATAGTGCCTTTCCCTTGGTTCATGCATAAAGCGTGATAGAATGTTGATAACATAAGATAAGTTTGGATGAGTGGTTGTCAGATAGATCAAGATGCCAATCAATTGTCTATAAGTATTACTGTTCACCAATTCCCCCCTTCAAATTTTGAAAGTTTTAAGTTTTGTTCCATGGGGGTGAGAACGGCCTTGCAATCTTGCTTTGACAAATGAAAATATTTTTTGGATGTTGGAATACTTCAACTCCAAGATAGTAGTGAAGTAATCTCAAATCAGTCATCTTAAATAACCTGCAACTCCTCCTTTACTTGCAAAATATGATCATTAGTGTTCCCAGTAATGATCAAGTCATCCACATACATAACTAGAATGACCATATTTTTACCCTATTGGCACACATATAAAGTATCATCAGATTCACTTCGCTTAAATCCAACCCTGTGAAGGTACTCATCCATTTTAGCATACCAAGCTCATGGAACTTGTTTCAACCCGTATAAATCCTTGGTCAATCTACATACTTTGTGTTCCTGCCCTTCAATCTTAAAACCTATAGGTTGAGTCATATATACTTCTTCCTGCAAGTCCCCATTGAGGAAGGCACTTTTAGCATCCATCTGATGGATTTTCCATCCTTTTTGAACAACTAACGCAAGTGTTGATCTGATGGTGTTCCATTTTTCTGTAGGTGCAAAAAATTTCCTCATAGTCGATGCCTTCTTGTTGTGCAAAACCATTAACAACAAGCCTTGCCTTATACTCGCCAATGTTTCCATCTGGCTTATACTTAATTCTATAAACCCATTTTCATCTGATGGATTTCACATTGTTAGGATATTCAACAACTTTCCAAGTGTTGTTTTCCATCATTTCCTTGTATTCTTCAACCATTGACTTTTTCCATTCTATATGTTTTATTGCCTCTTTGTATGTGGATGACTCAACAAAACCATTTTTAATTAAGGCAAAATTGTCTTCATTTCTTTGTGAACTTCGTGTTCCTATTTTGTTTTGTTCATCTGGCATGACATCCTTTAAAAGTTGAAATACCCATTTTTGCACTTGATGTTCACTTGTTTGTGGATCTAAATAATCACCATCATTATAAAGTGGATTGATATAAACATATGTTCTTCGATAATCGGAAGGTTCAGGGGGTGGAGTGTCATTGTCAGATGAACTGTTGCCAAGAGATTTAGATGAACTTCTAGAAGATCCAGATGGTGTAGATGAAGTAGGTGAGTTGGATGAACCAGTTTCTGATGAACACAACTCAATATCATACAAATGTTGTGTACTTGGTTGATTTTGCATTCTTCTTTTATTTTTATCTCCCTTAATTTCCAATTTCTATAGAATAATTTCTATCTTTGTGGAACTCTTGCTTTCTGTTGTAGAAATTACACTTGTAGATAAAATTGATATATGCAATGTCCTAAAGCATAATACTTGGTCTAGTTCTACAAAACATTAAGAGGAAGCATAATCGAATTCATGAGCAACATCAAGTATAAACAAATATAACTGAGTAAGACAAATAATCACACATAACACAAAATATATCCAGGGGAAAGCACCAGCATAAAACCCCAACTCTGTATTATCAATCAAGTGGAAATCCTCAACAACATACAAAAAGAATCAGCTCAAAAGCTTTCCTGCTCTCTCTATAATCAGATGATGAAGATCATGGACTACCTAGGCCTCAATATATAGGCTTCACCTCAAGTCCAAGCTCCTATTTCCTTCCTCATGCAAGAATTATTCACTAGGAATATTCTAGCAATTGATAGTACACTACCTCTATATCTGATCTCAACTGGGTCTCTGTCTGAACTGCCATGCATCAATTATCCATGAGAAAATACTCAGTTATCCAGTTGTCACATGCATGCAAGCATTAACAAACTGAATATAGAAAATTTAACAACTTGTTAAATAATCTAACTGGACTTGACTAAGTTAAACTAAGTCAACTAATCCTCTCAATATAGAACTCATCCTCTTCTCCTTTAATCAAGGAAACTTCCTCAATCAGTGGAGCAAATTTAGGACACATTCCCCAATTAGTGGGAAACTAATTTGCATGATCTCACAAAGACCTCTGGTTAGATTTCCTCAACTAATTAACTCATGAGAATTAATTAATTAATATTCCAAACAGCTGGAGAGACCAAATTCGAATTTTCCTCCTATAGTTAGACCAGAGGTAGCTAAAAATAGGAAGGGACCCAGAAATGCTATTTATAGAAAGTGCTATTTTTAGCAGTTTCACCTCTCACCCAATGTGGCCAATAACCTCACTGGCCAAATTGCTATTTTTAGCAAGTTCTATTTTTAGCATTTCTTGTTGCACACTTTTCAACACTCCCTCTCAACAAGAAAGGCTTCCTCTCGAATCTAATCCTGTACCTTCAGAATGTTCTGCATGCAACACTTCTACCAAGTGCAGTTGCTCCAGCAACTCTTGGAACAAAAACTCCCAACTAACCTCTCCGTTGGGCTAGGAGCATACTCTGATGCTGAAGCTCTACCTACTGCTGACAAGTGCTCCCTCACTGACCTCTACGCTACTGCAACATCTCCATGCATCTCGCACCATTGCACACCTCTCTGTGCTACCCTGCACTATGCAACACACTTGTGCCTCTCGCATTGTTGCAGCCTACATGATCTGTGATGTCCTGGGATTCCCTGCACTTAGCTCTCTCTACCGCTCCATCCACATATGTCTATACCCAATTAGTTAGTTCTACTACTCCTCATCGGGGCTCCCGTAGCAAAGTTGAATCAAAGAGGTTGGGTACCTCAAGGATCCTGCCCCTCCTTCTTGGGACAATCACTCTACATCGTTGTTATAGATATTTTTGGGCACTGCAACCCCAAGCATAAAATGTCTATAAACCAAGGGCTCCTAAGTCCCTAAAGGTGTTGTTCCAACCCCTAAAAGAACAAGGTCAGCTGACTACAGCTTCTCCCAGAAGTTCTCCATGAAAAACTACTCAGAGCTGGTCAAAACTGGATCATTTCAATTACTCCATGGCCAGGGTGCGATGCATCGCACCTTGTACACACAGGAAGTGTGTTGCATTTCAAAAATCCCTTCTATGGGGTGCGATGGACAGGAAAAGACAAGTGGCGGAGACAGTTTGCGAGGTGGATGATCATGGAATCTTCCAGAAACTTCTCCTGCGACACTTGCCTCTCAGAATCACCCAAGGATGAGTAAGAGATCAATGAGATCTCCAAGTGGCGTCAAGAACTATTAGAGAGAAGACACTAATCAAAAACCCAGAGCTGACTCACACCTCTGCAAATATCTATATATAGATCTCTCATCCCAAAGATCCAGAGGTTGGAGGCTGGAATTTTGCATATTGTAAGGAATTGTTGTTGGTTTCTTGAGACAAACATCAGATTGTTGGGTGATCTAAGCTTTGTATGAGGTGAAGAGGGGCTTCCTTGCTGAGAGGTGGATGCTGGGTCAGAACAACTGGTTGTAACTCCTCTTGGCTCTTTCTTGTTTATCAATAAAAGCTATTCAAGTTTTCCTCCATACTCTTGTGTCATTGATGTTTGCTGCATTTGTATGGTCAATTTACATCTGATCCTAGATTGTTTATGATTATAGATCCATGTCTTTGTATAGTGCTATGCTACTGTGATCTTACAAGTGCTTTATGAAGCTGGGCGTGCAAGGGAACAAGTAGCGAAAGACTATCAAGGAAGAGAGGAATCAAATCAGGAGATTAGCGCAAGACAGAGGTTGGTCTTTTTGTTCCTCTCTATCTATAATTCATAAAGGAAAAACGAAAGTAGCTTTACTCTGTTAGTTTCTAAGGCAGCTGTCACACCTTAGTGGGATAAGCAATTCTGAGTAGACACTTTTCCCTGTAACAATCGCCCCACCTTCTACCTGGAGGTATGGCTGCATGTGATCCCTTTGCCCACCTGGCTTGAAGTTTCCCCCTACTAGAGGTCTCTGCATGAGTATATGTCTCTACTCGATCTCCTCTCAGCTTCTCTAGTTGTGGCTGCTCCACCAATTGTGGCTCCTCCAAAATCATCTGAGACTTCTTCTGGCGCTGCATGTTGAGAGGTAATATACCCTCCCTCTCAACCACCAAGTCTCCATCGGTTGCCTTGTTGCTCAAGGCTTTGCCTGCATCTTGAACTTCAACAACATACAGGTTCTTGACCCAGGAACCAATCTTCTTCACCTGTCTAGTGATGATGTGTGTAACAAAAACCTTTCCCTTACTGAAGACTACATCATAGCCTCTGTCTTCCACATCGCGATCAACACCAGGTTTCTCTTTAGTCCTGGTACATACTTGACATCGGTCAAGGTAAGGTGAGCTCCATCCTCCTTCTAAAAAATAATTGTGCCTACACTTGAGACACTATACTTTTCATCATTACCCATCGTTATGAGTATCTAGAGATCTTTCTCCTCCAAAGTACTAAACAAACTCTTGTTGTCGGTCATGTGGAAAGAAGCTCCACTGTCAAGAAACCAACCACTTCCCACCATGGATGAAACCATGCATGCGAAGAGTGTGAAATCCAACTCGAACTGTGAAGCAAGTGCCTCACCTTCAGATCCTTCCTCGGATCCCTTCTTGGATTTCCTCTGTGGACAATTTGTAGCAAAATGGCCCACCTCATGACAACTAAAGCATCTCATCTTTGACTTGTCAAACTTCTTCCCACCATGGAAAGAACTGGATTCGGGAGGAGAAACCTTCTCCTTCCCCTTCTTCACCTTACTCGCTAAGGCACAATTCTCTTCATCCTCCATGGATGAAGAACTGTCTCCGGTGCTCCGTCTGATCTCCTCCTGCATCAAATCCGACCATAGTCGTTCCCAATCTGGCAGTTTCTCCCTTCCATTAACTGAGTCCTGGTAGCTATGCTAGCTCTTAGGAAGGCCAAGGAGTGATAGACTCACCATATCATCATCTGTTGTCACGATCCCTACACTTCCAAGCTCATCCCTGCATGAGGTGAGCTTATTTAGATACATAGAGATTGTCTCATCCTTTTCACACTTGATCTTTCAAAGTTTGTCCTTCAGTGCCAGCTTCCTCTGATCACTGCTATTATGATAAATATATTTCAATGTTTTCCACATCGAAAACGGAGTCTCCTTCCCATCAGGCTTGAGACAATGTGGTCTCAAACTCCCTCCAATAGGATTCTCCTAGCTCTCGCCACACACTTCTTCCATTCCACCAGTTGAATAGCATCAGTCGGCTTAGGGACATCTTGATCAATGAAATCCTTAAGGCCATTATCTTCTAATACTTCCTCCACGCGATCCTTCTAAGCTATGTAGTTTGAGCTACCATCAAGGGCATACTCAAGCCTCAAACCATAGAACACCATTAGTGAAATAGATGTGATAAGAACTCAATTCAATATCCATAAACCACAAACTTCAACTTCTCTTGCTTGTATACTGTTCTTCCTTGATCACCTGTGCTCTGATACCATGTAGAAATTTCACCTGTAGATCAAACTGATATATGCAATGTCCTAAAGCATAATACTTGATCTAGTTCTACAAAACATTAAGCGGAAGCATAATCGAATTCATGAGCACTATCAAGTATAAACATATATAATTGAGTAAGAGAAATAGGTCATACCAAAAGTGCATTTCTCCAAATTGGCACACAATTTGTGTTTCTACGGGGTTTGGAGGACCTGTAGAATATGGTGGAGGTGTTCTTCCCAAATCTGGTTGAAGATCAAAATTTCATCCAAATACAACACCACGAATGAGTTGGTGAAGGGTCTCAAGATGTCATCCATCATCCTCATGGAGGTTGCGGGAGAATTCGTCAACCCGAAATGCATGACCAACCATTTGAAAAAGACCTCCTTGGATTTGAAGTCAGTCTTCTACACATCGGAGGGTTCGATAGTACCTAGTGATAAACAGGCTTCAAGTCAATCTTGCTGAAATATTTGAACCCCTTAAGTTGTTCCATAAGGTCATCAATCTATGGGATTGGATACCTATTCCGAACAGTGATCTTGTTCAACATCTGATAATCAATACAGAGTCTTCTTTTGTACCCACATGATCAGGCTCCCACAGGGTCATGAACTTGGCCTGATGTGCCCTTTTTGCAACAACTCCTGAATCTGCCTCTTGATTTCACCGTTCTCCAAAACAAAGTGTCGATAGATCGGTCCATTGGGTAGTGCCACACCTGGGGTTAGATCGATGGAGTGCTTGACCTGACAATGTAGAGGTACCCCTACGAGTGAGGTGAAGATGTCCCTGTACTCGTCTACAACCTTGTCCATCTGTTGTTGTCATGCGGAGGAGCCCTGTCTAGAGTTCATGGCCACAATCTTCTTCTTTCCTTGAGGGCGAATCATAAGGAAAAAAATCCTGGTTTGGGAAATAATCTTACTACATTGCTTCGCAGTGATCAAAGAAACAACGATAGGCGGTGCTACCTCTGGTATCATGTACAGTTTATTGCCCAAAGTAATAATAACAGTGCAAGGCATATACTCATACACAACATGGCACTTCCACAAGTATGGTTGGACAAATAAAACATCACAAACTTCAAGAGGGGAAACATCACACAACACCTCATCTGTGAAGGGCTTGATGTTGTATGGAAGGTGGCACTGTTGGTTGACGCAAAGATCTCTCCCTTGATGAAGCCACCGGATGGTGTACGACTGCTGGTGTGGTGTGGTCAGTAGGCCCAACCGCTTCATGACCTCTGCTGAAATGAGGTTCTTTTGGCTCCCATTATCAACAATGAACTACAACAGAGAACCCTTCACCCACATTTGTGAGTGGAAGAGTCACTCCCCTTCCTCTGGATGTTCGAGCTCATCCTTCTGGATCTTGGTGGTGGCAAGGGTGGCACTAGGCTCCACATCGATAATCTGCTTCCTTTTGTCATTCCCCTTCTCGATTTCTGACTCAGATTCGGAACATGCATCTGATTCAGAAGCCTTCAACTCGGCTACCAGTAACTGCTTGGCTCGACACTCACTTGTGTTGTGAGTGGGGCTCTTATGGAACTCACACCATTTCCCTGTGTCCTTCATTGTCTTCGTCATGTTGTTCTTTTTTTGCAGCTTCGGTGGGTTGTCTTGGGTCACCCCACCTTGGCTTTTTCCTTTGTTTTGCGGTTTAGGGGCGCCTTTCCCTTGCTTCAGATTCACAGATCCAAAGTCTCGCTTCTTCCATTTAAATTTATGCTTGATCTTGACAACATATCGATAGGCGGCACCAAGCAAGGATATTTCCAGGAACTCCATCTCGTCCTGGATATACTTGTGTAGACATTCGCGGTACTTGAGTACCAAATTCCGCTTAGAATCCTTGATACCCAGTTTCGTGCGAAGGGTATGGAAAACATTTGTAAACTCCGACACATCTTGGTCTCTTCCCTGTCGTAGAGTGGTCCACTTCATGTATTTATCTTCATAGCTCCCGACAGGGTAATATTGTTCCTTGATGGCGTCTCGGAAAGAATTGCAAGTGGGTCTGACTGAAAGGAGTGAGGATTCCCTCTCGTCCTTTTGTTCACAGTAGGTTTCCCACTAGCCCTTGACATGTGGGGCGACTTTGAGGAGTGAAAAAGTAATATTTTCCTGATTGGAAAAGTCATGAACTGAAAAATATCCTTCCAATGGATATAACCATCTATCTACGGCATCTGCATCTATTTGTCCTTCAAATATGGGAACATTGCCCGCTCACTCAGTTCCAGGCTATTACCTATGTTTTTGTCTGCCAATCCTAAGTCCTCTCTATGTATTGTAAGCCTGTTATCCATTTTTTCACCACTGTCCTCAACTTATACAATCATGCCTCCAAAAGACAAGGGACCAGAAGAACCTGTCAGTCCTCTGATCCACCCTCCCATTGATTTTCACCACATCCCTTTGGCAGACAGAGACTATAAGATCCATGAAACTCTCTACGAATTTGACCTTTTTGAGATGTATTGTTGGATCGAGGACAAATATATAGATAAATCCGATGACATTCAACTGTGGGAATCCAATTTTCCCCACTATATTTTTCCCCATACCCACAACACCCCAGAATTTGTTAGGAAGTGTCATGCATGTTATTTGCCAAGCCAAAGAGCCATCATTTCCCCCACTGGAGAAATTTTGTTCACTATCACTCCTCAAGCTATAGACCAGATGATGCAGGCTCCTACAGTAGAGAATTCCACTCCTTTTTCCCATGAAGCCCTTGTTGAATTGTATCATAAATTGGACTTTTCTAAGAGGGCCAAAACCCTTGAGCTTTTCTTGACACAAGATGCCCCATTGCCAAAGAAAAATCCTCCCTATCCCTCCTCTATTTTCCCTGAGAGAGCCAAGCAAATTATCACAGTCATCTCTTACCTCCTTGGCTATTACTCAGATCAGTGGGTAGATGAGGCCATCATAGGATTTATTTCCATTTTCTCTGTTGATTCCAAGCCCTCCATCATGTTTAACTTTAGACAATTTCTTGTAGATTCTATTCATGAGTAGTTTATCAAATTCCATATTGAGGAGGTATTCAAGTATGCTTCTGTGTTAGTTTATATGTTCTTATATTTTCAGGGAGATCAAGCTTGCTTTACAAAAGATGGATGAAGAAGGAAATCAACAGTCATTCATCTTCTCGACTACACTGGTGATGAAGGAACAAAAAGAATACTCTTACAAACAGTTCATAGAGATGTTTGTGCATCCAGTAATCAGTCTCTTAGGCAGCAGGACAGAGCCAAGGATCAGTGAGGAAATTAGAAAGGTTTTGCAGATATCAGACCAAGTCCAGACAGGGGATTGGTACCTCTATCACAATTATACAAAATTGAGAATATTTGGGTGTGAGCTTGCACCTTACAAGCTGCCTAAATTCCTCCCAATGAGGATTTTTTCTCTAGAGTACATAAGGAAAATGCTCAATATGGATGAGATCCACTTTGTAGCTTCCAAGAAGAATTCCCAATTCAAAATTAAAACATAGATAGGGCACATCAAATCCTGCACTGCCTGCGCCATTTCCAAATTTACCATCAAGAAGCAAGGCCTATATACTCCTCTGCCTACTCCTAGTCAACCTTGGGAATCCATCTCCATGGATTACATGCCAGGCCTTCTTTTTACTAAGCATGGCAATGACTGCGTTTTCATGGTCATCGACAAATTCTCTAAGATGGCCATTCTGGCAGCCTGCAAGAAGAGTATCACAGCAGAATCCACTGCGAAGCTCTTCTTTGAATGAGTGTGGGTACATTTTGGATCCCACAGTCCATTATCTCAGATCGGGACAACATTTTCCTAAGTACATTTTGGTCAAGTCTATGGTTGATGTTGTATACCAAGCTCACTAAGTCCATGACTTTCCACCGCCAAACTGATGGCCAAACAGAAGTCGTCAACAGGATGATTGTACACATTCTGCGTATTTACAATTCAAAGAATCCACACACATGGGATGAAAGGCTCCCCTGTGTCCAACACTGCTACAACAGAGCTCTCCATAGCTCAACTGGCCACAACCCCTTTCAGATGGGGTTGGGATTCCAGTCACTATGTCCCATTAATGTGGCCATACCATTTGCGGCTACTCAAGCAGATTTGGCTCATGTCCAGTCCAAAGCTGACAGGGCTAACAACTTCATTGGGTGCATTCAGCACATCTGCCAGCAGGTCCATGACATATTGGACAAAGCCAATGCTAAATACAAGCAATTTCATGATCAGCATCGGGTGCCACACAAGTTCCAGATGGGCAACAAATTTTAGTTACATTTGAAGAAGGAGTGCCTTGTTGGGCCCCACCGCAAGCTTCGCCCACTCCGATATGGGCCTTACACCATCACTAAGGTTGTAGGGGACAATGCTTTCAAGCCCAACATTCCACCATTCCTTGGCCTACACCTAGTGTTCAATGTGGACTGCCTTTGACCATACTTTCCACCATTACTAGACAAATCATACATTGCGGAGCAAATCATACCAACAGAGTTAAAACCAGACTACATGGAACATGCCACAAATGATCGGATCATGGACACATAGATCAAGAACACCCGCCAGCAGAAGATCCAACTATATCAGGTTATCAAAGCTTACCAATTCCTGCACCAAGGCAAGTGGCTCACTAGGGACCAAGTTCAGCAGAAGTTTCCCCATCTCATGGAGGCACTGAGCGCAATGGGGACCATTTCTTCCTAAGGGGGGAGGACTGGTCCAAGTGGATATTGGTGGCCACCTGCCTATTCCACTTGGACCCCCACCGTTGTTTCCTTTCAATTTCCTTAATTGTAACACACTTACTATTTCTGGCAGTTTTTCGGGTCCTAAACTTCCGAAGCCGTTTTGAGGGACTAAAAGACGTTTTTAGGGAAAATGAAGAAACCAAAAAAGTCTCAAGCCATTCTAGCTCCTTTTTTTTTTCAACCTCCTCTTCAACATCTTCGAAACGAGGTATTATGATAGTCAAATGGAGATCGTATGCCAAAGTTACGACCCCAAGAAGTTGATGTACCGATTTACCCAAACTGGGCCCACAATTTTGACGCTTCATCTCCTAGGGTTATGTTTCTGGATGTTTAGGGTTTTCCATTGTTTCTCAATAATAAATAGGCCTTTGAGCCTCATTGTAACATAGTTCAGAGGCATGTACCCACCACGTCTCTTCTCAGAGATAAGCTACCATCGTTCGAGCTAGCTTATTTCCATTTATGTATGTAAGCATATTTCATTTCTTTGATATTAATGAAATGAAATTTTGTTTCTGCTGCATGTATGTGTTTATGTGTATATCTGTATTTTATTACACTCCTGCATAATTATGGATCACACATCCACAAGAAGATTCCAAGGTTTGTTGAAAAATGGTATTCATCGAAAAGGTAAACATGTGGATTGGATGAAAGTAGTGGATGTGACACACCTTTCTTCCCACACGCGAGACCTTCTTTTTCTTGTGCAATTTTTTTCAGGTTTTTATATTTTTTGTTGCACATCAATTTTTATCTGTTTTAATTGTTCATATCTTTGTGGTTGTAGGTCGGGAATGACTATGGTGGCTTCACTAGAAATTTCATTATACGTGACCCCGACCTTCTAGCTGTTAGGTTAGGAGTAGGATTAGCTGCATCCTAGTTTCCCTTTCTTGCACTCATTATGCACTCATTCCCTATTGTCTGTCCTCGTTTTCTTATTTTGATTCTATATCATGTTTGCTTTAGCCATTTTTTTCTCTTGTCTTCTGGTTATGTTTCCTTGTTGTGTGTTTTCTTTCTTTTCGTGTTGTTTTTCTTTCTTGTTGAGTTCTTCCTTTTTTTCATCATGCGAATAAGTATTGTGCTTGGACCTATTTTGGCTTCTTAATATGTGTGTGGCCGAACTATAAAGAGTCTTGTGACACTTCAACATTTGGCTAGCCTTATGTCCGTCTTCCTTGTGTTGGTTACATCTTTTGGCAAATGAAGTTCCGACGAAAAATACGATCCATCTGTAAGGAGAGTTTTGGTCCAACCATGAACCCACTTCTAGTTTGAAAACCTCATGCCTATACTCGATTTTTTCTGCTTTGGTTTTCTCAAGCTTATCCAACTAGTAGAAACGGTGAAGGGGAAAACCTAAATGAGAAAACTTAAATCAGAGGTCTCTATATGCTTCTCTGAAGGAATAACCTCTTCTCCTCTCAATAAGTTGGGATCCCTCTTTCACCCGAAAATAAATAAGTGCCAATGCACAATTCTCTTTAAATAAATAAATAAAGGTGAAAGAAGAGAAAGGCTTCCTACACAGAGAGGTGAAGCAAACAACTCCACGAGGGTACTTTCTAGGCTCGTTGATAGCAGAGCAATGTTTGTGTTCTTGCATGACTCCGTCAGGGTACTGTTCAAGCCTGCTGGCAGCGGAGCAACACTAGAGATGAAAATTATACTTTGAAAATGTTAAGCTCACAAGCTACACTACCCTTCCTAACTCGAAACATTGTGATTATCCTGAATCTTATGTTGTGTTCTACTAAGAAGGTATAGAGGGGACCATGTTTGTTCGTGGGGTAAGTGGGAAGGCCAAGGTAATCTACATGATGAATCAATACTCCCTAAAGAACCAAGGCCCTGCACTGAAGGAGTTAACCAAAATAGAGAAGTTGGATTCTACTAGTGTGTCGCCAAGTGTTGTAGCGACTGCAACACACTCCAAAATTTTGGCCTACATTCAAATTTTGGAGCCTACTGTGGATCCTGTGATCGGTCGTTCCTTAGTCACTTATTGGTTAGTTGATGATTTCAAGCTCCCTTCTTGGATCTCAAGCAGTCGTTCACACTTTTATCTTTATATAGCAAGTGTCGTCTTCGGGCATGGGAATTATCGCATATCATGCAAAGGGAAGTTCTGATTTACTTCAAGGGGCAACCTTTGTGAAAATGAGTTGTTCTCATCATATAGACATGTTTCACACTCATTTCCAAATTTTCACGCACTATTACACAAGTGTCGTCATTATCCTCACAAAGTTTATTGTCGGACTCGCACTTATCGTAAGTTGCCACAAAGGTTTTTGCATTAAGAAAAGTATGTTTTCATATGTTCTAGATGATCTATGTTGTATCACTAAGTGCCCAAGTGTGTGGTCATAGTCAAGTTCTATCACTGTTCACGTCGGTTCCATTGATCCCACACTTAGCCAAATTCCGAGGATTCCTAGCAACCTAGCCTCATCTAGCCTTCCTAAATTGCGCACTTCGCATATGCAACCCTTAAGCTTTTTCCTTGCTGCAACTATATAATATATGGAATTTTATTTCTTCTAGATACACAAAGTCAATGGGTAATTTTGATACAATTGTTGTACTTTTTTGTGCCTTGGATGAAGATTTATGCTAATACAAACTTCCTAACTATAGTTTAAAAAAGAAAGAAAAAGAATCTAATTCTGTATACATAAATTAAATAAAATAGATAACAATTTGAAAATGAAGATTAAAAAAATCATTTATATAGATAAACTATTCAATAAAACCTTATCATATTCATTTTAAAATGCAAACTTTATAATAGATCATTACATTTAACACTGTGGTGTTGTTGTCATTATAATTTATTTTTGATAAGAATATAATTATTAATCTTAGAGGTTCTAGAATTTTAATTTAATGATTAATAATTATTAGTAAATGATAGGATTTAATTTCCACAAAATATTCATCAACAAAGAGTTATAATTTATTTTAAAAGTAGATATATTTTTTTCAATTTAATTTAAAAAAAATATTATTATTATTATATTTAAGAATATGAATGTGAGAAAGTCAATTTTCATTTCATTTTAATTTATGACATTGTTCACTTCTTATTACTTACGGTTGTTTTTATTATATTTTCTTGTTTCATGTTTATATATATATATATATATATATATATATATATATATATATATATAGTTTAATTCATATAGTAATTTTTTTATAATTAATAATAATAATAATTTGAAATAAAATTCTAATTTAATTAATTTTTATGATTTTTTTTGGTAATGCAAACTATGCATCAATGTCTATCAAAATTTATTAACCATTTAATTCATATCACTGAGCTAAAAAATATTTATTATAAAGACCAATATTATTACATATCTTTTTCATTAAACATTATCTTAAAAAAATATTCCTTTTTTTAATAATGTGAATTTGGCTTTTAATAATATTTACCATGAAAATTGTCCAATTGACCATCCCTTCATTATGAATATTGTGTAAACTATAAGATTCAAAGTTTATATCCCTATAAGTGAAACTAACAAAACATATATATACATATGAAAATTAAATATTTAACTTACTTTTCAATAGTGTTATTGATTGGAATAATGGTTAATGTGTTTGATATGTCCCAAAAAAATAATTATGACTTACATCCGTTTCTTAATATAATTGGTTGGAATCTCATATTTAAATTGTGAAATGTGCATAATCTTAATATGTTGAATTTTTCCCAACAAAAATTAATATAATTTAGTGAAATCACATATTTCAATTGGGGAATGTGTATCATTTTATTGCTTTAAAGGTTTTTTTAAAATATTGAATTTAAATTGGATTAAAAACATATTTTAATTATTAAAAAATTATTATCAAATTTAAAATATACATGAAAAAATTAAATTACACTAATAAAATATTTTTCTTAATTATAGATTTAAAATCAAAATAAAAAATAGAGAATGAATAACCTAATCTCTTTAAGTCATAAATTCAAAATAAAGAAAAATAGATTATGGAAGATTATTAATATTAATCCATTGTAATAAAGATTATTACATTGAAATTGATTTACAAAACAAAATCCAATATAACCTAATTTGTTTAACCTAATCAACTTCCTAATCTCTTTAACCAAATTACTCATTTTCTTTGCTTATGCCATTCACCATTAATGTTGATCTTTTGCTCCTATGTAACTCGTTCGACAGTTGCAGCAAAAATGTTCATCTCTATTTGATATTGTCTGCATATAAATTTGTTCATAAAATTTGTGTTTGGCATATGAATGACTCTATTCATTATGACTTTCCAAAGGAATATGAATGCTCCACTCTTGTGTTTGGCATTGAGAATGATTTCAGTGTGTATATGTGTAATGAAAGCAAAGTGCACAAACGTTCCACGCGATGCTCAACTCCTCTTAGCAATCAAAGAAACTTACAATTACGTGTCGAAATTCCTTCACAAGTCTGTCTAAATTGTCAGCTTCTTGGACTGTAGCAGTTCCATTGACTGCACTTCCCGGTTTGAGATCCAAATAATTAACATAAGCCATGTATACATAAATCTTTTGCATATAATTAAGGTAGTGCTCATGGTTGATGTTGTTCTTCCAAACCACTTTGTCTTGTATGTCAAAGATTTTTCCAGCTCTGTGAGGGAAGGGCATCGCATAGGAAGGAATCCTATTCATTATCCCTCCCGGAGGAGAAAAAAATGTGTACATACTCCTTCCAGGATGTCGAACAATCCTTGGAGGCCTGATATGGGCAGTGGGGTTACTGCCATATCTGACTTTATTTTGAAGTGGACTTTGTTGGAATAGTATCTTTCTGTCAATTTACTCACGTTAGCAGTCCCTCCGATGAAGGACGTGGACTCGATCCAGCTCATTTCACTACACGTTGTCCGCCATCTTCAACTCTAGGAAGGTTGCGTTCATAATCTTCAAGAACTTCTCCTTACGTCCTTGGAACAATGCATTCATATCCTTTTTCGTCCCTCCTTCCACGTTAATGCAAAAGAACTGAACACGCATGAACAGATCCTCTTCCACGAAAGGCATGTTGTATTGCCATCGGTGGATGGTTTTTGTCACCACGTCTCGCCCGATTCTTGAGAATTGAAAGGCCGTGAGAATGGGGGGAACGCTCACCAGTTTTATTTTCCAGGCAATCACGACGCACAAGTTGCCTCCTCCACCGCCTCTTAGAGCAATCACGACACATCATCACTCATCGCGTTCTTGTCCATGACAATTACAATTTCGACAGACTTACAATGTTTCTTAGCGTTCTTGGGAACATTACGAAACTCAAAGTGTTCACCCTTTACCGTAACTCTCTGACCGGCACAATCCCCAGATATCCAATGTTAATGATTTTGTGATAAGATCCAATTTCCTCACAAGCTCCCTTCCACTTGAACTCGACAATATTACCAACGTCCAATACATGCAACTACGAGACAATTCGCTCATAGGAAGTATACCCAACGATTATCGTTGTATAAAATCAGTCACCAGATTATAGTCACAACGCAACGCAACAATTTGAGCTGATAGATTCCTGCAGAGCTAGGAAACTGCTCTAGCTTGGCCCAGCTTTGGCTCCAGAAGAGCTAGGACGCGACTTCTTCCTGTGGGATGGGAACTATATTCTTCAATCTCCGCTTGAGCACATCTTGATAAGGGAACGCGGCTCCTTACGCCTTGAAGGAATGAAACTGATTTAGCCATCCCCAAATTTGAAATCCAAATTTCAGTGTTTAGGCGGGGCGAGTTTTCAAAATTCAAATGAACAATCATTAATGCGTTTGGAGCTTGTACTTGCAGTCGATTCAACTCGAAGCGCGGAGGCAGCAAATTTAAAATTCAAATTAGCCCGCGGAGATCAGGGAAGAATTGATTGCAAATCAGGAGAGTTGTACAATGGCCGGAAAATGAAACTATGAGTTTATCGAGGTTGCCGAAAGTTGCCGAAATACATCCATGCCATGTATGTAACATCATCCATAAACATGTCGCGTCGACTCCAAAAAGTCGCAATATATAATTTCTCTTGGAACGGAACAAACTAAACAATGCCTTTCCACCGAGGTGCTAAACTTCCTATTTCTGATAAGGAAATTGGGACAGAGACACATTTTATCAGAAATATTTATGTGGTAGATCGGAGAAAGTATCTGCATGGCCTAATCAATAGTTCAAGTCACACACTCCCATAATCCATCTTCTCCGTCTGAGAATGTACTCCAATTATTTGTTTGTATTAGATGAATAATACTCCAAAATCGAAAGGAGAAATCCGAGGACCATATTTTCTATGGATATTTCCATTTTTGAATAAGAAATATTGGTTACAATTTACCCCTTTTATTTAATAATATCAAAAATTGGGTAAATTTCCTTTGGTCTCCTACATAATATTTCCTCCTTTCCTCCTGGTTGGCCTAAGGGATATGATTAGGCTAGCAACATTAAAATGTTTAGCAGTGTTACCTTCCATTGCATTTTTCTGTGTCGAATCTACAAGGGGAAACAACTGCTTATATTGTGTCTTCATATCAAATTCTCTTAGAGAACTATCTATATTAGCCAACCTAGAAGAAAAATAAGGAAATGTGTTGCCCAAATTCTCATTTTCACCCTCCTCCTCAAGTATAGAAAGATCTGAACTCAATTTCTTTGAATTCTCCACATGCAGACTATAATGAGGATTTTCTTTATTTTCGTCACATGTTGCAGTCATTAACTTCTAAGACACTTGTTGCAGGGAACCCAATGTGAATGCTCAAGAGTATACAATGTTCCCACAAATACTTTCCTTTTCGTAATTCTGACTAGGAAATAAGGATCTTTAATTTTGGTGCCCGTGTTTTTTAAGTCACAATGAATCATGCTAAAGCAGAGCCCTGCATTTTGATCATAGAATTTCCTCTTGGTGTGACAACTAGATTTGTCACCTCATACATCTCGCGTAGTATGATGAAACAAAGACATTGGCTATTTGTGGGGCTTTGCTGGGAGGTTGATAATGGTAGTAGGATTGAGGTTGGATTGGACACTGTCAGTGTTTTCGAAGGGGTACATATGTTATCTATATTGCAACACTTGCACGACAGAGGTATTTTTCTTTTATCTCATATTGCTTCTTTTCGAGCTCATTCTCCTTATTTACAAACTTGGCTTTGGATAGAAGACATTGATCTGTCTGGTCATTTGGCTACAGAGTGGACTCTCTGTATTAGATAGATTGAGGTTGTAGGCATTATTATCTCAGATGAGATAGATAAGATGAGATGGGTTGGGCAAGTTCATAAGAACCAGATTGCGACCACCAACATTTAGAAATCCATTTTCATACCAACTAATTTTGCAGTGAATACTCCTGGTATCACGAATATTGGAAATGGAATTTCCCTTTGAAGCTCAAATGTTTCAGATGGTTGGCCTTGAATGATAAAATACTCACGTGGAAGAATTTAGTGCACATAGGTTTCATTGGACCAAGTATCTGTATGTTGTGCAAGAAAAATTCTGAAGATGTTGATCATCTCTTTTTGAACTGCACTGTAGCCACAGAAATTTGGAATTCAGTCCTTAATGTGTTACATATTGACGAGGATTGCAAACAAATTTCACTGTTTGCATGTTTTAAAATTGGTTTCTGTCACAAGAAGTATTTGTTTTATGCCTTTTTTAATCATTTGGGGCATATGGCACTACAGGAATCTTGAGATTTTTGAAGATAAACAAATTGATATAAGATACTCTGTCATGGGGATTGTGTCTTATTTTTCTGAGACAGAACCCATGAACCATGTTAAAAAATCTTGGCAGGTCATTTTACAGGACATCTAGAATGAGTATCCAGTGGGTTTATGTTAAAATTGGCAACTAGGGCCAAAATCCACATGGGTCATCTTATTTATGGCAGCTGATATTTTTCTTGATTCCTCTCTCCGAGAGGTGTAGGATTGATCTAAAGATCATCCGATTCTGACATGTACAAATGAAGTTATGAATTTATTTTGATTATGGACAAATTGTCAAGGTCGGCCAACAAACTTATGTAGGCTCAGAAGCCCAACAATCACGTCTATTCATTCTCAACATTTGCTATAAATATATGATGCCTTATCCTCATTTGAACACACTCATCTTCACACTTCTCTCTCTCTCTCCTCATTGATTGGGTATGGATTTTTGGGTCTCTCTCTCTCTCCACACATCCGAAATTTCAGGAGAGCGAAATTTCAGGAGGCCGAAATTTCAGGAGATCGAATTTCTGGACAGTTCGACCAAGCATTGACAAGCATGTGTTGACCTCCTTTGGCTACGTTATTATGAGGGCTATCTTTGTTTTGGCAGGTCATATTTATGGGCACAAAAATCAAGGCTAAACATTGACTACTGACCAGCGTTGACTACAGCTAGGGTTGAGCGCAGGTGGATTGTTTGACTAGACTTTGACTAGGTTGAATTTGACTATTTTGAGGGTTATTTTATCTTGTTGTTTAGAGGCCGAAGTTGACTGAAGTTGACTGATTTGCTGAGGGTCAAATCTGCCATGTTGACTAGCGTTAACTTTTGTGGTTAGGGCTCTTTTGTTGTTGTTATAAATTATCATATTTGTAAATTGTACTCTCTCTCTATTGAACTATTGAAGGCTAAAAGAAGATATGATCAAGGATTTCCCCACATTGGGGTTTGTCCCTCGCTAGTGCCACATCTTATGTCCTCTTGTCTTAGCTTGTCTTCTCTTGTTTATGCTTATGTTCTATTTGCATTTTACTATCATTTTGATGTGATTATTAATCTGAATATTGATGTTAGACTAACAATGAAATTGAAGTAAAATTGCTCTGAAGTATAGAACATACCATTGTTGCCTAAAATTAACATGGTATCATAGTTGAGGTGAAGACAAAGCCCAAACAAGAGTGAAAGAGCAATCACCAAAGACAGTTGGACAAGGAAAAAAGGCTCAATGGGTTCCTCATCCTACTTCCCCGCTGAAGACAAGCTCCATGACAAATCTGACTATTATGGATGGAAGATGTCTCTTGATTTGACCTTGGAAGAAAAAGAATTGATGGACTATGTGCAGGGTAAAATCCATAGACCTCCTTCAAATGCACCGGCTGCTGCGAAGACCAAGTAAAATAGGGCTAAAGTCAAAGAAAATAAGATTATTATGGATTCCATTAACAAGCATCTGGTGGCCTACATCTCCGAATTGAAGACCTCTAAGGAGATCTACGACAGGTTGGACTGCATGTTCAAGGTTAGTAATGTTAATCAAATTCTATTTTTCAAGAATAAGTTGAAGGATATTAAGAAGGGCAAGGACGAGGACATTCAATCCTATTTCTTGAGGATTACTAAGATCAAGAATGATCTACTCTCGATTGGAGAAGTCATTCCTAATAGGGAACTTACTCTCACCACCCTTGGAGGTCTCCCGCCTAAGTGGTATGTATTTAGAACCACTATAATCAACAATGATCAAATTTTAGGGTTTGAAGAATTGATTTCGAGATGCATTCAAGAAGAAACAAGAATGGTGGAGCAAGAAATGCCTTCTAATAGAAGCAACCCCAGTGCATTCTTCGCTCATGCCAAAAGGATAAATAATGCAAGGCCTAAAGGCCAATTCCATGGAAAGCCTAGATCTAAGGGAGGGAGGAAGGGCGGGTGTTTTGTTTCCATTAAGTTTGGCCACTGTGCAAGGGAGTGTCCAAGAATAAGGGACACATTGCATTATGATGATCACAATCATTCCAGGGGAAAATTCAACAACAACGGTCAAAGGAAGGGCAGGTCCAATGGCAAAGGAAAAAGGAATGTGGGACATCAAGGAAATGGTCGACCCTCCAAGAAATCAAGGAACTCCGGGTATTAATAATCAAATGTTGTTAACAAAAAGCAAAAAGAGTACTATCTGTTAGAGTCGGTCTTGTCAGTCCTCCGTCAAAGATCAAAACTCTTTCTGCATCTCATTTTTAGGTGTCTCGCTCCATTCACTCAGCTGCATTCCACTAGGGGCATGCCATAATCTGACAGAAAAGGTCATGCTATTCATTTCCCCTCATGTCTGGTTCCTGCTGGCTTAGGTCTTTTGTCAATGATCACTAAAGTCCATGACAGTCCAGGTTTGGTCCTTTAATGGACAAAAGTTATTTCGATAATTAGGTCTAGGGATTAATCAATTTGGTCTTCAACCATGTCCAATAAAGCCATGCAGGCTAGAGGGAGGCCTTACAAAGTTATGATTCAGAGATTTTCATCGCCATGTTGATAGATTACGACTGTTCTTCAAAAATTTGTTTTGAATAAAAGTCAAATAGTGTGTCATTTGTGATAATTTTCAAAAAAGTCTCCAGTTGATTTCTTCAGGTGCAGTCATGGTTTCCTTGGCCAAATTCCATGTCGTGCAACCCCTGCAAAAGTGCCAAAAAGTTTCATCATTTTAGCTAAAAATTCAAAGGGAAAAGTGAAATTCAGTGTTGCATTAAATCAATGAAAAGTGTCAAAGTGAAACATTATTATAGTGGGTTTTGAAGAAGCAAAAATTAAACCCATGACTACAAGGTCTTTATATACAAGTTTCCACAAGCAACCAAATCATTGTGCACACCAAGGTCATAGAGAAACATAGCAAAGTGATTGAGAGTGCAAAGCACGTGTTTGAGTGAGTTTGGAGTCAGTTTCAAGAGCGTGGCGCACACACAGAGGGGCGCGACGCATATAGGGAGCGCGGTGCACAGAGCACGACCCCGCAGTGCAAAATTAAAACGGGCGCGGCGCACACACAGAGGGGCGCGACGCATATAGGGAGCGCGGTGCACAGAGCACGACCCCGCAGTGCAAAATTAAAATGGGCGCGGCGCACTAGGTTTGGCACGCGACACACACCCACAAAGGCCCGAAACCGTGCCAAATTGCCTCAAGTTGCCTGTGAAACCCCTCAAATCAACAGGTAGGCTCTATATCATGGCTTTCTCATCAAATTTTGTGAATGTTATGGTGGTTCATGGCTATCTATAATTGCAATAAAAAATGCCTAAACCCTACCACTTGAAATCACCAAAGCTATTGCTAGGGTTGCAAAATTGTGGTATTGTTGCCAAGGCTCCTCTTTCACCTCTCACTTTTTCACTCCTTTCCATTGTTCCCTTCCCCCCTATCCCATTTTTCCCTATTTTCCCTACCCTAAAATATTACCAAACCCCTATTCCTTATCCCTCCACTCTTTGGTCAATAAAAACCCCAAAAACCTACCTTATCAAAACCCCAAAACCCTACCCTATCAAATCCCCAAACCCTCCTGTATATCCCTAAACAAAACCTCTCCCCACAACCCCTATTCCCATCATATTATTCCCCTCCTAATACTCCCTTTTTTTTTCATTGTTCCCCTTAGTGGCAGATATCACAACAACACCTAGTTTCACACCATCATCAAAGGGCAGCCAAAGTACAATACACATACAGCAGTCATGGCATCTGAGCATTCATCGGAGTATGAGATGGAAACACAAAGTGATTCATCCTCAGAAGAACAGGCTCCCAGGAGACATCACAAGAGTGGCAAACATGTTAGGGATGAGCCAACCACCCTCACTAAATTGTAGGCCTGCCCTCTTTACTTGTCATGCTTCTAGCATCTATCATGTTTTGAGTTTTGTCAAAGAGTGGCTAATGTTCGAGTTCATCATGAGTTGGCCCGTCTTTTTGTGCTTCACCTACATGGAGATCACTCTATCTTGGTCGGGGTCACCTTCACACTGACACCCGAAACTGTCTCATTAGCAACCGGTATACTGAATGTTGGAGAACCATGGCACAAGAAACAGAAAGTTGATCGGCAGCATTATGAGCCTTACATTAAGGCCAGTTGCTTGAGGCAGCTCACAAGAGTCTTTCCATTCAGATATTTGAAAGATGAATATGCTCCACTCATGAAGTTGATCATGAAGTACTTCAGCTGTGAGGGGAGGTTCTCTCGTCTATATGCCTATCACATCAGGTTGCTCATGCACTTTACCAGGGTATGGATGATGAACATCCCATTTTTCATTTGCAGGAACATAGAGAGGATGAACACCTTCATGCAGCACAAGACCCCTCAGCAGCAACTTAACAGTGTTTATCACTTTGCTCTTATTAAGATTTTGGTGGTTCATTAGCTGGGATTACAGGGCATTACTTGGGATGATTTCATCTCCCGTGACCTCTTCAACACTTCACAGGTATTATTAGAGGTTAAGTAGGAGGGTGAACCTTCTCGTCGGTATGAGCGCCATGAGACTGCTAGTGTGTCGGTTTTCATCACATATCAGAAAGGCACCAGACGTTTGTTTGCAGCAGCAAAGCGAGTGTTATCTCCACCCAGGGTGGAAGGGGCCTCGCTTCCACCATCAGCATCACAGGAACAAGACAAAGGCAAGGAGCCAATATAGGATGAGGGGCCTTCAGGTGAGCCATCAGGTGAACAAGAGACCGAATTCGTTCTCTTTCATGATGATGAGACAGATACAGAACCGAAAAATGCACAGCTTAGAGAGATCATCCAAGAGCAGCAATCAAAGATCGAAGCCTTATCCCTTGACTTGGAGAGCGCTAAGTGGAACATGAAATATTTGGAGCAAAGGAACAAACAGCGTGAGGATTAGCAAGCGATCATGGAGCTACAAAACATTCGTGAGCATCGCCAAGCTGCACAAAGGAGAAGAGTTGAGCTCACGTCATTGGAGCAAGAGATTAATGAGGATTGGGAGGCCAATCTCGAGAGAGTTAACATGCACTTGGAGAGGTTGCTGGACAAGGCCGACAAGGACCATGCATTGCTGAGACACATGGCTTTCCACTACATGGCGCGAAACAAAGTATGCAAGGCCCGAATCAGGAATTTGAAGGCGAAATTGAGGAAGGCAATCAAGAAGCAAAAGAGGCAAAGGGAGCTCGATCGACTTCAGATATTGGCCAAAGCACCTCATAGAGGATCTCCAGCCCAAATTTCAAGAAATTTGGGGCAATTTTGGTCACATGGCAAATTTTTTTTCACAACACAGGTTTTTTCTCCCAGTGGCGCGGCGCTTAGGATTGGGAGCTCCAAATCACAAATGGCTTGCAATTTGGATTCAGCATGCAAAATCACGACTACTGGTGCTTGGACAAGATATTTGGGCATGATTTGAATCACCAGGAGGTCAAAAACACTCAAAAAATGACCTCTCTGCCCCTATCTTGACACACAGAAAGCAATCTTGGGAGAATGAAGTTTTGGAGGGGCAAATGAGCACCAAATTCAGAAATTCCACCTGGGTTGGAAAGTAGACAGGCCAGGCTTTTCAATAAGCACACTTGGGCACAATTTGGACTCCTGTAGGTACCTCAAAATTTCCTTCAAAGTGGCGCGACGCATATAGCTTTTGGCGCGACGCATATAGAGAAAAAGGCCAAAATCACTCCCGCTTCGCAAAATTTCGATTCGCGACTTTCTCCAAGTGGGCCCGCTCATTTACACTATATTTTTCTCGGAAACTAAGGCAATGTTTAAAAAGTATTTTCACTTAAGGTGGGCTCCTATCCAAGTGGCAAAGGAAGGCGAGCAATCACCCAAGCCATTTGTCATTTTTGTAACGCTACACCTATAACTAATGATTGGCTTTCCACTTCCACTTTGTAATGATTCGAAAAACTCCCCAACTCTTGGTCATTCTATTTCCTCATGGCATAGTCTATTTATTGTATGCAAACCATTTGCAAAAGGTTGGCTTGTAATTTCTGGGAGACTGTGGGAGAGAAACTCAGTTCTTCATTGTATATTTTGACAGAGGATTAATGAAAGGCAGCGGCTCTGTTTCATGAGATTCATGTGGTTGTGAGTGTAGCAAATGTGTCTCTTATGTTTCATATGTATTTCGTAATGTTTCACAGTTCATTTCATATTCATTTCCAGTGAAATTTTCTAAGTTAGATAAGGTAGAATTCATTTTTATTTCTCTGCCTGTGGGAAAATTTCATGTTCAGTGTTCTTCTTCTGTTGAAAAGGATTCATGTACTTATGCCATTTTCACCCTCCTAAGCAATTCCTCCATTCTGCGTTATTTCAAACTAAATTGCTAGACTTTCCGCTTGTCTTGCCTCACGAAGTAATCTGTGCCTTTGTATCAAATTCTCTGCTCATTGCTGTCCGTTGGTCCCATACCATCCCAGAAACTCAGTCATTCATAAAAAATTGCTTCTTGTATCCATATTTACTTACTAGCCTAAGATCAATATTTCACTGTTAGTCATCTCAGACCATTTTGTTTACTTATTCGCTGAGCGTGACTCGGAGAGAGCCCTCTCCTATTCTGGTAGGGCTAGCTATCAGACAGAGCGTGGTTTCTGGTTACCTTGAATTTTGCCTTCCTTCAGCCTAAGGCAGATTTAGGTGCTAACACTATCTTATATGCGCCCTCTCCACTGCCTCTCCTCTGGACACTTTGGGAAATTGACTGATTGATAGTGATGCCTCGAGGCACTTTATCAGATACAAGGAAGCCATCTCTAATCTGATAGAAAATGATACAAACTTGGAGATCATCCTTGGAGATGATGCCACCTATCCCGTGAAGGGAGTAGGGAGTGTTACCCTTCAATTAAATTGTTAAACACACATGGGCAGCAAGAGAAATATGAATGATAAAACATGACAATACATTTTTTATTAACAGGAGATATACATTTATAGTACATTGTTGTGACCATTGGGTTTCACATCCCAAGGTCTCTTGGACTCCTTTTGTCCATTCAGCTACCACACTAACCCATTGAGGATTAGGTGTCCAACATTCCCCCCCTTAATCCGAAGGGTTATGTATGAGTCCAAGAAGAGAGATGTAATACAAAATGTGCAAATATGCATGGCAGCACTAGGCTGAATGTGCTCTCTGAAATGTTGGTATAAAGGGCGGTGGTTTAAGGATGACCACCAACACTAGAACGCTTAGTGCAATTCCCGGAACTCTTCCAAAACTGGCAAGAAGCTGAAGTCTTCTGCTAGAGGAAGAGCTCCTATTGTTTTGAAGAGGGAAAACTTCAACCAATAAAGGGAGGTCTCACCCCGCATAAAAGGGAAAACTTCAACCTGAAAAGGGATGTCTCAACCTGTGATGGTTTAAGGATGACCAACAACTCTGGAAAGCTTAATGCAATTCCCGGAACTCTTCCAAAACTGGCAAGAAGCTGGTGTCTTCTGTTACAGGAAGTGTTTTCAATTGTGTCCCTGGAATTCTTCCGAAACTGGCAAGAAGCTGAAGTCTTCTGCTAGAGGAAGTGTCCCAGATTGCCAACTGAAGGCATGTTTATGGGCATCTTTGTCTCTGGATACAACTATAAAACTAGTGTGGCAGGTTGTGGCTCAGGCTTGCTTGATGTGGATTTGAAGCTTGTAGATGACCATCATTTCCCCCCCTGTCAGATACAAGGTGAGATGATGGAGAAAACTCAGCTGCAAGACTTTTCAATACTCTGGAGCAAGTTCTGACATGTGTTTGGAATATCTTCTTGGCTGTTGATGCCCATTGCCAAGAAGCGATCCATCCTAGATGAATATTTGTTCTTGCAGGACGTTTGTTTCTGAAGCATCTGTGTGAAGAATGATTGTTTTTATGATAGTGCTTACATGGATGAAGATCAAAACAGTGATCTTTCAAATGGCCAACTCGATCACAGTGTTGGCATTTCACAATCTGTTGTTGTTGTTGCTGTGGAAGAAGGGTAGAATCTGGAACAGCTGAAGCTGAACTATCATGAGGAGCAGGTGAACTGTCATGAATGAATCCAGCACTCTAAAACCGAATGGGCTTGGCGTATTCTGGAATATGCAAGAACAAGTCCTTGTCATATCCAAGACCAGTTATGTGCTTGTTGTGGACAAGTTGTTCCCAAGGTCCGATGATGGGCTTTGGAAGTTGTTGAAGGCCCGAAAATCGGGTCGACAACAAGGGGGATACCCACCCCGTCCGGACCTTGGTTGGCAGCTCCTTATCCGTTTGGTATAGCGGGTCCGACTGGAGATAATGGGACCAGTTTCCCAATCTATGAGTGTGTGTGTGTAGAATTGGATGTTGCTGATCTAACAGTTCCTATCTAAGCTATTCTAATTCAAACTTTAATCTAATTCTATGCTATTGTAATCTAATAAACAAAACATCTAAATCTATGCTAATCCGGGATGTAATTCTTATATTATGCGATCTAAAGAGATTTCAAATAACAACTGGTAATAAAGATCATTCAACAATTATAAGAAAGGAAATCAATTAAGATGAACCACTTCGCATAAAAAGTTAGACGAAACAGTTGTGAATAACATATCGCATAATGAGCTATTTATACATTAGGCATAAATAAATAGCTATCACCATACAAAAGTGCCAAATGATAACTCAAGCATTCATGCAATAATACATAAACAACTAAAACTGTATATCACTTTAACATATAAGCAGAAATGGTCAAGAGATAAAAGTACCATTTATGACTAGTCCTACTCATAAGCTTTAAGCGACAATGATTTTTCTCTCCTTGCTCTAACATCTACTAAGAGTACAGAAGTGCAACATCAGTAGCAGATATCAAATGCAAATATCAACAAATCTTGATCCATTCATTCACCAAAACCTCCTCTGAGGGTGCAAAAGTGCATGTTCTGAGGACAAGTTTTTGATAAATTTCTGGACCCTTCTCTAAATGCATGAGAAGGGTTTAAATACTACTAAGTAAATAACTTAATTACACAGATTCAGGATACGGTTTAAATGACCACCCTTTTTCTAAGAAAAACTATTTCTAAAAATTAAACCTAATATCTAACTATTTCTGCATTTTCTCCTTAATGTTGCGAGCATTCAATATTTGCCTGGGTAGAGTCGGCTGACTGTCTTCCGCTTTTGGTTGAGCTAAGCAAACAGAAATGGTAAGAGCTGGCACCATCTTTTCAGCAAAATAGATGATATACTCGAGAGTCCTCCTCTGGCTATGTGGATTCACTATGTATGCCCAGTAATAATCCAAGTTCCACTTGGTTAATTCTTGAATTGCTTCTGCCTTTGCTTTCTTGTGTTTTCCTGGCTTACGAGTGATTAAGCAGTTAGATACTTTGCTTTTTGAGCAATTTTCTCAGTGATACGCGGTTAGCGCTAGGCGCTAATCGCACATTGGAAACTGCCTCCGTTCTTTGATCCGGGCCTTTCTAATGCATTTTTCACCTTTAGCGCCTTTTCCTTCACCGGGTATAAGCTTCAAAATTTTGTAAACATACTGATTTTGTGAGCTTCTGACCTTGAGCGTTAAACCGCCTGTTGATATCAGCATTGTTCAACTACTCATTCAACCATGGCTGTGAATGAAAGATTGGTAATGGACAGCTCAACAGCATTCTGTGAATCTACGACTCTGTTGCATGCGGTATCCGTTTATGAGGGCATCTTTTCTCTGTTTCTGAGCATTGGAGCTTTACCCTTTTCCTTTATTGCTTCCTGCACATTGCTTTGTGTTGTTTCTATTTTTCGTTCCTGCAGTTCACACATGAGGAGAGAGTAATGATAATAAAAATTGACAAGAAAGCTCTAAGCTCTATGGTTGTACAAAAACATGCCACCTGACGTGAACTGACTCTTCGAAAAAACACAAAACCGTCTTTTATCAACACTTGGCATATCATTCATTAATTATCATTAAAGCGCGTATCTAATTTTTGGTTTATGGACAACTTTTCTTGAATGTTGAGCAGCATCACAGTGTTGCATTATCGCATTTTTCATTAAGATGTGTTATCACAGGGTTGCTCGATCGCGCTTATCGCAGCATCGCAGATCGCAGTATCGCGTGATCGCAGATCGCAGTATCGTGCTATCGTTATGTGTTTTTCATGTGACATTGTGATATGCGATATCGCATATCGGATATCGGTGATTTTTTAAAGTTTTCCAATGTGAGCGTTTCTTAATGCATGCGATGCGATGGATTCGCGTCGCATTCTCACAGTTTATCATTTTTACTCATAAGGAAATGTCCTCTCATTCTTTGCGTGAGGCGATGTTTTCTTAAGGAGTAAAATACATGAGCCTTAATTGAATTTTTTGAATTTTTACGAAGGGTCCCCACTTACCCAGTGTTATTGCTAATACTAAATAAGGAGGGGGGTTGTTGGTGGCCACAACAATTGGCGATTCACTTGGAAGAACCAGTTATCTCTGTTTTTCTATTGAATTTTTCAAACTTCCAAAACAGAAAATTTTTCAGAAAATTAAACTTTGTTATGGAAATATAGAGTACATTATGCTCTAAACTGTCAATGATATTTTGTTTCAACCACTTTCTACTCTAATTATTTGCTTCCTTAGGCTAGTCCTTGTATTTACATCAGCCATTACTTGGTATTGTAAAGATAAAACAAAGTCTCCTCTGTAAACCAGTTTTAAATATGCTCATTTGTCGTAGCTGGAGCCTCTGCTGCCAGCAGGTGTTTATAGCCTCGACAGGGTTACATGTTACCCAGCAATGATCCTGTATCCTACTTAAGGTGACCTACAATTTTCAAAGAAAAATCCATATCCACACTTATTGCTTTGATTTTCTTTTTATTCTTAAAGAACAATGTCTTGGTTTGGTAGCCAAATTATGACATAGTCATTCACTTGATTTATAGCTTTGCTGAACAAGCTGGCTCGTGAGGAGACCCCTTGTCTTTTGATTGCAACAATCTTGATTCATTGCCCCGTTGTGGTGTACAGTATTGGCAAAGTCAGCAAGTTATAATATCTGTGATAATGATAAGCCGACTTATGATGAGACCTCTCATTCTTCAAGATAAAGTGTATCCTTGGATTATTCCTCTGAAAGCTGTGATTTCCTTAGCAGGGAGGAAGTCATTGTTTCCTTAAGATAGCTCTGGACGACAATAATAGAGTTTTTGGAAACAACTGTTCTACAGAGAATCTTTATTTTGTTATTGATACCTTTCGTTGTACTGAGATAAAAAAAATTCTTCACTAAAGGTTGCTTTCATCAAATTCTTTGAAGTTTAAACTAGTATCATATCTAGGTTAAAGTTTTTAACTGTATCTGTCAATAATAAAGATCAGTTTTCCAAAAGATTTGCTATTTATACAAGCGAAAATTTCAA
Source organism: Pinus tabuliformis (assembly GCA_031772625.1). Taxonomy (NCBI): domain Eukaryota; kingdom Viridiplantae; phylum Streptophyta; class Pinopsida; order Pinales; family Pinaceae; genus Pinus; species Pinus tabuliformis. The sequence goes on along the minus strand of CM062820.1, from coordinate 418,859,254 downwards.
AATCTGAAAGAGAATTGGTTTCTTTTTTGTAAATGCCTAATGTAACCATTCACAATGGGTTTTATTATGAAAAAGAAAAACTATTCTACAAAAATAGAAGAATAATCTTCTATGGAAAATATTTCTTGAGAATTTGTCCATTAACAGGCAAAGGATCCCTCTTACCTGCTAAATCCTGTAACACAAACGTTGATGGACCTACGACTTCAACAATCTGAAAAGGACCAAGCCACATCCTTTGAAATTTTGTATGTTTGCCCTTTTCTTCATGAGCCTTGTCCCACTTTAAAACTAGATCTCCCATCTGAAAATCTTTTCTGGTCATTATGTTTTAATCAAAAGAAGATTTTACTAGTGCTTGATGATGAGCATGCATTTTCTTAGCTTGTTCTCGTTGTTCTTCTAATTTAATTATTTCCATTTGTCTTAGCTATAAGGAGGAAGCGGGTACTTCATCAATGTATTGTACTAAAGACGAAGAGGGAATGGCTAAGTGAGTCGGAAGAGCCACTTCTTTCCCATAAACTAAATTAAAGGGAGAAGTGCCAATAGAAGCTTTTTGCGTTATCCAATCTGCCCATAAAGCATATATCAAAGCCTTGTGCCAATTCTTTTGATTCGGGTCAATTGTTCTTTTAATAATCCTGATTAGGTTTTTATTTGTTGACTCAGCTAACCCATTACTTTGCGGGTAGTAATTGGCTGAATATTTAAGTTTGAATCCTCTTTTAAGTGCAAATTCAGTCATTGCATTTCCAGAAAAGTATGATGCATTATCAAACATTAAAGCAGATGGCAATCCAAACTTGGTGATTATAAATTGATCTATGAACTCAATGATATTTTCAGAATTAGCCGTCTTGAGCGGAACTGCTTCTACCCATTTAATAAAATAATCTATTACTGTGAGGATGTATCTATGCTGCTTAGAAGAGTGAGGAACGATCTCACCTATTATGCCCAAGCCCCACTGACTGAAAGGTTGCTCGTTGTTTACCGATTGTATTGGCAGGGACAACTTCTTTTGTCTTCCAGCAGTAGTTTGGCAGACTTGACATCTTCTCATGTAACTGTGCGAGTCTTTAAACAACATGGGCCAGTAATATCCTGCGCGTAAGATTTTATGTGCACATCTCTAGCATAGTGTCTGCCTGCTGGCCCATCGTGGAGTTCCTGCAAAACTTTTTCAGCTTCAGCTTTCTCAAGACACCTAAGAAGAACATAATCATAATTTTTTCTAAAAAGAATATCATTTATGAGCTGATATTGTTTAGCTTTCAACCTTAGGGCTATTTTCTTAGTATGATCAAGGTGTGAAGGAGCATACCCATTCTTAAGATAATAAATGATATCAGCATATAGTGATTCTGCATCGTTTAGGCTTACCTCACACATTTGTACCTCTTCAGATGGAATTTCAAAAATTTGCGATGCTTCGGCCAGTATTTTGCAGAAGCCTTGACCTCTTACAATGTTTGCTGGTTTTATCTCAATGTCATATTCCTGTAAGGCAGTAACCCAATTAGCTCTTTTCTCACCCACATCTTTCTGTACTAGAAGATTCCTTACCACTGGAAACGGTACTATGATCTTAGTATGGGTTTTAAGTAAGAAAGGTCTGAAGTATTTGACTGCTTTGAAAATGGCATAAGCATGTTTCTCCACGTCTGAATAATTTAGTTCAGCACCCTGTAAATTTGAGCTAAAAAACGCAATTGGAGCTTCCGCTTTTTTTTTTATTTGCTTGAGTTAGAATCGCAGCATATGACTTGTCTGAGGCAAATGTGTATAAAATAAAAGGCTCTGAAAAATTGGGAGTCGCTAAAGATGGAGCATTAATAATAGCTTGCTTGATCAGGTTGAATGCTTCATGTTCATCTTAACCCCATTTAAAATTTGAATTCTTTTTAATCATGGTTTGCAAAGGGGACAAGATTCATGAAAAATCTGGAACGAATATCTTTACAAAATTGATTTGACCAAGGAAAGATTGCATGGCTTTTTTGTTATGAGGTAGGGATATTTCAGAAATTTCTTTGATTCTGTCGGGATCAATGTGAATACCAGATTTTGACACAATGAATCCTAGAAGTTTCCCTTCACTTAATGCGAAAAAAGATTTCTTTGGGTTAAGTGAAATTCCATACCAAAAACACCGTTGAAAGATTTGTTTCAGGTCTTTGAGATGGTCGTTTCGCTTCTTCGAGTACACTGTTATATCATCCAAATAAATTACTACATATTTATTGACTAAACCTTTGAATGCGATGTCCATGGCTCTCTGAAATGTGGCACCAGCATTAATTAAACCAAATGGCATCTTCCGATATGCGTATGTGCCCCATTTAGTTCTGAATGTGGTTTTCAACTGATCATTAGGATGTACCAACACTTGATTGTATCCTGAAAATCCATCCAAGAAAGACATTAATTCTGAGCCCGCCACTGCTTGCAGTATCTGTTCCATATGTGGTAGAGGAAAATTATCTTTTTGACAGGCTTTGTTAAGGTTCCGAAAGTCAATGCAAATCCTAATATCACGGTTTTTCTTTCTAACAGGTACCATATTGGAGACCCATTTGGAATGTCTGACGGGAAAGATTATCCTGGCTTTCAATAACTTGTTGAGCTCAGTTTTTATCTGATTTTCTAAATTGGGGTGGATCTTTCTCAGCTTTTGTTGGACAGGTTTTTCATTATCGATCATGGGAATAGTATGCTGGATCATGGAAGTGTCGTATGTTTTCAGCTCATCGTAATTCCAGGAAAAAACATTTTTATATTGTCTCAAAAGACGAATATACGCTAGTTTCTCTTCAGGGGCTAGGCCGAGGCCTAGATTAATGTTTTGTGGTTTAGCATCGGTCCCTAGGTTTACTAATTTGTAGTTCAAGGTTGAACTTTGGAGTTTTGAATTTGTAGACCTCTTAAACCGATCTTTCAAATCGTACAAGTCTTCTAACTTGACCACCGACTTAGATATAGCATTATTAGTGCTATTTTGTTGCAATTGTCGATCGTGCTGGTCTTCGTCAATTATTTGATTGGAGTAGGATCCTTCAGACGTGAGGAAATTTACGATATCAGGATCGTCATTGAATACTCTCCAATTTGTGATGTTGTTAGGAATGGACGGTCTAAAGATTAATTCTAGTGAGAATCTATCTGGACTAAAATCTTCGGATGGAATAAGCTTAGAAGCTACGTTAGCCAAAAGGTCTGCACTTGAATTTTGGAGTCTGGGGATTGAAGAAATATTAAATGCTTAGCCAGATCTTGTACTAAATATTGATAGTGTTTTAAATGACCTGATAAGCAATGTATAGTGTTATGTACCTATTTAACCACAATCTCAGAGTCTCCAAAAACTTGAAGATACTTGACGTCTAACCCGATTGCTTTATATAGGCCTTGAACCAAAGCCTCGTATTCTACTGTATTGTTTGTGTAATCGAATTCGAGTCTGCATGTGAGCATGGTTTTATCTCCTTCTGGACTAATCAGAACGCATCCTGCTCCTGCTCCTTCGTTAGATCTAGAACCATCAAAAAATAATTTCCAAAACAAAGATTTATTTACAGGTTTATCTAAAAAATTGATACATTTCGAACTATCAGTTCGAGAAAATTTTTCGACTTGGGACAAAACAGAGTGTTCTAAATAGGGTGACGCATGAGCATTGAAATTGCCGAGGAAAGAATCTACCGAGTAATTGACAATAATGTTGTTGTTATACGCTACTGGTTCATTTTCTCCCTCTAACTCCGTCACTATGTACTTCTGGTGTAGCTCTCGTTCAACTTTTATTTGATTCGGTTTACCGTTGTAGGGCAGCCACATGTGCGACCAGTCGGTTGCGAAGTATCCATGGAGTTTTTCTGACCAATCCCTGCTAAGAATTAAGCCATAGAATTCTGGGATATCGGCAACTAAAATGTCAATAACCTGACATACCTTCAGGTTGGATGATAACCTTATGGTTACTTGATTTAGTTCGCCAATCACTTCGACTTGAGATCGATCTAGCTGAACTATGCGCACTGCGGATTTCTGTGGTTGAACATTTAACTTGGCACATATAGATTTGGGTAAAATATTCGATGAAGCACTGGAATTTACCAAACAATTGTGCACATTTTTATTGAAGATTTCGTAAGTAAGGAGAAACGAGGGAGTGTGAGATCTTGATCTTCCTCCAATTAAGGCAATGTCATTTGGATCAATCTTATTGATCGCGTTAGTTGGAGGTCTTCCCATGTTATGGGAAGCTTGAGAAAGTACAGCGGCAGGAAAAGGTGCAACTGGCATGACATGTAATTCTTTCATCATTATCTTCTGTTGATGTTTCAACTTGCTCAGTTCGTAAAGGGTGATATTAGGCCTAGTATTCTTCATGTAATCAATAATATTGTACTCCATTTCATCTGACACTATCAGTGTTTTAGATGGAGTCGTTTCATCTGCTTGGACTGGGCTAGTTTGAGTCGCTTTAGATGTCGTTTTCTTTGTTGCGACTTTATCCTTTGTTGCATAGCTTGCACTCTTCGGCTTAGGGGTAGTTTGGGGAGGATCAAGCTGATTTTTGCTTCGTGTGCTAACTGGAAATACTTCTTGATCTTCTTCTTGTGGGAGGATGAAATCCCACATTCCTTGTAATTCCACAACTTCTTCGTCATCAATCTACCCTTCAATGGCAATTTCCTCTTCCTCTTCCTCGGATTCAGCATTTGAAATGGCATTGGGTGGCTTTGCGTCCGTTGAAGGACCTCTTTTAAAAGCTCTGTAGGGCTTTTTCGAAGAAGTTTCTCCTACTTGCTTTTTTATGTCGACCATCTCATTGGACATGGTCTTTAGAACTTTCTACAATCCTTCCAAATCAAAAGGATCTTTTGCTTGTTTCTTCTTGGAGTCTTCCTTGAAGGTGACTTTTTTGGACTTACGTTCCTCTATCACGGATCTCTTTTCCAGGGCTATTATTCGTTTCTCCACTGCTATCACCTCTTTCATGTTATCAGCGAAGGTTATTTTATTTTCCCTATCCACGAAGATTGCTATGTTCGATGGTAGAGCAGTGATATACCATTCACATCGTACTTCTTCACTGGGCTGGGAAGCAGTAGGAATTTTGTTGAAAATTTTGTTGAACCGTAAATTGAAATCCTTGATAGGCTCTCTAGCTTTGGCTTTAAGATTGGATAGGTCATTGATTAACGTTGCCGTAGACCTGTCATCACCAAAATTGGTTAGGAATTGGTCCTGGAAGATGTCCCAACTTGTGATGGATCCGGAGGGTAATGAAAAGTACCATGACCCAGCTGTTCCTTGCAGTGTATAGGGAAAAAGCCAAACAACAACATCTTCATTAGTAACTCCATTGAGATTAATGGAAAGCATGAAGTTGTTTATGTGCTCTTCTGCTAGCATGCCTGCCTCGGGATTGAATTTAGGCAGCCATTTCTCAGGATGGGCCGGTATTTGACTCAAGGGTGCAGGCATTAAGACTGCCCCAGGGTTATTCCATGGAGACTGAGCCATTGTTGAACTGCTAACAGAGGAAAGTGCAGAAGATGATCCCTGCGGCTGGGAGGATGAGGATACTATGATTGTAGATGATTGAAGAGGGGTTGTGGGGGTTCCAGTGGACTGATGGACAATGATATAGAGTGGAGGTGTGGATGGTTGACTTCGCGGTTAAGTAGTTGAGATGGATGATGCTGACGAAAGAGTCTCATTGTCAGACTCTTGCGGTGATTTCCTCGCTCTTTTTCTGGTGGGAAGAGGTAATTCGGTTGGCTAGACGCCAAACTTTTCACTCTTTAGCCTGGTCAGGGGATGAGCAAGGTTGTACTGCGAAGTCACACTGCCTTGAGATTTATCAAACCTCTAAGGAGAAATGGAAAATCGCTGAAGTTTTTGAATCAGGGATTCGACTTCAGGAAGTTCAACAGTAGATTGTTCTGAAATATCAGGGTGTGTAGCAGCGGTTGATACTCGAGCGACTTCTGACTCTGGATTTAAATGTAATGGGGAAGTCGGGGGAGATGATGAGGGCGATTTACTCTCAGAATGGTATTCATATTTGGATTTACTTGCCATTCATAGTTCAGCCCTCCTTCTAGCGCCAAATATGTTGAAGGCCTGAAAATCAAGTCGACAACAAGGGGGATACCCGCCCGGTCCGGACCTTGGTTGGCAGCTCCTTATCCGTTTGGTATAGCAGGTCCGACTGGGGATAATGGGACCAGTTTCCCAATCTATGAGTGTGTGTGTGTAGAATTGGATGTTGCTGATCTAATAGTTCCTATCTAAGCTATTCTAATTCAAACTTTAATCTAATTCTATGCTATTGTAATCTAATAAACAACACATCTAAATCTATGCTAACCCGGGATGTAATTCTTCTATTATGCGATCTAAAGAGATTTCAAATAACAACTGGTAATAAAGATCATTCAGCGATTATAAGAAAGGAAATCAATTAAGATGAACCACTTCGCATAAAAAGTTAGACGAAACAGTTGTGAACAGCATATCGCATAATGAGCTATTTATACATTAGGCATAAATAAATAGCTATCACCGTACAAAAGTGCCAAATGATAACTCAAGCATTCATGCAATAATACATAAACAACTAAAACTGTATATCACTTTAACATATAAGCAGAAATGGTCAAGAGATAAAAGTACCATTTATGACTAGTCCTACTCATAAGCTTCAAGCGACAATGATTTATCTCTCCTTGCTCTAACATCTACTAAGAGTACAGAAGTGCAACATCAGTAGCAGATATCAAATGCAAACATCAACAAATCTTGATCCATTCATTCACCAAAACCTCCTCTGAGGGTGAAAAAGTGCATGTTCTGAGGACAAGTTTTTGATAAATTTCTGGACCCTTCTCTAAATGCATGAGAAGGGTTTAAATACTACTAACTAAATAACTTAATTACACAGATTCAGGATACGGTTTAAATGACCGCCCTTTTTCTAAGCAAAACTATTTCTAAAGATTAAACCTAGTATCTAACTATTTCTGCATTTGCTCCTTAATGTTGCGAGCATTCAATATTTGCCTGGGTAGAGTCGACTGACTGTCTTCTGCTTTTGGTTGAGCTAAGCAAACAGAAATGGTAAGAGCTCGCACCATCTTTTCAGCAAAATAGATGATATACTCAAGAGTCATCCTCTGACTATGTGGATTTATTGTGTATGCCCAGTAATAATCCAAGTTCCACTTGGTTAATCCTCAAATTGCTTCTGCCTTTGCTTTCTTGCGTTTTCTGGGCTTACGAGTGACTGAGCAGTTACAGACTTTGCTTTTTGAGCAATTTTCTCAGCGATGCGCGGTTAGCGCTAGGCGCTAATCATGCATCGGAAACTGCCTCCGTTCTTTGATCTAGGCCTTTCTGATACGTTTTTCGCCTTTAGCGCCTTTTCCTTCACTGGGTATAAGCTTCAAAAAATTTTAAACATACTGCTTTCGTGAGCTTCTAACCTTGAGCGTTAAACTGCCTGTTGATATCAACATTGTTCAACTACTCATTCAACCATGGCTGTGAATGAAAGATTGGTAATGGACAGCTCAACAGCGTTCTGCGAATCTGTTGCATGCAGTATCCATTTATGAGGGCATCTTTTCTCTGTTTCTGAGCATTGGAGCTTTACCCTTTTCCTTTATTGCTTCCTGCACATTGCTTTGTGCTGTTTTTTTTTTTTGTTCCTGCAGTTCACACATGAGGAGAGAGTAATGATAGTAAAAATCAACAAGAAAGCTCTAAGCTCTACGGTTGTACAAAAACATGCCACCTGACATGAACTGACTCTTCGAAAAACACAAAACCGTCTTTTATCAACACTTGGCATATCATCATTAATTATCATTAAAGCACGTATCTAATTTTTGGTTTATGGACAACTTTTCTTGAATGTTGAGCCGAGGAAAATCTGTGATTCGCATCGCAGCATCACAGTGTCGCATTATCGCATTTTTCATTAAGATGTGTTATCGCAAGGTTGCTCAATTGCGCTTATCGCAGCATCGCAGATCGCAGTATCACGCGATCGCGCGATCGCATATCGCAGTATCACGCTATCGTTATGTGTTTTTCATGCGACATTGCGATATGCGATATCGCATATCAGATATCGGCGATTTTTTAAAGTTTTCCATTGTGAGTGTTTCTTAATGCATGCGATGCGATGGATTCACGTCACATTCTCGCAGTTTATAATTTTTACTCATAAGGAAATGTCCTCTCATTCTTTGCGCGATGTGATGTTTTTTTAAGGAGTAAAATACATGAGCCTTAATTGAATTTTTTGAATTTTTACTAAGGGTCCCCACTTATCTAGTGTTATTGCTAATACTAAATAAGGAGGGGGGTTGTTGGTGGCCACAACAGAAGTGCAGATTGAGTTTCTACATCTGCATGTACAACTGCTGCTTTATTTAAATGAACGGTAACATTATTGACTTGCTGCTGATGGGTGGTTGTCTCAATGTTCTGAACAAAAACAGGTTCAGAATGATGTCTATTTTGATGTAGCTCTTCTTGCTGTAGCTGTGATTCAAGCTGCAAAAAATCAATATTTTCCTGTGCATTTTGTAGACATGTCTGAATTTCTGAGAGAGATCCTTTGCTGATTTGTAATGTGTCATCAACAGTAGATTGTATAATAGTTTTCATGAACTCTAATACTTCACTGATTCTCGCCATTTTTCTTCAATGTCAGATTTACACCTTAAAAAATGATCACAATAATTACTTAATGCAGAAAAGTAATATCCACTCACAGTACACAGCAATATCTTATATAAATGTGCAGCAAATGAATTAGGGAATCAATGCATATATATGTAGACAGAAACTATAATGGGTTTTAAATACAATGCCACAATTGGGGCAGCAGCAACTGCAAACTTGCTTGGATCCTTCAAGTACTCCTTCACAGTTTCAGGAAAACCTCCAGGAGATTAGAGAATACTTGCCCCTGCTTCAGATGTATATGCAGCCAATTATTAAGGAGATTTGACTCTTTGACAATGATAAAATCTGCCCACAAAGGACAACTCGAACACAAACTGATAGAACTTGATTTGAAGATGCTTTTAAAACATTTGATTTTAATAATATATCAGCCTGCAACGTATATTTCTCCACAATATTCCTGGTACACCCCTTTATATCCATAGGAGCACCATTGTAGCAACGTATAAAAACTATAGCTTTCTATAGAATCGATAAAAATCTTTAGAAATTGTAGAAACCATTGCTTTCTTCCATGGGAGTCAATATTCCTTGCTGCATTTACCCAGAGTTTTCAATTCCAACTTGTATAATTGAACAGTTCTTCATATATGCATTCAAAATTCAACACAAGAATGTCCCTACCATACAACGCAGTCCTTCTCAACGCACACGTGGAACATTTCAAAGTACAGTTTGAACTTTTCAATGCAATAGGAATCTTCAACGCACCAAGCGCACTATACAACACTCACCATAAGTCATTACGCACAACACTCACCGTGAAATGTACCGTGCCTCATGTCAGGACCATAATCAATAGAGGAGCAAAAACAACATAGTTATTCAATGGACCAGCTAACAAGACGCACCGAAAGATAGAATGCAAAGGGACAGAGGACAAAGGGATCTCACGGTTCTTTGAATCCGGTGTATAAAATTATAATTCGAAAACATTATTTTACAGTACGCTTCATGTCATGTTCCCTGCAATGAAAATGAATACGATGGTAGGAATTTTCGCACCCAGAACCATAACACTGACAACATCAGGTGTATGCCTCAATTGGAAAGGCAAAGAAATGAATATGAACCTGCAGAGAATGGCAGGGAATTGGCAGATATGACAGACTACAAAAATTCACAGATGGGAGTTATAAGAGTATAAAGAGAAGCTAAAAATTAAGGAGTTGGCTCTTCAAATGAAGCAGCAGTTCTTCGACCCTTCCGTAAGCTAGTCATCTATCACCATCACCACGCCGAAACAAAATCAAAGGAAGCGGGAGATTTTAGTAACTTTCATAAACTCAGAAGAAACTCAGCATCGGCAGCCGACTTATCAAGGCTTGCTGCATCAGCAACAAGTTAAAGTGCTGGACAATGTTTAAAATGGGCAGCGTTAAAATGTTGATACCATTCGACAGCGTTACCAAACGCATTCAAACTTCCCACTCGTTACAGCAATTCTAAGGAGAGAAGCATCCTTCTAGAATCGCCGTGCTCAGAGGGACAGCTGCTCCTTGCACACCATCACTCCTTATCTTTAATTGTCTGAGCTGCGTGAGAACTCCTTCAGTGAGGTCAAAGCGTGGATGCAGGGGTTTTCCTTCTCTTCTATTAACATTCGTTCTATTTGTTGTATCAGAGACACAGTAGATGAGATAAATTTCAGCCACAATCAATGCAATATGCATTTAAACTTCGAACATAACCAAACATTGATACTATTCAATAAACCAAACGTTGATACTGGACAACGTTATGCATACCATTCAATATCGAACCATAACGCATTCAACAGGCGCTGGACCTTCATCAATGGTGGCGTGTCAACCTCAGTGCTAAAACAGGAAAAGACAGTGCTATGATTTAATATACAGCAGCGTTCAAACAGTGCTCATACCAATGTTCAATTATCAGCATGTCAGGCCAATTCAACGTACAGCATTAATCTTCAACAACCATTCAATAATGATACCAACGCAGGGTTAAAATTCAACACAATTCAAACGCACAACGTTAATATTCAAACGCACAACGTTAATATTCAAACGCATTCAACTATTATGGGACAACGTTAATATGATATGGAAAGTGTTCAAATGGAAATGCATTCAAATGTTATGGGACAACGTTAAACAGATATGGACAGATGTGCAGCGCTGGCAGAGGCAAGTTATTTCAGGACAGAGTGTTAGCCTCCTGTTGCAACAGGTTTCATATTTCATGATTGGCAGTGGAAATGCCAAAAATGTTCATATTTTTCATGCTGCAAAAGTTCCATTTTTGAAAGATTTCTTAGCTAAGGGAAAGCCAAACAGCCTAAGCTTGGCTTCCTTAGGTTTAAATTGCTTGTCTTAGAAGATAGAGAAAGAAAATCTATCCAAACAGTTTAAGCTTGGTAGGATAGTAGCTAGGTAGAGAATAAAGGAGTCCAACTGTTTAATCTGGGTCCTTGGAAGAAATAAGGGTAGTTTTTAGATAGGAGGGTAGCTAAAAAAGAAAAAAGCAATCAGGGTCTGCAAGTCCAAGTGCACCCTTCTTGAAGTAACAAAAAATGCTAGGTGTATTAGGTTGGGTAGGTAGCTTGGGGTTGCAGAAGCAAGATCATCTTCAGTTTTGGCCTTGGCAAAGAAAGCTCATCTCATCAGTGGCAGAGGTACCAAAGCAGTGTTTTAATGGCAGAGTTCTAGAAGCATGTCTAATTTCCTCTCACTCCCCCTCAAAGTTTTTTACTAACACCCCTAAAGGACCTTGGGATCTGCCCAACAAGTCCCGAGTCCATCTCATTTTTGTGAAACATTAAGTCAAATTTTTGACTTTCTTCATGAAAATAAGCCACATTTCTTGTGTAAAAGTCTCATGTTTTCATCTTCTACACAATCTCTATGTCTATCATCACTTCATAGACTTATCATTGTTCCCCTTCAGTTCCATTCTACCAGATCATATTAAGTCATGATTCTACTATATAGCTCCCTAACTGTTCCCCATCCCCATTTACTACTAAAACTATATAAAATCCCAAAAATATTAAATAACCCCTCCCCCTTGGCACTATAGCCATATGTTCTAAAAACTGGGGAAATATTAAGTCCATCTGGGACTTATATTTAACCTTTCCTCGTTTGTCCCTTGGGATCAGTTAACCCCTGGTTGAACTGATAGCCATTTATTCCCCTTCGCAGTCATTTCCCAAAATTAATGTTTAAAATGCTTTATTAAACATTAAACTCTCATTCCCCCGCTTAAGCCTAACCCACAAAACCCATGTTTCCGAAGTTTTTTCCCGCTGGCGTATAACCCATAAAACCCGTCTTTATTAAAGTTCCCCCCCCGCCACATGAATAATTAAATAAAATAGCGGGCGGGTCCCCGCCCTAACCTTCCACCAACTTACTCGTCCCGTCAGCCGTTAGATCTGCCACGCCAACACGCCGAGGGTTAGCGTCCGGGAGTTCGATGGTTTTCCCGTCGTACCACTGCCATGCATCATCCTCCCGGGTGTGGGGGAGCGTCCTCCTCCCAAACTGCTTCAGTACAAAGGTGGTGCGCCCGAAACCGCAAACCGCTCTTGCCTGCATGACATCAGAGCCATGTTCCACCACGTGTCACCCTCCTCGCCTCCGCTGCTGTGCCACGTTGCCACCACCTCATCCCTTTCGTGCCCGCGCCCTGCCACCGTGTCATTGCCACGTCACCGCCCTGTCAGCTGCCCCATCATCCATCCGTACTCGGGACCCGCCAATGACGTCACGCTGACGTCATCCCGAAAAAGCGCCAAAAGCACCTAAATGTCAATTTTTGCTTAAAAAGAGCACGCAAACGACCGTTGTAGTTCATTTCTATTGGTTCATTTGAAGGCTCCGGTTCGCTGTTTTATTTATTTCCTCATTCCCAAAGCTTGAAATCGAGCAACTGAGCTGTCGCGGCCTGCAAATTCGGCTTCATAGCCTACCTTCGCACCAACTTGTCCACTCTCGGCGCTGTTGAACCAGGTACTTGTCATATCTTCCCCTTTTCGCTCCCGTTCTTCATTTCATGCACTGCTCATATTGCAAACCTGCAGATTTCCCCAATTGGCAGCTCTGCCACACATAAAACTCCATTAAAACCCACTGGAAACTCTTTACTTCAGGAAAAGCCTCGAAAACCTTGTGCCCACTTACAATTTCACTGGCAAGTTCCGTTTAGCGCTCGGCCTCCAGGAAAGATCTCCCAACATCTCAGCATTGCCCTATTTTACCTTATTCCACTGCTTAAATCAACCCACTGAAACTGTAATTGTCCTCTGCCCCTTTGCATTATTCCTTGCAGTCTCTAGCTCCAGAGAATTCACTGAAAGAAGGGAAGTTGACCCAAAACTCCGCAAAATTGGTCTCTCACAGTATAAGCTTCCAAGTAGTCAAGCTACCATTTGCTTTTGAGTTCAGTCCCGGGTTCCTCTTCTAGTCCTCATAGATAAGTTTGTTTAGCCAGTTGTTGCCCTGATTTTCTTTTCGTCTCAAGCATTCAAAAGTTGCATAATGGCCACTCCATCAGCTCTGAACATCACTCCCATAAATCCACCAAGCAAAGAACTTGAGTCAATGGCCTTGGCTGATACAGACTATCTTATTCAAGACCTAGTTGGAAACATAAATCATTTACAGACCTACTGTCAGCTGAGAAACAGTTTCATAAACAAATCTGACATGTATGGCATATGGGAGTCTAATCTGCCACATTATTTCCTCCCTTCTGTCAACATTTTTCCTGAGATTATTCACCTGTGTGCTGCAAATTATGAGCCAAGTCAGAGGGCTGTTAAGTCTCCATCTGGGAGCATACCTTTTCATATCACGCCTAACTCCATCAACCAGATGTTGAATTTCAAGCAGACTCAGATACTATTGCCATTCTCCATGAATAACTTGCTGGAAGAAGCCTCCTGGCTTCCCGGCCCCAAGATTGAAAAAATTGCTAAGACATTTATGAGGGCCGATTGCCAACCTAAGGAGCCACCTCCATTCCTATATGACCATTTCAATGATGTGGGCAAGTTACTTATAGACATGATATCTTATGTGTTGGGTTTCACAACAAGTGAACATGTGGATGAGACATTGTTGGTTCTGTTGTCTTCATTTAGCCAGGGACAGCCTCCTGTTGTCAAGTATAATTATGCCAAGTTCATAGCAAACAAAATCCATGACCAGCTCAATAAGCTAGATAGGCAAGGATTTTTCAAAAATTCCTCATACATCTATCATTTGTTCATGTATTATCAATCTGAAAGCTTCCAGTGTCCCATCAAAAAGTTAGATTCAAAGGGAGAAAGAAGATCTGTAGTTTTCTGGTCATCAGTATTCCATCAAGTCCAGCATTCTCCTTATTAGTAATGTGAGTTCATTGACCAGTTTGTTTATCCAGTCTCCTGCCTCTTGATGAAAGCTCCTCCTCCCAGAATAACTTATGAGATGCAGAAGTTACTGCAGCTATCTAAGAGCTACAAAGTAGGTGATTGGTACCTATATCAGGACCACACTGTGATTAGAATTTATGGCTGTGAGCTTTGTCCTTACAGGCTCCCAAGATATGTGCCAATGAGGTTGTTTGCCTTGGAATACTACAGGCAGCTTATAAATTCAGATTTGACTCATTTTCACAGCACCAAGAAGAAGGCTCAACTGAAATTCAAAGACCACCTAGGGCCCTTCATCATGAACAAGAAGGAAGGTTGGCAAGATGCTGACCTGATACTCAAAGATCAACTCAAGTTGAAAAGAAGTTTCTGGTGGGTCCCTTATGACCCACTTGGCTTTATTAACGCCAGAAGGGTCAAATATAGATTGACACCCTATGACCACTGCAAAAACCGACACATCGAAAAATATGCTAATCAAGATGCATGGGCACAAGGCACTTTAGTTGAAGAATTCACTCAAGAGGAAATTTTGGAGAAAACTGCTAAAGATCTTGAAAAAACTCTTGACTTGGATTCTGCTGGCCAGGTAACTCTCAAGCTGCCATACCAAGTTGAAGAGGGCACATCCACAGCTGCAGCTGCACAAGCTGCCCAAGGGGAATCTACATCAGCAACAAGTACAGCTAAATGAAAAGAGCCAATGGAGACAGAGCAAGAAATGGTCACAGGGCAGCCTGTCATTTCAATGGAACAAACTCAAGGGCAAGCCCCTCCACAGCAAACTGAGGCACTACAAGTGCCACCTCTGCAAACTCCTATCAATGAAGAAAGAAGCAGAAAATGAGACCGAGAAGACTCCACACCTTCTAGTGGGTCTACACAGCAGCCTGAATCTAAGAGGCAAAGAGTTGAACCTCCAATTGAGGAAGAGGTCAGTGAGGAGGTCATAGAAAGCCCAAGAAGGGAAGTAAGCCAGCATACACCTACAAGCTCTTTACAGCAAGAGCAAGACAGACAGCACGGCATGGAGGTGTCTTCCTCCACACAACAAAGCAAGAGACCAGCTAGCGTCAAAGCCAGCTTCAAAGAAATCAAAGCTCAAAATGAGCTACTTAGAGTGCAACTATATGATCAATTTCTTAAAGCAACACCTGCCAAGCAGGAAAGATTGATGGCAGCATTTGACATCAAACAAGAAAAGATGATTCTCAGCCACTTCAAGCCCAAGGTTCAGCAGCCACAGTCAGCTGCAGATTTTGTTAAGACAAGGTTAGAGGTCCTGGCCAAGGACATTCACCCCATGGATCAAATAGAGCTACATAAGCAAACAGGGGAAATGGTCTATGCCACCCTTGCAGAGAAGGCCACATTGGCCCATGAGTTGAAGGAATCATTGAAGAATACTAACACTCAGTTGGACTTCGAAAGACTGTCCTCCACAGCCAAAGACAACAGAATTAAAACATTGGAGGACATTATTGTGGACTTAGGACATGATCCTAAGGATCCTAAGGGTGTGAGGGCCCTTATGAAGAAGAAGGATGATGATATTGCTGCATTGAAAAAGAGATTGAGATTGCTTCCTACTGAGCACCCTCAAACAGGAGAACTGCAGAAAGAGAAAGAAGCTGAGGATCAATTGGATTTGATGATGAAATTGAACCAAAGAGTAATTGATTTGGAAGGGGAGTTGGAGAGAGCACTACAAGGAAAGCAGGGAGAGTCGACCTCCCAGCTACCTCAAACAGTCCCAACTGTTGCTGCTATTCCACCTGCACAAGCAGCGGTGACCCCTCCCATTATTCCGGCAACCACAACAGCTACAGATGCTACAGCGACAACAGCAACAGCACCTGAAACAAGCATGAGTATGGACGAATTGACAAGAGCTGTCAATGAGATAAAGCTTCAGGCAACATAAATAAAAGAGGCCAAAGAAAAGCTGGCCAAACTGGATGAAAAATATGATAAGTCCAAAATGACAGTGGCTGAGTAGACAAAGGAAATTAAGGCCCTGAAGGACAAAGTTAAAACCTTGGAGAAAGAGTTGTCTTTGGACAAGACCCTGGCTGAAATAAAGAAAATTCTGTGGGCCAAGATTAATCAGTCAATCACTGGCCAATGGAGGTCAATTCAGGCAATGTATGAGCAGGTAGAACTACTTGGCCTTGCTCAGTTTGAAACTCAGAGATCCAAAGCAGCATTAGGAAGCATGCCTGAGCAGGCCAACAGAATGATCAATTTTCTGAATCATCAGACTAAGGAAGAGCTGGCAGCGCTGCATATCATGAACAGAACAGATGCCATATTAACAGTAAAAAGGGTGCTCACACTGAGAAGCTTTGTGCAAACTTTAGAAGCAAGATGTCGGGAAATACAAAGGGAGGTAGACAATTTTGACACAAAGCTTGCAGCACTACAGACCAGAGGATTGCCCAGCCTGCTAACCAGCGCTGGAAAATTGCTGACATGTGACCAATATGCAACCAGGCTTAATAATTATGTCACAAATCAGCTTACTGCCGCATCAAGTTCTACAGCAGAGGCAGGGCCACCTTCAGGACAGACCCTCTATGACAGGCTGGAAAGTTTATTTTACATAGAGCATGAAGTCAACCACCTGTTTGAAATGCCGCCCAACTATTACAAGTACACAGAGGCCGATGAGACACTTGTCAAAATACAAAAGCATCAGTTACCTCCTGAGGATTGGTGGCAGGCAATGCTGGCCGTTTTGCCCAGGTAATTTCAGTTTTTGCCCCTTTTTGGTTATTTCAAAATCTCGGTCAGCTACAGGTCAGCAGCAAACGCAGGATAAGGCACGAAAGCACCGGACAGAGCAATTAAGGAATGCGTAGGACAGGTTGGATCAGTTACAAAGCAAAGCGCTGAGATGGCAAGCCTAAGAGCGCGGATTTTTGAAAGCACAGCCCCAGCCGACTCAATTGTACTCAAAAGTCAATATTCACTGACAGAAAGAGCAGCTGTTACATTTGTCTTTATTTCAGCATTTACTTTCTCATCAACCGCTCCTTAGGAGTTGGTAAAGAAGTTATGAGCTATTAACTTCTCATCTAGATATTTTTGTATACAATTTTTGTATATATACCACCCTCTGCATTGTTAAAAGGGTTGGTCGGCTAATGTATTCCAAGAGAGACTCGCACTGTATGTCTGATACTTCTTCTATAATCAAACACTGCTTACAGGCTTGGAGAAATGACTGTCTGCTTTGTGTCTAATGGTCTGAAGAATTGAATGTGGAATTCTTGTGCTGCTATATGAATCAATAAGTTTTCCTTACCTCTGTTATTTCAATTTCATATATGCTCAAATCACAGAACAAAGGATTGGTTTAGAATTTGCTTAGCTGCACTCTATGCCCAGGTTCTGTGGCTTCTTAATGTTTTCCTCTTGAATTAGGCATAAATATGAATTCCGTTATGGCTCATGTTTGACCTATTTCATATATGAATGACTGTTATCTGAGAATTCTTAGCTGCTCCTAGATAGAGTTCATTCAGCTTCTTTCTGCTAATCTGATTGAGAGATTCTTTGTTGCCTCTCATTCCTTAGCATTCATTCCATCCTTTTAAGCTTTAATGTTGTTTCATAAGCAGCTACCTTGCTCCTTATTCCTCTTGTGACCAAGAAAACGCACCAACAGTCTTACTCCATGACTCCATGCCCAATGGTTTGAAACTTGTTACACTATGCATTGCCTCTCCACTTGAAAGCATCATCCTTCCCACCAAACTTGAACAAAACCCCTGAACCCAATAGCTAGCCTAAAATCATCATCAACAAAGCTAAATCAGAAAGAGAGAGCCCTCTCTGATTGCAGGTGGGCTAGAACCTGCAATCCAAAGATTGGTTTGTGGTTACCTCGGCCGTATCCTTTTAGGAGCTTAAGGACAACCTGAGTGATAACATAATGGTGACTCCACTGGGGAACAATCCTCAGATAATTTCATAAATCAAGTTGGAAAGCTCTACTGGGAAAGAAACAAACCTTCAAGAGTTTCTTTCTAGGTTTCTGTAGAAGGTCATCGTTTCCTTTACTACCATTTTTACAAGTTTAATTCTGATCTGTGATGGTGGACAGAGATCAGGCACTCCAAAGTTGATCATCCACCTGGCGACTCCACATCATCTTCACAATCAAGACTCCACTGAAGAAGCGAACCTGAAAGAGAAATTTTCAAAGTTTTTGAGCAGTTCTACAGCTAATTAACCCCATTCCAAAGTATTAATAGTCAGACAGGATGACCGGGTGTGTGGAAGATGAATTCGAACAAGCTGTAAATGAATTCAGGAAGTTGTTATCAGAATATGAGCTTGATGAGAATTTTTTTAAATTGGTGTTGCTAAAGGTCAAAGCAATACAACAGCCTCAAATCAAAATGTGTCTTCTTGATTTACTTGCTGAAGAACATCAAAATGAGATTGAACTTCTGCATTCTCAAATCCAGTCATATGATTTTCACGATCCTAAAGAATCTTTCCAAAATCTCCCTTCTCCAAGTCATGAGGAAATTGTACTACCTTCTGACCTGCAGATTAAGGATAAACTTGTTTTCAAGACAAAGACTGAAGTATTGGCTGCAGAGTTTGCTACTGAGGATGCAGCTGTTACATCAGACAAAGAAGACCCACAAGAAACTCTCCCACATGATGCTTTTGTTGATCCTGTAGTTGATTACATGGAGGATCTTCTCAGCTCAAAATCTTTAACATATTTTCTCTATGAGGACCAAGTGGTTCAGCAGTGGTCTTTATATGTTACAGTTTTGATTATGAGAGCACATGACCAAACAATGTTTCTGATTTCAGCAACTGTCAGTCAAACAGTTTGTTTCTTTCTACAAGTGCTTAAGTGGTTGCACTGGTTGTTTCATTTTACCTAACCAGCAAGCAAGTGCTGATTAAGGTAGGTAGGTAGGATTTCAGTTTTTTGTTTAGATGGAAAACTTGCTGCAGTTGAAGCCCGAAGTGAAGGCCCTAAGCTTTTCAAGTCTGTTGTCATATATATAAATAAAGCAGCCAGCAAAGGGAAAATTTTTTAGAATACAGCAAATAATTGAAGATCAAGGCAGTCTGACCTGCTGTTCTTGGCTTTTCACAAGGAAAAGCCATCCCCAAGTGGAGCCACTGTTAGCCTCCTGTTGCAACAGGTTTCATATTTCATGATTGACAGTGGAAATGCCAAAAATGTTCATATTTTTCATGCTGCAAAAGTTCCATTTTTGAAATATTTCTTAGCTAAGGGAAAGCCAAACAGCCTAAGCTTGGCTTCCTTAGGTTTAAATTTCTTGTCTTAGAAGATAGAGAAAGAAAATCTGTCCAAACAGTTTAAGCTTGGCAGGATAGTAGCTAGGTAGAGAATAAAGGAGCCCAATTGTTTAATCTGGGTCCTTGGAAGCAATAAGGGTAGTTTTTAGATAGGAGGGCAGCTAAAAAAGAAAAAAGCAATCAGGGTCTGCAAGTCCAAGTGCACCCTTCCTGAAGTAACAAAAATTTCTAGGTGTATTAGGTTGGGTAGGTAGCTTGGGGTTGCAGAAGCAAGATCATCTTCAGTGTTGGCCTTGGCAAAGAAAGCTCATCTCATCAGTGGCAGAGGTACCAAAGCAATGTTTTAATGGTATAGTTCTAGAAGCATGTCTAATTTCCTCTCACTCCCCCTCAAAGTTTCTTACTAACACCCCTAAAAGGACCTTGGGATCTGCCCAACAAGTCCTGAGTCCATTTCATTTTTGTGAAACATTAAGTCAAAGTTTTGACTTTCTTCATGAAAAGAAGCCACATTTCTTGTGTAAAAGTCATGTTTTCATCTTCTACACAATCTCTATGTCTATCATCACTTCATAGACTTATCATTGTTCCCCTTCAGTTCCACTCTACCAGATCATATTAACTCCTGATTCTACTATATAGCTCCCTAACTGTTCCCCATCACCATTTACTACTAAAACTATATAAAATCCAAAAAACATTAAATAACCCCCCCTGGCACTATAGCCATATTTCTAAAAACTGGGGAAATATTAAGTCCATCTGGGACTTATATTTAATTTTTCCTCGTTTTTCCCTTGGGATCAGTTAACCCATGGTTGAAATGATAGCCATTTATTCCCCTTCGCAGTCATTTCCCAAAATTAATGTTTAAAATGCTTTATTAAACATTAAACTCTCATTCCCCCGCTTAAGCCTAACCCACAAAACCCATGTTTCCGAAGTTTTTTCCCGCTGGCGTATAACCCATAAAACCCGTCTTTATTAAAGTCCCCCCCCGCCACATGAATAATTAAATAAAATAGCGGGCAGGTCCTCGCCCTAAGGGTCCTCTGCCTAACCTTCCACCGACTTACCTGTCCCGTCGATCGTTAGATCTGGCCCACCCAAGATCTACGGTGGGTGGGTCTTTTCACACGCCAACACGCCGAGGGTTAGCGTCCGGGAGTTCGGCGGTTTTCCCGTCGTACTCCCGCCACGCGTCATCCTCCCGGGTGTGGCGGAGCCCCCTCCTCCCAAACCGCTTCAGTACAAAGGCGGTGCGCCCGAAACCGCAAACCGCTCTCGCCTGCATGACATCAGCGCCATGTTCCACCACGCATCACCCTCCTCGCCTCCGCTGTTGTGCCACGTTGCCGCCACCTCATCCCTTTCGTGCCCGCGCCCTGCCACCGTGTCATTGCCACGTCAGCTGCCCTGTCATCCATCCGTACCCGGGACCCGCCAATGACGTCACGCTGACGTCATCCTGAAAAAGCGCCAAAAGCACCCAAATGTCAATTTTTGCTTAAAAAGAGCGTGCAAACGACCGTTGTAGTTCATTTCTATTGGTTCATTTGAAGGCTCCGGTTCACTATTTTATTTATTTCCTCATTCCCGAAGCTTGAAATCGAGCAACTGAGCTGCCGCAGCCTGCAAATTCGGCTTCATAGCCTACCTTCGCACCAACTTGTCCACTCTAGGCTCTGTTGAACCAGGTATTTGTCATATCTTCCCCTTTTTCGCTCCTGCTCTTCATTTCATCCACTGCTCATACTGCAAACCTGCAGATTTCCCCAATTGGCAGCTCTGCCATGCATAAAACTCCATTAAAACCCACTGGAAACTCTTTACTTCAGGAAAAGCCTCGAAAACCTTGTGCCCACTTACAATTTCACTGGAAAGTTCCGTTTAGAGCTCGGCCTCCAGGAAAGATCTCGCAGCATCTCAACATTGCCCTATTTTACCTTAGTCCACTGCTTAAATCAATCCACTGAAACTGTAATTGTCCTCTGCCCCTTTGCATTATTCCTCGCAATCTCTAGCTCCAGAGAATTCACTGAAAGAAGGGAAGTTGACCCAAAACTCCACAAAATTGGTCTCTCACAGCATAAGCTTCCAAGTAGTCAAGCTACCATTTGCTTTTGAGTTCAGTCTCGGATTCCTCTGCTAGTCCTCATAGATAAGTTTGTTTAGCCAGCTGTTGCCCTTATTTTCTTTTCAGCTCAAGAATTCAAAAGTTGCATAATGGCCACTCCATCAGCTTTGAACATCACTCCCATAAATCCACCAAGCAAAGAACTTGAGTCAATGGCCTTGGCTGATACAGAATATCTTATTCAAGACCTAGTTGGAAACAGAAATCATTTACAGACCTACTGCCAGCTAAGAAACAGTTTCATAAACAAATCTGACATGTATGGCATATGGGAGTCTAATCTGCCACATTATTTCCTCCCTTCTGTCAACATTTTTCCTGAGATTATTCACCTGTGTGCTGCAAATTATGAGCCAAGTCAGAGGGCTGTTAAGTCTCCTTCTGGGAGCATACTTTTTCATATCACGCCTGACTCCATCAACCAGATGTTGAATTCCAAGCAGACTCAGATACTATTGCCATTCTCCATGAATAACTTGCTGGAAGAAGCCTCCTGGCTTCCCGGCCCCAAGATTGAAAAAATTGCTAAGACATTTATGAGGGTCGATTCCCAACCTAAGGAGCCACCTCCATTCCTATACGACCATTTCAATGATGTGGGCAAGTTACTTATAGACATCATATCTTATGTGTTGGGTTTCACAACAAGTGAACATGTGGATGAGATAGTGTTGGTTCTGTTGTCTTCATTTAGCCAGGGACGGCCTCCTGCTGTCAAGTATAATTATGCCAAGTTCATAGCAAACAAAATCCATGACCAGCTCATTAAGCTAGATAGGCAAGGATTTTTCAAAAATTCCTCATACATCTATCATTTGTTCATGTATTATCAATCTGAAAGCTTCCAGTGTCCCATCAAAAAGTTAGATTCAAAGGGAGAAAGAAGATCTGTAGTATTCTGGTCATCAGTATTCCATCAAGTCCAGCATTCTCCTTATTCGTACTGTGAGTTCATTGACCAGTTTGTTTATCCCGTCTCCTGCCTCTTGATGAAATCTCCTCCTCCCAGAATAACTTATGAGATGTAGAAGTTACTGCAGCTATCTAAGAGCTACAAAGTAGGTGATTGGTACCTATATCAGGACCACACTGTGATTAGAATTAATGGCTGTGAGCTTTGTCCTTACAGGCTCCCAAGATATGTGCCAATGAGGCTATTTTCCTTGGAATACTACAGGTAGCTTATAAATTCAGATTTGAATCATTTTCACAGCACCAAGAAGAAGGCTCAACTGAAATTCAAAGACCACCTAGGGCCCTTCATCATGAACTAGAAGGAAGGTTGGCAAGATGCTGACCCGATACTCAAAGATCAACTCAAGTTGAAAAGAAGTTTTTGGTGCGTCCCTTATGACCCACTTGGCTTTATTAACGCCAGAAGGGTCAAATACAGATTGACACGCTATGACCACTGCAAAAACCCACACATCGAAAAATATGCTAATCAAGATGCATGGGCACAAGGCACTTTAGTTGAAGAATTCACTCAAGAGGAAATTTTGGAGAAAATTGCTAAAGATCTTGAAAAAACTCTTGACTTGGATTTTGCTGGCCAGGTAACTCTCAAGATGCCATACCAAGTTGAAGAGGGCACAACCATAGCTACATCTGCACAAGCTGCCCAAGGGGCATCTACATCAGCAACAGGTACAGCTAAAGGAAAAGAGCCAATGGAGACAGAGCAAGAAATGGTCACAGGGCAACCTGTCATTTCAATGGAACAAACTCAAGGGCAAACCCCTCCACAGCAAACTGAGGCACTACAAGTTCCACCTCTGCAAACTCCTATCAATGAAGAAAGAAGCAGAAAATGAGACCGAGAAGACTCCACACCTGCTAGTGGGTCTACAGAGTAGCCTGAATCTAAGAGGCAAAGAGGATAACCTCCAATTGAAGAAGAGGTCAGTGAGGAGGTCATAGAAAGCCCGAGAAGGGAAGTAAGCCATCATACGCCTACAAGCTCTTTACAGTAAGAGCAAGACAGACAACACGGCATGGAGGTGTCTTCCTCCACACAACAAGCAAGAGACCAGCTAGCGTCAAAGCCAACTTCAAAGAAATCAAAGCTCAAAATGAGCTACTTAGAGTGCAAATATATGATCAATTTCTTAAAGCAACATCTGCCAAGCAAGAAAGATTGATGGTAGCATTTGAAATCAAACAAGAAAAGATGATTCTCAGCCACTTCAAGCCCAAGGTTCAGCAGCCACAGTCAGCTGCAGATTTTTTTAAGACAAGGTTAGAGGTCCTGGCCAAGGACATTCACCCCATGGATCAAATAGAGCTACATAAGCAAACAGGGGAAATGGTCTATGCCACCCTTGCAGAGAAGGCCACATTGGCCCATGAGTTGAAGGAATCATTGAAGAATACTAACGCTCAGTTGGACTTCAAAAGACTGTTCTCCATAGCCAAAGACAACATAATTAAAACATTGGAGGACATTATTGTGGACTTAGGACATGATCCTAAGGATCCTAATGGTGTGAGGGCCCTTATGAAGAAAAAGGATGATGATATTGCTGCATTGAAAAAGAGATTGAGATTGCTTCCTACTGAGCACCCTCAAACAGGAGAACTGCAGAAAGAGAAAGAAGCTGAGGATAAATTGGATTTGATGATGAAATTGAACCAAAGAGTAATTGATTTGGAAGGGGAGTTGGAGAGAGCACTACAAGGAAGGCAGGGAGAGTCGACCTCCCAGCTACCTCAGACAGTCCCAACTGTTGCTGCTATTCCACTTGCACAAGCAGCGGTGACCCCTCCCATTGTTCCGACAACTACAACAGCTACAGATGCTACAACGGCAACAGCAGCAGCACCTGAAACAAGCATGAGTATGGACGAATTGACAAGAGCTGTCAATGAGCTAAAGCTTCAGGAAACAGAAATAAAAGAGGCCAAAGAAAAGCTAGCCAAATTGGAAGAAAAATATGATAAGTCCAAAATGACAGTGGCTGAGCAGACAAGGGAAATTAAGGCCTTGAAGGACAACGTTAAAACCTTGGAGAAAGAGCTGTCTTTGGACAAGACCTTGGCTGAAATAAAGAAAATTCTGTGGGCCAAGATTAATCAGTCAATCACTGGCCAATGGAGGTCAATTCAGGCAATGTATGAGCAGGTAGAACTACTTGGCCTTGCTCAGTTTGAAACTCAGAGAGCCAAAGCAGCATTAGGAAGCATGCCTGAGCAGGCCAACAGAATGATCAATTTTCTGAATCATCAGACTAAGGAAGAGCTGGCAGCACTGCATATCATGAACAGAACAAAGGCCATATTAACAGTAAAAAGGGTGCTCACACTGAGAAGCTTTGTGCAAACTTTAGAAGCAAGATGTCGGGAAATACAAAGGGAGGTAGACAATTTTGACACAAAGCTTGCAACACTACAGACCAGAGGATTGCCCAGCCTGCTGACTAGCGCTGGAAAATTGCTGACACGTGACCAATATGCAACCAGGCTTAATAATTATGTCACAAACCAGCTTACTGCCGCATCAAGTTCTACAGCAGAGGCAGGGCCACCTTCAGGACAGACCTTCTATGACAGGCTGGAAAGTTTATTTTACATAGAGCATGAAGTCAAACACCTGTTTGAAATGCCGCCCAACTATTACAAATACACAGAGGCCGATGAGACACTTGTCAAAATACAAAAGCATCAGTTACCTCCCGAGGATTGGTGGCAGGCAATGTTGGCCGTTTTGCCCAGGTAATTTCAGTTTTCGCCCCTTTTTGGTTATTTCAAAATCTCGGTCAGCTACAGGTCAGCAGCAAACACAGGATAAGGCACGAAAGCACCGGACAGAGCAATTAAGGAACGCGCAGGACAAGTTGGATCAGTTACAAAGCAAAGCGCTGAGATGGCAAGCCTAAGAGCGTGGATTTTTTAAAGCACAGCCCAGCCGACTCAATTGTACTCAAAAGTCAATATTCACTGACAGAAAGAGCAGTTGTTACATTTTTCTTTATTTCAGCATTTACTTTCTCATCAACCGCTCCTTAGGAGTTGGTAAAGAAGTTATGAGCTATTAACTTCTCATCTAGATATTTTTGTATCCAATTTTTGTATATATACCACCCTCTGCATTGTTAAAAGGGTTGGTCGGCTAATGTATTCCAAGAGAGACTCGCACTGTATGTCTGATACTTTTTCTATAATCAAAGACTGCTTACAGGCTTGGAGAAATGACTGTCTGCTCTGTGTCTAATGGTCTGAAGAATTGAATGTGGAATTCTTGTGCTGCTATATGAATCAATAAGTTTTCCTTACCTCTGTTATTTCAATTTCATATATGCTCAAATCACAGAACAAAGGATTGGTTTAGAATTTGCTTAGCTGCACTCTATGCCCAGGTTCTGTGGCTTCTTAATGTTTTCCTCTTGAATTAGGCATAAATATGAATTCCGTTATGGCTCATGTTTGACCTATTTCATATATGAATGACTGTTATCTGAGAATTCTTAGCTGCTCCTAGATAGAGTTCATTCAGCTTCTTTCTGCTAATTTGATTGAGAGATTCTTTGGATCCTCTCATTCCTTAGCATTCATTCCATCCTTTTAAGCTTTAATGTTGTTTCATAAGCAGCTACCTTGCTCCTTATTCCTCTTGTGACCAAGAAAACGCACCAGCAGTCTTACTCTATGACTCCATGCCCAATGGTTTGAAACTTATTACACTATGCATTGCCTCTCCACTTGAAAGCATCATCCTTCCCACCAAACTTGAACAAAACCCCTGAACCCAATAGCTAGCCTAAAATCATCATCAACAAAGCTAAATCAGAAAGAGAGAGCCCTCTCTGATTGCAGGTGGGCTAGAACCTGCAATCCAAAGATTGGTTTGTGGTTACCTCGGCCGTATCCTTTTAGGAGCTTAAGGACAACCTGAGTGATAACATAGAGCACATGCAGTGTTAGGAGAAACTAATTATATGGAGGAGCAACTCAGGCATTGTCAGGGGTATGGAGGCGCTTCTATATGGAGAGAAGACACCAGCAGCAGTATAAACAGGTTGCAGCTAAAATTGAGCTGAAGAAATATTCATGAAATGATCTGCACATACACATAAGGGCCATAAAACAAATGGCTCAAATTAGTTATGCAGGGCAGGAATACGCCTGCTCTGATACCATGTTAAACACACATGGGTAGCAAGAGAAATATGAATGATAAAACATGACAATACATTTTTTATTAACAGGAGATATACATTTATAGTACATTTTTGTGACCATTGGGTTTCACATCCCAAGGTCACTTGGACTCCTTTTGTCCATTCAGCTACCACACTAACCCATTGAGGATTAGGTGTCCAACATGAATCAAGGCAACACTATTCATTTGCAAGGAGTATTATATGTACTTGATCTCTAGAAGAACCTAGTGTCCATTTCAGCCATGGAGGACAAAGGATTCAAGGTGGCATTCATAGATGGAAAGGTACGTGCTTGGAAAAGAAATTTTAAAGATTCTTTTACCCTTGGGTTTAGGGTTGACACTTTGTATCAAGTTGGAGGAATTCCATTAGGAGCCATGTCTTGCGACACATCTCTACAATCTGAACTATGGCACCTTAGGTTTTCCCATCTTCATTATAAGGCCCTACCCGATGTGAGACAGATGGTGACTGGTATACCCAAGTTCAAAGCAGAGCATGAAGGTGTATGTTTGGGATGTGCCAAAGGAAAACATACAAGGGGACCATTCCCCTCAAGTAATAGCAAGGCGACAGATATATTGCAATTGATTCACTTTGACATATCTTGTATGATGCCCGAAGACACTTTGGGAGGATACTTATGTTATCTCACCTTTATGGATGATTATTCTCAAAAGACCTGGGTCTACTTCTTGAAGAAGAAGGATGAAGTGTTCACCTAGTTCTGACAGTTCCTTGATCGAAAACCAATCCGAGAAGAAAATCAAGATATTGAGGACTGATAATGGGATTGAATACGAATCTAATGAATTCCAAGATTATTGAAGAGAAGCTGGCATTAAGAGGGAGACTACAACGTCATACACTCTTGAGTAGAATGGTATGACTGAAAGGAAGAATTGCTCTATTGTAGAAGCAGTTCTTGCCATGCTTCATGATCAAGGCCTTCCGAAGTTCCTATGGGCTGAAGCTACAAATACCACCGTGTATGTTCAAAACCGATGCCCTCATCAAGCATTGGACTCCAAGACTCCCGAAGAAATGTTCATTGGTAAGAAACCCAATGTCTCTCATTTTATAATTTTTGGAAGTCCCTTATATTTTCATGTGTCAAAAGAGAAAAGAAGCAAATTGGGTGCATCTGGGAAGAAAGGAATCTTTGTGGGCTATAGTGAAAATTCTAAGGGATATAGAATTTATGTCGCTAGTCAAAAGGAAGTTGAGATAAGTCATGATGTCACCTTCGACGAAGATATGGCCCTTAAGAAGATCAACAAGCTTCCTATCCTAAGGAAGGACAAAGAAGCTGACACCAGAAATCAGGGTGAAAAGGAGAACGAAACAATGCCTAATGTTGATGAACCTATGGATCCTATAGATCCTCCTCATGAGCCTTCCTCCCCCAAGAGGAGACCCTCATGGCTTACGAAGACTCTCGAAGATGCCGAGAGACATATTGCACCAAGGGGTACTTCCGTAAAAGCAAGAAGTCGAAAAGGTATTAAGGATACTTGACTGTCATGAGCACTATCATTCAAAATGAGCCTTCATCATTCGAATAAGTCATGAAGAAACAAGTATGGAAGGATGCTATGAATGAAGAATAGGATTCAATTATGGAGAATTATGTTTCAAATGTGGTCCCTAGACCCTAAGACAAATCGGTTGTCACCTCTAAGTGGCTCTACAAAATCAAGCATGGAGCTGATTGAAGTGCAGACCCTCTCATTCACAAATGTAAGAGGGAGTTAGCTTCTGAATTTGAGATGAAGGACCTAGGACCGATGCACTATTTCCTAGGGTTGGAGGTCTAGCAAAAGCCAGGTGAAAATTTTCTCTCTCAAGGAAAATATGTTGTGAAGATATTGGAAATATTTGGGATGGTGGACTGCAAGCCTATGACTACTCCGATGGAACTTAACTTGAAGAAGTTATGTGGTAGTGCTACTGGACCTAAATTAGGAAATGATTATGAGTATTGTCAACTCATAGGAGCATTGATGTTCTTGGTGAACTCCCGTTCGGACATATGTTTTTCAGTTAACACATTGAGCCAATATATGGTTGAGCCTCATCATATACATTGGATTGGTGCCAAGAATCTTCTGAGATATCTTCGGGGCATAATCACTCATGGACTAAGATGCACTATCGGAGATGTGAGGCTGCATGGTTATTCTGATGCTGATTGGGTTGGCAGTGCGGTGGATCGCAAGGGCACTTCAAGATGTTCTTTTTCTTTGTATTCTGCTTTGATTTCCTGGATGAGCAGGAAGCATAAATCGGTTGCCTTGATCACCGTTAAGGCCGAATACATAGCTATTAGTATGGCCTCCTATGAAGTTGTCTGGTTGAGGAAGCTCTTTAGTGAGATGTTTGGACATGTGTTGGATACCACGGTGATCCTTTGCGACAACCAAAGTGGGATACGATTATCAGAGAATCTCGTGTTTCATGATCGCTCCAAGCATATACATATCAGGGACCACTTTATATGGGATATGGTACAATGAGGAGCAATAAGGCTCCATCACATTGGGACTGATGACCAGGTCACCGATATTCTGACAAAGCCCCTGAGGAAGATCAAGTTCTCGGCCTTCCGAGTACAACTTGGAGTCGTGGAGAGACCCTCTTATGAGGGTCCTATATGAGATGGACATTGAGCTCTGGAAGCTCTGGGGGGCTTCAGGTACTTCTTGGAGCAATGAGCAACCATAGGGTGAGTGGTTCAACCTTCCCCTAGTTATTTGTTGTGTATAAGGTGAGTGGTTCAGCATTCTCCTATGATACCTCTTGGTGACATGTAGGTAGGATGAGTGGTTCATCCTTCTCCTGCTGAGACATCCTACCCATGCAGTTTGGGACTCATGGGAAGTACCTCTCATCTGGCCAATGAGTAGGGAAATGAGGATAGGGACCATAGTACTACTGATGGACGCATCGTGTACTACCGTACTCCCTATGCTAGGATGAGAAATATTGATTTTGGGTTAATGGGCACTGAGTTCGGGTCAGTAAGAGTGGTATGAGACACTCTCTTTTGATTGGAACTGACTTTAGGTCAGTGAGAGTGCTATGAGACACTCTCTTTTATTTGGACTGACTTCGGGTTAGTGGAGATTGGTATGATACATTCTCAATCACTTCTCCTTATTCATATTTCAGCAGAGCAGCGCAGATCAGAGTAGTGCATTGATGGGAGAGATAGTACAGATTGGCAAATAGATTAGTAGATGGAGTTCTCCCTAGTTGAGAGGGAGTGTTAAAATTGGAAACTAGTGCCAAACTCCACACGGGTCATCTTATTTATGACAGCTGATATTTTTCTTGTATTCCTCTCTCTAAGAGGTGTAGGATTGATCTAAAGATCATCTGATTCCAACATGTACAAATGAAGTTATGAATTTTTTTGGACTATGGACAAATTTTCAAGGTCGGCCAACAAACTTATGTAGGCTCAAAAGCCCAACAGTCATGTCTATTCATCCTCAACATTCGCTATAAATACACCTTAGCCTCATTTGGACACATTCATCTTCACACTTCTCTCTCTCTCTCCTCATTGATTGGGTACGGATATCTGGGCCTCTCTCTCTCCACACGTCCAAAATTTTAGGAGAGCGAAATTTTAGGAGGCTAAAATTAAAGGAGAGCAAAATTTCAAGAGAGCGAAATTTCAGGAGGCCGAAATTTTAGGAGACCGAATTTCTGGATAGTTTGACCAAGCGTTGACCAGCATGCGTTGACCACCTTTGACTGCATTTTTGTGAGGGCTATCTTTATTTGGGCATGCCACATTTCTGGGCATAGAAATCAAGGCTAAATGTTGACTATTGACTGCAGCTAGGGTTGACCAAATGTCAGTTGTTTGACTAGACTTTTACTAGCCTGAATTTAACTATTTTGAGGGTTTTTTATCTTGTTGTTTGGAGGCCGAAGTTGACTGAAGTTGACCGATTTGCTGAGGGTCAAATCTATATTTTGACCAGCGTTGACTTTTCTGGTTAGGGCTCTTTTGCTGCTGTTATAAATGATCAGATTTGTAAATTGTAATATCTCTCTCTGTTGAACTATTGAAGACTAAAAGAAGATTTGATAAAAGGTTTCCCCACATTGGGGTTTGTCCCTCGCTGGTGCCACATATTGTGTCTTCTTGTCTTGGCTTGTCTTCTACTATTTATGTTTATGTTTTATCTGCATTTTACTATCATGTTGATGTGATTTCTAATATGAATATTGATACTGGGATAGTAAAGAAATTGAAGTAAAATTGCTCTAAATCATAGAACATACCATTGTTGCCTAAAATTAACAGTTTCTTTGATGGGGCTTGTAAAATTGGACAATGCGGATGTGGTGTGCTCATTGTTACTGAACCTGACAAGTATTATCACTTCTAGTGGGAGGGTGGTACCAGTTCCAATAACAGGGCGGAAATCATCGCATTATGGGGGCTGCTATTTACTGCTAGCTGGCTCAACATCAACACTCTGCAATTTTTTGGGGATTCTAAAGGATGCATAGATTTGATCAAGGGATTGTCATGTTTCCAACCTCCCCTATTGGCCTATTGGATGAAGTGCATCTATATCCTGATAAGATCATTCCAGCACATTGATTTTAATCATATATACAGGGAGCAGAATATCATCGCTGACTTACTCTCTAAAAGAGGCATTTCAGCATCTCCTGAGGTCATACACTATGTTGCATTCAACCGAGATTCTAGATCTGCTTCTGGCACTATTCCTACTTCATAGATAAGACTATTATATGATATTTGCTATATTTCCATTTTTTCTTTTTGCAACTAAGCATATGTTGAACAATGGATGAACATATTGTGGTTGATAGTACCTTAGATGCAGACCTTAGTCATTATCTGTTTGGGTGTTTTTTTTTTTTAAGCTTGGATGTATATTCTGAGACAAAACTATGTAATTGTACTTTCTTTACTTAATATTAAGAAGGGATGCAAATGAAAGTGGAAACAAAGTTCTATATTTTGGCACCCAGGGCGGCTTGACCTAAGTTGGTGGCCATCTCCTTGTGGTTGGTCTGTGCCCCCTAGTTCATTATGCTTGTCGGTTTCTGTTGATGTTTATTGTCTAACCGCGGGTGCTGGGTGAAAGCTCATTTGGCTCGCTATCCCTACCTCTTTGCCTCTTCGAGAGGAGGGTCTGGCTCTTTTTTCTGGATCTGAGTTTGTCTTATTTGTCAGCACCTGTTGCGGTCGTATCACTTGGATTAGAGCCACAGATCCTCTCCACGTCTCATGTGTTAGCTTGGTTGTCGCAGCGATGCGTTCCTTCCTCCTCGGACACCTCTAGCATGTTGCCTTGCTCATCTTCTGCAGTTTTGGTTGGAAGGGGTCGTAGGTTTCTCGAGCGAGGTCCTCTTGGCCTTTGAGGTGGGCATGTCAGTGCCTTCTCTAGATGTTCCTGTGCAGGATGACAATGCATCTTGGTAGGAGGAAATAGTGGCATTCAATTCTCTTGTGGCCTTTGGCCCTAAAGTCTGCAAGCATGGGGACTCTAAGTTTGTGAAGAAATTGATGATATCCCAAAAATTGATATTTGTGCCCCTCAAGCTCGTTCAAGATCTCTCTAGCTGGCTGACAAAGGCCTCATTGCACAGTTCATGGGCCTTTGGCCCTCTCCACGTATTATTAAGGCCTAGGTTGAAAAGAATTGGAATCCTATGATCAAGGGGGGTGTGATTTCCTCCTTCTGTGGCAAAGGGTTCTACATTTTTTACTTTTAAAAGCATTTGGACCAGGACCTTGTTTTTTTAGAGTGCCTCGTATTTTATGGGGGCCCAGGGTCTCTACCTGGATAGGTGGAGTCCCAGTTTCAATCCCGACTGTGATGTCCCTGCCTCGATTCTAGTTTGACTGAAACTCCCTTACCTCCCCCTCCACTATTGGAACGATGCAACATTTCGGCTGATTGGGAACTCTCTTGGGAATTAAATTGACTGCTCTAAATCGAAGGATGGCTACATTGATTGCTTTGAATAGAAGGATGGCCTATTCTCCTGTGCTCGGATATGTGCTGAGGTGGACTAGAAAAATGGTTGCCGACGAAAGTCAGCCTCTGTATGGATAGTTGGTCGCATGTACAAGAGGTTGACTATGATTAGTTGCTCTTAAAATGCAAATTGTGCCATGAATATGGGCACTTTGCTAAAGGTTGCCTTAAAGGGGGTGACTCCATGGAAAAAACTTCTAGGGGATCAAGAGAGCAATGGACTCAGGTCAGGCACCGCAAATCCTCGAAGCACCTACCCCATGACAACTCCCCTGGTTTGGGGGTGGCCTCAGCCCCCCTAAGTTGCCTGCTAGGTGGGGATAGCTTGGGATTGGAAACTGCAAAAAAATGTGAAGTATTGAGCTCAGAGGCCAGTACGGTGGGTCTAGAAACCACCCTGCATCCCCCTCCAGTCACTAGGGTCTCCGCCCCTCACTCTGAGCCCCTAGTCCTCCCCTCCGACAAACACATGGAATCTAGTTCAAGTCTGGAAACTAAAAACTCCTTGGAAGACTCATCAAATGACATTGACGAATTAGAGGGCCTCATGACCTCTCCTGAAGGAAAGAGATCAGCAGGGTAGTTAATCTTGGTAGAACTCCAATCAGGTGGGACTAGGAAGAAACGGCTTGTCCGAAATGAGAAGACGACAGGGCAAAAAACAAAGAATGAAGTCAGATGGGAAAAGATTGAGAAATACAAAAATTTGGGAGTACAAAATACAATCCCACGACAGTTGGAAAATGCAGGAAACAAAGGAGGTGGAGGGAAGAAAGGAAACAACTCGAGCCCAAACAAGGGGGCAAGGAAGCCAAAAAAGTGATTAATGAATATAATATCTTGGAATTATAGAGGACTGGGTTCAGTAAAGAGAATCATGGAAGTAAAATCACTCATTAGCAAAGAAAGGCCTGAAGTTACCCTGCTACAGGAGACCAAGTTGGATGAAGAGTCCATCAACTCCATTAAACATAAATTTTGGAACACTAGTAAGATCGAAACAATAAGCTCAAGAGGGGCGTTCGGAGGCCTTTGCACAATGTGGAATCTGACAAAGCTAAATCTGGCAAGTACTCTAAAAACTACGCATTGGATAACTACTATTTTTAATAAAATTGATAAACATCAACACTTCTCTGTGATAAATGTGTACATGCCCACCCACTTCCAGGAAAAGCAAGAATGTTGGAAATCCCTGATGGACTTGAAAAATATTGAGTATGGGAATAACTGCATCATTGGGGGGACTTCAATACTACTATGGTTTGCCATGAAAAAAGGGGGGGCTCCATAATCAGGGACGCCCAACAGGAATACATGGAGGATCTCACCTTAGCCTTGAACTTATATGATGTCAAACCCCAAAAATTCCTTTACGCCTGGTCTAATAGAAGAGTGGGTCCTAATCGTATTGCGGCCCGCTTAGACCATTTCCTTGTGGCCGATAATAACCGCACCTTGAAATATTGCCTTAAGTCAATGATCCTCCCTTAGGCTAGATCAGGCCACTGACTCGATCCGCCTTGAAATCTCCATGCCCATGTATCTGGGGCCTATTCCCATTCCGTTACTCGTGTCAATGGGTTGAGGTACCTAATTTCTTCAAAATGATCTCCACTTCCTCGGCGGGCTGGATCCAGGCTAGCCCAATTACTATCTAGGAAGCTAAGATTCACAAATTGAAACAAGACTTGGAAACTTGGCTAAAAGAGAACAAAACAAAAAGGCAGTTCAATATAAAGAATATGGAAGAAATTTTGGATGTTATCTAAGGACAGATAAAAACCAAGCCGATAGAGGTGATGGATATCCATAAAGAAGCAGAAACCTTCAAGAGCTTTCACATATCTCTCAGAGAGGAAGAGGAGTACTGTAGATTAAAATCAAGAAATAATTGGCTCAAGGTGAGTGATAGAAATACTAAATTCTTTCACAAGCAAGCCAAGTTTAGGGAATCGAAAAACAATATCACTCAGATTACCCATGGGAGAAGACCATCAATAAATTTGAAGAAATCAAAAAAGCAACAATCAAGCATTATAAAAATTTGTATTCCAAGGACCGTACAAGGGATTTGGAGAGTGAAGATTCCCTCCTAGAGGCATACCACCTCTTGTTTTTGTGGATTGGAATAGTTTGTTGATTGCTCCTTCAACAAAAGAAGAAATCTGTAAGGTTATCTTTTCCTTCCCTCAGGATAAAGCGTCGGGCCCGGATGGCTTCTCGGCGAGCTTCTGTCACTCCTTCTGGGATGTCTTAAAGAGAGATATGTGTTGGTTGGTGGGATACTCCCTAAAAATTGGGGCAATGGTGGGTGGCATAAACTCTTCTTTCCTAGCCTTAATTCCTAGAGAATTGAACCCTTCATTCTCTAGATTCTGCCCTATTTCCCTTTGCAATGTCTCTTATAAGATCTTTTCAAAGTTATTGGCCTGGTGTTTAAAGTCGCTCCTGCCCCTCTTAATCTCCAACAATCAAGGGGGATTTGTCCTCGGGAGACAAAATTTTTACAACATTATCCTCATCCAAGAAGCCTTGGACTCTAGCTGGAGACAGGGTGATCAGGGCATGATTATTAAACTGGATATGGCTAATGCATTTTACTGGGTTAGACATTGTTTCCTGTAGAAAGTTCTCCATAAACTCGGCATGGATGGGACCTTCATAAGATGGATATATCTCTGTATTTCCTCTCCTTGGATTTCTCTGTTGGTGAATGGCCAGGCTGCGGGGTTCTTCAAAGCCTCCAGAGATCTCCGGCAAGGTGGTTCCCTCTCACCCTTTCTTTATATAATTGTGGTTGATGCCCTAAGTAGAGATTTGGAATCTGAGAGGGCACCCCTCAACCTTCCGGGCATTTGGTTCTAGGAGGGCATCAAAAGCATAAACCATGGACAATTTGCGGATGACACTATATTAATGGGAGGTTGTCACACGGAATAAGTCGATCTTGTGGACAAAATAGACCTTCCTAGAATCTAAAGAAGACCTAATGACAAACAAACCAATCACACACTATCTTTCTCTAAATATGCTTTTATAAACAAAGGCAAAAAAGTGTTTTTAGGGCCTATCTTAGGTCCAACGCAAGTTTGTGGAAGCCTTCGCTCCTTCGATTCCAAATGAGCTCCTTTGTCGCGAATCTGCAAACACAAACAAGCAAAAAAATTAAATAGCACCTGAAAAGACAATATCATAAAACATATTTAACATGAAAGTCAAGGAGTTCATGAAACAAATAACATGAGATACTTGTTGAGAAAAGTGAGTTTGGTTGTATTAATTCAAAAGAAGAAGAACTTTACAACCTGTGCCTTAACGTTGTACAAGCTCCTCCCAGGGTCCAGCAAGAAGTCTCCTCTACTTTGACAAGTTTTAGTCTCTTCCCAATGAAGCCAAAAAGGTATGTGATCTCTCCTCTTAAGCTCAACTAGGAAGTCTTAATTTCACCAGCATTTACCCTAAAAAATGTTCAGCTTCTAACCTCCCTAGCAACCAGCCCAATGCCTAAATTTATAGTGAAATGGAGGGAAGTTACCAGGCCCTCCTTCAAAGGGATAGCTCCTCTCATCAAGGGATTAGCTCCTTCTCTTTTGGGATGCATGAACCACCTAAGAGCGGCAAATCCATGTCAAAATTCCTTCTAGAATCATCTAAAATTAACCCAAAGTGAGTTTTTTAGAATAAAATTGCGCCTTTTTGACTTTCACAGGGGTCCGCACCCACACCTTTAGGGACAGAGCAGGCAGGTCCGCAGGTTTTGTAAACAGAAGGTGCAGGACCGCAGGTAATAGTGAGAGAAAGTGTGAAACCGGAATTTTATTGATTTTCAATGTCTTTCTCTCATTTTCAAAGCTTGACTTGAAGAGCTGAGGTCTGAGACTTGCTTAGAAGGACAGTACAAGTGATGATAGACCCATACTGACTGCAAATAATCATGGTGACGATATTTTTGTGTAACAGATTTCCCCTTAAAGTGCGAAGTCTGTAGTAGATGAGGATTCCATTTATCATTTGGGAAGAGTGAAGTACTTTATCATTTCGAGGATCATCTTGTGGAGAGCCCGGTTGGAACCTGTAAAAACATTCAATGCAAGATATATATATGAGATCATATCATCGCTGAGGTAGGCATTCCCATACTCAGATCAAAACTAACTTAGAAAACTAACTACTGCTCTGATACAGGAATGATCTTGTAAAACATCACAAGTATAGACTCATGTGGACACAGTATGGACGCAGCCATCTGTTTATGAATAGTCCATTATATAATGAATACAAAATTCCTCGCAGCTTGGATTGCGGAAACTAGATCCAGGGTCTTCATTTCTACTTCCCGAAATAGTACGATTCTATCCATGCGAATAAATGTGTTGAAGTCGAACATGGTATAAACCACTTGATTACCAGTCAATGATGTAAACTGTTAACAAGTGTGAGAGAAACCACCAGTGATGTCAATGGCTCTCAAAGTACCCAGTACAATCCATGAGATGTGAATAAATGTGTTGATGTACGGAATCCTTTGATCGAAGGTCAATGATGCAACCTGTCGTCAAAGGCGAGAAACCTGCCATTGAGGCATGCAGATCCCAAGGTACTGACGATCTCTAGATCATCTTTCTAGATAATGAGCTAAAGTCGATAGAAAGCGATCCGTCACAGGCAAGCCCACAACACGAAATCATAGATCAAGTTGAAGAAATTTAGTTGCAAGGACTAACTCAGGGATGGTCAAGATGGATGACATATATTTTGCAGATGAATGGCTTATTGGCAGTGACCTCTTGAACACACAACGACACGACAGATGGTTTGGTGACAATTGACCCAAAGTTAATACCCAGAAACCGGCTGAAGACTTTCAATGTGGTTTGATCAACTATTAGGCAAAGGATTTCCCAACCCAGGTGAATAAAAGTGTCGTGTTCAAGAGTGGTTACAAAATATGACAAACAGGCTCTTTTTTCTCTCTTTTCCCCCACCATTTCTGGCAAGTACCTCTTTATTTTTGACAAGCTTTGAGGAGGATAACATTTGCTTGATTATAAGCTCATCCTTCGGATGAGTCCAACTTAGTTTAAATTCGAACCCTAAGAAGGAGTGGTTCGTTCCTGTTTGTAATTGAACAGGTCCTTTACTGTGAAATTTTAACGAGTCTAGTATAGGAGAAACTCGGCGTTTTTCAATTTTAGAGAGTCTGAAAAAACTTAAGAAGACTCCAGGGTTGACCTTTTTCGTAAATTTTTGTCTCCCAAGCCCGAAAAAGTATAAAATAATACTTGAGAGAACCGCTTGATCTTTACGACCAAGGAGTACTTTTCGTAATTAGTGTCCCTCACCCGAAAAAGTAAAAAAACGATCAACGACACGTCGTTTTATAACCAATATCGGATTTGAAACGACAAAAATCCGGCAATCTTTTCATGTTTTTACGGTCAGAAAAGAGTTGTATGTTATATACCTAGGGGGGTAATATGTGGTACAAAGGGAGGTACCCAAGGTAATAATGTAATAATGGGATGGGCCATAGTAATAAATAAGGTGGTTAACCCATATCATGTAAGGGACCACAAGTAGTTCATAATAATGTAAGGGGCACATGGTATTAGTTGATGGTATGAGGGAACCATGGTAATGACCCATGGTATTGTATGTATGAGGCCTATATAGAGGCTAGAGACTCCAAGTGAAGGAGGATAGTCAAGGATTATTATATGAACAGACATATGGCTTGTGGAGTGTTCTCCTTCCTTAAGGAGTGAATGTATGGTGTTGCCCTACCTTAAGGGTTTGATCAATAAAGTGAATCATTTCTATCTATTTCTCTCTTATTGTTTCTAGGTATATTTGCATTATATTATATTTTTGGATCAGATCTACAACAAGTGGTATCAGAGCACTTTCTTGGGCAAACAGTGGAGAATTTTTTATTTTAATTTTTTGTAGGATTTCGGGGGCGACGAGTTTGCAAATCAGATCTGTATGTTTTGGTGAAAAATATGCAAAATCTAATTGCAGATCTGTATTCTTTTTGAAAAAATAGCCGATTTCAAAAAAAAAATCGGTTGAATCGGAGTCTGGATGAAGGAGATATCGCTGATCTAAAAATCAGTGGGGTTGTAGACAATTTTTCAGGGCAGGGAGTTTGCGGCACAGATCTGGACATCTTGGTGCAATATTTGAAAATATAATTAGGATCTGGATTCTTTGTGAAGAAATACCCAAATTCAAAAAAAAAATCAGTCGAATCAGAGTCTGGATGAGGGAGATATCGCTGATTTAAAATCCGCTCTTTTTTGCAGAAATTTTGGTGACGGCGGGAGAGTTGCAGCACAAATCTGAAATTCTAGTGTCTGGATCAAGATTTCTATCACATGGGAAGATGCAGAATGATTGTTCCATTTCTGGAAACATGTTATAATAGGGATTCTGAGCAATATTGACGGAATTGTAACCATTTCAAATTTTCGCCAATTTTTTGTGATGGCGCGCCTAGATCTGAATTTGAGGGACTTGTATGCATTTGATGGCTCTCATCCAGCCAAATGGATAGCACAAATGGAGAAATTTTTTAGATTGAATTACATCATGGATGATGAGACTCAACTGAGTGTGGGAACAATGTACTTGGACATTGAAAGATTGTAATGGTGGCAAGGGCATCAACGTTGCTATCGAAGGCCCTTGACTTGGGACAATTTCACAAAAGCTCTTATGGACCACTTTGACCGTAAAGCTAATCTTGTGGATAAGCTCACACAGACAGACACACAACCTAGCAAAGATTTTATTTTTACAGGAAAGAAGGAAACCAAGGAACTTAAAGGGTTATTTTCTGTTGGTATCTCCTTATTGCAGGTTCATGCAAAAGGAGAAGATCGTTGTGTCTATAAATTTTAGTTGTAAGCATAATTTTATCAATGTTAATTTGGCAAAAAAATTGCAAGTTCCAACAAAACACATTGAAAACATACAGGTTGATAATGAGGATGTTCAAGTTTATAAAGATTTGAAGCTTTCTATGGATAAGTATGTGTTGCATTGTGACTTTTATACTTCAAATATGGATAACATGGATGTTGTTTTGGGATATCCTTGGATGGAATCTGTGGGTATAGTCAATATTAATGTGCAAAAGAAATTCCTGAAGCTCTGGTATAAAAAGAAAAAAATTATATTGCAGGATATTTCCATCAATAAGCAAGTAGA
Source organism: Pinus tabuliformis (assembly GCA_031772625.1). Classification (NCBI taxonomy): domain Eukaryota; kingdom Viridiplantae; phylum Streptophyta; class Pinopsida; order Pinales; family Pinaceae; genus Pinus; species Pinus tabuliformis. The sequence continues at coordinate 418,819,258 of CM062820.1, read as the reverse complement.
GTCCACGGAGGTTGACGCAGAAGATGTTCCAGGGACTGACATATCAGATGATGAGCATTTGATGGTCGACAATCAAACACAAACAGAGGCTGAAGCCGAAAAGGTAACAGGTGCTGACACATCTGATGAGGGTTCAGTGGTTGAAGTCATATTGGAAAAGAAGACACCACAACAAGCATCACAGTAGGGTGAATTAAAGAAAAAAACATCATGGGTTAAAACTTCAACATATCATCACCCACATCACCCCGCAAGACAACCATCAAGATGGAAACCAAGTAGTCACAGGACAACAACCCCCGTATGACGGATAGCGAGGAGAGAAGATCCACCTACTACACATCAACACAGAAGAGCTGCCACGATCAACTTCCATCTCAAGCAAGCGAGGCACCAGCAAGATCGAGGGTTCATCTTTCTCTTGGATGGCTAGATGCACGTGCATGGTATCAGTGGACTAGTCTTTTGAATAGATCTTATTATTTATGTTCTTCCCATGTTTCGGGGACGAAACATGCTAAGGGGGGTGGAATGTTATATACCTAGGGGGGGTAATATGTGGTACAAAGGGAGGTACCCAAGGTAGTAATGTAATAACGGGATGGGCCATAGTAATAAATAAGGTGGTTAACCCATATCATGTAAGGGACCACAAGTAGTTAATAATAATGATAGGCCTCACACATACAATACCATGGGTCATTACCATGGTTCCCTCATACCATCAACTAATACCATGGGCCCATTACATTATCATTAACTACTTGTGGTCCCTTACATGATATGGGTTAACCACCTTATTTATTACTATGGCCCATCCCATTATTACATTATTACCTTCGGTACCTCCCTTTGTACCACATATTATCCCCCCTAGGTATATAACATTAAGTTAATGTTATATACCTAGGGGGTTAATATGTGGTACAAAGGGAGGTACCCAAGGTAATAATGTAATAATGGGATGGGCCATAGTAATAAATAAGGTGGTTAACCCATATCATGTAAGGGACCACAAGTAGTTAATAATAATGTAATGGGCCCATGGTATTAGTTGATGGTATGAGGGAACCATGGTAATGACCCATGGTATTGTATGTATGAGGCCTATATAGAGGCTAGAGACTCCAAGTGAAGGAGGATAGTCAATGATTATTGTATGAACAGGCATATGGCTTGTGGAGTGTTCTCCTTCCTTAAGGAGTGAATGTATGGTGTTGCCCTACCTTAAGGGTTTGATCAATAAAGTGAATCATTTCTATCTATTTCTCTCTTATTGTTTCTGGGTATATTTGCATTATCTTATATTTTTGGATCAGATCTATAACAAGTGGTATCAGAGCACTTTCTTGGGCAAACAGTGGAGAATTTTTTTTTTTTAATTTTTTGTAGGATTTCGGGGGCGGCGAGTTTGCAGATCAGATCTGTATGTTTTGGTGCAAAATCTGCAAAATCTAATTGCAGATCTGTATTTTTTTTGAAAAAATAGCCGATTTAAAAAAAAAATCGGTTGAATCGGAGTTCAGATGAAGGAGATATCGCTGATCTAAAAATCGGTGGGGTTGTAGACAATTTTTCAGGGCAGTGAGTTTGCGGCACAGATCTGGACGTCCTGGTGCAAGATCTGCAAAATCTAATTGTAAATCTGTATTCTTTGTGAAAAAATACCCAAATTCAAAAAAAAAATCAGTCAAATCGGAGTCTGGATGAGGGAGATATCGCTGATTTAAAATCCGCTCTTTTTTGCAGAAATTTTGGTGACAGCGGGAGAGTTGCAGCACAGATCTGAAATTCTAGTGTCTGGATCAAGATTTCTATCACATGGGAAGATGCAGAATGATTGTTCCATTTCTGGAAACAGGTTATAATAGGGATTCTGAGCAATATTGACGGAATTGTGACCATTTCAAATTTTCGCCATTTTTTTGTGATGGCGCACCTAGATCTGAATTTGAGGGACTTGTATCCATTTGATGGCTCTCATCCAACCAAATGGATAGCACAAATGGATAAATGTTTTAGATTGAATTACATCATGGATGATGAGACTCAGCTGAGTGTGGGAACAATGTACTTGGACATTGAAAGATTGCAATGGTGGCAAGGGCATCAACATTGCTATCAAAGGCCCTTGACTTAGGACAAATTCACAAAAGCTCTTATGGACCACTTTGACCGTAAAGCTAATCTTGTGGATAAGCTCACATAGATAGACACACAACCTAGCAAAGATTTTATTTTTACAGGAAAGAAGGAAACCAAGGAACCTAAAGGGTTATTTTCTGCTGGTATCTCCTTATTGCAGGTTCATGGATTCATTCAAAAGGAGAAGATCATTGTGTCTATAAATCCTAGTTGTAAGCATAATTTTATCAATGTTAATTTGGAAAAAAAATTGCAAGTTCCAACAAAACACATTGAAAACATACATGTTGATAATGAGGATGTTCAAGTTTATAAAGATTTGAAGCTTTCTATGGATAAGTATGTGTTGCATTGTGACTTTTATACTTCAGATATGGATAACATGGATGTTGTTTTGGGATATCCTTGGATGGAATCTGTGGGTACAGTCAATATTAATGTGCAAAAGAAATTCCTGAAGCTCTGGTATAAAAAGAAGAAAATTACATTATAGGATATTTCCATCAATAAGCAGGTAGAGTCCACGGAGGTTGACGCAGAAGATGTTCCAGGGACTAACATATCAGATGATGAGCAGTTGGTCGACAATCAAACACAAACAGAGGCTGAAGCCGAAAAGGTAACAGGTGCTGACACATCTGATGACGGTTCAGTGGTTGAAGTCATATTGGAAAAGAAGACACCACAACAGGCACCACAGCAGGGTGAATTAAAGAAAAAGACATCGCGAGTTAAAACTTCAACATATCATCACCCACATCACCCCGCAAGACAACCATCAAGATGGAAACCAAGTAGTCACAAGGACAACAACCCCCGTATGACAGATAGCGAGGAGAGAAGATCCACCTACTACACATCAACACAGAAGAGCTGCCACGGTCAACTTCCATCTCAAGCGAGCGAGGCACCAGCGAGATCGAGGGTTCACCTTTCTCTTGGATGGCTAGATGCACATGCATGCTATCAGTGGACTACTCTTTTGAGTAGATCTTATTATTTATGTTCTTCCCATGTTTCGGGGACGAAACATGCTAAGGGGGGTGGAATGTTATATACCTAGGGGGGGTAATATGGGGTACAAAGGGAGGTACCCAAGGTAATAATGTAATAATGGGATGGGCCATAGTAATAAATAAGGTGGTTAACCCATATCATGTAAGGGACCACAAGTAGTTAATAATAATGTAAGGGGCCCATGGTATTAGTTGATGGTATGAGGGAACCATGGTAATGACCCATGGTATTGTATGTATGAGGCCTATATAGAGGCTAGAGACTCCAAGTGAAGGAGGATAGTCAAATATTATTGTATGAACATACATATGGCTTGTGGAGTGTTCTCCTTCCTTAAGGAGTGAATGTATGGTGTTGCCCTACCTTAAGGGTTTGATCAATAAAGTGAATCATTTCTATCTATTTCTCTCTTATTGTTTCTGGGTATATTTACATTATATTATATTTTTGGATCAGATCTACAACACTGTAAGTGGACCGTCTTTTAGTTCCGTTTTAACGAGTTTAAAAGAAAAACTCGGCAATCTTTTCATGTTTCAGGAGTCAGAAAAGAGCTTAAAGGTGACTCTAAATGTTTTTTCGTCGAAAATGATAGATTTCGCCTGAATAATCCGTTATCCTGAACAAAAACGCAAACATTACTCATACCTGTTTGAAATGGATAAAAATGTTGCAAAAATACATTTCCAAAGTGAAACATAAACAAATTTGCAATTTATTTACTCAAAAAACTTATAAAAAGGGCCTTCGTCAATTCATTTTTACCGTTTGAGTTTTGGGTGAGAAAATAGTGCTTTTGTTCAGAAAACTTCCCGTGAAGATTACGGAAAATCTAATCGTCGGAATCGAACACCGTCTTCTCCAGGTAATCCACATCATCCTACTCTTCATTTTTAACCGTTTCATTTCTTGTTTTAGGCTTTCATTTCATTTTTTGGAGGGTTTTTAGGCTTAAAACCCGCGCGCGGGGGCCCGCAGGTGTACCACTGCTGGCCTGCGGACCCCGACTTTTTCTCCATTGGGAAAAAGTCAGGGATCCGCATCTTCCATGTAGACAAGGTGCGTACACACACACTGTGTCTAACCCGGAGGGTGCAGTCCCCGCCGCAAGGGTTTTTAACCCAAAATTTCTCAAAATTGGCCCAAACAAAACAATTTCTAGCATTCTAATTTATCTTTTTACTTGATGCAGAGAGTACATCATGCTAGATTGGCGTGAACGAGAGTATGAGGATGTGGATGCTGCCGCATGGAATCATCAACCTTCACTTGATGCTTTGAAGGCGTGCGGCCTGTACAAATTCTGGGCCATTCCTGGCATGAGGGCTCAGGTGGATTTCTTACAATGGTTGGTTGACAGATGGAGCATACAGGACCAGTGCTTCTTCATTGGTGGCCACCAGCTCGAAATTGAGTTGGCGGACATGTATTTCTTGACTGGTTTGCCTAAGAGAGGTGAAGACTTGACTCTATTTGGGGCTAGGCCAGGTGGCCAGTCTGTCGATAGCCTTCGGTTAGAGTTCTGCAACAGCCAGGCTAGAGACAAAGGGATAGACATAAAAACCATATCCCGTCCTGAACTTATGGTGATCGCGTTTACTGTCACAAGACTTTGCGGGAGTGCCGCATTACATATTTCCACCGTCCCAGATGCGTATGGCAATTGATTGCTTTCGAGGCACCATCTTCAACTGGTGCGATGCTGTGTTGGCCAATGTGAAAGGCCAACTGACCAGGGCCAAGAACATACAACTAAAGACCTTTGGTTATGGGGCTTTGGTTGTGAGTTTTGGTCTGGGGAGGGTTCCCATGTTGATCCCGCAGCACCTTACTATTGGATTTGGGCTTCCTCGAGAGCCCAAATTGATGCGATGGGTCGCAGTTATGGCCCGTCACCCGGACGAGAGGACAGAGGTTGCTCGATTCAAACCTGAGTATTTCCAATGGTTGGAAAACCAGGTCTTTTCTATTCAGGACTTCCCTTACGCTGGGGTAGATTTTCGTGGTGACCCAGACATGGCTCTTCCACCAGGAGAGCAGTGGGATGACTCAGGTAAAATCATTTTCAACATTTTCCTTATTTTAATTTTTATTGTTATTTTTCCATCGTCCCAAAACTAATAGCAAAAGTTTCAAATGCAGATGTGGGTCCACAGTGACCAGCCGTTCTCCGGCCTTATGAGAGGAAACAACCAGTTGTAACCACGCCAGCCCCACAGGATGAATCAACAGAGGTTTTGGCCGAGTTGGAGGGTCATCTCGAGTGCTTGACAGGAGATATTCCGGAGACCACTATAGGTGACATTCCTCGTCGACTTCAGCGCTATGTGATTGGGGTCCCAGGACCTTTTAGGAGGTTCCTTTGAAAGGTGGCCCGTGCAGTGGTTTCTTATCGAGATCATCACCAGTGATAGGATGATCGCCTATTGTGGGCACATATGACATTTTTATTTTTTTGTACTTATCATTTTTGCCGATCATAAGGTGTTTTTCAATCTATGATCGAGGAAGATGTATTTTTTGACACACTCCTATATATATATATCACTATTACCGGCTTATCTTGTAAATCATGTTATGGAATAGTTTTAAATTTACATGTATGATTATTGCAAATGTCTACTTAACATTCGAGAAGCAATTGCATCTGCTAATGTATTTAAAGATCTTGGAATACGCTGATATTCAATATAATCAAATTCACATTCCAAGAGATGCACTCTCAAAAATAATCTTAATAACACTGGATTTCTAATGGCATACACTCTATTAAGTTGTAATACAACGAGTTCAGAATCTAACCTCACTATCAAATTCCAAATCCCAAATGAAATAGATTCAGATAATAACTCAATCACTGTACTATACTCGGCAATATTGTTCGTTGTTTGACCGAGGCTTACCCATGCATAGATACTAACTCGTCAGAGGGCGAATAGATAACCCAAGCTGCGGAAGAAATGTTCCGTGTATTACGACAAGCACCATCAGCGAAACCAATGTATGTTTGGAGAGGCATCGACACCTGCAATATCAATAGTAAAACCAAGATAAGCAGGAATAATGACGAAAAAACACTCTCTAAGCTAAGCACACTGTTTAAAATAAAACACACCAGCTAGAAAGAAAAGCTATCCTAACTAAAAATCTCCATACCCATTCTTTAAGCATAATACCTCTTCAGGTAAAGACCATTTCTGGGTTTACCCAAAGAGTCCCCGTCAAAGTCTACCAATTCATAGGCCCCTTTTGCTAGCTTTCGCTTGACAACATAGGGACCATGCCACATAGGAACGAATTTTCCAGTGCCTAATTTATCATTAGCTTGATCGTAAACTAAGACTAGATCTCCTTCCGAAAAAATTTGAGGGGTCACATTTTGATCATACTAAGCTTTCATACGTTTTGCGTGAGTTTCGATCGCCAATGCAGCATCACGTCGATTCTCATCTAATTGTGCCAAGTATAATAAACGCTTTTCCTCTTCGGAAGAGGCTGGAAGTAACTCGATGGCCATTTGCAGTCACGGGATTTCGCATTCAATGGGTAACACAGCTTCTAGACCATAGACTAGTTGAAAAGGAGTGAACCCTGTTGATGTTTTTACTGAGGTACGATATGCCCAAAGCGCTGAAAATAGCATGTTATGCCAATTCGACCGATGAATCCCAATGATTCGTGAGATCATGATGACTAAAACTTTGTTGATGGATTCAGCCAGACCATTAGCTTGTGGATAATAAGGGGTTGAACTATCATGACGCAAACCAAGCTGGCCTGTAAGTTCGGTCATCATAACGTTTCGAAAATGACGCCCATGATCAGTGATTATCGCTTGTGGGACACCAAACCTAGCAATTATATGATTGAACACGAAAATTGCAATTGTCTTGCTGTCTGCCTCAAATGTAGGCATCGCCTCGGTCCACTTGGTAAAATAATCTACCGCAAGGATGATATACGCATGCCCCCGGCCGAGTGAGGGTTACATGTAATAAAATCGATACCCCATTTGGCAAAAGGAACAACGACAATTATAGGGTGGAGAGGAGCAGGTGGAGCGTGCATCTTTCGATCAAAAATTTGGCAGTTGTGGCATTTTCGGACCGCAGTAATACAATCTTAAACAAAGACGGCCAGAAGTAGCCAGCGCGCAATATCTTTTGGGTTGTGGCATACCTAGACATATGATCGCCATACGCTTCAGAGTGATAGTCATTTAGAACCCTTTCAACTTCCTCGTGAGTTAAGCAACGTCAAAAAATAGAGTCCGCCCCACGGCGATAAAGAGTATCTCCAATAATCTTGAATTGTTGGGACTGGAATCGAATTTTCCGACGTTCTAACCTTGAAATTTTTGGCCGAAAGGATTGGGTTTGGAGATAAACGATGATATCCCCATACCATGGATCTAAAGTGCTGATTAGAAACAATGATTCATCCACAATGGGCTCCTCTGTCACAGTCTCCGTGTCAGCACGCGGGAAATCACACATTAATTCCGCAAAAACTAAAGATTTCTTAGACTTAGATTTTTCAAATTCCAAGTCGAACTCCTGTAGGATGACAATCCATTTAGAGTACTTGCCCCCTAGCAATTACTTGGTCAAAATGTAGATCATAGGGTTGCAATCCGAAATTACTGTAGTTTTACGTAGTAAAATGTAGTGACGAAAACGTTGGACAACTTGAACAGCTGCCAATGCCAATTTCTCCACATGTGAGTATTTTAGCTCAGTTGGATTTAAGGTTCGACTAAGGTAATATATCACATGTTTAGTTCTGAATTCATCTTCCTGAACTAAGACCATTCCAATGATGGAATGAGAGGCGGTGAGATACAAGAAGTAATCCTGGTTGTAGTTGGGAGGATGCAATAACGGTGCATGGGTCAACGCGTGTTTAAGTGCATCAAAAGATTTCTGAGCTATCTCATCCCAATAGAATGGAGTATTCTGTTTCAACAACCGGGTAAAACCCTTTGTAACCTCGGCGTAGTTAGGAATGAATCGTCGTAAAAAGTTTGCTTTCCCTTGCAAACTTTGGAGTTGGCGAAGACTCAAAGGAGGAGGCAACTTGACAATAGCTTTGACCTTTGAGGGATCGACGCGAATGTCGGCTTTCGAAACTACAAACCCCAGCAATCGACCCATTTCTATACAGAAGACACACTTGTGTGGGTTCAACCGAATCCGATAATGCCTACACCTCATAAAGATTGCTTGTAAATGGACGAGGTGATCTGCTCGATGTAATGAATGAGCAGGCAAATCATCGAGATAGGGTTGCACAATGTGCTTGATGTTATGAAACGCATAAGACATGGCCCTTTGAAAAGTTGCTCCGACATTCTTGAGCCCAAAAGGTAACTTGCAATAAGCAAATGTCTCCCATGGACAAATGAAAGCCGTTTTTGGTTGATCGGCAGGTAGAATATTGATTTGATTATATCCGGAAAAACCATCCATGAAGGAGAATATTTCACTGCCTGCACAATCATTAATGATTTGATCGATATAGGGAGTTGGGTAACTGTCCTTTGGACAGGCTCGATTAATGTCCCTATAATCGATGCATATTCTTATTGTTCCTTGCTTTTTGTTAACCAGAACAATATTCGATACCCAATCCATTAACGGGATCGGATAAATGAAACCTGCTTTGAGTAAATTTTCAACTTCTGCTTTAATTGCAATAGCTTTTCTTGGGTGAATCTGACGCAAACGTCGCCGGACGGGTTTAGCGTCCGGGTAAGTCTTGATCTCATGAACAACAATCGCGGGATCAATTCCTGGCATTTCGTCATAGGACCAGGCAAACACGTCGCGGAATTCTTGAAATAGGGCCTTATATATTTGAATTTCGTCATCTGTACACGAGGCACCTATATGAATCTTCTCAACAATTCCAGGCTTAACCGAAATGTCAATAGGAATAGTTCGAGAGATGTTCCCCAAATTTAACTCGGAATCAGGATGTTTCATTGGATTCTGAGGTTCCTTGACATATTCAGTCGTAAAAATTGATGAGAAATCATTTTCAAAACGATCATTCTCAGGTAAAAACGAAGATCTGTGATGGAGATTTTCCCATGGTAAATCATCTACACATAGGATTTCACGAATTTGCTCATCAGAGTGAACAAGTTCAGAAAACATGATTAAATCCGAGCTCGATGTGAAAAGTGATTCCTCACAGACCACATTCATGAAGTCAATTTCGGTTGAAGATGGGTCGGTAAACGATTGCACGGCCTCATACACAGTTTCATACGGACTCAAAGGCATGACATTACCAAATGAGTCTATCTCAGATTCAGAAGGAATGATCCAAGGATCATCATATACAATGGTGTCTGATGTAATCATATGAATGGTTGCAAATGAAGACGATGCGTTGATCAGAGGAAAAGGAAAATTTCCCAGTAAACTGGCATCTTTAACTAGTCCTACTCCAACATCCTTATATGGGATAGTCGTTTTACCGACATGCTGAATACTTTCAGAAGAGGCTGGGTCGGATGAAAAGTAAGCCAGCTGGTCTATTGTTACGATCTTTCCATTATGTGGAAAATTTATGACCCGAAAGACCGATGAAACGACAACTGTCATAGCGTAAAACCAACTTCGACCCAAGAGAAGGTTGTAAACTAGAGGGGCATCAACCACCTCCACATCTAGATTAATGGTTTTTCCTTCAACCCCTATAGGAAAATCCTGTAGAATGCCAAAAGGATGAAACCCACGGCCATCAAAGGCCTTTAGAATCGTCGGGGATTAATTTAGTGAAGGAGAACCAAGTGATCTCCAACACTGTATCAACATAATACACGTTGAGGCTCCCTCATCAATCACAGTCCGATGTATAGGCCTGTTTTTGACTATCACTGGAATCTAGAAAGCCATTTGATGAGGCAAACGCGGTGTACTATTTTCTAGATCGAAAATTATTAGGTTCGAGTCCTGAACGTCAACAGCTCCTATAGCCGACAAAAGTAATTTACGTTGTGCTGGACATGATTGTAGCACCTCCAAAGCCAACATTGCTGAGGGTGAAACAGCTAAATCCTCAACAATATTATAGTTCTGAGCCGCTCTCGCATGTGGATTGAAAGCTGAATTTCGAAGTATACCCTTGGCGGGCGGTTTGATTACCAAGTCTGGATTAGGTTTCTCGATCTGTAGTGGATCGGAACCGGGAGCTGAGGTTGATGGATTAGAATGAGAAGATTCTACTTCTTTATCATCAACAAGGCTTTTACTATCATAATCTTGCGATCGAGTCGCAATCCTAACATGGGACATCATCAGTATGGGTTCTTCGTTGGAATTCGAGGAAGAACCTATCATCTTACTGTCTTGAGCTGGAAAAGGATCCTTCAAAACAATAGGCGTTTGGGAACCTTTGACAATCTTCGCAACCTCTGCACGATGAGGGAAGTCTCTTGTAAAATGTTCATCGTCACAAATGAGACAAGGATAACTAGGTTTGCATTTTTCATCATTGGATTCCAATTTTTCGGGTTTCTCCTTTGAATTTTTGTCCGTTTGATTCTTCTTCTTTCCTTTCTTCTTCCCACCGGATTTTGATTTGGCTGTAGATGACTCTACAACGTGGATATCGGCGGAAATCTCTGCAGAAGAATCTCCTGTCGGGGAATCAGGCAAGGTTATGATAGGAGAAGAATTCTTGGAAGACTTCTTCTTACTTTTAGTGTTAACCGTACCAATCATACCATCGGCGACATGAGATCCCGAAGGAGCTGCAGCGATTTGATTTTGCTTGGGAAGATCGGGGATTTTCTCGTGTAACGTACCTGACTGAGTATAGACCAAGTCAAGGTACTATGCTTGAGCAATTACTTGCTCCTCAGTAACAACTCCAGCTTTAGCTACATCTTCAGTGATCTTTGGCAACAAATATTTTACAAACCACTCAGCCAAGATTTGATCCGGAATAAAAACCTTCACTAAATGTCGTCGACGTCTCCACTCATGAATATGATCTGAAATGTAAGTGGACGTCGATTGTTTTAACGAAGTTAAAAATTCCATGCCATTGTCATATCGGACTGGCAACTGAAAATGAGTTAAAAACGAGGTAGCTAACTGACTAAAATTATAAAAAGTGCCTCGTGGTAACTCAATGTACCACTTGGCCGCAAGACCAATTAGAGTGCGCTGGAAAAGTCTTAGATGGATTGAATCATCTGAAATGGAGTTAGACGCACACCAGAGGTGGTAAGTCATCACATGGTTCGACGGGTCCTCTCCTGATTTGCCTTCGAACTTAGGAATATCACTAGGCAACTTACTCTGCATTGGCGGCCAAAATGGAAGATAATTAATGGGATCGTTCGTTAGGCGCCACAAGTCAGGAAAGTCTAAAGTTGTGATAAATGGTAACTGACGATTAGGGTCCCTAAAACTCTGGGTCATGAGACCAGCCCCAGGAGGAGGATATCCAGGATAACTAGGAATAGGAATTGCATTTGGGATATTGTATCCTCTCGGAAAACCAGGATTAACCGGACCATACTGGGGTTGTTGAGGTTGTTTATAAGTGTACCCAGGGTACGGTTGATACTGATAGACTGGCTGCTGCACAACAGGACCGAATTGGTACTGTCCTGGTACGGTTGATAAGTAAATTGTGGTTGACTTGTGACAACCGTACTTGAACCAGGTTGTCCTACAGGCATCTGAACCGAAGTTTGAATCATAGATCCAGACGGTGGTAAATATGTCTGAGGAGTAGATACAGGAACAATAGAAACCGGAGCTGTCAATACTCCAAAAGTAGGTGGGGTAGATTGAATAGATGTTGCGGCAGTTGTAGTAGTCGTTTGAGGCGGAGTACGAGGCGTACTAGGCCCAGGCTGAGAAACTACCGAAGGTACAGAAGTTTGAATGTTAGACTGGACTGGTTGCTGGGGTGTACCAGAAACTAAGGGTTGTCCAGTTTGAGATGACAACTGTACATTTGGCTGCAACACCTGTTGAGTTTGCGATGGATCCCACACTATATTCATTCTGGGGTACGGACCCATAACAGGTTGAGAATATTGAGGACCATAACCGGGTTGAGGGTAGGATTGATAATTCAAAGGTACATTTCCCGTTCCTTGAACATATGATTGACCGGAGGGTGGTTGGAAACCTTGGTTCGAGTACTGACCTTGGGGTTGATACCCTTAAGGCACGTACTGATACTGGGGTTGACCTTGAGGTATAAACCGATACTGGGGTTGACCTTGGGGTACATATTGAGTCTGGGGTTGACCTTGAGGAACGTACTGTCCCATAGGTATGTACTGTCCTTGAGGTTCCCCCCCAGATGCAAATTGGGTACCTTGAGGTTGCCCCCCAGGCGATAATTAAGGCTTCCCCCCAGGTGGTAACTAGCCACCTTGAGGCTGAGGATTGGGAATAGAACTTGACATCATGAGAATATCTTCTACGCTCAACGGCTTAGTACCATTGGTTCCAGTTAATAACCCTTGCTCAATGGGTTGAGGAGATGCTCCCGAAAAAGTACCAGAAAGTGACTGATACCCAGAGGGAACTGAAGGACCGCCGTACAAAAAGGATTCAGGCGATTGAGTAAACATGGACGACTGTCTTGACATATTTAACAGAGGATAATAACCTCTAGGTGTTGGGTGATAAGGAACACGAGGTGGTGAAAAACTTAACCCTGGGTTTTCTAAGAAATTAGTCAAAGAAAGATACCAAGTACTGCTCCTAGGTGGACTGTAAAAAATTGATTCACACTCCCTTAGCTCAATAACAGGTTGATTTTCAGGGATAGGGATGCCTACTTCTTCTTCCGGAGTAGCAATTTCTTCAATAGTTATAAGTCCAGAAGGAAGATCTTGGGTGATTACTCTTTCTACCCTAGGTGAACCGGGACCACTAGAAGCTGGAGAAGCAAACCCCGATGTCAGAGTAGCAGCAAATTCACTTTCAGGTTCAGATATTTCAGGTTCCTCACCTATATCACTAGTAGATGAAAAGCTACCAGTAACTTCGGAAACAGACACTGACTGCGGATTATAATCTGCTACTAACGCTTGAAAATCAGGATGTACCACCAAAGAAGACTCTCCTTCTTCAGGTGACCCAACTCTACTGTCTCTAGGAGTTACGAGGACTTTCAAGCCTTCAAGCTGGCTCGGTGAAAACTCAGGAGGTTGGCCCCGAAGTCTACGGGACTTCCTCGGTAATTCAGCCACGGTTAAAAACTTTTAACTACTTCACACGCAAACAAAGTAAAATCTCAATGAAAACCACCTAAAGCCTCTAAAGAACCAAACAAATTTGAATCACACACCTAAAGAATCTAGGATATCAAACACACACAAACAATAACTTTCCATACTGAAAACACTAGTTGGTGATGAAATCCAACGTCACAGAGTTCAATACAGAAATGGAAGTTGGAACAGTTACCCCGGCAACCTGCTTAATGAATAGACTGGCACAAGTTCCTCCACTTAACCGTCTCAAGTGAAGAGAACCCCCCAGAAAATCCAAGTGAGTCTAGCCGACATCTGCTCCAGGTACAGTGGGATCTTCCCACCACTGTCACCTCAGGAAGAATCCTAAAGAATATGGCCACTAAGGTTACCAACTGAAACAAATATACCTGGGGGAACAGTCTACGATCCGATACGCACGCAAGGGCAGAGTAGCAAGCTCAATCCCCTTGAAGGCTCCTTGACATAATCCAAGGTTTACCAACAAGTGACCCCAGGCTCCTCGACAATGGTTAATCCGAGGTTTACCGTTTTTAATACGTGAATATCTGGCGTCGTTCCCAATGAGGAAGGATTGATTCCCACACTGGTTCGGACACGATCTCGTGCTTCTCCTTTAAGAGGAGCTTTCCCAGAGCATAAATGCAACAATTGGATTTCTTCCCTACCACAAGATACAACTACTTGTTTGTTTTTACTGTCTTGGAGAGTTAATTACTCTCCTACTCCAAGACACTAGCCTAAGCTAAGTTGGTGTATCAGAGCCCTAGAAATAAAAATGTTACTAGATGAATTTTACTTTAAGCGTTATTTTTATTGGTTTTTGTTTAAGTCAAAAGGTGCGGAGATGAAACTCGTGGTATGAAGACTCGACTCAAAATCACTAAAAATGCACCTAAGATGATTTAAACAATCTTTTCTCTTCGATAAACTTCTAGCTAGGAAAGAGTTTGAGAATGCAAAATACTTTGTAAACACAAATCTTTCTTAATGCACAAATTAAAAGAAGAGCTTTTGTCCTTTCCAGTGCACTCAAAACGAGACAACTAGTTATTTCACAAAAATTTCCCTTTTCTTTTCAAAGCACTCAACCACTACAAAAAACAAACTTTTTCCAAAAGAGATTTTATTTTTTTATTTTTTATAAAAGACTCAAAACTATGCAAACGACTAACTTTGAGATCTATAAACTATAAAACCTATTTGAAGTCAAAGCCTACAAGATGTCTTTTTAAGGATGTTTTACTTAGCTAGATGTAAGCTAAGGACCAATTTATGCAGAATCACAAATCAGTCAAGAACAACCAATTTTGTTTTCTTTTTAAAAAATGAAAATCCAAACTTTTAAATACAAGCTTTTCGAAGTTTTGTAAAGAGAAAACACAAAGCGGATTCCTTAAAAAGGGGAGATTTCATAAATGGTCAGACTCATAAGAAGGCTGGTAGACACCAAGGTGATCTGAGGTCCCTACAGCTTCTAATCTCAGAGCTACTACAAGACCAAAACGAAAAACAAGCCCAACAAGCAAAACTCCTAGGAATTTCACCTAAAACCCTAACACCAATGAAATCAACCTAAGGAAAGCTTCTGACAGGTTATATGCAGGTCTGGGCAGTAGATAATAACTTCTAAACAAAAACTAAGCTGACTAACAGAGGAAATCTTAGGTTTTTCAAAATTTTGACAGGGTCCGCAGGCCCACAGTTAACACAGGTGCGGTCCCGCTCTGTGCTAAAAGCAAAGGTGTGGATAGGTACACACTGTGTCAAAAGGCTAGGGTGAGGTCCTCTCCAAAAGATATGAAAAACGAAAAATAACCCTGG
The DNA here is from genome assembly GCA_031772625.1 of Pinus tabuliformis. Lineage (NCBI taxonomy): Eukaryota > Viridiplantae > Streptophyta > Pinopsida > Pinales > Pinaceae > Pinus > Pinus tabuliformis. The sequence goes on along the minus strand of CM062820.1, from coordinate 418,804,014 downwards.
ATCTACAAACTCTACCCAATTCCACACACAACAAGCCAAAAACAGAAACAAAAAACACAGTTTCTCAGGTCAAAGTAAAAACAAGGAAAAAATCAAGTCCCCAGTGGAGTCGCCATTTTGTCACACGGAATAAGTCGATCTTGCAGACAAGATAGACCTTCCTAGAATCTAAATAAGACATAATGACAAGCAAACCAATCACACTATCTTTCTCTAAATATGCTTTTATAAACAAAGGCAAACAAGTGTTTTTAGGGCCTACCTTAGGTCCAACGCAAGTTTGTGGAAGCCTTCGCTATTGGAAATAATACTGAGAGGGGGGGGTGAATCAGTATTATCAAGTTCTTTTACCAAATCTTCCTTATTTATACTTTGAATTATTTTTGCATATCAGTACCATAAAATAATGAGCATGAACAAGAAAAACAGATAGTCACACCAAAGAACACCAGATATAAGGTGGAAACCCAATGTGGGTGAAAACCACCTGCTGCAATATGTCTCTATCTTCTTTCAAATTAGAAACTCCTTTTGCAATGATTTTGTACTGGTGCAGTCCTTTACCAGTACACAGGCTGCAACCTGCAGAGAGCTACAACTCTCTCTCTCGTTTTCCAGTCTCTCCTGGAAGGGAGCTACAACCCTCTAAAATATCAAATGATCATCAAGTACATGTAAATTACATAGTCAACTGCAGTAACCAGATAAACAGTAACAGAACTAAACCCAGAACACCTTATCAACAAAAAAAATTCAGTCAACAGAAGATCTTAAGACAGATACGCAGTTTTTCTTTCTCTGGCCAGTGTCGCTACGCACTTCACCTTCTACTTCCCTGCGTATACCTGTAGAGAGCCTTCTGCTGCACCGCGTACCCACGCACAGCTTATTCAATCGCGCTGCGTACTGTTACTGCAGGTACGCACCCAGAGACACTATCGCGCAACGTACTGCTACTAAAATCACGCACTCAAAGATACTATCACGCCGCGTACTTTTACTGTGCGTACGCACCTGAGCCTCTATCGTGTTGCGTACCCACGCACTTCTCCTTCTTCTCATCTGTGTACCCACGCAGTTCCCCTTCTTCTGCTCTGCGTACACACGCGGATCTCCTGTTTCTCCTCTACGTACCCATGCACTTGCTCCGTTAATCACCTGCGTACTTCTAATTAGGGCCGAATTGGCAGTTCACCAGTGTGCCACAGTTAGTCAGATGCCCAGATCTGATCATGCGCTCGAGAGATCAACCTTCACAGATTCGCTTTTAACTTCACTTTCATATAGATCAAGCTTTTAAAACAATAATCCAATATTTCAGATCTTGAGATATTCAATTTGCAAAAAGATACTTAGCCAAGTGATCTCCTTTGCTTTATATAGGCAAGCTACTCCTAAAATCATGGATCAATACCATAGATAACCAATACCAGGGGCCCAAAAACATGGGGCTCAATAATAATAATAATATAAAACAATACCACGGGCCAAAACCATAGAATCAAGAGCGGCGGGCTAAATACCACGGGCCAAACATAGGAAACCCCACGTGAACGCGCTTCTCTTCCTTGGAGTAAGTGAAACTGGGGGTACGCACCCTCTGAACAGGTGACCTGCGTGGGTGGCCGCAGTTCCTTCACGGTGTACCTGCGTGTACGCATCTTCTGAACTGTTCTCCTGCGTACTTCTTAATTTTCAACATTTTGAGGGTCTGATCAGAGGGGTGTTGCCATCAAGTACAACATCTGTAACATAGAGCCATACCAGAATCATAATGCCAACAATCTCCCCCTTTGGACTTGATGGCAACCTCAAAATCTTCAGCTTCATTCTCCCCCTTTGACATCAAGGGCAAAGGGTTATGCTCCCCCTAAGAACATGCTCCCCCTGAATATGAACCAGAACCATAATCCACCAAACACCATAAATGACCATGAAAGAGATAGAGACATATTGCAGCTATAATCAGATCAGCATCCATGATCTCCTTCTGTACATCCTCCATAATGCCAACAATGCATTATATGCTCCCCCTGAACCTGTGCCATTCAATCTTCAACCAATCCGCAACCCAGCACATGTAACCATCAGAAGAGATTCAACAAGATGATGCATCAACAACCCCCAGCTTTTGCCTGAGGTATTCAAAAGTCTCCCTGGGCAATGGTTTGGTGAGTATATCAGCAACTTGTTCCTTAGAAGGAACATACTCCAACTTGACCTTCTGTTCAAGCACTTGTTCTCAGAGAAAATGATATTTGATTGGTATGTGCTTGGTCTTTGAATGCATGACTGGGTTCTTTGAAATGCTGATTGCACTTGTGTTATCACATAAGATGGAGATAGGTGGTGTACAAGTGATTTGAAAGTCCTGCAAGGTCTGCATCATCCAAAGGAGTTGAGTGTAGCAAGATGCAGCAGCAACATATTCTGCTTCAGCTATAGACAAGGCAATCGAACTCTGTTTCTTGCTGAACCAAGATACCAATCTGGAGCCCATAAAGAACGCACCACCACTTGTGCTCTTTCTGTCATCCACGCTTCCTGCCCAATCTGCATCTGTATAAGCATGAAGTGTGAGATCTGTATCTCTAGGATACCATAAGCCATAATTTTGAGTCCCTTGAAGATATTTGAAAATTCTCTTCACTGCCTGAAGATGAGTCTCCTTCGGATTTGCCTGAAATCTTCCAACTATTCCAACTGCATGCATGATGTCCGGTCGGGTACCTATCAGATACAGTAAACTTCCAATCATAGATCTGTAGGTTGGTTGATGCACTGCTGCAGATTCATCGTTTGCACTGAGGCTACATCCTGTGACCATGGGTGTACATACTGGTTTTGCATCTTCCATGCCATATTTCTTCAAAATCTGTTTGAGATACTTGGTTTGAGACAAAAAGATCCCTCCTTCTTTTTGTTGGATTTGCAAACCAAGAAAATATGTCAGTTCTCCCAGCAAGGACATTTTAAATTCTTTCTGCATCACCAAGGCAAAACTTTGACTCAAGGCTTCTTCATTGCTGCCAAAGATAATGTCATCTACATACACAACAAGTATTAGCAATTTGTCATTTTCAACTTTTATATAAAGATTGCTATATGCTGATCCTTTTGAAAAACCTTGTTGATGAAGATATTTGTCCAAACGATAGTACCAAGCCCTTGGAGCTTGTTTGAGACCATAGAGAGCCTTTTTCAATCTGCATACAAGATTTGGATCATTTCCAAGAATGAACCCATCTGGATGCTCAATGTATACTTCTTCTTCCAAGTCTCCATTCAGAAAGGCTGATTTCACGTCCATTTGAAATACTTTGAAGTTTTGAAAGCTTGAGAGAGCAAGGAACATTCGGATGGCCTCAAGCCTTGCAACAGGAGCAAAGGTTTCTTCAAAGTCTATTCCTTCTTGCTGCGCATACCCTTTACAAACAAGTCTGGCCTTGTTTCTAATTACTTCTACATTTTCATTCAGTTTATTTTTGAAGACCCATTTTGTTCTGATAACATTCTTATCCTTTGGTCTAGGAACCAGCTCCCAAGTGTTGTTCTTTTCGATCTTCTCAAGTTCTTCATCCATTGCTTTCACCCAACATTCATATTTGCATGCCTCTTTCACATTTTGAGGTTCAGTGGAGGAGAGTAATGCCAAATAGCTTGAAGCTTCTGCAACTGTTCTTCTTGTTTGTACACCTGCTTCTTTCTGCCCCACAATCTGAGATTCTGGATGATTCTTCTGAACATATCTGGATGGAGTCTTCTCTTCTATTCTTGTCTGCTCTTATGGTTCTTCTTGAGGTTCTTCTTCTTCATCATTCTATCTTTGAGGGTCGCCTTCATCTTCTTCGATATCTTCATGATGTACTTGCCTAGGAATGTATCCCTTCTCATCAACCACTACATCAATGCTGTCAACAATTCTGCCAAGTCTTTTTATTGTAGCATTTGTATTCTTTGCTATGTGGAGTATAACCAAGAAGAATACCTTCATCTGCTCTAGGTTCAAGTTTGCCAAGTTGCTCATCAGTATTCTTAATATAACATTTGCTCCCAAAGATTTTGAAGTGCTTTACCGAAGGAGTCTCACCACACCAGAGCTCATGAGGGGTTTGAGTGCTGTTCACCCGGACATTTGTTTTGTTGAGAATAACAACCGCAGCATGTGCAGCTTCACCCCAGAAAGTTGCGGGAGTTCCCGACTCATCAAGCATAGCACGAGCCATTTTTTGGACTGTTCTGTTCATTCTTTCCACAACTCCATTTTTCTGAGGAGTTCTAGCTGTAGAGAATTCTCTTCTTATCCCATGTTCTTCACAGAAATCGAAAAATTCATTTGAGGTAAACTCCCCACCTCTGTCGGATCTGAGGCACTTAATTTTGTGTCCAGATTCGTTTTCAACCAAGGCTTTGAAGGATTTGAATTTTTCGAATGCTTCATATTTGTGCTTCATAAGTCCTAACCAGACAAACCTGGAGAAATCGTCAATGAATAATATCAAGTATTCTTCTCCTCGAGGTGTTCTTTTCCTGAATGGACCACATGTATCTGTATGTACTAGCTCAAGAGGCGTGCTAGCTGATCCTTCCTTCTCTGGGAAGTTAGTTCTGGTTTGCTTTCCAAACTGACATGATTTGCATATGGTGTTGTCTGGAATTTTGATATCTGGAAGATCGCGAACTGCCTGATATTTGCATGCTTTCCTTATTTGTGAAAATCTTAGATGCCCCAACCTCCGATGCCATAGCCAGTGCTCATCTTCCTTGCTCAGATAGCATTGTTGTTGTCCTTCTTCAAATATGTATAGATTATTTGGAGTTCTTTTACCTTTGATCACTGTTTTACCTGTATCAAGATCACGAACAAGACATCCATTTGATCTGAATATCACCTCGGTTCTTTGATCACACATCTGGCTGACACTTAGAAGATTATGCTTCAATCCATCAACATACAAAACATTTCCAGCCTTGACCTTTTCTTTTAACTGAGCAATGCCTTTTCCTTTTATAGTTGCAGGAGTATCGTTTCCAAATGAAACTTTCTTTCCTTTTTCTAGAGCAGAATATGACTCAAGTTTTTCTTTATCACCTGTCATATGCTTCGAGAATTCCACTGTCAATGTACCATAGATTTTCCTGTCCTTCTGCATAAAATGCTATCCCACATCTTTCTATTTGTGGTTCCTTTATTCTCCATGTTTTGGTGCTTGAGGCTTGCTCCTTTGTCTACTGAAACCTGCTCCTGCATTCAGAATCTTTATGACCAAATTTATTGCAAGTAGAACATTCAACTTCATTTTCAAGAGCCGAAAAGTTGTTATAGGTCCTTTTTGTCATCCCGATCATACTTCTTTGTTTTTGAGCTTCTCTAGTCATGATTGTTTTATATGCAACACATTGAGCTGCTTTGTGACCAAAGTTATGGCAAGAGAAACATTGTCCATTGAAGAAACTTCTGCGGTTATCAAATCTACCGGCCAAATGATTGTAATTTCTATTGTCATCCATTCTTGAACCAAATTGAGAAGATTTTACCTGTGGCTGGTTGTAGCTTTTGTTCACCCTTGATACGGATTGCCCCTGATAGTCTCTGTTTGCAATTCATCCCTGCTTTACCTGATGGTCTCCATTGTGCTTTTGCTCATTCCTTCTTGCTGCATCAAGATAACTTTTTGAGGTGGATGCTTGAGAAGTTTCTCCATTATAGCCCAGACCTGTCTTGTTTAGTGGAGAATGTTGTACATTGATAATCTCATCCAAAGTTTCAGATCCTTTGAGAAACTTAAGATTAATAGCTCTTGTTTTCTCAATCTCTTTTCTAAGACCAACAATTTCACATTCTAATTTTTCAAGATGTTTTTCCTTTTCATCAATTTGAAATTGTAGAGTATCAATGATCATATTCTTTTCTTCTATACATCTCTTGAGTTTAGTAATTTCTTCATAAAGGCTATCCATATCTATAGCATCCATATAATCATCATCTTCAAATGCCATTAACAGTTTATAGTCATTACCTCGTTCATCTTCATCACTATTTGATAGACCATCACTATCTTCATGAGTGTAGTAGCTTTTCTTATTTGCACTCTGTTTCTTGTTCCATCTAGCAGGTTCCTTTCCTTTATCCTTATATGGGCATTTTGCAGCATAATGACCTACTCTTTCACAAGCAAAGCATTTAAAAGGTAACTTACCTCTGAACCTTCCAAAACCCCTTTGAAGATTTCTGACAAAATTTGATTCTTCTTCTTCTTCTTCTGGCACGTGACTTGCTTCATAATAATCTCCTTTTCTTGAAGCCTTGAAAGCAGTTTCTCTTCTGTCTGATGGACCTCCCTTTCTCATTTCATAAGCAGTTAGAATTCCGTGTAGCTGAGACATGGTAAGAATTCGTAGATTTTCCTTTTCTTCTATTGCAGATACTTTAGATTCAAACTTGGGGGACAATGATCTTAGAACTTTTTCAACCACAATACCCTCTTTTATTTCTTCACCCAAGTTTTTCATGCAATTAACAATCTCATCTACCCGAAGAAAATAGTTAGCCACACTTTCATCATTATACATCCTGAGATTCTCATACTGAATTCTGAGAGTTTGAAGTTTAGCACGCTTTACCTGTTCATCTCCTTCGTAGCTCAAGACAATCTTGTCCCATATTTCTTTTGCGGATTTATATTGCATAACCTTTACGAATTCTGTTTGAGATAAGCATCCTAGCAAAGTATTGACTGCTTTAGCATTTGTTTCATATTTCTTCTTTTCGGCCGCATCTATAGGAGTAGCTGAAGGAAAAGTGTAGCCTGTATCTATGATATCCCAAACTTCTGTACCAAGAGATTGAAGATAGGCAGTAACTTTTACCTTCCAATAATTGAAGTTTGTCCCATCAAAAATTGGTGGCCTGATTGATGCTTCCCTCTCGTAGTTGCTCATGATGAATGATCTTCCTTCAAGCGATCAAGCTTCTTCAAAGGACCTGCTCTGATACCAATTGTTGGAAATAATACTGAGAGGGGGGGTGAATCAGTATTATCAAGTTCTTTTACCAAATCTTCCTTATTTATACTTTGAATTATTTTTTCATATCAGTACCATAAAATAATGAGCATGAACAAGAAAAACAGATAGTCACACCAAAGAACACCAGATATAAGGTGGAAACCCAATGTGGGTGAAAACCACCTGCTGCAATATGTCTCTATCTTCTTTCAAATTAGAAACTCCTTTTGCAATGATTTTGTACTGGTGCAGTCCTTTACCAGTACACAGGCTGCAACCTGCAGAGAGCTACAACTCTCTCTCTCGTTTTCCAGTCTCTCCTGGAAGGGAGCTTCAACCCTCTAAAATATCAAATGATCATCAAGTACATGTAAATTACACAGTCAACTGCAGTAACCAGATCAACAGTAACAGAACTAAACCCAGAACACCTTATCAACAAAAAAAATTCAGTCAATAGAAGATCTTAAGACAGATACGCAGTTTTTCTTTCTCTGGCCATCGTCGCTACGCACTTCACCTTCTGCTTCCCTGCGTATACCCGCATAGAGCCTTCTGCTGCACTGCGTACCCACACATTGCTTATTCAATCGCGCTGCGTACTGTTACTGCAGGTACGCACCCAGAGACATTATCGCGCCGCGTACTGCTACTAAAATCACGCACTCAAAGATACTATCGTGCCACGTACTTTTACTGTGCGTACGCACCTGAGCCTCTGTCGCGCTGCATACCCACGCAGTTCTCCTTCTTCTCATCTGCGTACCCACGCAGTTCCCCTTCTTTTGCTCTGCGTACACACGCAGATCTCCTGTTTCTCCTCTACGTACCCACGGACTTGCTCCGTTAATCACCTGCGTACTTTTTATTAGGGCCGAATTGGCAGTTCACCGGTGTACCACAGTTAGTCAGATGCCCAGATCTGATCATGCGCTCGAGAGATCACCCTTCACAGATTCGCTTTTAACTTCACTTTCATATAGATCAAGCTTTTAAAACAATAACCCAATATTTCAAATATTGAGATATTCAATTTGCAAAAAGATACTTAGCCAAGTGATCTCCTTTGCTTTATATAGGCAAGCTCCTCCTAAAATCATGGATCAATACCATAGATAACCAATACCAGGGGCCCAAAAACATGGGGCTCAATAATAATAATAATATAAAACAATACCATGGGCCAAAACCATAGAATCAAGAGCGGCGGGCTAAATACCACGGGCCAAAAATAGGAAACCCCACGTGAACGCGCTTCTCTGCCTTGGAGTAAGTGAAACTGGGGGTACGCACCCTCTGAACAGGTGACCTGCGTGGGTGGCTGTAGTTCCTTCACGGTGTACCTGTGTGTACGCATCTTCTGAACTATTCTCCTGCGTACTTATTAATTTTCACATTTTGAGGGTCTGATCAGAGGGGTGTTGCCATCAAGTACAACATCTGTAACATAGAGCCATACCAGAATCATAATGCCAACATTCGCTCCTTCAATTCCAAATGAGCTCCTTTGTCGCGAATCAGCAAACACAAACAAGCAAACAAATTAAATAGCACCTAAAAAGCCAATATCATAAAACATATTTAACATGAAAGTCAAGGAGTTCATGAAACAAATAACATGAGATACTTGTTGAGAAAAATGAGTTTTATTGTATTAATTCAAAAGAAGAAGAGCTTTACAACCTGTGCCTTGACGCTGTACAAGCTCCTCCCAGGGTCCAGCAAGAAGTCTCCTCTACTTTGACAAGTTTCACTCTCTTCCCAATGAAGCCAAAAAGGTATGTGATCTCTCCTCTTAAGCTCAACTAGGAAGTCTTAATTTCACTAGCATTTACCGTAAAAAATGTTCAGCTTCTAACCTCCCTAGCAACTAGCCCAATGCCTGAATTTATAGTGCAATGGAGGGAAGTTACCAGGCCCTCCTTCAAAGGGATAGCTCCTCTCATCAAGGGATTAGCTCCTTCTCTTTTGGGATGCATGAACCACCTAAGAGCGGCAAATCCATGTCAAAATTCCTTCTATAATCATCTAGAATTAACCCAAAGTGAGTTTTTTAGAATAAACTTGCGCCTTTTTGAATTTCACAGGGGTCCGCACCCACACCTTTAGGGATAGAGCGGCAGGTCCGCAGGTTTTGTAAACAGAAGGTGCGGGAATGCAGGTAACAGTGAGAGAAAGTGCGGAACCAGAGTTTTATTGATTTTCAATGTCTTTCTCTCATTTTCAAAGCTTGACTTGAAGAGCTGAGGTCTGAGACTTGCTTAGGAGGATAGTACAAGTGATGATAGACCCATACTGACTGCAAATAATCATGGTGACGATATTTTTGTGTAACAGAGGTGCTTCTACCACTATTTCTAGGAGGTTTAAAAATATCTTGGATAAATTCCTTAGTGCCTTGGGAGGAGCTACGAGTGACATTAAGTGCCAAATCTACAAATGGAATATTACAAAGCAAAAAGAATAAAAGATTGAGGAAATTCTGGGATTTAAAGGTACCAGAGACTCGAGAGAGTTCAACTGCTTATGATCCCAATACTTTTGGGATGAGAAGCATTGAACACCTCGCAAAACTGTCAAGAGAAAATGAAATCTAAAATAGTAAAATGGGGTGGTATGTGGCTCAATAATGTGGGCAGATAATTTTTGGCAAAGTGAGTCCTTTTGGCTACCCCCTATATCAATTCACAACTCCTCAAGCTCCCAAAAGCTTGCTTCACCAAATGGGCATGTTCAGCTAGAAATTCCTATGGGAAGGGGGAAACACGAAAACCAAGAAATATCACTTAGTAAATTGGGAAAATGTTAGATCTCCAATGCAATATGGTGGAATGGATATCAAGGACCCAGGATTGGAAAATATGGCTATAGGTGCAAAACTTTACTGGAGCTCTATCATAAACTCAAGCCAGTGGTGGTCTCAAGTTATCAGGTCCAAGTACCTATCTCCTTCAAATGACTGGGTTGGGAAATTGGCCTCTAGATGGGGTTCTCTCATTTGGCGGTTGATTAATTCCTCCAGGGACCTCATCACAAAATATTTAAGTAAGATCCCTGTAAATGGGGCCACTATTAATATATTTATTGATTCAATTCTCGGCCTTCAATCCATGGATTCTGATCAATCTTTGGAGGACCTTTGTCTTTTTTTGGAAAGAAGAAGGGTGGTATTGCTGGACTAGATTATGGAGTGGGACTAGCAAGGTGGCTGGAAACGTTGGATGATGGATAATTTCCCAGAGGCTCTTTTCCCTCAACGCGAAAGGCTTCTGAGGTTTTTGATTGGTGGGGCCCCCATTGCACAAAATGTGGAAAACAGTTGGGGTTGGAAGAGCGCCAACTACTCAATGAATAATGGTTATTTTCACATGCTTGTTGACACCCATTTACCTCCAAAAAATGTGGTTTGAGGAAAATATGGAAAACAAATGCCATTGCAAAAATCAATTTCTTCTGCTGGCTGCTCACCTATAAAAAATTTCTTACTGCTGAAAACCTTAGGAAGTGGGGGAAAATTGGCCCCTCAAGATGTCCTATCTGCGAATCAGAGGAGTCGATCTCTCATCTTTTCCTGCAGTGTCATGTGACGAAGGAATTATGGGTTGTGGCCCTTGGTCCCCTTTACTGTAGAACCATATGGCCTGCATACATTCATTCCTTCTTCAACTCTTGGCCCAACTCATATGTGGGCTCCCTTCAGGCCAAAAACAAATTTAAGGAGGTGTGGTCTGCTCTCCCGAAGTATATCAATTGGAAAATTTGGATATCCAGGAATAAGGCGATTTTTAGAATGTCCTAGATCCCGACAAGGAATATAGCCATGACAACCCTCTTGACCTGTATGGAGCTGCACAAACCTGTCAATGACCCTTCTTTGGATCGGCTGGAAACTGCTTGGCTAGCCCCGTGGGAGGTCCCCCTGACCCCCCAGGATTTGGTGCATACTCCCTATGTTCAGGCCAATTGGATTTTGAGGCTATCCCTGCAGGAGCAGGTGGCATGGCTAAAAACCTCAAATAAGTGGACCCTTCAATTCGACGGTGCATGAAAAGGAAATCTTGGGGTGGCAGGAGGGGACGGATTCTCATTAATCCCAAAGGAATCATTGAATTTAGTTATTCTTGGGGGCTAGGACGAAATACCAATAACCAAGTTGAAGGTTATGGAATTCTCCTGGGACTAATTTTGGCACATAGAAATGGGATAAAAAAGATTCAGATGTTAGGAGACTCCATGATATTTATAAGGCATATGATTAACCTTTCAAAGGCTAAGATCTCTAACCGGAATCAAATCATTATGAGAGCCTAGAACTTGATCCCTGCTTTTTACTCGGTGACCTTTTATCATGTCTTGAGGGTAAATAATCATGATGTTGATAGACAAGCCAACCAGGCAAGCCATCTAGAGGAGGAAAAATGTGTAATCAATGATGTCATGAATAGGACAAAAATTCCTTAATAAATTGAAGAGTGTCATAGGTTGGCCGGAAATAAAGCCTCAATGGATATATATGGAGGTGGAAAAGTTGCAACTATCATTCCATAATAAAATGAATCCCCACCCTTCTCCCCTTGTCTCTCTCCTGTCATCTTCCTCTCCCCTCCCTCCCCCTTCCTATCCTTTCCCCCATCCTCCTTGCCTCCCTTCCCCTTTCTCCCATTCCCCCTCCCTCCCCCTTCCTATCCTTTCCCCCATCCTCCCTGCCTCCCTTCCCCTTTCTCCCATTCCCCCTCCCCTTCCTCTTTTCCCTCCACTTCCCCCCTCCTTGCGGTCCCTCCCCTTTCTAACCTCCACCTCTGTGTTATAATCTCTACCCTGGGCTCATCCGCCCCCTGTCGCATCACCCTTTGCAAGCTCCTTCTAGCCATGCAGACTCGTGGCAAATCGACCACCCAGACTCACTAGAAATGTGGCGTCCCATGGAATTTTTGTACCACACCTGTTTCAAGAATAAGTCACAGCGTGTGTCCTCATCGGTTCAACCCTAGTTCTTGGAGAGTTGGGCAGTGCAACACCTCAGGTGCCTGTAGGGATTTGAGTTTTACAGAGAAAAAATTAATTCAAGACCTCAATGAAGTCGGGCTTGTTCGTGGGAGAATTGTGGAAATCACTGATAAAGATCAGGAGCTTGGTGGGAAATTAATGGAGGAGGGTGAATTTATGATGGAGTACTCATGGGATCTCAACTGCAGCAATCTCCTCACTCATCTCTGCATCACCTTCAGGTCAGGAAGTAGGTATAAAGTGAAAACAGGTATGTGGATTTTGTATGTTCTAAGGTTTGAGAGTGGGACGGTGGCCTCTGTGAAGCCCTGGTGGCTAGAGCCGAGGCTGTTGTGTATCAGTTTCTGTGTCACGGAGGTTGGGCGTTATGTTTCGAAGAGTCGTAATGAGGGAAGGAAGGTTTTCTTGTCTGAGGTTTTGAAGGAAAATCAAGAAAATATGAATATAATTGGAAGGTCGCAAGTGTTGGGATTGGGTTGTCTAGAGTGTTTGCAGTTGGATTGGATCTGGGACATCAGGTCGGTTAGTAATTCTCTCCAGAAGAGGGTGGAGAATTAGAGTCAGAGTGAGGTTGGACAATGCATTCTCGCCAAGGAGCAGGGCAGTTGTAGAGCTATAAAAAGGGTCTCTTTCACCTCAAATTACCTCACATTAATATGTCAATCTGGGAGCGTTTTGTTATTTCAAAGAGTGTCTCAGTCTGAGGCTATCATTTGTCAGAGTAATGCTAGTAGTACAACGTTCAGAAATACAAGAGTAAACGGATGCTTGTCTACAACTAAGCTACTTCAAAAGAGTAAATCACACACTCAGAAAACTAGGCAACTTATCAGTCAAGGGTTCGGCAGCGATAACCCATCCCTTTGGAAACTGATGGAAAGGAAATTAGAGAACAGACCACGGGTCTGGGAACCAAACAGTAAATGTCGAGGCTCACTACAGCCTTAGATCGTCTCCCACACCAAAACAACAAATGCCAGTAAATGGAACGACAGATAAGAAAATGGAACGAAATAAGAAATCGAATAGCAAATCTGGAATGGAACAGCAATTCTGAAATGGAACAAAAATTCTTAAAAGGAACAACAGCTAAACAACTAAGTCTCTCAAGCAGTAATCAAACTTAATCTACTAACTCAAATGCATTAATCGTAATCAAACAACAATATTTCACTCTTAAGGCAGATCAAGCAGCACACACTAATGGAACAACATTGATTATTGATAAGTTAAGGAACAACGCTTGGAAACCATATACGCACACAACACGCTTGAATGGTAATCTGATCTAAGCATCAATCTCAATTAAAAGGAATACGACTGCATTTCAAAATGGAACAACATTGCTTCTGAATCCAGAATTCGTAAAGAACACAACTCTCAAGATGAATCCTGTAACATGAATGTACAACACAAAAGCTCTATAATAAAATAGTAACAATATTCGGTTAAGACTAATAATATTCAATCAACTCTGAAAGGAACAGTAATATGATGCAGAGTCAATACAATAGTTTTGTCTGTATCAATCTTAATGAATTAATCTTAACAGAGCATGTGATGTAAACTTATAAAGCATATCAGATTACCAAATAACAACGATAAGCAAATCATGCAGAAATCAAATCGTAATAATACAGAAGCAAGTATCCTCCGCGGCCGGGCCCTTAGCCTCCAAGGGTACACCGCTTGAGGTTAATCCAGACGCAGAGATGAAATAATCACCAAGTTTGTATTAATGCATGAAACAAAATTACAACGAACCAGTTCTTATCGAGACTCGATGATCAAAGTTTTGATCTTAACAGAAATTACATAAAAGCATAATCATGTCGAACTCCCCAAAGCTAACAATGTTGTCCCTTTTTATAAGGGTGACGGCAGAGATGTCTAAGTAACAAGATAGATAAAGTAGCGATCCCTCAGGATCAAGGATCCTGAGGGATTCGCCGAACCGTTAATCCTTAATCATCTCTTTTCCCTCTTACGCCGAGCTGGTGTCTTCACCTCCTTTTCAGGGCCGATTTGCTTTGATCTGCTTAGCCTTGTTTGCATTCGGTCTCCCGTCAAAGGGACAGCGGTTACCTCGTCCTTGTCCTTTCCTTTGGAACAACAACTCCTTGTTTTCACCCCTTCCTACACGAGGGAATGACAATTGTCAACGGTTAAGTCTTGCATATTAATCTCACACGTTTTGTTATAATTCTTTATCGTTTTCCAAGTTCATGATGCAAAAAGGTTTACAACTTCTACTGAAAAGCCACTGAAATGATCATAAAAAACATACCTTTTTAGTACTCCACACACCCCCCTTCTTACCCTGTTTCATGCCCTCATGAAAATGTTGTAGCTGACATGCAAGGCAGTGAGAGAATAGGCTGGAGAAGGAATCTCAAGCGGAGGCCTACAGCCATGATGAGTAACTAGGTAGTCAAAGAAATGACCTGTTTGACCCTCAGGCATCTCATACAAGGCTTGGTATCCGGGTGCAGGGTGCCAAATAATTGGACTGCGGAACCTATATCCTAACCAGGATGGCCCTGCTCTCAAAATGCTTTCGCCATAAAGGTGCAAACGATTGGCAGCTAATTTAAAATTCTCATACTTAAACGGTTCGCTGAGCTAGATATTCGGATTAGAGATTTGATACCGAAATTTAGCTGCATTAATGGCAAGGTCTTTGATAGAAAGAAAGCATTCTAATCCTTGTCGAATGAGTGCCTCATGCATGGGTCCTAATGTTTCAATGACACCCGGAGTCTTCATGAGGTTTCTATGTGCCTTACACAACTGTACTGGGTTCCTAGGCTCAGCCATTACCCACAAATCTAGGCCATTTTATTACCTCTGGAAAGTATTATAGGCTTTGAGCCATTTAATCTGATTAACCCCGAATGAGATGAATGCCTGCAATTGGATGTCTCCAACAAAAGGGCCAGGGTTCAGCTCAGTCTCCTGGTCTAGTACAAGGTTATGCAAATAGAATTCTCACAACAGTCTTTGGACCTTCACCCTGTAGTGTTTACAGCAGTCTATAAAGTCATTGACAGTGTTAATTTGTATGGGAGCACCTGCTTTAACAGCTTTTATTTTTAATTGCAAATACCGTTCCAGTAAAAACAGGGCATAATTTTTAGCAGGGGCCCTACATGCTAAGATGTCATTGTATAAAGAACACAAGGTATCCATCTACTTGATAACAATATCTAGCCTACGAGTTACCTTTGCAACTTTCTCTTGTTCCTTCCGCCAACCTTCAAAGGCCTGGCTTTCGGATTGATTGACGTTCCTAAGTTGTTGTTGTAGCTCTTCATACTTTTCGCGAGGGACCGTTTGCTCTCTAAGCTTTTCTGCTTCTTGCTGAGCTTGTTTCAACCCCTTGCGCAAGGTTACTGTTTTTGGATCTCTTCTCCATGCAGCAGTGGAGGCCGGGAGTTTTACCTAAACTTTCTTATTGCGTTGCTTTGAGTTCAAAACCCTTATAATCCCTGAGAGTGGTGCCTCCGTCTGAATTTTCTTGTCACAGGTCATCATATCATCCATTTCTATTTTAATGTGGATATCATTCTGTTGTTGTTCCTTTTCAAATGGAACAGCAGTCTGTTCTTCAGCATCATTTGGAACAGCAGCTGGATTTTCAACAGGGTTTTGAACAACAGGACGAATTCTAATCCTCCACCTTTTTTCCTTGTGGAGTTTTGCTAGAGTGGTCACCTTTTTTTTCCCTGCAGTCTTTCTTACCCTCTGCCTTGCTTTCAGGATCCTAATCTGCTGGTGGAGCTGGACTATTATGCTCAATAATCTCTGTTGTTCCTTTCGCAATTCTTTAATTTCCAAAATTTCGTTAGAAGGAACAGCAGGCTGTCTGCTGCGGCCTGGGCCGTGACTAGTCCCTGGATCTTCCTCCTGGGGTGTTTCTTCATTGTTCTGCTCTGGATTGCTCGGCCTCTTCTTTCTCTTCTCCTTCAGATTGCTCTGCTTCTTCTTCTGGCCGTGAGGATTGCTCGTCTTCAATTTCTACTGGCTGGCTGGTGTTTTCCTGGAGCTTTTCCAGCCTTCCTCGTATCCGAGCTAACCGGACCGATTTCCTGCATTTTTCTGGCTGTTCGGGTGTACCGGTGGCATGCTTACGCTTTGCCGATTCCTTGCGTGTTTCTGGACGTTCGGATGTACTAGTGACATGTTTCTGTTTTGCTAATTCTCTGCGTTTTTCTGGACGTTCTGGTGTGCTGGTAGCATGCTTACATTTTGGGGATGGTGCTGTCAACCCCCCTCAATCATTGCAATTAGCTCTTCACAGCTGCTCTGCTGCTGGGTGAGGCTATGACGAATTAACTCGTGATGACTAACAACTGACTCTACATGCTGTGCCTTTTTTAAGCTTCGTGCAACGTCATGAAGTAACAAATTCAAAAGTGCAGGCAGATTTACAGAGCATTTCTGCTTTAGAACAGCTAAGAGTTTAAGATGTCGTGGTCTTACCACGTCTTTTCTACCCTCGCAGGTGATGTAGCTTTGAACGGTCCTTGCCAATTCTGCCTAGGGCTCTCCTAGCATTGCTGGCAGAACTCCCTTCCCTTTAATTGTCAAGCTTTGGCCTTCGTCCTGGAAGATTTCTATAATCTTCTGTAATCTCTCATTTTTTAACGTCCATACAGGTCTGGTGGCTGGTAGTCCTGAGACTTCTACGATTATGTCATCGGTGACTGTTATCTGTCTCCCCCTTACTATGGAGTAATCCTCCTACAAATTCTGCAGGAATTCAATTGCCACTGTCTCATTAGACTCCTGCAAACGGTTGAGATAAGTCAGCCACCCTGCTCTTGCCAGGATTTCCCGGGCAGCAGCAGAGACTGTCAACACCTGCGGTTCCCTCCGGATCGCTCTTCCTCCCATGGTTTCACTGTGAATTCTCAATGGAACAGCAGTTGTTCGTGCCGTTGAAACACAGAGAGGGTAATAGACGCAAGAATTGTTTGAAAAAAACAGAGTATGCAACAGAAATGGCTTATGAACAGCAATTCATGTAACAAAAATAGAAAATAGCATGCCGTTAAGCCATGCCATACTTTCCCAAATAGTAAGCTGACACGTAATCTAGGGAATAATGAGGTTAACCTCCCCCCCGCAATGTGATAGGCTGTCCCAGCCGTCAAATAAAGGAGCAGCGCCCATTCTGAAACAAAGTCATAAAGGAACAACGTATAAAAATATGCCATGTTTAGAAAAACAACAAATTTCTGAAATCGAGGCATAGAGTTGGATCGCGTATTACATAAGAGGCTGCTATGATATGATGCGAGGTTGGGGGGATAGGACGTCTGTCGTACTTGCCAAATCTCATGTGGTCATTTTCACTTACTCTGCCATGATTGGTGGTAATAAATTTTCATGCGATATATGATTAGTTACTAGGATATAAGAAACAAAAGAGTATTAGTATCTTACCTATTGGTGTAACCAATGTGACTTCAATACCATTAACAGTGCTCTGCTGCTGACAGGTGTCCATAACCTTGGCAGAGTTGTTTATTTCACCCCTGGAACCATGATCCTTTGTGTATATGTTAGGGAATGTAATGTCAAAATGTAGGCCATTATGTTGGCTTGATAACCAGTTAACCATAATGCCATTCACGAGGAAGGAGCGAAAAGTGGGCAGGCCGGCTCGTGATGAGACCTCCTGTTCCAAGGTTTGTTTATTTGATATACCTTTTGGACCATATCCCTGGTGTGGTGGCCATAGTGGGAATGCCACTTCGCTTCCATCCTCATGATCATGGTAGGCTGGCTCTTGATGAGACCCCCTATCCTGCATTTGACAACTTATAAGTCATGTTTACTTTCTTTTTTCTTTTTCATAGAGTACTTTTCCTTATTTATACACAAAGGGTGGTTCAACACTCCTTAAGAGTAGGAATGGTGGAAGAAGTCTTATCATCTCAATAGGAAGATATAAACCCTTTGCTCTTATTCCTAAATAATAATCAAAGAGGATTAAAGGGATCGTCATGATAAAGATAACCAATCAGAGCAAAATTAGTAGAACAATGAGAGCAAAAGATGATAAGTAAGTGTGTCCTTCCTTTTGTCCTCTTATCAATGCAGAGCCTTATAAAGATAGCGATTTATGATTTGCGGATTTCAGTATGTTGTGATTTTGTATTCATTGCATAAGTGCATAGCTGTATCTTAAAGACTTGAAAGAACAGGAGCAAGAAGCATCCTCAATTTAGATCAGCAAAAGGAATAAGCTGTTTCACAAGGAGAGCAAAAGCATGCTAGTGGTGTTCCTTTTGGAAAAAGGAACAGCAAAAGACCATAGATAGCAAAAATGCAAATGCCGTTCCTTTGAAAAAGGAACAACAGAACACACCAATGCCGTTCCTTTGAAAAAGGAACAGCAAAAATTAAAAAAAATGCTATTCCCTTGGAAAAGGGCAGCAAAACACTCGAAATGTCGTTCCTTTGAAAAAGGAACAGCAGCAACCAAAAATGTTGTTCCTTTGAAAAAGGAACAACAAAAGACGCAAAAATGCCATTCCTTTGGAAAAGGAACAACAGAAATCAAAAAAGAAAAAGTATGATGTTCCTTTGGAAAAGGAACAACAAAACATGCCAAAATGTTGTTCCTCTGGAAAAGGAACAGCTGAAGTCGAAAATGCTGTTCCTTTGGAAAAGGAACAGCAAAAAAATTGAAATGTTGTTCCTTTAGAAAAGGAACAACAGAACAAGCGAATGTCGTTCCTTTGGAAAAGGAACAACAAAAATCAAGGATGTTGTTCCTTTGGAAAAGGAACAACAACAACACACAAATGCCATTCCTTTTGAAAAGGAACGGCAAAAATAAAAAATGTTGTTCCTTTGGGAAAGGAACAGCAAAACACACAAAAAAATAAAGGAAAAGATCCTAATGACGGCTGATCCTAAAGGATTTGCTTTTTTTTGAACAAGGAACAGCCGGAAGAAATGTTGTTCTTTTGAAAAAGGAACAACAAAAATGACAGCAAGACATTAATTCAAAAATATGTACAAAAATTGATTCAAAAAAAAAGAACTTATGTACAAACTGTAAAAAGAAATGAATTCCCTAATGAATTACAGGTGAGGAAGACTTCTCTTCCTCTCCCAAAATCTCCATATCAGTTTCTCGGCGTAGCTGCTGGCAGAAGGACTCCCGAGTGAGTGGTTTGCGATAGAGATGAAGTCGGTGGCCATTTACTTTGAAGGCATATCCAGAACCATCAATAGTGATTAGAGTAAGGGTTCCATTGTCATGTACTTTCTGGATTTCGTATGGTCCCAACCAACGAGTTTGGAGTTTCCCAGGGAAGTCCTGAAACCTAGAGTCGTAAAACAAAGCCCAGTCTCCCTCGTGGAAGACTTTGTTTTTAATGAGAGCATCATGCCATTTAGCTCGCTGCTGTTGAATCAGGGTAGTATTTTGAAGTACAGAGAGCCTAATTTCGTCCAACTCATTGATCTGTTGTAGTCGATTAATCTGTGCCTCGCTTAGATCTAAGCCAACTTCCTGTGTTGTCCGTAATGTTTGGATTTCGAATTCTATGGGGAAAATGGGTTGTTTTCCAAACACTAATTGATAAGGTGAGTAACCAATGGTGCTTCTCCATGTTGTTCTGTAAGCCCACAATGCTTCAGGTAGTCTGGCAGCCCAATCACGCTTGTGTGACGCAATGGTTTTTGTTAGGATTGATTCTATTACCTTATTGCTGCTTTCTACCTGCCCATTTTCCTGTGGGTGGTAAGGAGTAGTGATTTTATGTTGGACGTGATAGTTGTTGAGTGTTGCAGTGATTATGTTCCCAGCGAACTGTGGTCCACCGTCTGTAATTATTTCTCTTGGAAGGCCATAACGTACAAATAGATGGAACAGGGACTGTATGACAGAGTCCTCTTTGGCTCTTGGCAATGCCTCTACTTCCACCCATTTGGTGACATATTCTGTTGCCACCAAAATATATGTTTTATGATTTTATGATGGGTTGATAGGTCCAACGAAATCAAGAGCCCATCGCTCGAATGGTTCAATGACTAACTGTGGTTTCAGAGGCATCTCATCAGATTGACCAGGACGTCCTGCTCGCTGGCAACTGTCACAGGCTTGGACAAATTTCTTTGCATCTTTGAAAATCATGGGCCAATAATACCCTGTCTGCAGCACTTTATGTCCAGTTCTGCGCTCAGCGAAATGTCCACCACATGGTCCATCATGACAGGCTTTTAGGATGTCAAAGATTTCATCTTCTCGAACACATCTCCTGATATGCATGTCTGCCCCTGTGTGAAACAAATAGCCCCCAATCCACGAGAATCGAGCACTCTTCTGAACAATCTATTTGCGCTCATTAGGGGTTAGGTGTTTTGGTAGTTTACCTACTGCGAGGTAATTGGCAACATCAGCATACCAGGGTGTTTGAACAGCAACAGCAAACAGATGCTCGTCCGGAAATTGATCTTCAACTGCTGCTGCATCGATTGGCTTTGGCATTCTTGAGAGAAAATTGGCTACAGGGTTTTCTTTTCCAGGTCGATCCTTGATTGTGATATCAAATTCCTGCAATAAAATCAACCATCTAGTTATTCTGGCATTTGTGACAGGCTTATTTGCTAAATATTTTATGGCAGAATGATCTGTATATAAGATAATAGGATATCCCGTAATATAATGTCTAAACTTATTGACAGCATGTATTACAGCTAGGAATTCTTTTTTAGTCACAGTGTAATTTAATTCAGCAAAATTTTTGCTGATGTAATAAATAGCATATGGTTTTTTATCCTATTCCTGCCCAAGGACTACGCCAATGGCTGTATCTGAGGCATCAGATGATATCTGGAATTGAAAATTCCAGTTTGGTCCTCGAAGGACTGGGGCTGTGGATATGGGCTTATTTAAATCCTTGAAAGCATGCTCACATTTTTATGTCCAAAGAAAATCAATGTTACCAGTTAGTGCATATAAAGGTGCAACAATGTGCGAATAATGTTCTATAAATTGCCTATAATAACCAGAAAATTCAAGAAAGCTGCGTACCTCTGTTTGAGTAGTAGGAGTGGGAATAAGCAAAAGTATTTGGATTTTGGTCGGGTCTACCTAAATGCCAGCTGCTGAAACATAGTGTCCTAGGATAAGTCCTTCAGTCATCATCATATAACATTTTTCGTGGCTTAAGCAAAGCTTGGTAGCGATGCAGCGTTGTAGGACTTTTTCTAGGGTGTCTAATGCTGGATCAAAATCATCTCCATATGGTGTAAAGTCATCCATGTATACTTCAAGTCCATCATTTATTAAATCTGCAAAAATACTAAGGATATCCCTTTGGAATGTGGTAGGAGCATTGCATAAGCCAAAAGGTAAAACTCGGTAGGCAAATGTTCCCCAAGGACAAGTAAAAGTAGTTTTGTCCTGGTCTTCAGGGGCAATCTGAATCTGATTGTATCCACTGAAGCAATCCAGGAAAGAAAAGAATTTCTTTCCTACTAAAGTATCTAATACTTGGTCTATGAATGGGAGAGGAAAGTGGTCTTTTTGTGTTGCTTTATTTAGCTTCCTGTAATCCACACAAATTCTCCATTTCCCATTCTTTTTTGGTACCACCACAAGTGGAGAGACCAATTTACTATTAGAGATAGGATAGATAAAATTGACATCTAAAAGTTTCTGAAGTTCAGCTTTTACCACATCTTTTAGATGAGGATTAAGTCTCCTTTGAGGTTGACGAACAGGTCTGGCATCCTTTTCTATATAAATGTGGTGTGTACATAATTGGGGGTCAATTCCTTTCATATCAGGGTAATCCCATGCAAATGCTTCTTGATATTTTCTTAACAAATGGATGAGCTTCGTTTCTTGTTCAGGTGTGAGGTTGGCATTAATATTTAAGGTTTTTCCCAATTCAATTTCCACAATTTTACTATTTGCAACAGAAGTAACTGGTATTGTTTGATCATGTGTATCTTTCAGAGGATCTTCTTCTAATTCATTATCAAATGCTGCTTCTATCATGTGACACTGTGTGCAGGATCTGGATTCAGTTTGACTAATGAAGTTATTAATGGCATCATCTTCTGTTTGGTCTTTAAAATCAAGTGCCTCTTGTATAGTTAATGGAGATCTAATGTTATCAGTAAGGTATGATACATGGTGCTTATTAGTTTTGATTATTGTGACACTTGGATGCGCTGGAGGATATAGAACTAAATTCTTGATATTTGGTCCTTTCGTTATGGTCATATTTCCTTGCCGGCAGCCAATGTAAGCATCGGCAGTGGCAAGCCAAGGTCTACCTAAAATCAGCGGGTGTCCATCAAGTCAGGTTTTTGGATTAATTATCAGGAAATCGGTTGGATATTCCTAGGAATCTACAGAGACCATGACATCATGTAGAGTACCCTCTGGCCTAACCACAGATCGGTCAGCCAATTCTAGCAAAGTAGAGGTGGGTTCTACAGATGTAATGCCGAGCTTTTGGCAAGTAGTGGTTGTTAAAATATTAATTGCAGCTCCTAGATCAACTAAGGCATTAGACAGGGTCTGACCATAAATTTGGATAGTTACAATCGGATTCCCTGGGTCTTCATATTTAATGGGTGTTTCTTTTCCTGATAGTAAGTCAGATAAAGTGCCAACTACGTGGACTCTTGGATTATTTGTTATATTCCTCCTTGGTTTCTTTATGCACAATTCTTTGATAGTTTTTGCGTATATAGGAATGTCTTGAATGGCTTGGAGGAATGGAATTTTTATGTACAGATTTTGTAATTCTCCCAGAATGTCAAAATCAGGATATTGTAAAGGTCGAGGTATGACTAATCGTTCTGGGAACGGAGGAGAGGATGTGGTTGCTTGATTATGAGTCTGCTGCTTATTCACATCCTCTTGTTGCAACAGATGTTCTCTTGGTAACTGATCTTCAATATGAACTGTTTTATCTCCCTCAGTTTCAATAATACGTCCAGATCTTAACTAAAGATCATTACACTCCCTCAGGTCGAGTCCTATTTCTGGTGATTCTATAATTTGGAGAGATTGGACCGGTCTGTTATTTGGATTAGGGTTAGGTTGGGCTGGGATTTGCGGCCTCAGATTAGACTGGGGATTTTGTTGTAAGGCTGGCAGTGTAGGTTGAGGGAGCGGAATAGTTCCTACTGGCTGATGCATCGGTCTCTGCCAATTTGTCTGCCAGGCTGAACTTTGTGAAGTAGGGGGAGTCCATTGTGGAGGATATGGGCTACCTTGCCAATATGGTGGAGTGTAAGGGAAATTCGGCCAACCAGATTGACTTGCCTGATTCAGCCACGGGCTTGAAGAAGGAAACGACTGTGATGACCATTTTGAAAATGGGGGTTGGGATTGACTTTGCCACATACTATATTGTTGAGCATTATACTGTGGAGGCTGAAAAGAAGAAGTTGGGTCTGGAAACATACTAGATTGTCTCGGCTGCCACTGACGGCGCTGGTTGATCAAGTACACCGATTCTGGTTCTTCTTCCGCTTCCTTATATACCTCTTTCAATCCAGGAAGTGAGGGGCAGCTCTCCGTAAGGTGATCTTTTGTACAGATGGCGCATGTTTGGACTGTATCTAGTGGACATTCCTTGTGACTATGCTTTTTCCTGCATCGGGGACAAAAGATCGCCAAATTCTGTTCTACCTCCATTTGCTTCTGTTTAGCCTGCATAATATCAAGTTGTGTAGTTAGTGTCCCCAAAATATCAGTTTTAAAATTTTCCAATAAATTTCCAATTTCTACACGTGTTACTCCTTCTGTTGAAATTTTGTTATCTCTTACAAACCGATCATGTTCTGCCGGTTTTACTCTTGTGCTGCCTCTCGAACTCCTGATACATAAATCAATAATGTCAGCAAAATTCTCTTGATAAATATCCCCTTTTCCCATGATGTTTAATGTTTCGATCCATTGTTCCTTCATGCCCCTTACCAATGCTGTTTTTAACACGTTATCAGGTAAAGGTAGTGATGCATAAGGAGATCTTTGCAGATTATACTGGAAACGTTCCACATACTCCTCTAATGTTTCATTCGGTCTAGCTGTCATTTGGAATATTTCGTCCTTCAGTTCTCTAGACCTGTAGTAATCCTGATATTTTTTTAGGAAAGATTCTTTCATTTGATCCCAGTTGTTTATGACCCTATTAGCCTCCTATTGCAATAGGTTTCATATTTCATGATTGACTGTTTTACATGCCAAATATGTCATCTTTTCATGCTGCAAGGTTCCATATTTCCAAGAAGTTCCATTTCGAAGAATCATAACATTTTTGAAGAGTTTTACAGATAAGGGAAAGCCAAACAGCTTAATATTGGCATCCCTAGGTTTAAATTGCTTGTTTAGAAGATAGAGAATGAATATCTGTCCAAACAGCTTAAGCTTGGCAGATCAGTAGCCAGGTAGAGAAATGAAGGAGCCCAACTGCTTAATCTGGGCCCTTGGAAGAGATAAGGGTTGATTTTAGATAGGAAGGCAGTCAAAAGAAAAGAGGATAATCAGGGTCTGCAAGTCCAAATGCACCCTTGCAAAAAGAAGAAAAAATGCTAGGTAAGTAGGCTGGGTAAGTAGTTTTGTGGTTGCAGAATCAAGCTATGTGATCCATTTCATGTTTTCAAGTGTTATATCTATTCAGATCACAATTATGAGGCAGTTTTTCATTTGGAGGAGCTCAAGCGAGGCATGTCTAACTCCCCCTTCTTCTTATTCCCCAAATCACTCACTAACATCCCCTTGAGGACCTTGGGATCTGCCCAACCAGTCCTGTTACCACTTCATTTTTGTAAAATACTGAGTCAAGCTTTGACTTTCTTCAGTGAAAAGAAGCCACATTTCTTGTGTAAAAATCATTTCTCCGCAGTCCATTCATTTCCTATGTCTAAGTTTCAGTTCACAAACTTAGCCTCTCCCCTACACTTCACCTCACAAATTCATATTAACTCCTAACTCTATTATCTAGCTCCCTAGATCATTTCCTTATCCCCTATTATACAAAAACTATATAAAATTCCAAAAATAATACATACCCCACCTTATAGCATTATAGCTATGTATATATGGTTTTGGGAAATGATAGTCCACCTGGGGCTACTATTAACCCATCTGCGTCTTAACCAGGAGTTAGCTTAACCTCTGGTTAAACTAATAACCATTCCCTTCCCCTCTCTTACCCATAAACCTTGATGTTTTACCCTGCGCACTCACATTTTCGGGTTTGGTTTAAATATTTTGATTAAACTGTACCCCCAGCACACAAACAACGTAAAACCCACATTACCCACAAACCCAAAGTTCGAAAGCCCCGTCACGCAATATTAATTTAATATTCGGGCGGGCCCCTGCACATAAACCTGCCGCCAGCTCCGCACTCCGTTAGCCCTCCGATCCGCCCTCCCAGATCCGACGGCCCTCAGTGATTTCGGAGCCGCCCCGTCACTCGACAGTTAGCATCCGATAGCACGGCAGTTTTGTCGTCGTACAGAAGACAGGTGTCCGCCCTTGATTGCATCGGAGCTCCTCTGACATTTACCACCCTCGTACAGAAGGCAGTCTGATGAAACCACAAACCACCTTTTGTCTCTCCGCCCCTGACGTCAGCGCCACGTCAGCGCTATGTCACCTCTGCGTCGACCCCCCACTGCTACGTGTCACTGCCACCGCATCTGCCTCCGTCCCTACCCTGCCACCGTGTCCTGTGCCACGTCACCTTATCGTACTGCCACATCACCCTGCCACTTCACTGCCATACCGGGACCCACCGCTGACGTCATGCTGACGTCATCACCAAAAAAGGCGCGAAGGGCAAAAAATCGCAGCGAAGGATGCCCGGAATGAAAAAATGAGGCAGTTTTTGATGCGCGATTAAGAAAAAATGATCAAAATGGAAGGCTGCCTATTGCTCGGCTACCTGCAAAACCCAAAAATTCGCAATTTGACAGGATTTCTTCATAAAGGTTCATATTTAATCGGCCAGTGCCGATAGCATTCTAGAGGCCACGAAAAACATTTGCAGCCGCTATTTTTGCCTTGAAAGGGCAGAAAGGGGGTGATTTGACAGTTTCAAATGTATCAAGAGAGAGAAAGTGGCCAATATCAACTGTGAAAGAGTATCAGAGGAAAGATGAAGCCCAGATTAAATTGAAGTGTATCAGTGAAGCGGCAAAGAGTATCAGATCGGCAATACCAAAGCAAGTGAACATTAAAGGCCCCCAAGCAAAGTCAAAGAAAGTAGCGAAGCCATTTAAGGCTCTCAGATCACAGCTAATGCACATCAAAGCCACCCAAGAGCAGGGGATCAAAGCCCAAAGCACAATTATGGCTAAATGAATAGCACAGAGCCATAAGGATAGATATTAACTCATTTTGATGCAGCTGCCTCCAGCGCAGCTCAAAAGATATTTTCTTGCATTAATTTCAGGACAAGATTAGGTTAAAGAACTCATTTCCCTCAGACCTGTTTAAGGTCTGCTGTAATAGATATTTTTGGATATTTTCTCTATATAAACCACCCTAATTCATTGTTTAAAGGGTTGGTTGGTTGATAATCCTCATTCGAGACTTGCGCTGTATTTTTGGGAAGCTCTGTAATCAAAGACTGCTGGAATGCTTTGGATGAAGAATTGACTGTTGTGTTATTTAATGGCCAAAGAGTGACTGTGGAATTCCTGTGCTACTACATGGCTCAATAAGTGTTTTCCTATCTTTGTTTATAGTTTACATATGTTTATGCACCATTGTGTTACCATCTAAATAGCAAGAAAGAAGAATAACTTAGGTTTTGCTTGACTGCACCCTATGCTCAGTTCCGGTTATTTCTATATGTTTTCTTCAGAAATGGTTATGAATATGCATACTTAAATGATCATGTTTACCCTATTTCTTTCACATATGACTGTTATTTAGGAATTCTTGACTGCTCCTAGACAAACTTTCATTCACCTTCCCTCTCTGTTAGCTAATGAAAGATTCTTAGTTGCCTTTCATTTCTGACCTTCATCCCATCTTTATTCCAACCTGATATTATTCTATGTGTAGCTATCCTGCTCCGCATTCGTCTTGTGACCAAGAAAACGCAACAGCAAGCCCTAATCCATGACTCCATGCCCAATGGTTTGAACTTCTCACTCTATGCATCCCAACTCTGCTTGAAAACATCATCCCTCCCACCAAAATCAAAACAAAACCCATGTACCCCATAACTAGCCTAAAATCAACCCAAAACAAAGCTAAATTTTAAAGAGAGAGCCCTCTCTGACTGCAGGTAGGCTAGGACCTGCAGCCCAAAGATTGGTTTGTGGTTACCTTGGACGTATCCCTTAAGGAGCCAAGGGACAACCTGAGTGATAATTGACCCCACCACCTAATCCCATAAACCATCTTAAAGCAGCCCTTTTTAATGTAGAGGGAAATAATTTCAATTTCTGGGGGTCGGTGGTGTAATCATATCCCCTGCACAACACATCAAATTCAAATAAAAATGCATCCGGATCTTCTAATGTGAGACCGTGAAATGTAGGGATATGTTGAAGAGGGATTGCTTTCATAGGCGCATTTGCTGCAGAATCCACTATAGGGTATTGTAATGTAGAGGTTTGAGTGTTTGGCTGATTTTGAGCCATAGGGTCGAATATATGCCAATAACCTTCTGGGATATCTAGGAGGGTATTCCTAGGTTGAGAGGGAATGGTTTTGACATGAATAGTTTTAATAGCACTTCCTCTATCTGGGATAATGAGAATGCCTGATGTCTGAGGAGATTGGGTTCCTTCAACAATGATTTTTGCAGTGCTCCCCTTGTCTGGGCTATTTAATAGCTGATTTGTTCCAATAGGAGATCTTGGTTCCTCGGTTTCCCCTGTTTCTCCTTCTCCTTCACAAAGATTGCTGAAATTCCCTTCCTGCAATAGTTCTAGATTAGAATTTTCAATTTCTTGAAAGTCTTGCTCTTCAGTCTGACTATGCACCTCAACAAAGGCTACAGATGGTGATCCTGTGGCCTGAAGGGAACTAGTAGGCTGTTTAGAAATGATTTTCCTGGGTCCTACTGATGGTTGAGATTCTATTTTCTTATAGATTTCGTCTATAAAGGTCGTTCAGCCAAGGGTCACCGACCCCTTAGCTTTTTCTGGCTTGGGTAGAGGCTTGGAATGTTTTTCTGGTTTTTTCTGCTTAGTCGTGCACTTAAATGAACTACTAAATTCTAAACAAAGCAACAACAAATCTGTTAGGAAAGCAGACAGGGGAGCAGGGCTTTTACATGCTCCGTACGTAGGTTCTTACCTTCCGTTTTTAAAATCCAACTCTTCCCTAGCAGGTTCGTACACTACTCTGAAAAAAAAGGACAAATGGCTATACTCTTTCCTCGACAACGGCACCAAAATGTAGAGCTATAAAAAGGGTCTTTTTCACCTCTAATTACCTCACATTAATATGTCAATCCGGGAGCGTTTTGTTATTTCAAAGAGTGTATCAGTCTGAGGCTATCATTTGTTAGAGTAATGCTAGTAGTACAGCGTTCAAAAATACAAGAGTAAATGGATGCTTTTCTACAACTAAGCTACTTCAAAAGAGTAAATCGCACACTCAGAAAACTAGGCAACTTATCAGTCAAGGGTTCGGCAACGATAACCCATCCCTTTGGAAACTGATGCAAAGGAAATTAGAGAACAGACCACGGGTTTGGGAACCAGACAGTAAATGCCAAGGCTCACTACAGCCTTAGATCGTCTCCCACACCAAAACAACAAATGCCAGTAAATGGAACGACAGATAAGAAAATGGAACGGCAAATAAGAAATCGAACAACAAATCTGGAATGGAACAGCAATTCTGAAATGGAACAACAATTCTTAAAAGGAACAGCAGCTAAACAACTAAGTCTCTCAAGCAGTAATCAAACTTAATCTACTAACTCAAATGCATTAATCGTAATCAAACAACAATCTTTCACTCTTAAGGCAGATCAAGCAGCACACACTAATGGAATAGCACTGATTACTGATAAGTTAAGGAACAACGCTTGGAAACCATATACGCACACAACACGCTTGAATAGTAATCTAATCTAAGCATCAATCTCAATTAAAAGGAATACGACTGCATTTCAAAATGGAACAGCATTGCTTCTGAATCCAACAATCATAAGGAACACAACTTTCAAGATGAATCCTGTAACATGAATGTACAACACAAAATCTTTGTAATAAAATAGTAACAATATTCGGTTAAGACTTATAATATTCAATCAACTCTGAAAGGAATAGTAATATGATGCAGAGTCAATACAATAGTTTTGTCTGTAGCAATCTTAATGAATTAATATTAACAGAGCATGTGATGTAAACTTATAAAGCATATTAGATTACCAAATAACAACGATAAGCAAATCACGCAGAAATCAAATCGTAATAATAAAGAAGCAAGTGTCCTCCGGGGCCGGGCCCTTAGACTCCAAGGGTACACCACTTGAGGTTAATCCAGACGCAGAGATGAAATAATCACCAAGTTTGTATTAATGCATGAAATAAAATTACAACGAACCAGTCCTTATCGAGACTCGATGATCAAAGTTTTGATCTTAACAGAAATTGCATAAAAGCATAATCATGTCGAACTCCCCAAAGCTAACAATGTTGTCCCTTTTTATAAGGGTGACAGCGGAGATGTCTAAGTAACAAGATAGATAAAGTAGCGATCCCTCAGGATCAAGGATCCTGAGGGATTTGCCGAACCGTTAATCCTTAATCATCTCTTTTCCCTCCTGTGCCGAGCTGGTGTCTTCACCTCCTTTTCAGGGCCGATTTGCTTTGATCTGCTTAGCCTTGTTTGCATTCGGTCTCCCGTCAAAGGGACAGCGGTTACCTCGTCCTTGTCCTTTCCTTTGGAACAGCAACTCCTCGTTTTCACCCCTTCCTGCACGAGGGAATGACAATTGTCAGCGGTTAAGTCTTGCATATTAATCTCACATGTTTTGTTATAATTCTTTATCGTTTTCCAAGTTCATGATGCAAAAAGGTTTACAAGTTCTACTGAAAAGCCACTGAAATGATCATAAAAAGCATACCTTTTTAGTACTCCACAGCAATTTGTTGTCGGAACAAAAAGGTGATTGGCTGTGGGAGACCAGGGAAGTCAGTGCCAATTTCTAGAGATCGATAAAAAGTGTGGTTTTGGAAGCCAACATGTAGGGTTTTGAAGACAGTTCTTGGTTGGGCACATGGGGAAGCCATGGGACGAGCTCTGGTAAGCTGAGAATTGGTTCCTCGATGTAAGGTGGTAGATACAGACCCTCATGTCTCACCTATGTTCAAGATCATTGAGACCTGGGCAAGCACTGGCAGAACTCCAATGCAGTGTGCATCAACAAATGCATGAGAATATGACCATGCAGGAAAGGGAAATTGAGAAAAATTAATGAATCAGGTACTTGAGGACGAAGTGGACACATTGCATCATTAGTTGGAAAATTTGAAGCTCAAGGTGGATGCAATAGAGGATGAGTGAGACAGACCAGCAAGATGGGTGGACTCAGAGGAGAGCACCCTGGGACCGGATCTAAATATCGCAGCCCCCATGGATATCTAACCATCTCTGTATTGGTTAAATATTATTGAGCTTGGTAATCCCAAACAAATGGAATGGTAGATCAAAGGAGTCTAAGGAACCCATGAGCCGTGGTGGCATAGCCCAGAACAAACTGACGAAGAAAGTTAGCTTTGCCTTGGAGGCTTTGTAACTGGTGAAGGGTATGCAGAGGAGGAAGTTCAAGAATGGCTTAAACTTTGAGCGGGTCAAGAGTGATATCATCTCTGGACACAATGAAACCAAAAAGTCAGCCGACAGGAATGCAAAAGACGCACTTAAGGGGATTGAGGCGAATACTATACTTGCAACATCACAGAAACACGGTATGGAAATCATGAAGGTGTTGTGACCAAAGTTTGGAACAATTTGTGAGATTGTCAAGATATGAAAGGATAATATGAGCCAAGTCATGAAAGCAATAGGACATGGCATGCTGAAAAGTGGCCCCAACATTCTTTAAACCAAAAGGCATGACCTTGTAAGAAAAAGTTCTCCATATACTAGTGAAAGCGATTTTAAACTGATCTTCATAAAAAATATGCATCTGGTTAAATCCGGAGAATCCATCCATAAAGGATAGAACCTCATGCCCCACACACTCATCAATGACCTAGTCTATGAAGGGTGTGGGAAAGTTGTCTTTGGGACAATATTTGTTCAGATCGCGGAAGTCAGTGCAAACATGGATGGTGCCTTGTTTCTTGAGAATGGGAACAGGATTGGACACCCATGTGGTGTATTCAATGGGATAAATGTGTTGAGTTTCCATGACCTTGTGTCTAGGATAGAATCTTAAAATCTTTGACACTACCAAACCAAGAATCTCAACGAAACTACTTTGCATAGGGGAATATAAAAAATAGTAAATCACACATGCAAAAAATATAAAGAACTTTTTACAATTTTTCAACCCAACTTCATTATATTAAATAACATATAATACAACAGTCTAGGGCTCCCATACCAGAGATAGTGGCCTTCATACATCCACTAGTACAATATACAAACTAGGGCTTGGTGTCAGTCCATCAACAACCAATCTACCCTCAACAAGATACTCTGACCATCTGGCTAATGTAGTCTACTCTCTCAGCTCCCCTTTGTCCTAACCTGTACCTGCCCGGTCCTTCGGCTCCTAAGCTGTAGCTCCCACCTCTATCAATACTCCAAGTCCATCTAGCGACTGAACCTCAACTATCCAATCTGCTCACTAGTTGATCGTTCTTCCATCAACAAATCAACACATCGAGACTCCTGTCGAGTTGTTCACAACTCCATTTTTGAACAACTCTTAATCTACCCATTGTTGCTCCTCAGCTACTCAAGGACTTCAGCCAACTATGGTCTTCCTGTGCTACTCCAATGAAGACCAACATAGGCCATGGAGGGCTTCCACCTATCAATGCAAGATGTCCATCTCCCACAATGAAAACGAGCTAGGAGAATTTCCCATCATCTGCTGTAGAAGTCCTTCTCCACACATAACTCTCGGGCTCTACAAACTGCTCCTGGTTGATGATACCCTTGAGCTCCAATAACTTCCTCTCTAGAAACTACCTTTGTCCATCAATGTGTTTCTCACTAGGCTCCAACTTGGACACTATCACGCTTTCCTCCAGTAGACCATAAGTGCCCAATCCACGTTCACACTTGGTCCACTCTCACACTACCCTCCAACAGTCCATGAGAGACCAAGTCCACGTTGTAGCATTTGTACCTAGTTAGGTCATCCCCACACTTAGGATACCCTTATAGATGGATGCCCATAGACTCCACCAATACACCCTTTGCTATGAAATAAAGGATCTATTGCACAAATCTAGGCAACAACAACTTGTCCTATCCTAGGACACCATCAATTCATCAACTAAGGGAACATATGCAACACTCCTTGTTGTTGTCCTCTTTCCTTCCAATATGATGTGCCTTCTGTCACCTTGGCTGCTTGGTAGGCTTACCAATAGTCCATGTGGGCTCCTCCAAATAGCTCCTAAGGTCTCCTCAAGCAACCCATCAACTGATCCACGATCTAGTCAACATATTTGACCCAACACCTACAAGAAAAACATTCCTTTTCTCACTGTTTTGAGGTATGTTCTCTGTTTTTGACTTCGGTTTAGCTAGGGCAAGACAAAAAATACCTTACAGCCCTATCCTTTAGCCCAGAAATTTCCTCCAGGTGTCCTTATATGGGAGGTTGGCCCTGAACGCTGCAATCTTGGTCAGTTTCTAGCCCTCACCACATACTCAACCCTCCCTTCATGGTTGCGATTTCCTACAGGAATACTGTGTAGGGCTACAATTGCCTCCCTAAGGGTCTTCACTTCTCACAAATAACCCTCAAAATAGTCCTTTGGTTACATCCCTTCAGAAAGGAAACTTGGCCCTCCTTCTAGCACTTGGTCACCCTAAAACAGGCCCTAAAACAATCCTCTTTCTCCCACGCTGAGCTGCCTTTTCCTTCTTGGGGCTAAATCAGAAGAGCCTCCTCCTCTACGAACTGCACATTTGTATTTTGTTGCACAAATGGATGCTAAAACAACTCCAATTCATTCTCTATTTATAGCCAAATGAGGGGCTCCAATGAATAAATGAAGAGACATGTATATTGGCTAATTTTTACATCAAGCTTACATGACTTGAAAACCAATAATTAATTTTCGACTTCAAAAATTCATTTCTCCACTTCTACAACTCAGAATTGGGCAATTCTTGAAGCGTTGTATTCTCCTTTCCTTCTTCTATCGTCTCATGCCATCACATGTAGAAATGTGCCTCCGAAATTTCCCCAAACACGATTGGCTGCAGAACCCAATACTTGGGTTCCAAGCCCACAAGCCTACTTGTGGCACTTTGACCTCCAACCCTCGAACACTAAGGCTTCGAGTACCTCCCAAGCTACAAAAAAATCAACACTCCCTCTTAGCGAGGGAGGTACTTCCAAGACTAGGAAGTAACCAACATCATCTGGTGACGACACTAGCCCATATAACATCCATCGCTGTAGCATACCCTGTAGAATGAATATGAAAATCTCGGTAGTGCCTCTACCTCATCGTATCTGTACCTGAAGATCCCAAACCTCCATAGTGTTGCTCCCTCTAAGGCTAGACTCCCTCTAAGCCTACACGATCTCCACTCGCTCAATCTTGAAAGTACTCATCCTCGCGGATCAAATACCACTCATGCAAATCCCTCCAATCTCGAAAATGCAACATCACGATCAGATGAAGACTCTAGCCTAACAATTTGTATTCCATCACACAAATCCATCTTGATCAACTTGATCTCGTCCAAGCCAAAGAAACCCTCAAGTTGTCCCAACCATTCATGCAAAATCATCAAAAGTCCATGATCAACAATCTACCCTCCAATAAACTGTTGTTCACCAAGCTCACCACCAATCCACCAGAACTCCCATACAATATCATTTCCAAGTTGTTCAAGACCAGATCTCCATATCTCCATCTGAACCCTCTGCTCCATGATCTAGACATTGACAACTCCCTCTGAGTTTCTTCGTTGTGCACACTTTGATTCACTATCTCTCAAAGTACCTCAGATACGATCTGATACCATGTTGAGTTTCCATGACCTTTGGTCTAGGATATAATCTTAAAATCTATGACGCTACCAAACCAAGAATCTCAATGATGCTATTTTGCACAGTGGAATATAAAAAACAATAAATCACACATGCACAAAATATAGAAAACTTTTTACAATTTTTCAACCCAACTTCGTTATATTAAATAACATATAACAGAACAGTCTAGGGCTCTCATACCAGGGATAATGGCCCTCACACATCCACTAGTCCAAGATACAAACTGGGCTTGGTGTCATTCCATCGACTGTTGGGTTGTGTTGATTTTTGTGAAAATTGTGTATATGGGAAGCAGAATCGGGTGAGTTTCCCCTCTGGTGGTAAGAGGGCGAAACAGATATTAGAGCTTGTGCACAGTGATGTGTTTGGACCTGTGAAGGTTCCATCACTGGGTAAGTCTGTGTACTATGTATCATTTATAGATGACTTCTCAAGGAATACATGGATATATTCACTTAAGAATAAATCTGAAGTCTTTGACAGGTTTAAAGAATTTAAGGCTCTGGTGGAAAATCAGACAGAGAAGAAGATAAAGGTGTTGAGGACAGATAATGGTGGAGAGTTTTACAACCAGGAATTTGAAGAATTCTGTAAGAAGTGTGGTATAGCACGACAGAAGACTACTCCATATACACCTCAGCAAAATGGAGTCGTAGAAAGAATGAACAAGACATTGATGGAAAGGGCAAGAAGCATACTCAATGGTGCCGAGTTAGGACAGGAATTCTGGGTAGAGGTGGTGGATACTGCATGTTACTTGGTCAACAGGTCACCTTCATCAGCGTTGGAGGATAAGACTCCACAAGAAGTATGGACTGGTAAGAAACCCTCTCTTTCACATCTGAGGGTATTTGGATGTGATGCATATGTACATGTTCCAAAGGAGAAATGAACCAAGTTAGACAGTAAATCTAAAAAGTGCATCTTTATTGGGTATAAGGATGGTTTAAAGGGTTATAAGCTTTGGAACCCAATAACAAGGAAGGTTGTGTACAGCCGAGATGTGGTGTTCAGAGAGGTGAAAGATGTTATTAAACATGAAGTCCAACCAAAGGAACCTGAGAAGATAGAGTTTGAGCTAAAGGAGGAAGAATCAGACTCTACAACAGAGGAGGAATCAGAAGATGAAGAGCCACAAACTCCGGCTCTGAGAAGATCAATTCGAGAAAGAAGGCAGCCAGAAAGGTATAGTCCATATGCTTTCTGTTCAAATTTTGCTTTGTCTGTTACTGATGATGATCCCAGAACTTTGAAGGAAGCAGTAGATTCAGAGGATGGAAAACTCTGGAAAGAGGCCATGGTTGATGAAATGGCATCTTTGCACAAAAATGAGGCTTGGGATCTAGTGGAGTTGCCAGCTGGAAGGAAACCCATTGGCAGCAAATGGGTGTTCAAAAAGAAGACAAATGTAGAAGGGAAGGTGGAGAAATACAAAGCTCGGTTGGTAGAAAAAGGTTATTCCCAGGTGCCAGGAATTGATTTTGGTGATATTTTTTCTCTTGTTGCTAAGGTAACTTCTATCAGGTTACTTTTATCTGTTGCTGCTGCTTTTGATTTTGAGGTAGAATAGATGGATGTGAAGACAACATTTCTTCACAGGGATTTGGAAGAGGAAATCTACATGAAGCAACCTGAAGGCTTTGCGGTGAAGGGTAAGAAAGAACTGGTATGCAAGTTAAAGAAGTCTCTGTATGGGTTAAAACAGTCACCAAAGATGTGGTATCAGAAATTTGATACATTTATACGGGGACTTGGCTTCACCAAAAGCAAAGCAGATCACTGTGTGTATTTTAAATTAATTGGTGACCGTGTTATTTATCTGGTCTTGTATGTGGATGATATGTTGCTGGTTGGAAATGACAAAGAAATTATCTAGGATTTGGAGACCCAATTGTCCTCCAAATTCGAAATGAAATATTTTGGGCATGGAAATTAAAAGAGATCGGGCAAAGAGGAAGCTCGGGTTAACCCAGAGGAAGTATGTCAAGACAATACTGCAGAGGTTTAATATGCAGGATAGTAAACCGGTGAAGGTTTCTATTCCTGTAGGTGTGAGGTTATCTGCTGAACAGTGTCCCAAGACACAAAAAGAGGAAGAGGACATGTCTCGTGTTCCATATGCGAGTGCAGTCGGTAGCCTGATGTATGCAATGGTCTATACTAGACCAGACATTGCACATGCAATGGGAGTATTGAGCAGGTTTATGTCGAAACTAGGGAAGGAGCACTGGACAGCAGTGAAGCGGGTTTTCAGGTATTTGCGTGGCACTAGTGATTATGGTTTGTGCTACCAAGGAAGGCCAGGATTGGATAGAGTGTTGGATATTCGTGGCTTTGTTGATGCAGATTGGGATGGAGATCTAGATCAGAGAAGATCTACAAGTGGGTATGTGTTTAACCTATTTGGAGGTGCAGTCAGTTGGATGAGTAAGAAACAATTTGTAGTGGCACTATCAACTACAGAGGCAGAATACATGGCAGCCACTCATGCAAGCAAGGAAGCATTTTGGTTGCAGAGATTGTGTTCAAGTATGGGGTTAGTACAGGGAGCTATAA
The DNA here is from genome assembly GCA_031772625.1 of Pinus tabuliformis. Lineage (NCBI taxonomy): Eukaryota > Viridiplantae > Streptophyta > Pinopsida > Pinales > Pinaceae > Pinus > Pinus tabuliformis. The sequence goes on along the minus strand of CM062820.1, from coordinate 418,767,220 downwards.
GAATAGACTGTGACAGCCAAAGTGCAATTTTCTTGGCAAAGAACCCTGCTTATCATTCAAAGACAAAGCACATTGATGTTCAGTATCATTTTGTGAGGGATATGATAGAAGACAAAAAGGTGTTGCTGGTAAAGGTGGACACTTTGAAGAATACTGCAGATGCATTGACAAAATCTGTGAGCTCTGAGAAGTTCTCTTGGTGTAGAGAAACAATGGGCATTTCAGGGCTGGAAAAATGACTAAGCTCTCTTGTGGCCCCCTGTGGAAAGAAAACAACAAGTGGGAGATTATTGGGTTGTGTTATATTCTTTCCATGACTAACCTACGTAGTGAACCGGGGGGTTAGAGGGGGGGCGGAGCCCCCCCTTCGTTGCATCGATTGCGCAGCGGGGGGGTCACAGGGGGGGCGGCAGCCCCCCCTGTCTAGGGGGTTTGAGGGGGGCGGGTAGCCCCCCTCTACGGGGTCCGGGGCAGCGCCCCGGGAAAATTCTTTTTGGACCCTATATTAGGTTGGGCGAACCTACCTATGGTTTTCGGTCCATGGTTTTGGACGCGATGGTTTTTGGTCCATGGTATTGGATGCTTCGGCATGTATAAATATGTATTGTAACATTGAAAGGAATATAATGAAAAATCAAGCTGGTAGTCCCGGTTTTGGGATCCAGGGGAAATCTCTGTGTATATGTGTTTTATGTGTTATGCTTTCGCATTGTTTATTTTTCTGTGATTTAGAATTCGTATGCAGGTAATTTTTGTACGGGGTTAAAACCTACATCGACAACTAATCTACCCTCAACAAGATACTCTGACCATCTGGCTGATGTAGTCAACTCTCTCAGCTCCCCTCGGTCGTACCCTTTACCTTCCTGATCCTTCAGCTCTCGATTTGCAGCTCCTACCTCTATCAATGCTCCAAGTCCATTTGGCCACTGAACTTCGGTTATCCAATTTGCTCACTAGTTGATCATTCATCCATCAACACATCAAGACTCCTTTCGAGTTGTTCACAACTCTGTTTGTGAATAAATCTCAATCTACCCAATTCTAATCCTCAGCTACTCAGGGACTTCAGCCCAGTATGGTCTTCCTGCGTTGCTCCAATGAATACCAACATAGGGCACGAAGGGTTGCCACCTATCACTTCAAGATGTCCATCTCCCACAATGAACATGATCTAGGAGGACTAGCCATCATCTACTGTAGCATTCGTTCTCCACACACAAGTCTCGGGATCCGCAAACTACTCCTGGATTATTAGACCCTTGAGCTCCAAAAACTGCATCTCTAGCAACTACCCTTGTCCATCAAGGTGTTTCTCACCAGATGGCTTCTAGTAGACCGTAAATTCCCAATCCAAGTTCATACTTGGTCCACTCTCACGCTGCCCTCCAACAGTCCTCGAGAGACCAAGTCCACATTGTAGCATCTGCACCTAGTTAGGGCATTCCCACACTTAGGAGACCCTTACACATGGCTACCCACAAACTCCACCAATATTCCCTTTACTCTACAATAGAGGATCTATTGCACAAATCTCAGTATCAACAACTTGTCCTATCCTAGGACACCATCAACTCAATAACCAAGGGAACATCTGCAACACTCCTTGTTGATGTCATCTTGCCTTCCAATTTGATGTGTCTGCTGTCACGTTGGTTGGTTAGTAGGCTTCCCAACAGTCTATGTGGGTTCCCCTATACATCTCCTAAGGTCTCCTCAAGCTGCCCATCAACTCATCCATGCTCTAGTCAATAACTTTGACCCAACACCTACAAGAAAAACATTCCTTTGCTCACTATTTTGAGGTCTGTTCTCTGTTGTTGACTTCGATCTAGCTGGAAATACAAATAGTCCCTTAGAGCCATATCATCTAGCCCATAAATTCCCTCCACAACTATAGGTGTCCTTAGATGGGAGGCTGGCCCTCAACGATGCAATTATGGATAGTCAACCCTCCCTCCATGGTTTTGGCATCCTATAGGAAGACTGTGTAGGGTTGAGGTTTCCTTCCTAAGTGTCTGCACCCCTCAAAAATAACCCTCAAAACATTCCTTTGGCTGTGACTATTGAACAAGGAGACTTGGCCCTCCTTCCAACACTTGTTCACCCTGAAACAGACCCTAAAACAATCCTCTTTCTTCCACACAGAGCTGCCTCTTTCTTGTTGGGGCTAAATCAGAAGAGAATCCTCCTCTATGAGTTTCACACTTGTATTGTGTTGCAAAAATGGATGCTCAAAACTACTCCAATTCACCCTCTATTTATAGCCAAATGAGGGACTCCAACAAATTTATAGCCTACATGACTTGAAAACCAATAATTAATTTTCAACTTTAAAAATTCCTTTCTCCACTTCTACAACCCAGAATTCGACGATTCTCAAAGCATTGAATTCTCCTTTCCATCCTATATCATCTCATGCCATCACATGTAGAAATGTGCCTCTGGAATTTCCCCAAACATGATTGGGTGTAGAACTCCATACTTGGGTTCCAACCCCAGAAGCCTACTTGTGGCGCTTTTACCTCCAACCCTCGAACACTAGGTCTTGGAGTACCTCCCAAGCTATATAAAAATCAGCAAAATGAAACTAGCCTGCTTGAGCTTGTTGATTTAAGCTTTAATAGCTTCATGTTTGGAAGGATGGATAGGCCTTTAATTTTGGGGGATGGGTATGGCGTCGGGCCAAGTGTCAATGTGATGTTCAATAATGGTGGGATCTAGTCAGGAAATTTCGGAATAGGACCAGGCGAAAACATCACGAAATTCCTTGAATAACTTGGTGTAAGCATCAATTTCTTCCGGGGTGCACTATGCCCCCAAGATAATGGTTTCTTTAATCCATAATCTATTCAAAATGTTAATTTTAATGGCGGGGGAAATGTTAGCCATATTTCCTTCTTAAAAATCATCTACTGTGGGAATGGGATTTTTAAACCAACAGAATTCACCATGAATGAAGTCTTTGGACTCCACAACATATTCATCATGGGTGTGTTGCGGAAGGAAGTATGTGCGATGGTGCATATCATCCCAATGATAATCAGGGGTGGTCATGGTTTCCATAATGTCTTCATGAAAATGGAAGATGGGGGGACTGGAGGAAGAGAGACCACATGATGAAGAAGATCTACCTGAAGCATCTTCATGAGAGACAAGGTTCACATATGCATCGTCAAGGTTGGGAGACATATGACTAGTAGATGGAATGTCTATCAATGTTGATATTGGGGTGTTCGTCGAAGAAGGTTCAACATAATCACAATAGGAGACATGAAGGGAGTTCCAACGTATCGATCTCATGGATAATGACACGTATAAAATGGTAGCGGTACTATCTGTCATCTCGACATCAGGGGGAGGGATCACAATGGGTGTTTGAGAGACTTCTTGTTTTGGTGTAGGAGTGGGACCAGAATCCGTAGGTAGAGGAGAGGTGGACTCACTATGAGCGACCTCTAATTCACGAATCACTTGAAGTGTATCACGAAAATCTTCAATACGGGGACAATGATGAGAATAATGGCCATAATTATCACACAAAGCACATGGGTGATTTGTGCGTAATGATCTATTCTTCTTAGCTGACTCAGGTAAGGTGACATGGACCTTAGGAATGTTAGAATCAAGGAAGGTATCAGCAACCACATATTTAACATGAGGGAGTTCAGGACAATTATTGGTGGCATGACTGGAAACATCACACAAAGCATAAGGGGGAATAGGCTTTGGCAACTTAGGATGGAGTTGTTGGGGGTGCCTTGTCTTTAGTTCCCTTTTTCTGGGCTTTTTCCCCTTGCGAGATGCTTTCACAAAAGGACTAGGATCCTGTTGAGGTTGTTGTGGAACTGAGCAAAATAAGGGGTAGGAATAACAGGTTGGACTGGGGTCAGAGCAATGTAAGGTTTAAGTTGATTGGATGGAGTGTTTGTGGGAGGATCGATGTAATAGATTGGGATCCCTAAGGTAATGTTGGGTAAACTCAACATAGCCATGAAAAGTGTAGAATAAACTTCAGGAGGTGGAAATAAGAATCGTATCTGTTCATAAAGATAATGGCCTAGAGGAATTCCTCTGAGATGGTTAAGGCCTAAGGGAATGATTCTGGGTGAAAATGGATTAGGAGAGACACCGGCAGAAGGAAATGATCCTTGAGAAGTAGTATCAAGAGACTGGGTTGAGCTAGGAACAACAGGTTGTAGAGGTGTGATATGTTGTGAAGCCATAGCAAACCATTTGTGGGTGGCCCATGATACTTGGAGAATGCAAACACTGGATGAGCTAGGCTGAGAAGGAGTAGGAGGTAAACCATAGTAAACACCAAGAAATGTGGAATATTTGTAGATTCCTAGAGAGACACTGGTGAAGGACGAGTCAATCATATTTTCAGCCATGGAAGAAATGTTGGATTGAGCTGAAGTCTGGGATTTGGGGTCATATTACGTCAATTGATCGACGGTGAAAATATTTCCATTGTGGGGAAATCACATATTATGGTGAAACATAGATGTGACAGATGCCTTGACATAAGTATAACTATGGCCCAAAAGGATGTTATAGTCTAAGGTAGCATCAATGGCTTCAATGTCAATAGAGACAATCTTGCCGACAACTATGAATAGGTAGTTGCGATATAAGCCAAGGGGTTGTGAAGGATGACCAACCCATGCACGAATAGTGATGGTGGACAGGGATAGGTCAGGGGAGCCAAGTTTCTTCCAAACACTCACATCGATCACACAGGTGGAGGTGCCTTCATCGATGATACACCACTAAACAATGGTGTTTCTAATGGAGACTGGTATTTGAAATGAAACTATGAAGGTAGGGGAGGATTTTTTGACTTGTCAACATGAAAGACAATCGTTTGATCATCTTGAGGATCCATGATACCCAAAGAATATAATAGAGCTTTCCGTTAGGATGGGCACGTATGGACAACTTCCAGCATTGACATGGCAGCAGGAGACTACACCAAGTCATCTACTATGTTATAATATGTATGGATGGCTTTGGGAGAAGCAACATTTCAACATAACGGACCTTTGGGGATCTTCAGAATAACCTCGATCTTTGGCGAGGGATCTGTAAGGTACTATTTGGTGATGATAGAGGCTCGGTGGAAACTTTGGGTTGGGACTTAGTCTTTGACTTAGAAGATGGCTTGTCGTATTGGCACGATCAAGTTTGAGGGTTGACTTGCTCGGTATTGACCTCATATGAATTCATCATAAGAATCCAATAATCATGGTGACCAGATGGTGGAGCTAGCTAAGCTGCCTAACCTTGTGTGGGTTGGGTAGTTATGTATCCTTGGTGAGGGAAAGGATTGGTAAGCACTACTGGTTGAGATGAAGCAAGGGGTGGAGGAGGAGTAGTGGGCTGTGATCCTCAAGAAGTAGCTATTTGAGCTTCCCATACTTGACACATTTGAGGTAAAAGAGGACACTCATGAGTATAATGGCCATACACGCCGCAACAAGCACAAGGTTTGTTTGTACAAAGACCCTTGTTTTGCTTGGGTTGATCGTCCTATTTCTGGTTGCAGGATTAGGTGGAGTACTTCGAAAGGCATTGGGTTGAGGACCCTAGTTGCCTTGATTACCTTGAGACTATTGTCTCCAATTACCCTTCCCCTTATTCCTTTTCTTGGGGTTAGGGGGATTGGGTCTGCTTTGTTGAGCATACACTTGACCTTGTGGAGGAGGTGGTTGTTGTGGCAAAGGGGGAGCATGCATCGGGGGATGGGGTGTTGGCCTCAGAGGGGCTAGAGTGCTAGGCAATGCGTACTGATAATAAGGAGATGGGGAAACATTAGGATAAATAGGTAGTGCAACAACTGGCCCTAGCATATGTTGATGTGAATGGGGATATGCATATGGTGTGATGGGACCTGGATAAGGGCTGCGTTGTGGAGGATTAGGGGAGGGATAATTGTAAGTGGAACTAGTCCCTCCTTGAGGTGGACCATAACCCATCGAAGATGGAGGATAGAGTTGAGGGTGTGAAATGGTTCCAACTATGCCATCCATGGCATGAGATGCCCCTGGTGCATTAGCAGCACCAGGCCGAGGCAGATCAGGGATGACAGTGTAAACATAACCTGGCTGGGCATAGATTAGATCAAATTTTAAGGCTACTTGGAGTGCCTCTTCTTAAGACCGGGGGAGGTATGACGCAACATATTTAGCAATGGGAGCCAACAAAGATCTAAGGAACCAATCCATATAGACTCGGCCTTTGACTTTAGGATCTCTACACACGCCCCTCCTTCTTCGCCATTCTTGAACATGGTCGGAAAGGCGAGTGACAGAGGTTTGACAGAAAAAAGTAAAAAGTTTGGTAGTGATGTCATAATGGAGAGGTAACTAGAAATATGAAATAAAATTTGTGGCAAGAGTCACAAAAGTGGAATGAGTGGCTCTGGGTTGATCGACATACCACTTAGTAGTAGCTCCAGTGAGCATGTGTTGGAACAAATGAAGACGGATGGAGTCTACATTAATGGAATTTGATGAACATCACATGTGGAATGAGCGAACATGATTAGTTGGACCTTATCCAAGCTCACCTTCAAACTTTGGGATGTCTGAAAGGGAGTTTAGTAGGTATAGATGGCCATGTGGGATCGTGGAGAAGAGGAACATTAATAAGTTGGCTGAAATCAGGGAGACTCAAACCAGCCATAAAAGGAAGCAAGGGAGTAGGAGTGACCAGACCGGTGGGGGTTCCGCTAGTGGGGGTACCTTGGTTGGTACCTAGGTTACCACCCTGGTTTCCCACACCCTCATTGGTTCATGACATGGTGTCAATACAAGTTTGAGATGACAGAGAATCAAAGGAGGAATTCGATGAATTAGTAGAATTATAATCATAATGATGACTCGATGGAGGACTGGGAGGATGAATTCTAACTTGACGGGGAGGAGTAATATGTCCTAATGGGAACTAAGGGTGAAGACCTCGAATTCGATGCGACAAATGCCCAGGGGGCACAATGATGCCAAGACAATAATGATCTAAGAACTAAAGGGCGATGATAGGAATAAAAGAGCAACAAACAATAAGAAAACACCTAGTGAAGTGGTCCCAGGTGTAAACTAGTTATTTTAATGATGTTACTCTAATACAAGCAAACACGTTCTATCAAAGAAAAATACATTTAGCCTATTGGTGATATAAATCCTCAAAAAATCCTATATCTAATGTTTCATATGGCCTTCCAAAGAAATTATTACTTGACGGAATCTGATCCCCGCATGAAGACTTGTCCAAAGAAAGGTGGGGTAGAGAACCAACTACTTCCCATAGCGAGTCCTATAGGGTGTTTTCCTAAGATTGGTCACTACAATTACATTTGTCCCATAGGGGTGGTCGGGTATTGACCTTCTTGGTAGTCAGCCACCACACGAGATTCCCTACCACAAGTTGGGTAGCCCCAAAGAGAATTGCTTGCATGATGACCTAGCCTAACCCCCTCTGAATCGGGTTTCTAACGCACTCCGACTTTGGACCGTGGGATGTTGAAGGATTTTAAGCTCCCTAATATGTAAAATTCTATGTCTCAATGAAAGCGATTGATGGGTGTTATTGGAAGCCTATCCCATTGATCCTACACCTACACTACAAAGATTGTTTGGCCCTGGTGCCCAAGTGGGCTTAATCTATGTGTGTTGATTTATTAAAGTGTTTTTTTTTTCAAGTGTTGGCTTGGCGGTGTTAACCAAGCTCACATTTGCTTATGGTGTGAGTGTGTGAAAATAATGTGTCAAGTTGATATGTTAACTAAGCATGTTTCATGATGCCATGTGTTTTTGAAAGTAAAATGTTGAAATACTGTAAATAAATCTAAAAATGATAGAAAATAAACAACCAATCAAGCACACAAAACACCACCCACAAGGTCTACTAAGAAGCTAAGCAAGAGAAAGGAAACAAGCTACTCAAAGACACATAAAAAGGCATAAATGATCTAATGTTAAGGGATTGAGACATAGATGCACTAATCTACTATAAATGGTGAAGATAAACAACAAATAACATAGGTGAAAAATGCTACAAAGGATAGGAGTGAAGCTCTAAAACCTAGGATGCCTAAGGGGATCCTAAGGGGGAAAAGGCAAACCCAAACTCTAAAGGGAGAAAAGTTAAAAGAAACCTATCCAAAAGAGTTGAAAAGTAATGGATTAGAATCTGAAAATTAGTGGTTGAAAATGTTGAAAACCCTAGACTCGTCACTCAACAAATCTCTTCCTAACAATGTGGAGGTATACTCTAAACTCTAGGGGGGTTTGTCCTTCCTCAAAGAGACAAATCAAGTGTATCTAGGCCTAGGGGAGACTGAAAATAGAGGTGAAGTACCCAAACCAATCTGCAGACAACACTGTCGACAATTCTGAAAAAATTCTGAAAATTTTATGGAATTTTCCAAAACATAGGTACTGACTTGGAACAGTGGAAAACATAGTTTTTGGGCCAAATAGTGCACTCTGGAATGTAGATCAGGGTTTGAAAAGTTCTTTTTTCTCCTGGGACTCTTGGTCATTAGATCTCACACAGATTTTTCCATCTCCTGCTCGGATGTTACCTGTGACCTGCAGAAAGAACAAAAAAACCACCAGAATTCGAAAATTTGACAAAAAAGGAAATAATACTATAAATAGAAATTGAGAGGCTAAAAATAGTTGTAGAAAACCCTAAAATTTTCTGAAACTTCAGTCACCCAAGAACATTGTTATTACACCAGTGGAGTCACCATTTGTTAGTGTTTCTTGAAAGGTGTACCAAAAACACTTCACTTAAGTCACTATGTGACAGGTGACCCTAACAACAAGTTGATGCCTACTTGCGATTTAGATCTGCAACAAAAATGGAAAACCTGCAACAAAAAGTATAAACTATCCATAATAGAAAGGAACATTGAAAATATCTAATGCAATAACCCAGATGGAAAGACTTTAATTGAATAAATTCTTTGTTAAAACACTTGGTGAAGAAGATCTACAGATGGGTCTTTAAGTCCCCCTCCATGGGATGTGTCACGCCCCCAAGCCTACGGTAGTCTTCCAACCGTGTCCGGCGAGGTGCGGCACCACCGTACACTTTCTTTTTAACAATACTCGTGCACATGGACTACGCCTTTCCACATTAACATACTTAGCTTGTGTTTCGCAACCAAGTAAAATGCATTAACCTTTATACTTAATGAAGCTCATACTCATTCATTATCCAATATGCAATTAAACCGAGAACAATAACAATTGCACACAAGTATAAAGGGAGGGGCAACTCCCGGTAAAGTCTGCCCAACAATATATTATAACAGTTTATAATATGATGTACAAGTGTGCCTGGCAGAATCCAAGGCCAACACTTAACCAAATTTTACAATATCAGGCAACCCGCCTTTTACATACACATTTGTGCACCTTTGTCCAAGAGCGGGTACCCACACGGGTCACCAAGACGCTCATACAATCCTACACAAATACCGTGTACAAAACCTCCTCACCCGTGACAACCCTTCACATAAACCAACTTAAAACATGCAAGATCTTCTTAACTCTTATGCGCATGAGGTATGCGCATCTCCTCAAGACTTCGCACTTTTTCCTTGTCCTTATGCGAAGGCACTCAAGCGAAGTTCGATGGTGATTATGAGCTCCATCCTCCATCAATATATACGCTCTCTTCATATGTTTTAAGGGGGGTGCACCACTCATGGCCGACCCCACCATTTTACATACAAGCCCACGTATATATTATATTTTATTTTAATTATTCAAGCATATTTACATATGCGTACAAGCCACCATATAATATGTGATTATGTGCTTTAATGCCTTCGTCCAACACTTAGCCATATCCCGGCCTAAGCGCCTTTCGTCACATTCTTTCGTCGCACCAGCTCGCTGTTCGTCGCATTTCCAGCTCGCTGTTCATCACATTTCCAGCTCGCCGGGTGACCGCACCCGCTCGTCGGGTGACCACGCCCGCGCCTGCCTGTTGTCAGCTCGCCGGGTGACCGCACCCGCTCGTCGGGTGACCGCGCCCGCGCCCGCCTGTTGTCAGCTCGCCGGGTGACCGCACCCGCTCGTCGGGTGACCGCGCCCGCGCCCGCCTGTTGTCAGCTCGCCGGGTGACCGCACCCGCTCGTTGGGTGACCGCGCCCGCGCCCACCTATTGTCAGCTCGCCGGGTGACCGCACCCGCTCGTCAGGTGACCGCGCCCGTGTATGTCAGCTCGCCGGGTGACCGCACCCGCTCGTCGGGTGACCGCGCCTGCGCCCGTCTGTGTATGTCTGCTCGTCGGGTGACCGCACCCGCTCGTCGGGTGACCGCGCCCGCACCCGCCTGTGTATGTCAGCTCGCCGGGTGACCGCGCCCGCTCGCCGGGTGACCACGCCCGCTCGTCGTGCACGGGGCGCCCGCCCATCGTGCAAGGGCGCCCGCCCGCCGTGCGTGCCTACCCGGGTCGTGCCCACTGCTTCTCCGTCGTGTAAAGAGGTGCCCGCCCGTCGTGTGAAGGGGCGCCCGCCCGTCGCGTGCCTGCCCGAGTCACGAGGGCCTTACATCCTCCTCCACCTGAAATCGTTGTCGTCCTCGACAACACACCATCCCGGTAGCTCTCCACCAAGATCGTCATCCACAGGAAGTCATCTCAACCCATGATGATCATCATGTGTCGTCCTCATGTGAACTGCTGCCATGATACTCCAACATAATGCTACATATCTCTGTACACTGTTAACCCCCATGTCTGAACTAGTTGGGTGATCAGTCCAACGTTCATGCTCAAACCATGAGAATGCACATCCTCATGTCACCATCAGTTGTTCCTCAAAGCATCTTGTCACATCCCGAACTCGATCAAGAATCCATCTCCCTAATCCATGCTCAGGTCCATGGAACTCCATCCATCTCATCTGCAACATGCTGCCCATGATGGTTGGTGTCAATGTGCAAGTGAACAGCCACATCTATCCCAACATCATCATGTGTGACAAATAGTTGAGTCTCGGCTCAACCCATGCCCAAGTGCAGCCACCAAGGCATCATCATCATCGTAACCCCATCACCTCAAAGTGTCTCATATCGATCCTCCACATCAAGTCACTCTTCCAAGCCATGCCCATACATGTACTTTGGAAGTATGCATCCCATACTGCATCAAAGTCTCCTGACCTCAGCTCCTCAATGCATCAGATCTCTAAGTCCACCATGTATGAAGTCCCCAAAAGTCACAACAATCTCATGTCATCATGAGCTCCATAAACCATCCCCAACCAACACTCTAGCAAGCATACAAGTCTCGGCCCAAAGGTCTCTGCAAGATGCCTCAGCTCTCCATGTAGTAGGAATGCTCCATGTCTCCAACCTGATGCCCATGACTATGTTGCCCATGTAGTCCAACCAAGTAGACACATCACAACATTGGTCATCCTCATCCAAGCTGCAATCTTCGGTTTAGTGAACTCGGTCACCCAACCATATCATCATCATCACGAGTCCCTTCCATCATAGCTCCTCCACCAAGGTGTCCATCAAGACTATCTCTTGGTCTCGACCATGAGAAGTCCACCCAAGGGTGTGCCCTTCAATCTGTCCATGAGTCATGCCGGGCACTTAGCCAAAGTAGCTAAAGCATGACTCAATCATCCACAACGATCATCATGTTCCTCCCTTGTCACGGTCCCTTGCACCTTCCATCACAAGGTCACAAGCAACCCCAACAAGTCTTGCAACAATCGACAATCCTTGCTTCTCCATACAAGGTTCCATCATAGTCAGCCATGGTAAGATGTCCACTTGCCTTGGCAAACTGGCTTTGCCCTTCACTGCACATAGTCCATCTCCCAAATGCCCAAATGAAACACAAGTACCAATACTTACTTCATCATCATGAGGTTCCTCCTCATTCATCCATGTTGACAAACTGCACGATCCTGGTTCAACTTGATCAGCCTCAAGTTCATCCTTCATCGTAGTCATGTCTGCAACATCTTCATCACAGAAGGGGACAACAATAACCTTGTTGCCCTTCAAGAAATCTCGTCCAAGTATCATATCGAAGTCATTCATCTCCATCGCTATGAAGTCCAACTGACCTCTCCATTCTTCTATCTGCACAGGTACATCGTGTACCAAACCTGCCACCTTAGCTCTAGAGTCCACTGCCTTGACCTCCATAGTAGATGTCAGCCCAGCCTCTTTTGCTAATCGTGTAGTCATAAAGTTATGTGTAACTTCCGTGTCTACCAGAGCTTGAATGGTTTTACCATAACTGTTCTCCAAAACCTTTGTCACGAGCAACCCTGCTCAAACCGAGTCTTGAAACCTTCACGAGCAAACCTTGCTCTGATACCACCTTTACTTCGGTAAAGGTGTGTAGCAGCTTCAACACCTCGTGAACCTGCTCTGATACCACCTGTCACGCCCCCAAGCCTACGGTAGTCTTCCAACCTTGTCCGGCGAGGTGCGGCACCACCGTACACTTTCTTTTTAACAATACTCGTGCACATGGACTATGCCTTTCCACATTAACATACTTAGCTTGTGTTTCGCAACCAAGTAAAATGCATTAACCTTTATAATTAATGAAGCCCATACTCATTCATTATCCAATATGCAATTAAACCGAGAACAATAACAATTGCACACAAGTATAAAGGGAGGGGCAACTCCCGGTAAAGTCTGCCCAACAATATATTATAACAGTTTACAATATGATGTACAAGTGTGCCTGGCAGAATCCAAGGCCAACACTTAACCAAATTTTACAATATCAGGCAACCCGCCTTTTACATACACATTTGTGCACCTTTTTCCAAGAGCGGGTACCCACACGGGTCACCAAGACGCTCATACAATCCTACACAAATACCGTGTACAAAACCTCCTCACCCATGACAACCCTTCACATAAACCAACTTAAAACATGCGAGATCTTCTTAACTCTTATGCGCATGAGGTATGCGCATCTCCTCAAGACTTCGCACTTTTTCCTTGTCCTTATGCGAAGGCACTCAAGCGAAGTTCGATGGTGATTATGAGCTCCATCCTCCATCAATATATACGCTCTCTTCATATGTTTTAAGGGGGGTGCACAACTCATGGCCGACCCCACCATTATACATATATGCCCACGTATATATTATATTTTATTTTAATTATTCATGCATATTTACATATGTGTACAAGCCACCATATAATATGTTTATGTGCCTTAATGCATTCGTCCAACACTTAGCCATATTCCGGCCTAAGGGTCTTTCGTCACATTCTTTCGTCGCACCAGCTCGCTTTTCGTCGCATTTCCAGCTCGCTGTTCGTCGCATTTCCAGCTCGCCGGGTGACCGCACCCGCTCGTCGAGTGACCGCGCCCGCGCCTGCCTGTTGTCAACTCGCCGAGTGACCGCACCCGCTCGTCGGGTGACCGCGCCCACGCCCGCCTGTTGTCAGCTCGCCGGGTGACCACACCCGCTCGTCGGGTGACCGCGCCCGCGCCCGCCTGTTGTCAGCTCGCCGGGTGACTGCACCCGCTCGTTGGGTGACCGCGCCCGTGTATGTCTGCTCGCCGGGTGACCGCACCCGGTCGTCGGGTGACCGCGCCTGCGCCCGTCTGTGTATGTCAGCTCGCCGGGTGACCGCACCCGCTCGTCGGGTGACCGCGCCCGCGCCCGCCTGTGTATGTCAGCTCGCCGGGTGATCGCGCCCGCTCGCCGGGTCACCACGCCCGCTCGTCGTGCACGGGGCGCCCGCCCATCGTGCAAGGGCGCCCGCCCGCCGTGCGTGCCTACCCGGGTCGTGCCCACCGCTTCTCCGTCGTGTAAAGAGGTGCCCGCCCGTCGTGTGAAGGGGCGCCCGCCCGTCGCGTGCCTGCCCGAGTCACGAGGGCCTTACAGGATGGGTCCTTTGATGTCCTTGATGCTTCAGAAAATGATCTTCTCTCTCAATATGTGAGAAGCCCAGACAAAAAGTTGAGAACTCGAATGGGAGCTCAAAAGAAAAAAGACGATAATGGTGATGATGATTATGATCATGGTGAAGAATGAATGAAAAACCCTCCTATTTATAACAAAGTGTTGAGTTAATCTCGATATTTGAGAATAATAAAATAATATTAACCAAATCAAGATATAACCGCTTGGAATAATTTATTATATTTATTTGGAGAGGGAATCGCACGCCCGCCCCCCGACCGCCCATGGTGGCGCGGTTGTGGGCGAAGGGCCTGCGTGCAGGCCCCTCCGCCCATCGCCACGCCACCACGGGCAGCCGAGGGGCGGGAAAAAATTAAATTTTTTTACAATTCTTTTTTTAATAATTTTTATAAATTTTTAATTTTTAAATAAAAATTTTATTGATTTAATTTTTTTTTAATGATTTTTATTTTTAAATAATAAAAAAAAATTAAAAAAAAAATAATATAATAATTATTTTAAAAAAAATAAAAAATAAAAAATAAAATTGTTTTTAAAAAATCCATAAAATTTTTTTAAATTTAATTTTTTTTTTTTTAAATAATTTTTAAAAAATTTTAAATTTTAAATTAAAAATTTTAATTCGTTAAAAAAAAAAGTTAACAATAATAATTTTTTTAATAAAAAAAATTGTTTAATATATATATATATATATATATATATATATATTTTAATATTTTTTTTTGTTTTTTTAAAAATAATTTTCATATATATATATATATATATAATTTGAGTTTATTTTTGTTTTTTTAATATTAATTTTACTAATTTTTTTTGTGTTAATTTTTTTTTTTTTTGGTTTTTTTTTTTTTTTTTTAACTCGTTTGTTTTCAATTTTTTATTTTAATTTTTTCCTAGTTTTTTGCCAATGTTTTTTTTTCAATTTCTCTATTTTTACTTATATATATATATATATATATATATATAGATGATTTTATTTTATTTCAAATTCTTTTACGGTTTATGAGATAATTTTTTTTTAACATTTTTTATTTTTTATTTTTGCCTTTATATATATATATATATATATATATATATATATATATATATATATATATTTATAATTATTTTTTTAAGTAATCAACATTTTAATCTTAATTTTAGTAGTTTTTAATTTTTTTTTGTTATTTTTTTTTTTTTTTTTTAAGTTTATTTTAAATGTTATTTTTTCTTTTCCATATATATATATATATATATATATATATATATTTTCATTTTGCCAATTTTTTATGGTTTAGAAGATTTTTTTTACTTTTATTTTTATTTTATTTTTCCATTTTTTTTAAATATTTTTTTTACTATTTATTTGTTTATAATGTTTATTCTTTTTTTTTTTTTTTTTAATTCTTATCATTAATTTTTTTTTTTTATTTTTTTTTTACATTTTTATGATTGATTTTTTTTTTAGTATATATTTTAATTTATGTTTTGTTTTTTTTTTTTTTTTACGTTTTTTTTTGTGTTTTTTCATTGTTTTAATTTTATTTTAATTTTTAATTTTTAATTTTTAATTTTTAATTTTTTTTATGTTTTCATTATTTCTTTTAAATTTTAATGTTTTTCGGGATCATGATAAAATATTTTACGCCATTATTTCGAAATGTTGAAATTTTACTTTTGAAAAAAAAAAATGTTTTCCCAATGTTAACACTTTTCGTTTTGAGGGTGTTTTTGGACAATTTTTGCGCAAAAATTTGGTTTTCACCGCCATTTTTAAAACATGTTAAAAATTTACCCAAGAAAAAAAGAAGGTGTTATTCCAATATCAACACTTTTCGTTTTTAACACTGTTTTTTATGTTTTTTTCGAGGTTTTTTGGCGAGTTCCCGTTTTGAGTTTATAGTTCCCGTTTCAAAGTTTACATTGTTTATTATCGTGCCCTTACATTATTATTGTTATGTTGGCTCTGATTATATTATGACCCGTTAGACTCCTATATATAGAAGGGAGGCCTTGTCATTTGTATCATCCAATAATTGTTCATTTATGTAATGCAAAGGAGGTTTCCCCCTCGAAGAGACTGAATTATAAGACGTTTACCTCTCTTTTCTATCTTTTTGTGAGCTGGTTTCATAACATTTGGTATCAAAGCTTTGGATTCTAAGGTTTCACTGCTCGAAACAGGTCATCGTGGAATTTTCGCTATAACTATTTTTCGGCGACATTTCAAAAGCTAAAAAACAAACCCATTGGAGAAGAAATCGTTATGAACCTCGGGTCCAAATTTCAGATATGGTCTCGCTATATTTTTGGAGATATGATGTGAGGACGTTAGGGTTTTTGAAAGCTCCAGAATTCCATCTCAAACAGGTCATCGTGGAATTTTCGCTATAACTTGTTTTCTACGAAGGTTCAGACTCTGAAATTACAACCCATTTGAGACAACATATTGGTGAAACTTGAGCCCGAATTTCAAATCCCGTTTCGCTATATTTTCAGAGAGATAGTCCAAGACATTTAGGGTTTTTGCAATATATCGAATTACATCCCAAACATGTGACCTTGGAAAAATTGCCATAACTTTCTCTCTGAGCATCAGATTGAAATTGCGTAAGAAGTTGTAGAAAGAGGACAGACTGTAGTTTTCTCTATAGCGTTTTCAAATCCGAAGTTCGAAACAGTAAAACGTGGCAAGTCGTACAAGTTCGCTTTATGGAACTAGTCTATAATCAGGGCATCGTAGGAGATTTGGCATAACTATTTCTTGAAGATTCCAATATTGCTAAGACTAGTTGGGTTAGAAAGCGGACACAGAGAGATACCATAGGAAACAATTTTAGAACTTTCAGATCCAAAATTATAGAGTTACAGTTGTTTCAATATGGAGCTCCTAAAATCAAGAAAAGGCAATATGAGGAAGTTTGATGGCAATGATTCGGTAAATTGGATACTACAGATGGAGTAATATTTTGATATACATGATGTACAACTGTTACAAAAGGTACATATTGCATCTTTATATTTAGAATCGAATCAATTTTTATGGTATAAAGGGCTTTGTTCTCATAAAAAACTTGTCACTTGGTCAATTTTCATGCAGGAAATGATAGCACATTATGAGGATACAAATAGCAACACCTTCTTTAGCCAATTGATAATTCTCAAACAAAAGGATTCAATGGAAGAGCACATTGAGGACTTTCAAAAATTGAATATAAGGGTAAATGATATTCCAGAGAAGCATAGAATTGATGTCCTTCATATTAAACCTTTGCAATATTGTCTCAACTTACTTCCTTTGGTTTAACTGTTGAAAATGCAACAAGAAAGTCTCAATTTTGATTTTTGTATTAATTAAAATTGAGAAAATTTGAATTTCTACATTAGCGGACAACTTGGAGGAGTTAACTAAGGTGACCTAACACTTGTCACTCAGTTAAGAACAATCAATTCAAGTTAATGAGTTGAAATTCAATTTTTCATCCCTATCAGATATGATCTTCTTTAGCATGTCATGCAACCTGAAAATATCCTTCGTAAAAATTTGGGTAATGAAAATTTCCTTATAAGTAGACTTCATAGGTATAAGGTGAGATACCTTGCTCAACTTATCCAATATCACCATGATTACATCATGCTACTCAGGGGTTCTTGGTGTTCTAGTGATGAAATCCATTGATATGGCTTCCCACTTCCATTCTGGGATTGGTATTGGCTGTAATAATCTCCTTCGGTGTTTTCATTCCACTTTTACCTATTATCATTCTAAACATCTAACGATGTATTAAAAAATTTTCTCTTCACCCCTGGCCAGTAATACAATTTCCTAGTGGTTCTTATCATATTTTGATATCCTAGTTACTTGCATATGGTGTTTTATGAAACTCAACCATTATGCATTTCTTTAAGTCAACCATATCAACCATTTATGGTTTTCTTCTGTACATTAAAACTCCATGTCAGGTTATTTGATAGTTTTCTCCTATTAGCCACTTGGGATCTTGTTGTAAGCACATACTTACATATTGGAAGTGCTCAACTTCCCATACCGCTTCTCTGATTCTTTTCTTAATTTTTGTCTCACATGTACTGATGGTTTCCATGTGTATCACTTGCATGCTTCTATTGAGTGCATTAGCCATACGATTCCTTGCCCTCGATGTGTCTAATCTAAAAAAAAAACTTGATAATAAGTTCCATCCACTAGCTTACTTGGAATTCAATAGGGGTTAATCAAACAAATACATCAACCTACTATGGTCCATCAATAACTAAAATTTCCTTTAGAGCAAGTAGTGCCTCCACATTTTTGTGGCATGCATTATGGTTGCAAGCTCCAGATTATACATTAAATAATTCCTTTCGTTCTCATTTAATTTCTTGGACTCATATATGATCACATTTCCATCCTGCATGATAACTCCATCGAGTCCCTCCTTGCAAGCATCAATGCAAACCAAGAAATCTTTATTTGGCTCTGCAATATTTAGGATAGGGGCATGTGTGAGAAGGTGCTTTAGTTATTCAAATCTCATTTCGCACTCTGATGTCTAATGAAACCTTACTCCCTTCTTTTTCAAAGTTTTAATAATATGCCCAATCTTCGAGAATCCTTGAATGAATCTCCTATAATATCATACTATCATCATAAAGGAGGTAACAAGCCACTATAGTATGGCTTTGATTTTTTAGATCAATTGCTACTCCTCCTTTTGAGATAACATGACCCAAGTAGTGCACTTGTGATTGGAATAAGTCACATTTTCTAATTTAGCATATAGATGACACCCCTATAACACTTGTAACACAACATTGAGGTGTTCTTTGTGCTCATCTTTAGTCTGTGAATATACTAGAATGTCATCAATGAAGACTAGCACAAACTTATCCAAGTATTTTTTGATTACATTATTCATAAGGGGCATAAATATAGTTTATGCATTTTTCAACCCAAATGGAACCACTACAAACTCATAATGTCCATATCTGGTCCTAGTTATAGTCTTATGTACAACCTCATCCTTGATTTAGACTTGATAATACCATGAGCTCATATCTATTTTTGATAACATTTTGGTTCCTCTCAACTAATTAAAGAGATCATCAGACCTGGGCAATGGATACTTGTTTTTCATAGTTGTTTTATTTAGATGTCTGTAATTAATACACAACCTAATGGTCCCATCCTTTTTCTTAAGAAACAAAGTTGTATCTCCCTTGGGAAACACACTAGGTCTAATGTACCCTTTGTCGAACATTTCTTTTAGTTTTATCTTCATCTCCACCAACTCAAGTGTTTTCACTCTATAGGGTTTCTTGGATATAGGAATTTTTCCTAGAGTGAACTCTCTAGAGAGATAAATGCCCCTCTTGGGTCGAAATCATGACATATCATTATGAAATACATCATTGTATCCCTATGACATGGGATGATCTTTAATCTTCAACTTACTATCCTCTGTTGAATGGGTCACTTGGATGGCATACATGGGACATCCCTTTCTACTATATTTCTTCAATTGCAGAGTTGAAATCTACCTCATAGATATAGCCTTGTAGTGGCCTTGTTTATACTTCATCATATTTGCATTCCAATGTTTTATTATAGCAATCCAATTTTTCCCTGGATGCTTCCAACCAATCCATGCCAATTCACAGGTCATATGACCCCAAAGGAAATACATTTAAAGTGGCTTGTGTAAGTAGTCCACTCATCTTGGCACAATTTGATAGAATTATCCACCTTCATTTTGGTCCTAGTGGATAACTAAACTAGCCACGACTTGGCATGTTATTTTCTCTATAAAACCCATGCTTCAACAACTTGTGGAGTGACATAACTAAGATTAGAAGTGGGATAAATTTAAATTGAAATAGGATGGATGGAAATTATACCTTCCATATCCACCACTAAGGCTTAGTGGTATGCTTGCTTGTTTTCAATGGTTACATAGATTTGGGGTACACTCTAGGACACATCATGAACATAGAAGCTTATTTGACATTGTATACCCTTCTATTATCATTCTATAAGCTTGGAAAGTATCTTAATATATGCTCTTCCCTACACCCCCAATACTTCAATGTATTTTTCCTTGGTTCTTGAACCTCATCCTTTGTTGGTCGAACTGACTTATTCCCACTTAGAGCAAGAAAATTATGTTGGAATTCACTCTTAGCTGGTATGTTGAACCTGGTATTTTTCCCAACATGCATTTAGTGTGAGGATATTGATACCTTCTTCCTAAATATGGTATTTTCCTTCCTTTTTACATTATTACTGAGATTTAGTATTATACTTCAACTGGTGATAATAGTATTTCGCCTTCCAGATGGTATCTTATAATGTCTTATGTTCATTGAATTATATTTGGTCTTGCTAAGATTGTGATAATCCACTGAGGAAGCACTAGGTTTTTATCTTTTCATCCTTGATATAGGGTACACACCTCAAAAAATTGATGAATCTTTTGGCATATGCTTCCATAGTGAGTTGTCCTAGCTTGTGCTCATGGAATTCCTTGATTTTTCCATCATAATACCTTTCAGATAAGTATTTCTCCTTCAAGTGCCTCTCAAACTCACTTTAGGTCAGATTCTACTCTCCAATTCATTGATACTCTTGAGGTCTTCCCACCATATATTATCCTTTCCTCTTATATTAAATATGGCTGCTCACACCTTCATGTTTTCAGAGTAATTATGCACTCTAAAATATTTCTTTAGTCCGAGAAGCCACGCTTCAATTCTTCACTCTTTATAACTTCTCCATTGGATACATGGGGTTTTTCCTTCTTAAGTTCTTCAAGAAACAATATCCTTCCAACCTCCTTCATATTTTACTTATGCCATTGTAATTTAGTTCTTATGTTGGAAAACTTATTAGAACTATTAGTTCCACCCTCAAGAGGTGTCTGCGAAAGTATTGCCATTAGTTGTATCCTCTTTTGCACTCTTGTGCCCCTTTACTAGTATACTCCCTTCTTTCTTGTTGGTCCCTGGTCCATACTTATGGATTTCAAATGGGCTATGAACCTATTTGGACCGAGGCCTATCCCAATTACTAACACTTAGTTCATGTTGCTTTTGTCCTTGTAGGTATGAAAGTATTTAGTAATATCACAACATTTACCTCTTCCTTGTTTTCTTGGGCCCTAATAATCTTATCATTATTATCCTTACAACTTCTAAGCTCAACTCTCATGCATCTAAGGGTCTCCATATAGTCAAGAGGTGTCTCTAATATCCTCATCTCATCTGATTCTTCTTCTCTATTATGAAAATTTCTTTCGAAGATGAATTGGACCATTTTGTTGCACATTACTTTTTGTATTTCTATTTGAAATGTATCTCCTTATGTGATGGAATAACACACATATCTATTACGTTAAAATAATCATAAATAATAGTTAAACATAACAAGTTCCCTCGATTACACTAACACTACCTTAGACTAGCATGAAGCTTCTATGTCACACATTCAAGGATAAGTTAAATAAATTAGCAAGGTTTAAAATCAACAATGTCATTATAATAGATATTCAAATTAGTTCTATATCCCAAGCTCATTCAATCCAATTGTTAAATCTTAAGCTTTGATAAATCTTTGAAGAGGATCCTCAAATTTATCCTTGTGATGTATTTTTTTCTCTCTAGACCTATTGATTGAACCATAGATATGATACCACTTTGTAATAGACCCAACCCCCAAATGTTGTATTAGGGCTATGGGGTATAATTAGATCTCACTTTTAATTTTTATTATGAATATGGGATTATCAAATTATATATTTCTTCCATCACATCAAATCACAATTCTGATACCACCATCATCTTTTGCTTGTGGAGAGATTTCCAACGATATAAATTGCATCTAATTTTGAGATCTAGGAACAAAATTTTGCCAATTTTAAGTTATACCCATTAAGAGCCACATCAACATCTGTACAAGTCCCACCATATTGGTGTTTTCCATAATATATGCCTTGTCCGAATCCTCATGGGGTTTGGTTTCCTGATACATCGATATAGTCTGGTTTGAAATCCTTCAATATATCCATATGGTTAAATTATGAAATATGTTGATATGGTTGAATCCTCTAATATGTCGATATGATGATAACTTGACATGAGATACTAGGATATCAAAAAATTCCATATAACAACAAACCTTTGTAATTTTACAATAGGTCAATAGGAAGATGACTAGCTCAGCATGCCACCCATATTTTTGACATCCAATTGTAGCTCACCATATGGTCAAATTTTATGTACCTAACACATGGCATTGTTGATGTGTATACTAGGATATCAAGGTATTAGATATTTTCGAAGACACAACCCTCACAAAGTTTCGATGTGTCAATATAACGATATGACATCTCAACATGCCAAATAATTCTCCAACATCCAATCACCACCTCACAAGTGGCATATGCTAACATATCCCCTACCACTTGGTACTACTGATGTGGGCCACATGTCACTCCTATTTTTCTAGCTAGGATGCCAAAAAGGCTGGATCTAGGTGACACATGTCATACACATGGAATCACCACATCATCGTGGTGTCAATATCTAAGGTTATCCAATACTCTAAGGTCCGATATCATTTATTGACATGCTCGAAATAGAATTATTATCGTCAAGTGTTGGTCCATTGATCAAAGTTGTGCTACATCGAAGTTTTTCCAATATTGTGCATTTCTAAATATTTGGCAGCTCAATATCCTGGTAAGCCCCCTTTCGAATGGTTCTTGGGCATGGCTCTTGTTGGCCCATGTGACTAGGGCCTACGGTCAAGACTCCAAAGTCCAAATTTCTAAGGAAACTTGGGAATTATACCAAGTTTTGCTTTTGATAACACAAGGGTATTCAACCATTTGCAAACAAAATAAGCCATTTCCTTTAACCAAACAACTTCAAGGCTTCTTATCCCTAGTGCCTATACTATATAGAGGCCCATTTACTGGCCTATCTCTAGAAAGATACAGAGCCTTAAGCTCATACCCAACATACTAGATTCACTTCACCATTATGGTATACAATAATTCAACATAACTGCATTCATAATACAATATATAAATGAAACTATTACAACTAAGGTTAACTTCCCATTTATGAACATACATCACATATTGATCTAAAATAACATAAAGGAAAGATTATATTTCACATAGCATTCGTATTCATAAAAGGAATGCACTTCAACATAAAAGCAAGCCATGTTAGTTATTCAACTCACTAATAATATTTATTTGTCAAATCAATACAACACCTTTAAGCCCACCATTGCTTACAATGTACATAGGAAATCCAACATAGTATTTAAATATGAAGCATTGAATAGGATTTACATTTCATTTACAAGAAAGTAATACACTAATCTATTCCACTTGAACTTACTAGAAGCCAAAGAAGGGACAACCACTCTCCACCCAACCATAAGCACAACTAATGTAACTTTCTTGTAACTATCCACCCTCAAGCTAGATCCAATGTCTAAAGGATGCTTCATTTAGGGAATTTCAACAAAGGGTCAATTCAGGGTATATATTTTAAAGGCCATTCTCATTCAGTCGCAGGAAATGGGGATGCTACTTCTCAAGCACTAAGTATAAGTTATCGCACAACAAAATATGGCAATTGAAGGATGGCACAACATAGAAGGAAATTCCATCACCACTTCATATGGTCCCTCAGTGGTTATGCTTCTCTTTAGTGCTTCACGTGCACAAAACTAACCAAATGAAAAATTCCTCTTGGTTTATGCACCTCATCCTAAGGGCCTCCTCACTAGTTTCCTCAGCTAATACAATTCAAGCCTAGACTCTACTATCCATCTTCCAAACATACTTTTATAGGTCACCTATGCATGATGGTTCACAAGTCGTTACCACTCTATGGTACACAATAGGCTCACAAGGATTCATGTCCACAATCACTCACAATATCCCCATTGATTGACCTCCTATTGGTTCCACACAATTTTGTTGTCTCTAATTCCTACAATAGCATTACCCCCTCACAAGCACTTCCTCATGTATGAGAGCTCTAGGGTCCCTCCTTAAGTTGTGGAGTCAACTAGGACCTACCACATGGTACGTAGGCCATACTTAGGGCAATCCAATACCTTCTCCCCTATCTCTCTCTCATAGTTACTTAGTAGTTATGATTAGATCAAATTGAACATCAAGGGTCAGAAACATTAATTTCAAGAAAGATAGGAAACTTCCCAATCCTCTTCATAGGCTTGCTCAAAAAAACTATCCATTCAAACATTAAGATTCATATACATTGGTCCTCTTCTTCAACTTAAACAATTTACAAATAAGTTTAATAAAATATTTACATCAAATAATTTTTTCATAATATTTTTGATGACTCTCGGCTATTATTATTATCCTTTAATTACATTTATAAAATTCAAAAATTAGAAAAGCGATACCCCACTAACCACTAATTCTTGTTTACATTCAAATTCATTTTTATCAAAAAAATTCTCATTTCTTAGTACCATAATAAAGCATTCAAATTCATCTTTATGAAAAAAATTCTCATTTTTTATAATCATAATAAAAACAAAGAGGTTAGAAATCAAAATCATGGACATGTGGCTTCCCACTACTTCCATCTCCAACTTCATATTGAATTTCACTAAGCCCAAGACAACTAAATAAAATGAAACTCTTTATTATAAGAATCTTTGAAATCTAATAACATATATTTAAATAAACCCAAATTAATATAGTAAAAACAGCGCAAAGCAAAATAAGAATGTCATACTTATTCATTTTTATTAAAAAACAAAAAAAAAATATTTTTATTTTTTATTTTTAAATAAATATCATAAATCTAATTTTACCCACAATCCGTTCCCATACCTATTTGAAAAATAAATACCCAAATTAATATAGTAAAAACAACACAAAGCAAAATACAAATTGCATACTCATTCATTTTTATTTTAAAACTAAAAAAATAATAAATAAATAAATTATTTCATCCCGTGGGCATTCTTCGACGGAGCAGCTAATCAGGATGGATGTGGCGGGGGTTTTGTATTGCACATAAATGAACACCATCGATACCTTGCTAAAATGGGCTTTGGCAATGGATCAAATAATTTCGCTGAGCTCTCTGCTGTCCACAATCTTCTACATTTTGCATTATCACATCATCATACAAGAATCAATATTTTTGGGGACTCATTGGTGGTTGTTAACTGGATTAACAATATCACTACTTGTCATACACACACTCTCAGCAATTTATTACATGATGCACTCATTCTCAAAGCAGCATTTAACCATTGCACATGTTTACATATTTACAGAGAGCATAACAGCGAGGCTGACAAATTATCCAAAGAGGCCTCGTTACTTCCCCGAGGTGAGGGGATAATAGTGGAGCAGAATGGAGCAGAGGAGTATCAATTTTACCACAGGCCATTCATAGATCAAAGAGAACAAAGGGACAACAGTCCCAACAGCTGATAGTCAATGGCGTTTTTGTTTTTTGTTAATAGACATATATAGAACATGGATATTATGTTTATAAACAGAGTCCTCTTTCGGACAATAGATAGAATGCACAGTCAGATGAATGTACACAGAACAATTTTGCTTATACCTACAGAACTACACCTTGACGAGGTAAATTTTGTATGAACAATCCAGTAATGCCTCGGCATCTGCTTTATGTAATTTTCAAACATTAATGAAAATTACTGATTTTTCCAATGGAAAAAAAAATAAAATAAATAAATTATTTTTATTTTTATTTTTAAATAAATACCATAAATCCAATTAATAAAACTATTACTAGCAATTGTCCCAAAAGGTACAAAGAGAGGCCGATAGGATTATTAAATTAGAATTGTTGAATTTCTCTAGAAGAGATGTTGGTTCAAGCCTACAAGGAGCAAAGAGATTTGATGTTTGGAGTTCTATGCTTTTTGGACACCATATTCCTTTAAATACAACTTAATTTTTTAGAAAAGTTCAAGCCCAATGCAGTTCTGCCGTGCGGGAGTGCAAAAGCAATCTCCTATAAAAATGGACCTCTATATCTAAAAACAAGATCTTAGCCATGAGGAAAAAGAAGAGAAAGATCTGAGGACCATAAAGCCACAGCCATGAGGATATCATAGCCTACTGGTGTTGTCTGATGAATGAACCGTGAAGGGGGAAAGCTCTGGTCCGTGACAACTGCTTTCTTTCACACAACTACCGAAGGGAGAAGAGAAGCAAACATGGCATCTAGAATAAGGCTGGAAAGAAGAACTCAGATCAGCTCTGTGTATTAAGATAGCAGCAAAACCTTACTACCAAAACCTGGTAACAGAGCCTTTTGATATCTCAAATCCCGATAGCAGACTAAACATGGGTCTTCGTCCAGGACGAACTGAGATCAGTTGTGTACTGAAAGGAAATAGGGCCTGTTGGTTTCCCTATTGATTTCTACCAAAAACTGTGGCACATTATTAGTAGGGACCTTTTAGCAGCTGCTAAGGAATCTAGGGTGTTTGGAAAGATACTGAAGGATATCAATTCACCTTTTTCTACACACTCAAAAGTAGAAAGTAGAAATGGGGAAAGATTTTATTTAGGTTAATCCAAAAATAAAATAACAAAGGGGATTCAAGCAAGAACCCTCCATACAAAACAGTACCCAGAAGAACAAATGTGTCAGGAAAACAGTGAAGGTTTTGAATTCAGTTTCAAATTTTAGAATAGAGAAAACAAAATAACTTATGAGTTCACTTGACCTTCACTGCCAATTTTGGTTAAGAAGTAATTGAGCGCCCAAAGATCATCCAATTGTACACAGTCTCTCGTATAATTGTCTACAACCTCTAAAGTTCTCCTAATTGGATAGTGGTACCAGTGTCTAAGAAGAGTGACACCCTTGCATTTCTCATGAAAATGATCAAGCTGTCCTAACATAGAGAAAAACTACAAAACAACCATCATGTGACTTGCTTAACAGACATGAAACTTACATCAGAGATTGATGGGTTTTCACATATTACTTTCACTGAAATAGAGAAGAGATGGTGAGAAAGACTTGATATTATGTATTATTCTGTTTTTCAATAAGTATGGTCAGCCTTTTTTTCCTTAGTTAATGTCCATGTGTATAACAATACTAAACTTCACTGTGGCTATCCTATTATGTATCATTTTTTACTTCATTTCATGTTATCTTAGATTGAACTTTGGCATTTTCTAAGAGTTGCGTTTGCACTTTCTTACGGAGCATTTTCTTCTGACTTACTGTGGATTCTTGTACATCACTCCTCGAGTTCAAAGAATTTCCAACCACCAGCTAATTTAAATGGGATCATTTTTCATAGTTGTAGCTTTTTGCTTGGGATCATTTTTCATAGTTGTAGCTTTTTGCTTGATTAGCATGATCAGTGTCATGCCAGTTTCCTTGAAATTAGCTACAGCGTGAAGCTCAACATGAAAAAAAGGAGATACGTCCCACTAAATAAACTGATACAACAGAACAAACATAGTAAATAGTAATACAATGAGACCTCATGCATGCAGAATTACAAGAGGACTGGAAGGCTCACTTGTAACTGCCAAGCCAAGTAGATGCCATTTAATTTTCATGTGAGTCATATATATGATGAAAAGAATAAATTAAAAAAATAGTTTACCCATAAAAATATGCAGAAACCTAATTCCCAAATGGGCTAACCATCACATACATCATCCAGCTGCGAACTCCGGCATGGCATATCACCAACAGAAACCCATAAATGAATGAAATTTATCTTGTGTTGTTGAAAAAATGACAACTTGTACAAACTGCAAGTAACATCAGTAAATTATGGAATGATTTCAATTGAACGTTTTAAGTATTTCTTGTAATGCATTGGTCTCAGATACAATTGAGATTCTGAGACATTATCAGAACCTTATCTCCTACAGTTTTGCAAATTGTATTTGCGCCACAGAACAAGAAAGGTAGAGAATACAGCTGCTCATCATCAGGAGAGAACCGAGAACAAGAATCTTCAGTTATGTACCAAAACACCATGCATTCCTTGATAGGGTCATCAAACTCCACCACTGTAACAGGGAAATGCTGGTACACCCTTTCATTCCTTGATACCTAAAAACCTACTAACCTCTAAACCCTTTAAAATATTGCACAGTTTGCCTTCTAAAATATTTCAATTTAAGATACTATACTGCATAGAAGCACTGATCAATTTTGTCGACACATATACAACCACTGTCATTCTGACATTGCACAGGTTCCATTTTAAAATATTCCATTTACTAAACTACATATTACTGCATAGAAGTCCTTGTCATTGTCTTGTCCTTTTTACATTTAATAAACTGAAAGTTAAATTTAATCAACAATAACGGCCATAATCATTATTATTTTTTGAACATGATTTCAACCATAATTTTGTGGTTGTAATTAAAAAACAGTAGTTATTATTATTATTTAATTCAAACATGATTTTAATATTAATTTTGTGGTTGTAAATAAAATGATGATTATTTTTATTTATATTATTATTATTATCATTATTATTTAATTTTTTAAGGTTATGTCAAGTCAAATGTTAAATTGTTGTATGAGACTTTTATGTTTGTGGGATGTAGGACTTATTTTATGGTCGTTATATTATCCAATTTTAAAGTCACGGCCAAACCAGAGACCAAATTGGTGTATGAGACCCCCTTGTTTGTGGGACGAAGGACCCATACAGCCAAGTCAGTGGACTGCTAAGTCTAAAAAAGCATACGTACGCTACCCCCCTCTAGTTTTGACCATGTGACCTCTTATGAAGAAACACATGTTCTCAACCATTAGTCCCACTCAATCTGTATGAATGTATAACAATTACTTCTGCAATTGCAAAAAAAAAAATTGTGGACATAGTGTTCTTAAACTTAAAACTATGTGGACACAGTGTTCTTCGACTTATTGCTAGATGGTAAAGATGTTATTGGTTGTGAATCTCTATCGGATTATTCACATAGGAAAAGGAAGCAAATTATTTAAAACACAACAGCAATACTGTTGGATAGGAGCATTTCAATATTCCCCATGGATAATATTACATATAAACATTGGGGAGGACTAACAAAAGCAAAGAACCTTACCAAGGCTTGACATGCTGTGAATCCTCCAGAAAGAGAGAAGTGACTTTGGATGTTGGTTAGTAGTTCGAAAAACTTTCGAATGGGACCCTTGAGAGCCTAATGCAAATGCAAGAGTCTTTTTCCAACATTTTCATTGACTCTTTGGTCTTAACAAAAACAAAACCATGAGCTTGGAGTATGTTTTAACACTATTCTGTTTCGTTAAGAGTTTGTTTTTTTTACATAAGGAAACAGGTTAATAGCCTAAGACCTAGGAGTATCTGGCATGAATGAAAACCTGCCCCCTTTTGAATTATAATAAAGTAATTTTATGTGACATGAGTTTCCTTAAATAATACTGATAAACCCACTTACATTTGTGGACAAAAATCAATAATAACTATCTCACCACTAATTTAACCACTAAACTATACTAAATTCTCTTATTATATAAAAAAAGAAAACACAAAACCATATATAAACCGTATCACTAAATAAATTAGAACCAAGTGAACAGTACACTCAACAACAATGCTGAAAAAAACAGTTAACTTGATGAACAGAAAAATATCAATTAACAAAACTTTGAGATTCCTTAAACAAACTAATACCATTTGACCTGATGGGAACCATTTCTATTTTAATTATATTATAATTCAAAGGTGCTCTTTTGTTCCCCAGTAAAGAAAAGGAAGTAACAATTTGACTCTATTTTAATCAAATTAAAAAAATGCACTTCACCAATATCACTTGATGACGCCTGTCAAACCTTATCTTTGACGCCAAATTCTTTTTTAAAAAATGCAAAGGTCTGTCTTTAATTTTGGCAACCAAACCTGATCCTTGTATTGATAACCAGAAATTTATATTTCATTTGTCGAATCTTGAGATGTATAAATAGGAACCTCATCCCATGACTAGATTTTATATTTTATTTGTCCAATTCCGAGATGTGTACAAACTGGAATTTAAACAATCTCACTTCTACCATCCATTTTTCAAAAGAAGAATAAAAGTAAACAATAAATCCAATAAATGGAATAATATTCATGTACAAAATGCAACAATTCAGCCCCTGGTTTTCTACTACAGTGGTCTCCACTCCATCTTTAAAATTTCAAAGTTGAGATTAAAACAAGCCACCCCACCAGCAGGCTAACTTCGTCGAAGCTCCTCTTCTGTAGTGCGCCAGAGGGATTCGATTTTTGTTTTTCTGCTGGTAAATAGTAACAAACCCCAAATCAATGTAAATAAATAGTGTACAGCCCATTACCAGGTGACCCTCATCTGATCCATCTGCTGAATTCAATACACCCCCAATGTACAGTCCCCTCCCATATGACCCTGGCCATAAAAATAAATCCATCCCCAGTGTACAGAGCTCATTCCCATTTGACCCTCGCATCAACTATTCCAACCCCAATGGTGGAAAAAGATCGGTAAATAAGGCTATCCCTATCCATCCAACTTTACATTGCCAAGTCTCCGCGTCGAATTACAAAACAATTACAGCAAATCCTAGGGTAAGATCTCTAGTATTTGCCAAATCAAGAAGTCTGCAGAGGCCTAAATAAGGATGTACCTCAACTGTGCGACCTTTCGAGGGCAAGAACCAGGACGCCCGGCCGCTAAACCCCGAAGATGCGAGGACTCGCAGCCGATCCGAGAGACCAGTATTTCAGAGCGCAGCAAAATATATTGAATTTTTCTCAAAATTTTCTGAGAAACAGAGCAGGGCCAGAGAAATCAGGTCCGGATGGAAGCGGTTGGGTTCAGGGGACGATAGAGGCCGCATCTGGTTAGAATTCTCCTGCATGCAAGGTTCAGACAGGTGCGTGCACCTGGAATTTGGGATTGTGCTGCACGCTAGTGCTGTCCTGGAACTCCGGCGTAAAATGGGTAACCACCGACTGTAAAATCGGCTGCAGAAACCACTCTTTAAATCAATGGTTGAAAGTGGGTCTAATTTGATCGAACGCAGCAGAGTACGGCGTAAAATGGGTAACCACCTACTCTAAAATCGGCTGCAGAAACCACTCTTTAAATCAATGGTTGAAAGGGGGTCTAATTTCATCGAACGGAGCAGAGTAAATAGGACGACGAAACCTCTGTTTCAAAGGAAGGCCTATCGGCCTAATTACCTGCGATCCGTTCCCAAACATACCTTAAAAAATAAATACCATGGATCCAATTAGTATATCAGCAAATCAAGCTTTAGCTACAACCCATTTCCCATGCATTCCGCATATCATCCAACATAAAACTTGATTCTATTATGGCCCACTTAAAATAAAAACACTTCCCACAACAGTTATGACAATGAAAGAATTGACATCAACACAATATAATTTATTTTATTGATTTTGTAAAATTTATATCTTTGATTTTATCATGCCAAATCACTTTGTAAATAAAATATTGGAAAAGTTAGCGAATTAAAGCTTTATCTGTGGATAGGGAAAATCTTATATATATATATGACAAAATAGGGAAAGTTTATATATATCCTCGCTTAAAGGTAGATTACTTCGGCGGTGGTCAGATTTTCTTCGACGTAGCGGAGAAGAAAAAATTTCGCTTTTTAGGTGGGTCTGCCATTGTTGAATTTTTCCTTCCCACTGATTCATTTCATAATTTTGTTCCCACTGGTTCATTTTATATGGTTGTGTTTCGATTTGAATATCAATCTAGGAAGTGTACGCTCTTTCAACATTCATTGTTGAACATATCACGTGTTATCCGGCGGAAAGTAGGTTATTTCAAATTTTAATAAGAATTTTATCTACGACAACAAATATATAATTTCTCAACAAGTAAAGAGAAACAATATAATATCATAATATCACTTTTGAATAACTAATTTACCAAAATCCAACAATAAACATATACAATCTTACTCATTAATACCTATCCCTAAACAACTTCGCTCATACACAAATATTCATCCAACAAATATCATACTTGCACACCTATCCCTAAACAACTTCGCTCATACACAAATATTCATCCAACAAATATCATACTTGCACATCAACCTCGTGCTTCTTTTCTTTGATATTGATGCTTTGTTTCTATTCAGCTAATCCGAAACATAGGCTAACGGAGTTGGACTCTCGGCCGATTTTGGGTCACAGTCAGTCGGGTCCCTGAGTACATATTTATAACTTGGTCGTGAATCTTTGAACAGATTGCAACCTACGCTTTGACCTTATTGCACACCACAACCAGTCAGATTCCATCAATTTGTCCACACCGTCAAAGTCTATATCTCCATTAAACCTGTGAGATTTAATATCTTCAGGTTCTCTCATTCTCCGATACATAGTTTTGGTATCAGAAAATAATAATTAAAACAGAAAATATATATAGAAAATAAATTATTTATGATATTAAGATCAGCGTGGTTGATTGTTGAGTGACTCCCCGGACTTTGGCTACGAGACCCGGAATCGAACCTGCGGCACTCGTTCTCCTATGGCCATATACAACTCGGTTCAACCTTCTCTGGCCGCAGACCCCTCGTCTGCCGCCTCCGTTCACCTCTGCGGAACCAGTGAAGGCAGGGTATTGCTCAGGCCAACGGCATCTCAGGCCGATCCGAAGGTGAAGCTCGCGGTGCGGTACGAGATCAGGGATCCGCAGAAAATATCTGTCTCTGCGTACAGAACCCGTTTTGAAGGGGAAAAAAGATATAGGTTGTTGAGGAAGGCTCTGCGGCTCGGATCTGAAACAACGGCTAGGGTACTCGAACAGATCTACGCCGCCGTCGCACCACAGAACAGAGAAGGGGGCACCAGTGAAATAATGCGCAGTCTTCATAAGAACCGACCAGATCTCACAAAGACAGGGTACCATAGGAGCGATCCACTGCGCAGGGGTACAGATCTGGCTCAACAAAGGCTCCACAGCACCGATCTAATCCATACAGATGCAGATCTGATACAGATCTTCATCAAATTGATTGAAGGAAAACACTGTTGCTTGCGGATCAGGAAGGCAACAAGCATCCAGGAGTTAAAAAAGGAAATACAGGGCCGCCATGGAATCCCAGAACGATTACAAAACCTCATTTACTCAGGGTTCAGTTTGCAAGACAACAAAACCCTGCAGCATTATGGCATAGCTAATGATTCAACCATTAATCTAACCCTCCGACTGCGTGGCGGAAGCTCTGGAACCAGCTCTAAAAATACAGGTTCCTTTCGGGATGCAGTAAAAGGAAAGGGAGAAAAAATGGGAAACAAAGCAGCACCAACAACAGAATTGCCAGGACCCTACATCGTCGAACAAAAGCCAGAATCACCAACTCTTCAAGTATCAATGCCAGAGGTAATTAACCTATACACTGATTTATCAAATACTGCAGCCATATGTAGATTCAATGGTTTCTGGCCAAAATCAGATGCCCTGCATCAATGGATTCACTCAACATGGACACCTAACTGTGAAATTTACCTCTGCCCTAAAGGATTTTTCATAGTTAGATTTGATACAGAACAGGAAAGAGACAGTATTATCAAACAGGGGTCTTGGTTCTGGGGCAGTGATGGCCTCTTCACAACCCCCTGGTTCTCGGATTTTGATGCTACTACAATGATAGTCTCAACCATGCCTATATGGGTGAGGCTACACGGGCTCCCACTGCATTTCTGGCATCAAAAAGTATTAACCGTCGTTGGGAATTCTCTAGGGAAATTCCTAAAAATGGATGAGGACAGAGCAATCAGGGGAATCTTTACTTTCGCCAGAATATGTGTAGAAGTGGATTTGAGTCAGGGGCTACCTGACCACATCACGCTAAATTTCAACAATACCCAATGGATACAGCAGCTTGATTACGAAAACACAACATTCCGGTGCAGGAACTGTATGCAGAGAGGGCATCTTCAATATGATTGCCCATCAGCTCAAAAGGACCCTAGAAAAACCAAGAAACAACAAGAAAAGCCCAAAGGCTGGCAACACACAGAGCCATCGGAAGAAGAGGATACCAAGGAGGAACCTACAGAGAACCAGATGGAACCAGAACCTCAAATGGGACGGAAACAAACTCAGGAAGCAAATAACCTTTCTACTCATACGGGGCTGATCATTACAGATCTACATCAAGAGTTGCAAATGGAAGTAAGTGGCATAAAGAGAACCCATAGCTCGGAGGGCTCAGAATCAGACAAAGAACAACAAATGATCACCATGGGAAACCAGCTAGCTACAATTACACCCACAGCTGACTCGAGAGGATGGCGTCGGGTGGAGAAGAAGAAGGGAAGAAAAGAATAGGCTTGTTGGAACATTTTTTATTTTTTTTCTTTTTTCTGTTACTCTATTGGATCCTGTCCTTACAAGAATTATTCATTGCTAATCAGTGTATCTTCTTGTTCTACTGCCTGTTATTATAGGATCAGCCATCTGCATATGCCTATGGCATCTACAAATTGTAATTTTATCAATTATGAATAAAATTACGATTTTTTCCTAAGGAAAAAAAAAAGAAAATAAATTATTTATGTATATCATAATATCTAAAAATAAATTAGTGTATATTCATAACTAATTACTAATAAATGTATATTCATAATGTGTATATATGATTTATCCAGTAGATGAAAGTTTTTATATTAAATGAAAAAAAAGACACTAATAAATTTGATTAATTTATATGGTTTTATTTAATGAATTTTTGATATATGTGGTATTATTAAATAATACTTTTTATCTGACTATATATTGGAAAATACTTTTAAAAATCACATTATGTAATTTCTTACCAATATGAATTCAATACACCTTTCCCATTCAAGAAACTCTTATTTTCACTGGATATTCTAGGTATCCATTTTTTTATAAACATTTTTTATACCCCTTTATATTTTTCATTAACTTTGAGCTCCATTTTTTATGTCTTTCAATATAAAACCCTTTACCCCTTAATATATGCTCAATATATTATGCCATTTTTTCTTCACTATATATCCTCCAATATCAACCCAAGTGGTATGGTATTGCTCCCCCAGTGAAGCCCCATGGATTAACTTGATAATTTACAATAAATTTATATTAATTTTTAATTAAAAACAATAATACTAATAATATTTTGTAATCTAACTTTCATATAAATTACATGTATATGATAAATAAAAAATAAAAATCATATATACCCAGTCATACATTTTATTTTTTCTCGGTAGGAGTTTCACAATATTTTAAATATTAGAATTAAACTTTCTTTTTTGTGTGGATACCTATATAAGAGAGTATTACACCTCTTGCTTAGCTTATAATTCTTTACTTTTACATATGTTAAGATATCTATAATTTGGAGATTTTCAAGGTCAATACAAGTATAAAATTAAAGGAAACTTTTTATTAACATTGGCATTGATGTTAACTTTAGTGATGACAATCATACAATGAGATGGTTATTAGTATTTGTAGTTGTAATTGAGTGTGTTGCCTATGTTGGGCGGATCAATTGTCTTTTTAAATCAGAACAACCAATTCGACTCACACATAAGTTGTTAATTTGGGCAGTTTTTTTGTTTCAAGGCTATTATGCAAAATATTTGTTGGAACAAATGGAAACTAGCACTAATAAAATCTCAAAATCAATAATTGTAAATGCCACTCTCAGCACTCCAAACACAATTGTTGTCACACTCCAAACCTTGCTAACACTTCAGACACAGGTTGCAGAATAAATCACAAAATCACTCTTATTCAAAAGAAACATTGCACTTGGAAACTATTCAATGCTCAAACAATTGCTATAAAACCCTTTCAATCAATTAAATAAACCAAAGAATTTTAGCAGTAATCAAACAACCATCACACCTAATGAAAGGACCAGTTCAGGAGCTATGGTGTTATACAATGATAGAGGCTACGATCCTACAACTATTCAATACATGAACAAGATTTGTAACAATAAATATAAATCACATATAACTCGCAACTGAGAGGAAATAAATATACTACTACAATACCTCTCTAACCAGTTATCCCTGCCAAGAAGGAGGGTCATTTCTCCTTGGCAGAGACTGGTGAATTACACAATACACAAGCTAATTTTGAAAGAAATATGGAGCCATGAATGGTAAAGAGTTGCATTAATGAAAGTTGCAGTACATGATTACAATAACAGTGCTTCTACCTTTTATGATATCTATCTATGCATGCCTTGCAGGCAAGGAATACATTCTTTTATTATTTCAAATTACATTCCTATATTTGAAAAGCGGGACCATCATGAGAATCTCTTGATTCTTATGTTATCCAAATCAGTATTATACAAAAATTGTCTTGCAACAATTTGTCTTAATTAAAACATAGTTGTAACAACTTTATAAATTACAATGATTTATAATTTGGAAGTCCCAATTGTTTCAAGTAAGTCAATTTCACTGCCCATGAGTTTCTATTTCAATCGGTCAAACTAGCTCTGATTGGGTGTCTGTCCATGTCGGGCTTTGTTTCTAATCAGAGAAGAATAAAGTATCCAAAATAATCTTAGTGCTATAAAAACAACGTTAGTAGAGCCTTCATTCTATGTTTAGCGAGGAAAAATTGGGGAGATATCATCCTGTAATAGCATTTCAATAAGCCATACCACCTGAAGTGTCCCTTCGTCAATTCATTAATCAAATAACCTAAAAGAATTAGCTTTTATGTCAAATTACAAACATTAATAGGGTGACGTGCAAAAGGGAGCACACTTTAGGCAATAATGACTGACGCAGTGACAAGGCATAGCTTTTAAAGTCAAAATGGTAGGAAAAGATACAAAAAATAGCTACAAAAGAAATGTCAATTCTACGTCCCAACATTCTGCTTAGCTAGAATTGGAGCTTTGTGAGGTTGGAGCCTTGGTAAGAATATTGATGGATGTTGTTGCCTAGCTAAGGTCAAGGATGGAGCCTATCTTTAGAGGAATTTTGGTTTCAATGTATCATCTCAGGTGCTCTTGCAAAGTGAATGGTTGGATAGTCTTCAAAAACACCTTTTCAATGCCATATGCACTTAATAAAACTCCTAAGGGGTCAATATTTATGAAAGTTTGAAGTTGGCAAAGTTCTAGTGGTCATGGTTCCAATACGTTTTTTCATATGGTTAACAACTAATGTGGCAGAAATGATGTGACAAAGAGACACATGGTAGTGTAAGAGCGGATGATAAATGATGACTTAGGAGTTAACAAGATAATGGATAGGTTTTTACAGATGATGAATTGACACAAATAACTGAAAAAGGCTAGTGTTCATGTTTGACATAATTCCGCATGCTACCAAAAATTGAACCCCC
Organism: Pinus tabuliformis; assembly: GCA_031772625.1. Taxonomy (NCBI): domain Eukaryota; kingdom Viridiplantae; phylum Streptophyta; class Pinopsida; order Pinales; family Pinaceae; genus Pinus; species Pinus tabuliformis. The sequence goes on along the minus strand of CM062820.1, from coordinate 418,729,885 downwards.
CCATTTTTAGTTGCACGGGGGCTTCAATTAATGAACCTCTAACTTATCACATGCATTCATGGAATACTAAACAATACCCTTAATTTTACTACATATTGGAAAATATCTCTAAAAATCACATTATTTAACCCCCTACTTGATCTAGGTGGCTCCAAACACATGCATAAGTCCAAGAGGGCTCAGAAATTGCCAAAATTCAAAGTGTTCAAATTTCAAAAAACTCGACATCAAATCAAATTTCTCATCGCCGTGATTCTAACGATGTGAACGACACTCAAATTTGAGCTCATATGAAGAAGATAGGGTCGGTCAAAGTTCAGGGTTGACTCGGCCAAGTGCCAAAGTTAATGGACCTACAAATTGCACCGACAACAATCACAGGAATCCAGCCAATGGGCGAGCAAAATTGTGGGATGGTTAATTTTCCTAATGACCCTTAAATCAGAAAAAATCAAAAAATTTATTTTTTAACAAAATAATTTAAAAAAAAGAGGGGTTGCGGGCTGCCACCCTCACCACCCTCGCCACCCTCGCATGGATCCGCATACATATATAAAAAACAAAAATCGTTGGGGGGCGGGCCACCCCTGGTGGTATCAATGTCATACAACGAAATCATAACAAACATTAATATAACCAAACTTGCCAACAAATTTGTTAACTAAATGTTATTTGAGATCGGGCGAGGGGTTGGAACCTCCAACCTATGTCAGCCTAATCTAAGGATCCACCAATAGCCCAATGGTCATGAACTTGTTAATTCCGCCCATTAAAACATATAAGAACCGACTCATGCCATTCGACCAGGAGGAGAGACCGGCGGACCATTGAGATGAAGCGGAGCATTTGCAAGAGCAACCAACAACCAATGTCGGAACCGTGCATGGGCATGATTTTCAAGAAGAAGAATATTCTTTGATGTTGAAAAGATTCCTTGAGAGGTAAAATTGAACTTTATTAGAATGATATGAAGTTTACAATCATTTTAACAAGAATTACACAGGGAATGTGATGGTGAAATCAGATTCACCATCTGAGTAGCAGAGTTGCAAGTGCCTAACAGAGTAGAATCTTTAAAGAATCTTGATGGAATCTTCTAGATTCCTTAGAGGATGAAATTCAACAGAGTCAGAATGCAGCCAACTTTATACTCAAAAGTTTCAGAATCTTGCAAGGATCATGATGTCGAGATCATATTTGTGATTTCAGTTTCAGATCTCCAGTTAACCCAAAGAACGAAATCTTTGGAGAATCACGGGAAATCTATTGGGTTGTGTTATATTCTTTCCACGGCTAGCCCATGTAGTTAACCGGGGGGTTAGAGGGTGGGCAGAGCCCCCCCCCCCCCCCCCCCTTCGTTGTCCCGATTACATAGAGGGGGGGTCATAGGGGGTTTGAGGGGTGCAAGTAGCCCCACTCTATGGGGTCCGGGGCAACGCCCTGGAAAATTTTGCTTTTGGACCCTATATTAGGTTGTCCGGACCTACCTATGGTTTTGTGCATGATTTTCGCACATGGTTTTGGGCGCAATGGTTTTCGGTCAATGGTTTTGGATGCAATGGTTTTCGATCCATGGTATTGGATGCTTCAGCATGTATAAATATGTATTGTAACATTGAAAAGAACATAATGAAAAATCAAGCTGGTAGTCCCGATTTTGGGATCCAGGGGAAAAAGTATGTGTATATGTGTTTTATGTGTTATGTTCTCTCATTGTTTATTTTCTATGTTTTTTAGAATTCGTATGCAGGTAATTTCTATACAGGGTTAATACCTACAAAATCTAAAATATTCCTACAGGCCCAGATTTTGACGGTGTCGGAATTTGACAAATGGATAGTCGATTTTACACCTCTCGATGACAGAAATTCAGTGGTGTAGATAGTTTTTGTAGCTGAGTCTTCCATTTTTCGGCTAACTTCAGAGGTGCATGTACATGAATCAGTCATGTCATGTTTTCCTTCATAATTGGTGAGATGATGTATTATGTCTTGAGATCCTTGCTTGAAGTTATGTTGTGGGATTGCTTTTGCCACATTATGTGAGAAGTATTTATCTTGTCATGCTACGTATTTTTGTGGATATCCCTATGTAACTATGTTGAAGGGATGCTCATTGCCACATTGTGAGAGATCATTTTAGTTATGCTGAGAGGAAGCCTTCTGGAGTGAGAATTCCTGTAAGCATAACGTCTCGTGGAGAGAGAAGCCACTCTTGTTTAAGGGCATGGGACCTTGCTATGACAAAGTGTTGTCAATGTACATCATCATCATTTCCAGCATTATATGAAGCAGCCAACACCACCTTGACACCGGGCCTAGAAACATAGTCCACACTGGACGAACTCCATTATCAAATGTCTCGTGTTTTGACTTGTTGATTGATGTCATGTTTCCCCTTGTTTAAGCATGCTCATATGTTATTTTATGCTCTTTAAAATGAAATTCTAACAGCATCACGTAATTAAAATATCTTGGATAATGTCGGTAGCTGAAGGAACTCGGATCAAGTTTGGTATCAGAGCGGTCTTTTGCTGATAGGAAATTGCATGCGTGAATGACCGAATGTGCAGCCATGGAGGATGATAAAGAAATTCTTGAAGCCTTCTTAAGGATGTCTCGAATGGTGGAAATCATGTATGGCGCGTATGATGAAAGAAGAGAGAAGGAGAAGGGAAGATCCAAAAGCGGTGCTTCATCCACATCTTCCGATGCTAATGCATCTTATTCACTGCCTTCCTCGTCTTCTTGTCCCTCGAATGAGGAGATTAACCAGAGGCTTCAAGAAGAGAATGTCAAATTAAAGAGGCTACTACGAGAAGAGAAAAAGGAGAAACACAAGTTGCTTCACCAGCTGCAAGCTAAGGACAAGGCTTTGGAAAAGCTACAGTGTAATTCCCATGAGGTAAAGAGAAATTCTTCGACTTCGTGTATTTTTCCTGATAATGATTTCGCCGCTTTTGAAGAACATACCACAAGTATCGACTCCAAATTGTTAAAGAGAATGGGTTATGAGGGGAAAGGCCTCAGCATTAATGGCCAGGGCATCATAAACCCCATCAAAGTAGTGGAATTACCCTGGCATACAGGACTTGGGTATGTCAGGAAGGAGATTGGGAAATGCGCTAAAACAGCCAGCGAACCATCAACAATAGATGATGAGGATCCCTCACCAATTCTTTCCAAATCAACAGTGGAGGTGAAAGGTGTTGATTTATCTTCAATTTCATCTCCACATAATATAATTTCTATTGGAAATGTGGAGATACCCATTACAAGGACAAGCATGAGACTCCTTACCAAGATGAGGTACAAAGGAGAAGGACTTGGTGTTAATGGCCAAGGAATAAATCAGCCATTGGAGGTTGAGAAAAAACCTTGATTTGCAAGTTTGGGGTAAACTAAAGGACAATGCTCAAAGTTCTTAGAAGCTTCTATGACATTGTTGAACCCATCGAGGAAAGAGGATGTTGGGAATACATCACCATCATCCTATGGTTGTATGCAATGTAGAAAAAGAGTTGAGGCAAGCTCTCGTTCCCATGATTGTACCAGAGACGAACAAGAGAGGTATAACAAGTCTCGATATTTACCAATGTTGTGAAAATCGTGATCGGGATTAAATCGAAGCAGGGAACAAATCGGAAAAAAATCGGAAAAAATTGGGAAAAAATCATTTGGTACAAAAATATTCATTTTTTTCAATTTTTTTAATATCTAAACCATCTACAACATAAAATAAATACATTGACACATAAATATGATAAAAAAAACTAATATATAAGATGTTTAATATCATTTCTAGCGCTAAAATCACACATAACATTGAATCATGTCCTAAATAGTAAGTCCTGACTCCCGAGTCCCAACTTAGCCTCAAAATATCAACAAAAAATATGATAATGTATCTCATCATGTCATAATGTCATATACAATAAAATGAAATTCTAATCCTATTGATTTCCTCTGCCCCTCTTGCGAGAAAATGCCACAGCTTTCCCTTTCCCTCTAGATGTAGATGCTGGTGCCTGTGCTGGTGGAGATGGCAGTGGAGTCTGATGTGCTCTAAAAGCTGAAGAACTAGAAGTAGGAGCTATAGGAGATAGACCACGTCCTCTACTGGTGGCAGGGGTAGCCCGGGCAGGTGGTGTTACCTGGAAACATTACAATCTCCCAATCCTGAAATCCTGAAAAACTGATAAGTCTGCTGGATTTTAAATGAAATCTAAAATTCTACTTTCTCCATATGAAATCCAATGAGGTTGGAACCACTCTCAAACATCCTGAGTCATTTCATGATAATGTTAAAAATTTAAGTAAAAGGATGAAAATGAAGATTAAGGCGAATGTCACTTTTACTTTAAGAATTTAACATTACCATGAATAGCATATCCATACTAGGGCCTAGACTTGATCATTAAGTTGCCCCACTAAAAAATTATTTATTTCTTTCAAAAAAATTGCATGAAAAAACCCAAAAAAAAGTTATAAAACTATGCTATCGCGACCCCCGGCGATTTTTTAAGTTTTTATCGCGATTTTTTCAATAAAAATCGGCAAAAAAAAAAATCCAGCGATTTTTTCGTTTGATTATCACGATTTTATCGGCAGAGGGAAAAAATCGCGATTTTTTCATTTTATCACGATTTTCACAACACTGATATTTACAACCATATTGTTAATAATGAACAAAAATCATGGCATAGAAAAAATTGCAATTTTTGTGGATTGCATAACCATGTGTTTGCTGAGTGCTGGGGAAGAATAGTAGCATGAAAGTGGATGGGGCATGAAATACCCTCTCCAAGGTAGGCAAAGAAGAAGCATTTAAGGAGATATGGAGGAAGAAAACTTTTTGTAGTCATTGCGATGGAGGTGGTCATCAAAGAGCCACATGTTGGAGGCTACATCCAGAGCAGTGCCTTAAGGACAAAGCACCCTTGCAGAAACCACTCAGTGAAAATGTTCAACAAGCAATTCTGCCACATTCATCATGGTTCACTTTGTTGAAGTAAGAAATGGTTTTTCTAGATTTGGTAGCTTATCATGGCCTTATTTTTGTAAATCATGAGTTGTGGTTTACATTGTAAAAGTGATGATATGTTTTCAATCACTTGTTGAAGAAACAATGATATTTTGGCCTTGTTTTCATAGTTGGGGTATTATTTCCATTTTGATGTAAACATGACCATAGAGTATGTGTTATAAACTCGTGGCAAGTATGGGATGCTTAGGTTATAAGTTGGTCATGTAAATTAAGCATGTAATTTGTAGAAATGTAATACAAAATTGTAGGGGATGCAGGTGTCGACTCATCACTTATGGCTCTGAAGAACAAAGGTGAAGGAGAAGGAAGGGTGACCTATCAGAGCACTTGTGGTGCAGACGATGTACAAAGTTGCAGATTATTTTATTCTTTTGGATGACTAAAAGCTCCTCATTGGAGAGGACTGATCCAAGTGGCTCCATACACATGCAGAAGTCCAAGAGGCCTCATAAAAGGTCAAAATTAAAAGTGTTCAAATTTCAACAAACTCAGCATCAGATTGAAGTGCTCATCACCCTAATTCTAATGGTGCGAAAGAAACTCAAATCTGAGCTCGTATGGAGAAGATAGGGTCGGTAAAAGTTTAGGGTTGACTTGGCCAAGTGGCAGAGTTAATGAACCTAAAAATTGCACCGACAGTGGTCAAAGGAATCCTGCCAATGGGTGGGAAAAATCGTGGGATGGTTAGTTTGCCTAATGACCCCTAAATCAGAAAAAATCAAACAATTTTTTTTTAACAAAATAATATTTAAAAAAGAGGGGTTACGGGATACCACCCCCGCATGGATCCACATACATGTATAAAAAACAAAAATGGTTGGGGGCGGGCCACCCCCGGCAGACCCGCCAACCCCGATGGTATCAATGTCATACAACGAAATCATAACAAACATTAATATAACCAAACTTCGATTTAAAATTATCATTGTTAATTAATACGTTGCCAACCTTTTGTTTAAAATTAATAAACACACCAAAAAAATTGTTAACCAAATTTTATTTGAGGTCGAGCGAAGGGTTCAAACCTCTGACCTCCACCGGCCTAATCTAAGGCTCCACCAACGACCCAATGGCCACAACCTTGTTAATTATGCCCATCAAAGCATATAAGAACAGACTCATGCCATTCTATCGGGAGGAGAGACCGACAGACCATTGATACAAAGTGGAGCATTTGCAGGCAAAACCAAGAGCCAATGCGAGAATCGTGCATGGGCACGATTTTCGAGAAGAAGAATATTCTTTGATGCTGAAAAAATTCCCTCGGAGGTAAAATTGCACTTTATCGGAATGATATGAAGTTTACAATCATTTTAACCAGAATTTCGCAGGGATCATGATGGTGAAATCAGATTCACCATTTGAGCAGAAAAATTGCAGGTGCCCAACAGAGTAGAATCTTTAAAGAATCTTGATGGAATCTTCTAGATTCCTTGGAGGCTAAAATTTGCTGGAGTCAGAATGAAACCAACTTTATACTCAAAAGTCTAAGAACCTCGAAAGGATCATGATTTCGAGATCAGATTTTTGATCTGAGTTGTAGATCTCTAGTCAATCCAGAGAACGAAATCTTTGGAGATTCACGGGGAATCTAAAAGATTCCTACAGGCCCAAATTTTGACAGTGTCAAAATTTGATAAATGGATAGTCGATTCTACACCTCTCAGCGACATAAATTCAATGGTGTAGTCAATTTTTGTAGCTGAGCCTCCCATATTTTGGCCAAATTCAGAGGTGCAAGTACATGAATCAGTCATGCCATGTTTTCCTTCATAATTGTTGAGATGATGCATTATGTTTTGAGATCCCCGCTTGATGTTATGTTGTGGGATCATGTTTTCCACATTATGTGAGATGTATTTATCTTGTCATGCTATTTATTGTTGTGGAAATCCCTATGTAACTATGTTGAAGGGATGCTCATTGCCACAATGTGAGAGATCATTTTAGTTTGTCATGCTGAGAAGAAGCCTTCTGGAGTGAGAATTCCTATAAGCGTAATGTCTCATGGAGAGACAAGCCACTTTTGTTTGAGGGCATGGGACCTTTCTATGACAAAGTGTTGTCCATGTACATCAACATCATTTCCAACATTATATGAAGTGGCCAAAACCACCTTAACACTGGGCCTAGGGACGTAGTCCACACTAGACGAACTCCATTATCAAATGTCTCGTGTTTTGACTTGTTGATCAATTTTAACAGCCATTCTCATTCATTTGCAGGAAACGAGGATGCTACATCTCAAGCACTAAGTATAAGCTAATCACATAGCAAAATATGGCAATTGAAGGATGGCATAACTTAGAAGGAAATCCCATCACCACTTCATATGGTTCCTCAGTGGTTATCCTTATCTTTAGTGCTTCACATACATGAAACTAACCAAATGACAGAGTTCCTTCGATTTACCCAACTCATCCTAAGGGCCTCCTCACTAGTTTCCTCGGCTAACACAATTCAAGCCTAGACTCTACTATCCATCTTCCAAACATACTTTTACAGGTCACATATGCATGATCATTTAGAAGTCACTACCACTCTATGGCACACAATAGGCTCACAAGGATTCACATCCACATTCACTCATAATATCCCCATTGATTGACCTCCTATTGGTTCCACACAATTTTTTTGTCTCTAATGCCTACAATAGCATTACCCCCTCATGAGCATTGCCTCATGTATGAGAGGTCTAGGGTCCCTCCTTAAGTTGAGAAGTCAACTAGGACCTACCACATCATACGTAGGCCATGCCTGGGGCAATACAATACCTTCTCCCCTATCTCTCTCTCTCTCATAATTACTTAGTAGTTTTCAGTAGTTCGAATTGAACATCAAGGGTCAAAAAAATTAATTTCAAGAAATATCGGAAACTTTCCAATACTTTTCATAGGCTTCCTCAAGCAAGCTATCCATTTAAACATTAAGATTCATATGCGTTGGTCCTCTTATTTAGCTTTAACAATTTACAAATAAGTTTAATAGAATATCTACATCAAATAGTTTTTTCATGATATTCATGATGACACTCCGCTATTATCATCCTTTAATTACATTTACAAAATTCAAGAGATGGAAAAGAATACTCCACTAACCACTAATTATTGCTTACATTCAAATTCATTTTTATTAAAAATTTCTCATTTCTTATAATCATAATAAGAAGAAATGTGTTAGAAATCAAAATCATGGGCATATGGCTTCCCACTACTTCCATACCCCCCCCCCTTCATATTGAATTTCACTAAGTCCAAGGGAACCAAATAAAAATGAAACGCTTTATTGTAGGGATCTGTTGGGAAGGAAAAGAAGCTAAACACACAATTCAACCAAAACACACGAGTTGCAGCTCTTCTATTGATCACAAAAAACTTGATTATTACAATGAACTCAATGAAGGGTATTTAACCTTTTTCAACTAACGACTTGCCTAAAATATCTTGACATGTAACCACACACTAAAAGTCATCTATCACTTAACTAACCTTGACTCAAGACTCAAACACTCATCACTCAATGCTCAGTTAACTGACTCTCTAAGTTTAGTGAACTCCTCATGCAGGAGTAATTAGCTTATTTTAACACTCCCCCTTAATTACAGCCGCTAAACTAAAACATGACTCATGACAACTCAAACTTGCCTGCTGATTTATGTCTTGGCTAGGCTTACAACACCCAAGTTTCTTTTATGAAACTCAAACACATATTGTGCTAATGACTTAGTAAATATATTAGCCAATTGATCACTAGATTTACAAGGCTTCAAGTGAACTTCTCCATTGCTGACAAGTTCTCTAATAAAGTGATATCTAGTATCAATATGCTTGCTCTTTTGATGAAACACACTATTCTTGGATAGTGAAATCGTTGAGGTATTGTCACAATATATTGTTGTTGATCCTTGTTATTTCTGGTTGAGTCCATCAAATACTCTTCTTAACCAGACTGCTTGACATGTTGCTGATGTTGCTGCTACATATTTTGCTTCTGCTGATGAAAGTGTCACAATGGGCTGCTTCTTAGATGCCAATGAAATCACACCTAAACCAAGATGGAACACAAAACCAAAAGTGCTCTTCCTATCATCCAAACTTCCTGCAAAATCACTATCTGTGTATCCAATCAAATCCTTCTTTTCTGTGCTTGCATACATTATGCCACAATCTCTAGTTCCTGCTATGTATCTCAAAATTCTTTTTCCTGCACTCCAATGTGTTTCTTTTGGAGTTTCCATAAATATGGAAATCAAACTTACTCCTTGCATGATATCTAGTCTTGTAGCTGTGAGATACATGAGGTTGTCAACCAATCTTTTGAATAGAGTTGGATTGACATCTGATCCTACATCATCCTTGCTTAACTTTGTACCTATTGCAATTGGTGTAGGGATAGATTTGCAATTTTCCATCCTGAATCTTTTCAACAAATCTTGGAATATTTATTTTGATAGATAAAAATTCCTTTTAAGATTGCTCAACTTCTATGCTAAGAAAATATTTCATGAGACCAAGATTTGTCATCTCAAATTCTTTCATCGTGTCTGCTTTAAATTCATCTAACTCAAAATCACCTGTAAAAATCATGTCATCAACATATAAGCAAACAATCAAACTTTTTCCATGCCCATTTACCTTTGTGTACAAGGTACGCTCAACGTTGCTTCTGTGAAATCCATTCTTAATCATGTAGCTGTCGATTCTTCTATACCAAGATCTAGGTTCTTGGTTCATTCCATAGAGCTCTTTCTTCAACCTATAAACTTTATCTTCATTACCTTCAACATCATAACCTGGAGGTTTCTGCACATAAATTTATTCTTCTAGAATTCCATTCAAGAAGGATGATTTCACATCCATCTGATATACTTTCCACTTGTTCTGAGCTGTTGTGGCTAGAATTTCTCTTATAATATCCAATATGGCTACCGGAGCAAACGTTTCTCCAAAGTCTATTCCCGGTTGCTGTGAGAATCCTTTTGCTTCAAGCCTTGCTTTAAATCTTTCAATTTCACCTTTTTCATTCAACTTTGTCTTGTACACCCACTTCACACCAATGTGATTTTTGTTCTTTGGTAAATCAATCAAATCCCATGTATCATTATTTTCAATAGCTTCAATTTCTTCATCCATGGCTTGCACTCAATATTCATCTTTGATTGCTTCTTCAAACGAAGGTTGTAATGAGAACAATGGAAATTTTGAAATAACTTCCAAATCATTATAAATATCTTTTAGACTTCTTATATTTTTCTTACCATTGCTTGATTCATCACCTGATTGATTGTTGGGAGAGTCTTGATCTGTTGATATTCTTGAAGATCCATGTTGCTCTGAAAATCTTGGAGTCCTTGTTGGTGTGTCTTTGTTTGGTGTCGTCACCTGTGATTCTTGCTGCTTCTTTTCTGCTACATCATATTCTTGCATGAATGGCACTTGTGCATCAACTATTTTTTCTATACTACCATTCCACAATTCTTGTTCTTTGAACACAACATATCTGCTAATTATGGTCTTCTTAGTGACAAGGTTATACAATTTGTAAGCTTTTGATTTCTCACTATAACCAGTAAATATGAATTTTTCACTTTTATCACCCAATTTGCCTCTTCGCTCTTTAGGCACATGTGCATAAGCTACACATCAAAATACTCTGAGATGAAATATAGTGTAAGACATACCTGACCATGCTTGTTTTGGTACTCTGTTCATCACACTCTTTGTAGGTGATCTGTTGATCACATAAATAGCACATGCACCTTCTTCTGCCTAATACTCATTAGATAAGTTTTTGCCTATCAACATGCTTCTTACCATGTTCAAAATTGTCCTGTGCTTTCTCTTTGCTACACCATTCTGCTGCAGTCTATACCCGGTTGTAAACTGTCTTCTGATTCCATGTTGTTTGCAGTAATCATGGAATTCCTTTAAATTATATTCTCCACCACAATATGATCTGAATACCTTGATTTGTCGATCACTTTGGTTCTCTGCTAAGGCTTTGAATTCCTTGAACTTTGCAAAAGTTTCAGACTTCTGCTTCAAGAAGTAAACCAAGTCCTTCTACTATAATCATCAATGAAAGTGAGGAAGTAACAACTTCTAGCAATTGACTATTTCGTCATAGGTCCACACATGTCTGTATGCACTAGCTCAAGAGGTTGCTTTGCTCTGTATGCAAGTCCCTTTGGAAAACTTTCACGGTGTTGCTTTCCCAAGATGCAACACTCACAAGTACTAGCAGGTTATTTGATGGGAGGTAATCCTCTAACCATATGTTTCTTCTACAACAATATTAAACCAGAAAAGTGCAAGTGTCCAAACCGAAAGTTTCATAACCAATATTCATCAGAACATGCAACTGTAAAAGAACTGACTTGATCATTGTAATTCATAATTAGAGGAAAGAGTATGTTCCTTGTTATCTTCACCTTTGCTATCAGCTTCTTTCTTGGGGGCTTGTCATATATAACACATTCTTAACCTTGAAAGATAACTATGTATCCTTTCTCTGTTAATTGACCAACGCTTATCAAATTATGTTTGAGACTAGGAACATAATATACCTCTGAGATTTTCTTCGGCTCCCATGCTTGGTTAGAATGTTGACCACTCCTTTGCCATCTACTTCTACAGTCTTGTGAGTCCCCAACTTTACCTCTGTTTTCACAGATTGATCAAAATTTGCAACCAAATTCTTGTTGCCTGTCATGTGGTTACTACAACCATTGTCTAACAGCCACACATTAGCAGAAGGTTCATGCATGGTATGGCAAGCTAGGAACATGGAGTTAGTACTCTCTGTAGTGACATTAGCTCTCTATTTCCCTTGATCAGCTATCTTCTTTCTACAATCATGAGCATAGTGACCAAATTTATTGCAATAATAACATGTCACCTTTGATTTGTCAAATCTTTGCTTATTGCTAAAGTTTCTGTAGTTTCTTCCACTTTCATGTTCATGCTCTTCTCGGCCATCTCTCTGACCACCATATCTTGCGCCTCATTTGTTGCCTCTCGATCTACTTCTTCCTCGACCTCTGTCTCTTGAAATAGAAACCTGACTTTTGAAAGTGGTCTCTAAAGAGGAATCCTTATTTTTCTCTATCCTTGCCTCATGCGATAGAAGTGATCCCATCAACTCATCAATTGTTAATGATGCCAAATCCTTGGATTCTTCTATGGCTGCTACCACAACATCAAATTTGGTAGACAAAGATATGAGGACCTTCTCAACCATTGTTTGATCTTTAATTTCTTCACCATAAATCTTTAACTAATTTATGACAGTTATGAACCGATTCATGAAAGAATCGATGTCCTTTGTCTTGTTCATCTGCATAATCTCTCCTAGTATTCTACAACTTAACAATATTGACTTTGGCCATACCTGTATAGTGTTGCCAAAGTATCCCATGCTACTTTTGCTGAAGATTTGAACATAATCTTCTGGAACACGCACTCTGTGCTGGATAAGCTACAATGCTTGTGCATTCTTCATTTTGTCTGTCTTCCATTGTTCTCTCTTTGCATTGGTGAGGGCTCGTGCTTCTGGTTCATCCTTAGGTTCTGAAAACCCAAACTGGCCATAATCCCAAACATCGAAAACCCAAACTAGACATAATCTCAAACATCATGAGGCTGCAAAGTGGTCGTCATCTTAATGGCCCACCCATCATAATCTTTCCCTATAAATGATGGGAACTGGGGCTGGAAATTTGAGAAAGTCATCTTTTTTCAAAAATTCTAAAAAAAAAAATTATAAAGTTGCAAAACTCTGTTGCAAAAAAAACTTATATCTCCTTTTACAAAAACAAGTCCCTTTAATAAAACCCTTTTTATATTTTTTTAATATAAAAATTCTTTTAAATAAAAAAAAAATTATATAAAAAAATTCTTTCTAAAAAAACAAAAACCTTTTGTAATCATTCTTTAAAAACTTATTATTATATATATCCTCTTCTAAAAAAAACCACGTGACAATATAAACTATAATCAGTATGTTTTCCAGATTAATCACATGCTATAGAATGGGTCGATGTTTTGAACCAGCTAATGTGGTTCATTCTCACCTTTGTCCCGAGGATGAACCACATTAGTTGGTTCAAAACGTCGACCCATTCTATAACATGTGATTAATCCGAAAAACATACTGATTATCACAAAAGTCTGAGATCTAACAATATAAACCATATTAAAAAACTTATTAATGAGCCTCTTTAAAAATTGTGTAACCTTTTAAAATGTTTATGAAAAACCCACAAATGATTTTCAAATATTTAACAAAAAAAAACCTGGGTGGAAGATGAGTCACGCTTGGCTCGACGGTCAACTACTGTTAATGCACATGGCCACACCATGCAAAATTTGACTATGCGCTCCCGATTAATAATAAATAAATAATAAACTGCACAATTAACCTGATTTTGCTGAGAATAGCGAAACGAAAACTGTGCGATTTTAGGTATTAACAAAGTGTGAAATTTGCTCGTTTTTAACCGTTCAATAAATTTGCAATTTTTTTTTTTAATCGCCGGTTTTTTTTCCTTGATTTTTTTCTCACTGCTTTGCAGGCACCACGGATCTTGTGATTCTTCCTTAGCTCTGATACCAATTTGTTGCAAAGACAGAGAAGCTAAACACACAATTCACCCAAAACACACGACATTGATCACACAAAACTTGATTATTACAATGAACCCAGTGAAGAGTATTTAATCTTTTCCAACTAGTGACTTGCTTAAAATATCTTGACATACAACCACACACTAAAAGTTGTCTATCACTTAACTCGATTTGACTCAACACTCATCACTTAACTGACTCTCAAAATTTAACCAACTTTTCATCCAAGAATAATTAACTTATTTTAACAAAATCTTTAAAATCTAATAACATATATTTAAATAACCCAAATTAATACAAAAAGAAAACACAACACAAAACAAAATACCATAAATCCAACTAATTTTACCCCATCCATTCCCATACCTACCCTGAAAAATAAATACCATGAATCCAACTAGTAAATCAGTAAATCAATTTTTGGCCACAACCCATTTCCCATGCCTTCCGCATATCATTCAACATAAAAGTTGATTCTATTAATGCTCACCCAAAATAAAAACACTTGCCACAACAGTGATGACAATGAAACATTGATAATCATGTTATTACCAACTAAATACATAAATACACAAGTGATCAACATTTCAAACGATTGACATCAACACAATATAATTTATTTTATTGATTTTGTAAAATTTGTACCTTTGATTTTATCATGTCAAATCACTTTGTAAATAGAATAGTGGAAAAGTTTGTGAATCAAAACTTTATTCCTGATTTTGTTGTTCCAAATATGTGGATAGGGAAAGTTTTATATATATGACAAAATAGGGCAAGTTTGTATATATCCTCGCTTAAAGCTAGATTACTTCGGCGGTGGTCAGATTTTCTTCGACGTAGCGGAGAAGAACAAATTTGGCTGCTCAGATTTCGCTTGTTGGGTATCCCATTGTTGAATTTTTTTGTTTCCACTGATTCATTTCATATGGTTGTGTTTCAATATGAATATTAATATTTGAAGCGTAGGCTATTTCAACATTCATTGTACATATCAATTGTAATCTGTTGAAAGTTGGTTATCTCAAATTCTGATAACGATTTTACTAAAATCTAATGATAAATTACTCATTTAATACTTATTATTAAACTATTTCATATACAAGTCCACTTATTTATTACCTATTAAATAAACTACATTAAACTATTTCATATACAAGTCCACTTATTAGTCCCTGCCGGGGACTATATGCGATCGATCGATCGCTGACCCCGCGTTGACCGAGCAGATTTTGTGAAAAATTAAGGCAATTACCTAAGTCGAACTAAGGTTTTGGGTGAGGAAAGGTTTTGGGGTCTTATTGCGGGCTTCGCATCGTTCGAGGTGGAGGCCACGTGGTCCCGCGGCTCCCACGTGGGCGGCATGTGCTGTGGTGGTCTTATGGGCAGACAATTGTCCCTCCTCGAGATCGTGGAAAGTTGCTCGGCTTGGGTTTTACCTTGTTCACGGCGTTTGGGTTGTTATTGTTACTTGGTTGTTTAGCTCTGCAGTCTCTGCGATTTTTCCTTTGTGTTTGTTGTATTGTCTGCGGTGAAAACAGAATGCGGTTAACTGTATAGAAAATGTTTGGTTGCGGTTCTGTTGTTCCAGGTCCGGCTTCTATGCGTCGAGTGTCTGGTGTCGCTTTGGTAAGTTCGGCTATTGTATTGTTTAGATGTTTGTTCCTCTGTCGTTTGGCGTTTTCCAGTGGCGTTGATGTTTGTCACAGTATTGAGGGTTTCTGTTAGCTGCATGCGTTTTATGGAAATTTCTGTAAATGTGCTGCAAAGTTACTCGGCTTGGGTTTTACCCTGTTCACGGCGTTTGGGTTGTTATTGTTACTTGGTTGTTTAGCTCTGCAGTCTCTGCGATTTTTCCTTTGTGTTTGTTGTATTGTTTGCGGTGAAAACATGATGCGGTTAACTGTATAGCAAATGTTTGGTTGCGGTTCTGTTGTTCCAGGTCCGGCTTGTATGCCTCGAATGTCTGGTGTTGCTTTGGTAAGTTCGGCTACTGTATTGTTTAGATGTTTGTTCCTCTGTTGTTTGGCGTTTTCCAGTGGCGTTGATGTTTGTCACAGTATTGAGGGTTTCTGTTAGCTGCATGAGTTTTATGGAAATTTCTATGAATGTCGGTTTCGACCACCATGTGAGTTCCTTGTCATTTGGGCCGAGACGACCTGGGTGAAGCTGTGATTCTTGGTGCAGATTGAGCGGCACGTGGTCCCGCGACTCCCAAGCGGACGGCATGTACTGTGGTGGTCTGCCTGCTCGAGATCCTGGAAAGTTAGTCAGCTTGGGTTTTACCCTGTTCGCGCCCTTTGGGTTATTATTATTACTTGGTTGTTTAGCTCTGCAGTCTCTGCGATTTTTCCTTTGTATTTGTTGTATTGTCTGCGGTGAAAACACAATGCGGTTGCTGCCTGCTCGGTTAACTGTATAGCAAACGTTTGGTTGCGGTTCTGTTGTTCCAGGTCCGACTTGTATGCCTCGACTGTCTGGTGTCGCTTTGGTAAGTTCGGCTACTGTATTGTTTAGATGTTTGTTCCTCTGTCGTTTGGCGTTTTCCAGTGGCGTTGATGTTTGTCACAGTATTGTCTGTTCGTTTCCCTCAAGAGTCCATGGTTATTTGAGCACTATAAGTTAATGGCATTTTTATTACCTGCATGGGTTTTATGGAAATTTTCGTAAATGTCGGTTTCGACCACCATGTGACTTGCTTGTCATTTGGGCCGAGACGAGCTG
This sequence comes from Pinus tabuliformis, assembly GCA_031772625.1. Classification (NCBI taxonomy): domain Eukaryota; kingdom Viridiplantae; phylum Streptophyta; class Pinopsida; order Pinales; family Pinaceae; genus Pinus; species Pinus tabuliformis. The sequence continues at coordinate 418,713,491 of CM062820.1, read as the reverse complement.
GGTGAAGCTGTGGTTCTTGGTACAGATTGGGCGGCAGTCTTTTGTAGTTTGAAGGGTTTTTGCACATGAAGATCTAAACAAATTGGGTTTTTTGAACTGTTTGAACTGTTTGTGCCGCATATTGGGTTTTTAATGGAATGTATTGTGGTTTGGAGAAAGAAATAGGTACTCCTCTGTTAAATTCAAGGTTCTGGTGTTGGGTTCTGCATGAATATGATCTAGACGAGAAGGAATTCGAACTGTCGGCTTCGTTGCAGGTACGGCGTTGTTCTGCTAATTGGTTTTTGTCAAATTTTCTATTAATTGCTTTTTGTCAATTTGTTAGGGTTTTAATTTTTGCATTGTGTAGGTTTATGGTCCAATTACTTTAGGTTTATAGTCCAGTTACTGCGTGGTCCCTGCCGGGGACTATATGCGATCGATAATTTTTCGATATATTGACAATGTAACCTAAGTTGAACTAAGGTTTTGGGGTTGGAAAGGTTTTGGGGTCTTATTGCGGACTTCACATCGTTCGAGGTGATGTGTAACGCTGGTATGAATCGGACAATATACAATTGATTTGGTAATAAATTCAGATTGATTTACAATCAACTTGGGTTACGGCATGTACTGTGGTGGTCTTATGGGTGGACAACTGTCCCTCCTCGAGATCCAGGAAAGTTACTCGGCTTGGGTTTTACCCTGTTCGCGCCCTTTGGGTTGTTATTGTTACTTGGTTGTTTAGCTCTGCAGTGTCTGCGATTTTTCCTTTGTATTTGTTGTATTGTCTGCGGTGAAAACACAATGCGGTTCCTGCCTGCTCGGTTAACTGTATAGCAAACGTTTGGTTGCGGTTCTGTTGTTCCAGGTCCGGCTTGTATGCCTCGATTTTCTGGTGTCGCTTTGGTAAGTTAGGCTACTGTATTGTTTATATGTTTGTTCCTCTGTCCTTTGGCGTTTTCCAGTGGCGTTGATGTTTGTCACAGTATTGTCTGTTCGTTTCCCTCAAGAGTCCAGGGTTATTTGAGCATTATAAGTTAATGGCATTTTGGTTAACAGGGCGGAGATAGGAAGAAGGTTGGCATGTACTGTGGTGGTCTTATGGGCGGACAACTGTCCCTCCTCGAGATCCTGGAAAGTTACTCGGCTTGGGTTTTACCCTGTTCGCGCCCTTTGGGTTATTATTGTTACTTGGTTGTTTAGCTCTGCAGCCCTGCTCGGTTAACTGTACAGCAAACGTTTGGTTCCGGTTCTGTTGTTCCAGGTCCGGCTACTGTATTGTTTAGATGTTTGTTCCTCTGTCCTTTGGCGTTTTCCAGTGGCGTTGATGTTTGTCACAGTATTGTCTCTTCGTTTCCCTCAAGAGTCCATGGTTATTTGAGCATTATAAGTTAATGGCATTCTGGTTAACAGGGCGGAGATAGGAAGAAGGTTGGCATGGTTTCTGAGAAGGAAAGAGAACGAGAGCTTACCAATTGAATTAGCTTAGTTTGTTGTTGTTTATATATTGGATCAAATGTTTCCTTTGCGAAAATTATAAGCTTTTCCCTGATACTGAGGGTTTCTGTTACCTGCATGGGTTTTATGGAAATTTGCGTAAATGTCAGTTTGGACCACGATCTGACTTCCTTATCATTTGGTCCGAGACGACCTGGGTGAAGATGTGATTCTTGGTACAGATTGAGCGGCAGCCTTTTGTACTTTGAACTATTTTTGCACATGAAGATCTAAATAAATTGGGGTTTTTGAACTGTTTGTGCCGCATATTGGGTTTTTAATGGAATGTATTGTGGTTTGGAGAAAGAAATAAATACCTACAAGTATTTATGTATTTATGTGCCGCATATTGCCTTTTTTTTATTGATGAAATGTATTGTTATTAGTGGAATGTGTTATGGTTTGGAGAAAGGAGTGTTGTTTGCCTGGTACTCCTCTGTTAAATTCGAGGGTCTGGTTTCACGAGTTGTCAGGCTTGAGCAGACTGTTGTTCCTGTCGCTAGGTTTTGGTGTTCTGCTTGCCCAAAATGTTAAAATATTTAAGATTCCAGTCTGTTTTGTAAGTGCACGGTTTCCTATCTTAGGCATGTATTCAAGGTTTTTCGCTTGTATAATTTATGTGTATGCTTACTTTGCTGCATGATGTTTTTTTAAGTTTGTAATTCTGTTATGGATGTATGAATATTCGACTCTGACATTACTCCTAGAGCGGAAGGTTGCTCTGTTAAGAACTCTGTTAAGTTCATTTAGTTACTGTTAAGTTCATTTGCTTTGTTAAGAACTGCTGAATTGAAGGTTTGCTATACTGGTGCTAGATGTTCTTCATTTGCTGTTGTTTATATATTGGATGAAATGTTTCCTTTGCGAAAATTATAAGGTTTTCCGTGATACTGAGGGTTTCTCTTAGCTGCATGGGTTTTATGGAAATTTCCATAAATGTCAGTTTCGACCAGCATGTGACTTCATTCTCATTTGGGCCGAGATGACCTGGGTGAAGCTGTGATTCTTGGTACAGATTGAGTGGCAGTCTTTTGTAGTTTCAAGTGTTTTAGCACATGAAGATCTAAATAAACTGGGGTTTTTGAACAGTTTGAACTGTTTGTGGCGCATATTGGGTTTTTAATGGAATGTATTGTGGTTTGGAGAAAGAAATAAAGACCTGCAAGTATTTATGTATGTGCTGCATATTGCCTTTTTATTAATGGAATGTATTATGGTTTCGAGAGAGGAATAAAGACCTGCAAGTATTTTTCCAGGCACTTCTGGAGACTTCGTTAACCAATTTCGTCATTTGCATATTTTCTCATGTACTCGTATAGGCTGTGTTGTGCATGAATATGGTCTAGACGAGAAGCAATTCGAACCCTTGGCTTTGTTGCAAGTACGACGTTATTCTACTAATTGCTTTTTGTCAATTTTTCTATTAATTGCTTTTTGTCAATTTCTTAGCATCCAACTAGCTCCGTATAGTAGTGATGTATCAAGAAATTTTGTCTATTTAAACCTTAGATTAAAACCTCATGTTAGCTAGTTATAACCAGATTGGTTCTGATATCATGTTCAACTACCTTATTCTCCTAAGAGAGAAAAAATAATTTTATTATGAAAACAAAATTACATTTACTATATATGTTTTTGCATTTCACAGATATCCTTAACCATAAGAAGTGATAAAAGTATTGCTGGCAACATATCTTGCTTCATAAACAGTTTTCAAAAATGTCAATATGACAGCCCTATCATAGTCATTCTAACATATATCAGAGCTTTGAAGCCAGTTTTGTCTCATAAGAAATTAGCTCCTAGATATGTCCATAAACAGTCCCATAAAAAAAATATAGATATAGAGATATCCTTAAGCATAGGAACTGATAAAAGTATGGCTGAGAAGATAGCTTGCTTCATAAACAGTTTTCAAAAATGCGAATATGACAGCCGTATCATGGTCATTCTGACATATATTGCAGGTTTGAAACCAGTTTTGTGTCATAAAAAATTAGCTCCTATATATGTTCATAAACAGTGCCATAAAAAGATATACATATAGATATTCACATTTAAACAGTCCCATGATTATATCAAAAGTGTGTCAAGACATTCCATGAGCTGCCCTTCCACTTTCTCTTGAATGATCCAAGCTCGTGCTACCAAGTGTAATATAGCTTTTGACAGTCCATCAGTTTCCATGTTCCTGTCTTTGTAGACATGTTGAAAGATAATGTGTTAAATACTCTGTTCAAGCAAGTTGAATCTGCTGAAATATAGGGTGAAATTTATAATTATCCAATGAATTTGTTCCATTCATCCAATTCACCACAATTTGTGAATCATCAAAGATCTGTAATTTTTGGGCAACTTTTTTCACATGCCAGAATTGGCAACAGTCTTTGGACAATTTGCTCAAGCAGACTGTTGCTGTGTTTGCCAAAGCTGTCCTTTGAACATATTACATGTTCATCATTTATATGAATCATACCTCCAGCATCACATAATAATGGATCTTCTTGACAAGCCTTATGGAACTACGCTTATGCACTACTCGTATCTGGTTCTCAATGGCTTGTTTGGGTTCCTTGACCCTTGAATTCTGTTTAGATCCATATACTATAACCATACTCTGATATCGAATAGTAGGAAACTTTTTACCTTGAAATAGCCTCACAGTTATTTTATTTCACAAATGCAATTGACAATGATGTTAACTTTCAGAAATATTCTTAAACTTATGCTGCATTTTTTCATTTTGTCTTTCCATTGCTTCCTTTTGTTAACTTCATTTTGTCTTTCCATTGCTTGCTTTTGTTAACTTGCACAAATATTCTTAAAATTATGCTCCTTTTTTCATTATGTCTTTGCATTTTTTCCATTTCCAACTTTGTTATTTATAAATATGGCTTCTTGCTAGAAATTTGATATTTGTTTAGTAACATAATGCAATAGCCTATTTTTTTAATAGACATACATTTTGTTCAAAACAATCATGTTTAGTTTTTGCTAACTTCATCAATATTTTTTGCAAAGCTGTACAAGACAATTGCAAAAGGCAACTCTGGTAAGCAATTGCAAATGATGGAAGAAATAATAGATGTTGACAATTACAAATTCAAATTGCAATGCATTTTGCCTGAGAACATTGATATTGTATTAAAAAGAAATGGTCTTTTTAGACTAAATGCATTTTCATATACTGTAGGAGATTGTCTATTTGACTCATTCGAAATGCTTCTACATTTTCGTTATACTTCAAATGAATTGTGAAATGGGTTAATAGACCACTTTCTTTTTTGCTTAAAGAACAATGACGTTGAAGCAATACAGTCATATCAGTATGAACTAGCACCTGATTTCCTATACGAGTTACATGGTGTTAATGATATTGGTACATATCTTCATAAAATGTGTTATTCTGCATCTACAAATATAAAGGAGTCTGACAGAGGTTTATTGGGTGATACCTTTTGCATACGTTGGTTAGCTAAATGGCTAGATATATCAATTGCAGTTTGGTCATTGACAAGAAAAACGAGATATTTTCTCTTTAATCAACATGAAAATGCAATTCCATATTGCATTCTCTTTCATGATGCAAACCTTGTTAGTGGTCATTATGAACCATTGGTTTACCAAAAGTTTCCAATTTTCATTTCCAACCAGTCTAATATCTACCTGTCACCTATTTGCAAAGATATTGAAAGCCATTGGATGCAAATTGCAAATAATATGCTTTTAAATGGACTAACAATTGCAAAGCAAGTGACATCTAATTGTGGTGACAGTCTCTTTAATGCAATTTGCTATTTAGTAGCAACAGAATTCAATGCAGAGTCTTTGCGACTTTACATTGTGCAATCTTTTTGCAATGCACTTATGCATAAGAATCAAGAGGCATTGCATTGTTTAGAGCAATACCTAGTAGTTGACGCGGTACACTATACAATGAATAGCAACTGGCAACAATATTTGATAAATATGGCAATGCCATATGAAAAAGGACAAGTGGAAGGCGGACCATTTTGTCTACAATGGATATCTGTCATATTCAAAGTCAATATCCAAGTATGGTCCTCTGTTGCTAATAAATTTGTCAATTACAGTTCCGCTTATTCGAGATGCAATGATATTGTTAACATCTTGTCATTCATGACAAATACATCACATATTCACTACCACGCAATGATACAAGAATATGTTCACAATTCTCAAGAACTGGACATGGAAGCAAATGACGTTTCTAATCAATTGTGTCATAAGCATATAGTAGAAAAAGAGCAATGCATATCTCAAGTACATTTTAGCAATAATATTGCATTTGAGATAGCATGCCATTTAGATCAAATGCAACCAACTAAGGATTGTAGGCTGAATTATCACAAGCTAAAGCAATTCATACGTACAAAACGCAAATGCAATGACAAATGCAAAAAACGATTTTCTAATAAGAAGTCAAGAATTACAAGCAAGAAAAATGCAATACAAATTTATATGGAAAAAGTCGAAGACACGCCTAGGAATACATGTGCAGTTTGCAACAAATTGTATTTTGCAAAAAATACTAGATTCTTCACTATAGATTTGCAAGAAAAGCATATGAATTTGACATTGAACAATAGGACCTTTAGCAATGAAAACATATGTGTTTCTTGCAAGAAAGCGCTCAAGAATGGAAAGCTACCACAATTTGCAACACCTGAACAAATAAGACGTAACATTTCATTGCCAACTGTAAATATACTTTCAGACCTAGAAGAAAGACTTGTGTCATTGAGAATTGCATTTGCACAAATCAGACAATGGGGACATAGACGATCACAAATTGGCTTAACAGGATCAATTATCAATGTACCATTTCATATGGACATTGTGCAAAAAGCATTGCCACAATATCTAAATGATACAATGACAATTGCAGTTGCATTGAAAAGACGACTGCAATACAAAAATGCATACCAAACAGGTAAAGTACTTCCAATTATTGTCATGAAAGCATTGAACGAACTATGTTCTAGAAGTCTTTATAAAGATAGCAACATTTGTATAAATGAGAATTGGGCCCATGTTTTACAAGAGAATAATGAATACATTGTAGAAAATTCAAACAGTGATAATGAAAGTGATATAGATAGTGATGCAAATAATGAGACACCTGCTGAAACATTGGTGCATGGATTAATAGAATCACAACGCATCTACGATTTGCAAGACAGGATTATTGAATTGGCACCTGCTGAAGGACAACGACCATTAGGCATTTTCAAGGACAAATATGCAGAAGAAATGAACTTTCCAACATTATTTTATGGCAATGCACGTGATCATGACATCACAAATAGGTTTAGTTACCAAAAAATTGTGCAATGGGAATTGTTACAAGCAAGTGGTGACTTCCAATATCATACAACAAATTTGTTTTTCAAGACAATGCGAATAATAATTGATAAAGTGCTTTCTTACATATGGGTGCGAATAAGAAAAGGACAACTAAAAGGCAGGAAAATATTAGCAAAAGATGTCAAGTATCGAGCAAATTTGGAAAAGTTATTGAATTCTGACATTGGATACATAGATTTCAAAAACATTCGCATATCTTCTAACCATTTGGAACAAATTAGGAAAAACATATTTGCAATGATACGACAACTAGGGCCTCCAACTTTCTTTGTGACATTCACAAGTGCAGAACATCGATGGAAACCATTAGTAGATACACTCGTCACATTGTTTAGAAATAAAGCAAATAAAAATGCTATTGACATATTAGAGGATGATGACATTGACTACCTTATAAGAAAGTATCCAGTCACATGTAGCCAATACTATAGACATAGAATTAATGCTATAAAGCAATTGATATGTCAAGATACTACATTCTTTGGGAAAGTATCTGATTACTATTTCGTAACAGAATTCCAAAATAGAGGAACTGAACATGAACATGGACTGTTATGGATAGTGAATGCTCCAATATATGGAAAAGAAAGCAATTCAGAAATTGAGAAGTTTCTTGACAATTACATCACTTGTAATACAGATCATTTGGAGCTAGATGTTGCTAAATTGCATAAACATCACCATACAAGAAGTTGTAAGAAGCGAAAAAATTCAAATTGCAGATACAACTTCCCCATGCCACCAATGAAATCAACAATGATCATTGAACCAACCAATGCAGAAAATAAATCATAGAGAAATCAATATCGTTTTTTGCATTCTTGGAGGAAACAAACTACAATGATTCAATAACACATGACAATTTCCTCCTAGAAATAGGGCTACTAGAAAATGAGTACATAGAACTATTACAACATACAATAAAACAACCAACAATTTTCCTGAGACGAAAACCTTCTCACATTTGGAATAATAGTTTTACAAAGGCTATGCCTACTTTATGGAATGCAAATACAGATGCACAATTTGTGCTAAATGCATATGCTGCAGCGTCATATTGTAGTTCATATATGACCAAAATTGACAAGTCTATGACAAGTGCATTTAAAAGAATACGCAAAGAGCATCAGAAACATGAAATTGATGCTATGCAAATGATTCGTAAACTTGGAAATACATTACTCAATCTGCAGCAAATGTCAGCTCAACAAGCAGTGCATATAGCACTTTCATTGCCATTGAATTCTAGTTCAAGGGAATGTATATTTGTAAACACGTCTCCAGTCGATGAACACACATTTATGCTTAAACCGCTTATTATTTTGAAACAAGAACCTGATGATTCAGAAGATGTTATGTGCCATTCCATTGTTGACTACTACATTGGACGACCAAGTTCCATTAGCAAAATCTGCCTTGCAGAATTTGTATCAAATTACAAGAAAGATGGCAGACCCATATCTAAAAGGAAAAAACCAAATGTTATACGATTTGTCAAATATAACAAACACAATGATATTGAAAACTTTTGTCGAGAGAAATTATTGTTATATATGCCATTTGAAAATTGTGAAGATACATTGAAACAAGAATTGCCTACATGGCTCTCTGCATATACATTACATGAAAAAACAATTCAAGTCAATGAAGCCAAATTTACATATAACACCAATCCAACATGGGGTGATTTAGAGACTGCAACAAATGAGCAAATTAGTTCTTTGAATAGTAATCAAATGAATATGCAAAACCAAGAGAACAATTCCCATTATGAGGAATATGATTTGTAATCGGACTTGCAATTTCCAAACCAATCTGAAATGAAGAAAAAAATCAATCTTGGATTTCAAATTACTGCCCATCCATTTTTAATGGAGAACAATGAATATTACAAACTTAGAAGAATCTTGAACAAAGAGCAACAAGCAATTGTAAAAGACATTGCAATTAAAAAAAAAAAAAAACCGAAGGAAACAATTTACCTTTTTATTACAGGTGGAGCAGGTGTAGGTAAAACGTTCACAGCAAAAGCGATTTTCCAAATGCTTATACGAATTTATGATTCACAAAACACAACTGATCCTATGAAACCAAAAGGTCTAATATTAGCATACACAGGAAAAGCTGCATATAATGCAGGTGGAACAACAATCCATTCTGCATTGCTAATGCCTTTTAACAAGTCTCAACTATTTTCACTAAGCAAAGAAGTATTGGACAACTTATCAAAGCTATATCAAGAATTTCAAGTAGCTTTCATAGATGAGGTCTCGATGATTGGAAGTCGGTTCTTATATTCTATTGACAATAGACTCAGAAACATAAAACATGTCCAAACAAAATACTTTGGGAACATTGACATGATATTTTGTGGTGATTTCTATCAAGCACAACCTATTCAAGAATCTCTTATTTTTAAACAACCAACAATCAACAATAAAACAATAACACATGATTTCTGGAAGGATAATGTCAAGTGCTTCCAATTGCATATGACGATGCGACAAACAAATAAGAGATTCATATCAGTGTTAAATAGAATGCGAACAAATTGTCAAACATCTGACGATATAACATACATGAATACAAGTTGCATGCGCCCTGTACCAAATGATCCAAAATTTCCCTATTTATTTTACAAAAACAAAGATGTTGCAATGCATAACAAGAAAATGTTGATGCTGATGTCTGGCAAAGAAATTTTAATTAATGCAATTGACGAAAATGAGAAGAATAACGACAATTTCCCAACTCATCAACATACGGTTGTTTTGCCACCGCACCTTTTGATAAAGTTGAACATGTTAGTTGAAATGTATGCTTGCAATTATGATGCACCAGATGGGCTAGTGAATGGTGCAGATGGAATAGTTAAAGCATATACCCATACAAATAACGTTGATGTTCTATGGATTAAGTTCCATGACCGTAATATTGGTCATCGACAATCTAGAAAACTAGCTCATTTGTATACTTCAGAGATAGCACATGATTGGACACCAATATTACGAATATCAAAAGCAATGCCTATGACATCAAAGATGGCGCCATTGAAAATACGAAAACAATTTCCAATTCAACTTGCATGTGCACGCACAATACATAGATCACAAGGCTTAACCTTGGATAGGGTTGCATTCGACCCTACTGGAGTACAAGTGCATTGAACACTCGCAATCTTCATGCGCATCTTGCTGATATATGCAATGACTATGACACAATGCAATCTGATATCTTGTGCTTACAAGAAACACATATGTTGTTGTGTATGGAAAATGAATACTTCAAAAATTTCAATTGCATCTCAAGTTGCATTAAGCATGGAGTAATGATATTGATAAAGAAAAATATCATTATCCTTGAACATACCCATTTTGAAGACTGCTTTGTAGAAGCATTGCTCGCAAAAATAAAAGTTCACACATTACAAATTGCAATACTCAATATATATGCATCGCCACGTGCAAACCTGGACAATATCCTCAATGTCATTGCAAAAGCTTTGTACCACTTAGATCTAAACAATATCATAGTTATATTAGGGGACTTCAATATTGATATGGTACAGTGCAATCAAAAAACAAAGCAGCTAGAAACCTACATGCAAAACTACAATCTTCATTTCCTAGTTGACAAAACTAATAGCATGCACAAATCATTGATTGACCATGTTTGGGCAAATCTAGCTAATAGAAAATATACAATTTTCGTATTGGATACATATTGGTCTGACCATGATACAATATCTCTTGTTCTTCAGCTATCATAACCAATTTCGTCATTTGCATATTTTCTCATGGTACTCGTACAGGCTGTGTTATGCATGAATATGGTCTACACGAGAAGGAATTTGAACGCTTGGCTTCATTGCAGGTACGACGTTATTCTACTAATTGCATTTTGTCAATTTTTCTATTAATTGCTTTTTGTCAATTTGTTAGGCTTTTAATTTTTGCATTGTCTAGGTTTATGGTCCAGCTACTCTAGGTTTATAGTCGAGTTACTCCGTCATTGTTTTAAAAAATATACATATTTAAGCTGTATTGGCTCATTTATATTTTTTCTCTCATTCAATTATATTGCAATTCAAATCTGGAATCGTCGTTGTCTATTCTGTGTTTACATTAATTTTAATATTAATATTATTAATTATTCCCTCCGACATTTTCCAACATTTGCGAACAATTCCTTTACTGTCCCTCTGTTACATACTATGCATTCTATTGTACATTTACATATATGGCATTCTGTGTTGATCAATGCAAGTTATGCCAAAGACAGCCTTTTCAATTAACCAATACAAGTATCCTATCATAAATTTGCAGATATGACCTCATCTATTTATGGATGCAGATTCTGCTAGTAAAACCCTTTTCAATTGAACAGAACGACCAAGAAAAAAGAACAACAACATGCAACATAAACAAACAGAGTATATTCTTTTTGCCTTTCCTTTCCTATGGATCTTCTGTTGTTGTTCAAGTTTTACTTTTATATGTTCTTTTGACTTGCACTAAATATGTCTTACTATTCTATAACATAGCATAAATCTTGAAAAAGGAAATGAAACAATTGAAGAAATAGAATGCATAAGCCAATTAGAAAGCGCAAGCCAACCACTTGTTTTGCAAAGGTATGTCTATGAGAACTACAGAAATATGCTAATTTGTATTTAGAATATTAATGTTTACTATATATGCATTCTATTTTTATTTTTTACATATGTATGGTTCTATGGTTTTAATGTTCTTGTTCACTTTTTACTTCTAATTTGCACTAAATATATGTTACTATTCTATAACATAGCCTAAATCTTCAAAGACGAAAAGAAACAATTGAAGAAATAGAATGCATAAGCCAATTAGAAATGGCAAGCCAACCACTTGTTTTGCAAAGGTATGACTATGACAACTATACAAATATGCTAATTTGTATTTAGAATAATAATGTTCACTAGGGTATGTCCATGACAACTATACAAATATGCCAATTTGTATTTAGAATATTAATGTTTACTATATATGCATTCTATCTTTACATATGTATGGTTCTATGGTTTTAATGTTCCTTGTTAACTATTTACTTCTATATGCTCTTTCAAATTGAACTAAATATATATTGCTGCTCTATAACATAGCATAAGTTACCCCTTCATCATAGAGATGATATGCTTTGGAGGTATCCGAGTACCCCAAGAAGATACAATTTCAACTCCTTGCACCAAGTTTGTTTCTTTGTTCCTTAGGTATCAAGGCATAACTGGTGGAACCAAAAACCCTGAGATGCCTCACCGAAGGAATGTGGCCATGCTACATTTCATAGGGAGTCTTGTTTTTGAGAGCATAAGATGGACACCTATTCTTAACTTATAGAATACATATAATTTCATCATCCCAAAACATCAGCTTAACATTTTTTTAAAATATCATTAAACATACCATATTTAAGATTGTCCAATTCATTCTTTCAGCTACATCGTTTTGTTGGGTATTATAAGGCTTTATAGTTTGATGTTTGATCCCATACTCGCAAAGATAACTTTCAAATACATTTTAAGTATATTATTTTCCATTATTAGTACAATTAAAGCCAATATGAGTTTGTGTATCATTTTCAATCCATGCATGAAAGTTTTTGAAAGTTTCAAAAGATTCAGATTTGTTCTTCAATAGATATACCCAACACATTCTGGTGTAGTCATCAATAAAATTCATCATGTATTTATTACCATTTGTAGAAGGAATAAGCATAGGGCCACACAAGTTAGAATGAAACAGTTTAAGCTTTCTATGTGCTTTGGAATGAGAATCATGAAAAGATTGTTTGTTGTGCTTTCCTAAGATATAAGCATCACATTCCTTAATTTTCCTAGGAATGGTTGACAAACCAATAACACCATTTCTCTTCAATAAGCATAGATTGTCATAGTTCAGATGTCCAAATATAGCATGCCATAAGAGACTAGATGGTATTGTACCTTCATCAAATTGAGAATTGTATGCAAATTTTTGTGCATGAGCAGAGGTTCCTTGCAGCTTCAAGAGTCTTTCTTCTTCTATCCTAGTCATGACAAGTGAGTTGTCTGATGATTTTCTGACCTCAACTTTGCCATCAAACATATGGATGGAGTGTCCTTGTTGGTGGATGTGAACCAAAGACAACAAGTTTCTCCGCAACTCTGGGAGGTAGAGAACATCATGTAAAAGAAAGTTTGGGATACCAGGCAGTTTGAGCATGATGGTGCCAAGCTCTAATGGCTTGAGTTTTGACTTGTCTGCAAAGTAGAATGCTTCATCAACATTGTTAGTGGATTGTTCAAAGAAATCTCTGCTAAAATTCATGTGGAAAGTTGCTCATGAACCAAGAAAACATGCATCTTTACATGAAGCAAGTGAAGCATTAAAAAAGTCTTCAATTACTCCAATATTGCAATGTTCCATAACACAATGAGAAGATTCAGGTGCTTTACCTTTCCCTTGATCTGGTGATTTTCATTTCTCTTCATCCATTTCTTGTTTGATCTTGTTCCAAGAGAGATTACATGTGGAAGCATCATGTCCATTTTTGTTGCACCATATACAATGAAGATCAGGTCTTCCTCCTTGGTAATGTTTGTCCCCCCACCCCCCACCCCCACCACCCCCCCCACCTTTATTATTCTCCCTTCGACGTCCTCTTCAACCACCTCTTCCTTTAGAAGAATATTGTGAAAGATAATGAGAATAAGTGGGATATAATGCCTTGATGAAAGTGGTGAGAGGAACATGCATTTTAACACCAGTGGCTTCTATATCATGTATAATGGCTCTTATTTCATAAGCTAAGGTGAGGAGATCATCATCTTTCAATTCTAAATTGAGCATTTTGATCATTAATTGGATTAGAAAGGTTTGTAAATCTATAAATTTGTATGTCTGATAGGATGGTGAGCTAAGGAAACCTCTTTGTTAAGCACAAATGTACTGTGAAATGCACTTTTCTTGATCATGGAAAGTAAAGGGAGAAGTTCCATATATTCTATTCATTCTTACATGTATTTGATGTTTCCTTTTTAATAGTTATAGTTATTTGGTTCGTGTATGGATGAAAATGATAAGGATATTGTATGAATATTCGGTGCACACTTTCTTTTTTATTTTTTGTTGATGATAATGTGTTGGAACTACCTTGATTTCCATGAATGTGTTTAATGTGTAATTGGGAGGTTTAAGTATTGAGGAAATTGGTGCAGGTTGAATCCCCATCCCCTTCCTAGCTGCAAAAACATAGTTTTGGCAACCGCCAATAGGTCCCTCGAGTGAAACCTCACCTGCCCATAGGCATTTCTGCAAGGGTTGGTACCAAAAAGGATTTTATTCAGTGTGATGCACGTAATAACCTGGATTAGAGACCAATATTAGCACCCAATAAGACTTCAATAGAGCCTTGATTTACGTCCAATTCTTACCATGACATGTCATAATGCAAAAATATCTTTCCCATAACAATCTATAAACACACACAAGTTAACCAAGTCCGATACATATCAAAAATTGAAAATGATGTGTTGTCACTAATCTACAATGACATGTTCCTCAAGGGAATGCATTGCAAGCACCTGTGGAATAAATTGAGTTAGCATGCTAATCTCATTCATTGTCAGTTGGTCTATAGTAAATTAATTCTCGTTAATATTATAGTTATCTATTAAGACACATTAAGACTTCTATAACATGAGATAAGCATTTCCCACACTTGTTAGATTATTAAGTGTTAAAAAGAACAACTAAATTAATCATGTTAAATTTATCATTGAGCAAATATGTTTTGTATACAAACATTAGACTTTTGGGTTAGTCATTAGAGTCATTAACCTAGACTCCTATTATAAATGCATAGAAATATATCTAGTCATAGGTATCAAATATAGGAAAGTTGAACAAGTTAAATTTATTAAAAAGAAATGATATATTGCCACTAATCTATAATGACTTGTTCCTTGAGAAAGGGAGTTGCAAGTATGTAAAAATTAAAGGAGGTTGCACACTAATGTCCTTAATAGCAACTTGCTCCACAATCAATTAATTCTCTATGATAACAGAGGAAGAAAATGAGACATGTGGCTCTTGATTCACAAGAAAACCATCTAATATTGTTAGAATTCTATCCATAAATAAAAAAAACATCAACAATCAATCTAGACTTCTTACTAAGAAAACACATTATGGATTCAACACTAAAATTATTAACCTAACATCTTTTAAACACAATGGAGATGGTACATCCATACCAATATATTATACTATTCATAGAAGTAAAGGAAAATAATTAATACAAGAGACTCCCAAGACATTAAAATGTCTATGTTAAAAGGATGCAAATATAATTTTTTTGAAACTAAGAAATTATTTCTTTTGTAACAACAATTATTTATTTTAAATAAAATAATACTACTGGCTTGTATGAATCAAATTACTTAATAAAAGTTTAATCACATTACTTAACAAAAATGATTATAAAATAAAATATAATGGACATTAACTTGAATACAAACCATTCAAAATGGTTAATATATTATTATTCAATCTTAAGAATACAATGAACCTATATTTCATAGGTATATAAATTCAATTGTAATTTAGGTTGGTAATAATCCTAGAAAACATGCATCACTAAATAGTTAGTATATTATTATGCAATCTTAAAAATGCAATAAACCTATATTTCATAAATATATAAATTCAATTATATATTGATAATAATCCTAGAGAACCTGCATTATTTATTAATACTTCTAAATCCCATAATATCAGGGAAGTTATGTGTGACAACAAAGTATTGGCTTTGGACTGCAACTAGACATGAAAAAAATTATTAGGTTTTTTTATATTAAATGTTAAAAAAAAAAACAAACAAAAAAACCTTTATGTAATAGATAAACATTAAAACATAACTCTAAAGATTAACGGATTCACAAATAAGTTAAATCCACCATGTACTATATCTGTCACATAAAGATATGGGTGGAAGGCATGCATAGATGTAGAAATGTATGATGCCAAGAACCCTTGGCCTAATCAATGCCACTCATATCCCTCTTAGCATAAGCACTGCCAGACGAGGACTGCTCCTAGATGTGCCCAATCAGTCCTAATCATGTAAAAAAATCAAGCCATGGTGGGTTAGTCACTATGACAACTACAACAATGAGATTTGTGTTTGATGAATCAGGTTAGGTGTAGGTTTCCCATGGAAGAGTATAAGGACGGTGTACGTTATTTGGATCAAATATAACGTTAAGTCTATCTAAGGGCATTCTGCTATCAATTCCATGGAACTGTAGAAAATCAAAATATTTAATACATCTAGGTTTCCGTGAGGGGATTCATAAATGCCATGTAATAATCGATAGAATTGTCTTTGGGGTGTTGGAACATTACTCAATCTTGAGAGGCTGGGAAGAAGTCAAACATTTTTTTTATTAATTAATATATCGATGGGTAGCTGAGTCTGCTAATTTATTCATTGATGGGATAGTTAAGTTTGAGCTATAAGCGATTTGTGATGGGTGACTTCTTGGAAAGTCCTGGGTACCGAGTGCAAGCCCCGGAAGTGATTATTGACGCTATGTGACTCATTCCACTAGTTTCAATCTCACTTCTTCACCCCTGTGAGCATCACCCGACGCAATAAGTGCTAAGTGGTCTATTAAAAATCATGAGAAATTAGTCAATTACGACTACCTCTCATTGAAATGGTCATAGATAAATGACTTACTTAATGCAGTTGAATCCGAAAAAATGATATCTAATATTAATATAAAGTCATATTTTGTTTTTAATATAATAAATTAGATTTCTTAATGTATTTTAAGCATTTAAAATAGTATTAATCATTGATTTAGTGTTTTATGAAGTAATCAATGAGCTGTAAAATAGTGGACAATATGAGATGTTAAACGATGGATAATAAGGTGATATGTTAAGTTGTTATTTTTGTAAATGTAGGAATTTACAGGGTAAGTTCCTCAGACAGAACACCAAAGGACACCGCTCACAACCAGATCGCAGATCAATACACCAGTATTTTTGACGTGGTTAAAACCCTCAAAGAGGGAAACAGTCCACGGCCTGAGCCAACGCGGCCACTTCAGGCAATTTATTAATAAAAGAATGAAAATTTACATAAGCTTCTCTCATAGACGGATTACACTACAAATGACCCTCCATGCGCTTTAAATAGAAATCATGGACCAATCGGGTGTCAAGCCACGGATCAAGTGTCGGTAATACCGAGGAGAGAATGAACCGTCGGATCACTACATATCGTGACCGTCGGATTGTAAGTTACAAAATGTACAAGGTAAAGAAACACACTTTACCTAACTCTATACTAGACCAAGTTGTACTTAACTATTTCCTATGTGTCGGAATATCCTAACATCCCCCCTTAAGAACAACTTTGGATAGGATTGAAGGATTTACAAATATGACACAATAGGAGAAGGAAGGAGGCACTAGAGCCTATCCCCCCTTAGTGACAACTTCCTGAACTCCAACCATAAATCGAAGTTTAGTGAACTTCGCCTCTGTGAGAGCCTTTGTAAAGATGTCTGCAACTTGATCAGCTGTTGAACAATATTGCACTTCAAGAACATGGTCATGGATGAGCTTTCTGATGAAGTGCATGTGCAGTTCAATGTGTTTGCTGCACTGATGTTGGACTGGATCTTTGCATAGCTGAATGGTACTTTGATTATCACACCAAAGTGTAGTCAGATGCTGCTGCTGAAAGCCAAACTCTGACAGGATCTGACAAAGCCACAAGGCTTCCTTACTAGCTTCTACGGCACCACGATACTCTACTTCTGCTGAAGAAAGAGAAATGGCACCTTGTTTCTTGCAGGCCCATGTAATAGGTCCTGAACCAAGAGTGAACACATAACCTGCAGTAGACTTCCGATCGTCAGGGTCACCAGCCCAATCGGAATCAGTGAAACCAACCAATAGAGGAGATGCTTTGGCACTGTAATGAATCCCAAACTGAACTATACCTCGAACATAACGAAGTATTCTTTTAGCTGCTTTCCAATGACTTTCACGTGGGTTTTGCATAAACCGAGCAACAAGGCCAACAGCAAAGGAAAGGTCAGGTCGAGTATGGGTTAGATACAGAAGTTTTCCTACAAGTTGACGGTATAAGGTAGCATCAACTTCAGGAGAAGTACAAGTGACTGAAAGTTTGACTCCAGACTGGAAGGGAGAAGGGGCTGGCTTACAGTCTTCCATGTGAAAATGGCGTAGAATATCATAGGCATACTTGGACTAGGAAAGAGAAATACCCTCCTTGGATTGCAAGAATTGAATACCGAGAAAATAATGTAAGTGTCCTAAGTCTGTCATTTCAAATTTCTTTTTAAGGCTGGACTTCACATGGTTTATAAGGTTGGGATCACTACCGGTAAGGATAAGATCATCAACATAAAGAACAAGAATGATAAGAGACTTGCCCACTTTCTTGGTGTAGACAGTATTGTTAGAATGACACTTAGAGAAGCCAGATTCTAAAAGAAAGTTATCCATTTTGACATACCAAGCTTGAGGAGCTTTCTTGAGACCATAAAGGGATTTCTTAAGCCGACATACAAGGCTGGAGTCTGTTTTTATGAAGCCCATGGGTTGTTCCATGTAGATTTCTTCATGCAAGTCCCCATGCAAGAAGGCAGATTTAACATCCATCTGATGGACTTCCCATTTGAACGAGGCAGCAAGGGAAAGAACAAGGCGGATAGAGTTCATTTTGGAAACAGGGGAGAAGGTTTCAGTGTAGTCAATGCCTTCAACCTGTGAAAAACCTTTAGCAACAAGACGAGCTTTATGTTTATCAACTTTCCCATCTGGTCCATACTTGGTTCTGTAAACCCATTTGCATCTAACAAGTTTTCGTCCCTTTGGTAGAGGAACAAGATCCCATGTATCATTTGCCAATAATGAATGATATTCTTCATTCATAGCTGCTTCCCAATTTGGATGGCCTGAAGCTTCTGCAAAGGTGTCAGGATCATAATTTACTGGAGCTTGAGCCAGTAAAGAAGAGGCTCTGTCAAACTGAGAACGTGTGCGTCGCTGATCTGTAGGATCACCGGCAAGATCACCTACTGCATCTCGAGTAGCATGAACCCATTTTGGAAGTTGAGGAGCTGAAGGAGGATCCTGAGATGGTGGGGGAGGATTGTCATCCTCACTTTCATCATCTGAAGAAGAAATGTTTTCAAAAGTAGAAGAGATAGGGAGAGGTGGCACATCCGTCGGACTAAGCTCGCAGGCCGATATATTTTCATCAAATTTTACATCTCTTCTAATGATAACATTTTTGGACTTAAATGGAATAAGTGTATAGCCTTTGACATCTTCAGAATATCCAACAAAAGTACATTTTTCACTCTTAGGTTCTAAAGCTTTATGCTTTTCATCTGGAATATGGGCCCACGCTTCACTTCCAAAAACACGGAAGTGACTTACATCTGGTTTGATTGAGCTCCATGCTTCTTCTGGAGTGATATTCTTTAAAGCCTTAGTAGGAGTGTGATTTATTATGTAATTTGCACAGTTAATTGCTTCTGCCCAAAAACTAATACCAAGTCCTTTAGATTGTAGCATACAATTAGCCATTTCCTTTAAGGTGCGATTCTTCCTTTCAGCTACACCATTTTGTTGTGGAGTATATGGAACAGTATGTTGCATTTGAATTCCATTCTCAGTGCAAAAGTTGATGAATGTGTTTTTAACATATTATCTGCCATTATCAGATCTTAGCTTAAGAATTTGATGTCCAGATTGTTTTTCATCAAAGGCCTTGAAGGCCAAAAATGTGTTAAATACTTCACTCTTGAGTTTTAAGAAGTATACCCAAGTGCGTCTGGAGAAATCATCAATGAAAGTTAAGAAATACTTGCAGCCAGAGAATGAAACAACTGGAAGTGGACCACATAAATCACTATGCACAAGCTGTAAAGGGGCTGAGGCATGCCAAGAGGCACGTTTTTCAAAACTGTCCCGATGATGTTTTCTGAATACACATCCGGAACAAACACCATCTCTGCAAGATACCATAGGAAGACCTATCACCATATTTTCTTTACGTAGATGCTGAAGGGAGCGATAGTTTAAGTGACCAAATCGCTCATGCCAAAGTTTGCTCACTTCATAGTTATGAGCAACAAATACTGAGGGAAGATTTGATGACCCAAAGTTGTGAAACTTATACAACCTTGTAGAATCATCAGCAATGCCAGTAGCTAAAATCTGTTTAGGATCTCTTAGGTCCTTGATTACAACATCATGAGGTGAAAATTCAACGATTTTACCTTCACCTGAATGAGTTATCTGATATACAGATAGAAGGTTGCAGGATAAGGTTGGAACACATAATACATCATTAAACTGACCATTGTCTAGATGAACAGTTCCAGTCCCTACAACACTAAGAGATCTATCATCACCAACATATATATTTTTGGTGTTACAATCATTTAAAGAAGAAAACATGGCTTTGTTTTTGGCCATGTGATAAGAAGCTCCAGAATCAATGAGCCACTCATGAGAATGAGAAGAAGAAGATACATTTAGTGCATAGCCAGACCGAGATGCTTGACAACCACATGCAGAAAGTGTCATTCCTGAAGATGAAGTTGAAGTTGAAGATTGCTCCAAATGGATGTTATGTTTCTTCATTGCTGCTTCCAAGGCTTCCATCTTCTTAAAGCATTTGGATTCTAAGTGGCCATCTCGATTACAAAACTTGCAATGTCTATCAGTCTTCTTCCATTTGTTTTTATTTGTCTTATCATTTTGTTGAAATGATTTTTCATTTTGAGGCTGAGATTGCTTAGGACCCTTGTTTGGTTTAGGACCATTCTTTTTAGGATATGACTTCTTAGGATTCTTTGAATTTGGTTGCTGCTAGGCAGCTAACGCTTTCTTGGAAGAGTTTCCAAGAGTAAGAAGACCAAGGTGTAAGAGTCTTTCTTGTTCTCTTATTAAAGAATCACAAAAAGAGTCAAATGAAGTGGACTTGTAGTCTGTTCCTTGAGAAATGAAGGCTTCT
Source organism: Pinus tabuliformis (assembly GCA_031772625.1). NCBI lineage: Eukaryota > Viridiplantae > Streptophyta > Pinopsida > Pinales > Pinaceae > Pinus > Pinus tabuliformis. Next base: position 418,692,539 of record CM062820.1, on the reverse strand, counting down.
CTTGTAGAATGGAAGGTGGAAACAAACACAGAGTAGGCTGGTTCCAACTTGGTAAGAATGGAATAGATAAGGTTACTATCTTCTTTCTTAACCTTAACACCTTCCAAGAGATATCTAAGGGTCTTGAACTTGGACAAGAAATCTTCAATGCAAGAAAAATTATTAGGGTCCAATGTAAGCAACTCATTTTCAAGTTGATGGGCTCTAAGTTCATTTTTAATCCCAAAAACTTTATTGATTTGTTTCATAGCTTCATCAGGAGTATCAAATTCTGCAATATGGAATCTAAGATCTACAGAAATAGACATCCCTATCAATCCACGTGCTTGATCTTGCCTATTTTCCATTTAGCAGCCTTATCTTCATCCTTCGGTTTCTTTTCTTGGCCTGAGGCTATTCTGTAGAGACCTTTACTTCTAAGTAAATCCTCAATGTAGGACAACCATTGGAAGTAGTTGGTGCTGTTAAGGGTAACTTAGTATTGACTTTCCATTTCAACGGAAACTGAAGCTAAAGATGCTGAAACTAAGTGTTCCAATGGATAGATCTCGAAAAATTAGGCTGGTTTAAAAAAAACGGCTTCCGGATGAAGAAGTTATGGCTTTTTGAAAAAAAGTTGTTGAAGATGCCGACGAAGTGCGAGAATGTGCGGAAATGAAAAATCCGCCCTCACAAAAATGAGATTTGAAGCCAAGACCTCTACTCTCTTAAAATAGCTTTGAACCAATTGAGCTATACAAAAAATTTGAGAGAGAGAGAGAGGGGGGGGTGATGCTTTGGGTTGCGTGCTTGCTTTGAGAAAGCTATTTTTCCCTACAAAACAAAAAACACAAAACCCAACACGGACATGCAAATAAAACGAACCTTACGGTTCGAAGTTAGCTTTAGCTAAAAAACTAAATATTTTCAAAAATGAACCTTGCGGCTCAAAGTTAGCTTTAGCCGGAAACTAAATATTTTCCTCAATGTTTCTGATTTTCCGAGATCACACTAAGGCGCAGGGAAAGGAGCATACGCATGAGAAAAATCCTTCCTTTCTGTTTCTGATTTGCCCAGATCGCACAGAGTCGCAGGGCAAAGAGCATACGCAGAAATGAAAGGTATAGATCCGGTAATAAAAAAAAGCTAAATAAATAGAAACCGAAATAAACAGAGAGAAAATAACTGTAAACTGCAAATAAACACTGTATACCTCCAGATCTTAAAAATGACGCAGCTAGGGCTACCGGAAACCTTTTCGCGTGAAACAAAAGGGGTTCCTCACTGGAACAGATGCTCCCAACACAATAGAGCAGTCCTCTCGGCCCGAAAGTAGTCAGAAACAGTAGATCTGGGAAACAACAGTCGGATGTAGTTCTATTAGCTTCAGATTTGGATCACCAACGGACGCGGCCCTCAAATAGCTCTGATACCATGTAGGAATTTACAGGATAAGTTCCTCAAACAGAACATCAAAGGACACCACTCACAACCATATCGCAGATCAATACACCAGTATTTTTGACGTGGTTAAAACCCTCAAAGAGGGAAACAGTCCACAGCCTGAGCCAACGCGGCCACTTCAGGGAATTTATTAATAAAAGAATGAAAATTTACATAAGCTTCTCTCATAGACGGATTACACTACAAATGACCCTCCATGCGCTTTAAATAGAAATCATGGACCAATCGGGTGTCAAGCCACGGATCAAGTGTCGGTAATACTAAGGAGAGAATGAACCGTCGGATCACTACATATCGTGACCGTCAGATTGTAAGTTACAAAATGTACAAGGTAAAGAAACACACTTTACCTAACTTTATACCTAACTCTATATTAGACCAAGTTGTACTTAACTATTTCCTATGTGTCAGAATATCCTAACAGTGAAGATTATTGATTTGAAATTTTGTAAGTATCAAAAATATAACCATGTTAAAAATTGGTGTAATCTAGACTAAATACAATTTTCTAGTAAATTTGAAGACTTAAATACCCTTAAGTCATAATTTCTTAGCTAAATACTAACTCCACAAATTACAAAAAAACATTTCACTAATCAAACCAGCCCAAAAAAAAAAAAAACTCTCTTTAAAAAAACACATAAACATCTCAAATTACCAATTTATTTGATATTTCAAACTTATAATTTTGGTTTTTACCTTCTAACTTTTGCTTCAAAATGTTTTAATTTAACTTATAATCTTGGTTTTTACCTTCTAACTTTTACTTTAAAAAAATTTAATTTTCACTTTGAACTCAGTGCTTACAACAGGGTTAGGATTCCAAAGACATCCCATTAAAATTAAAATATTATTTAAAAGTATACAACATATACCATCGAATTTTTAAAATTTTAAATAAAATGTTTTTAATAATTTAGAAATAAATATTTTCTGATTTCAACGCAAACACGTATTTTTTCTAAGTTTATTAATTATGGTTGGAACAACAAATAACTAATCTCTTACCTCCATAACGCTATGTTATTTTCCTTGCCATTGTGCATTTGTGGAAGACAATGCTTGTGTGTATCAATTGTGGTGCGGCCCGGGGCGGCGTTAAAAATGTACATGTTTATGGGGCGGGGCGGCGCAGAGCGGAGCGGGATTAACAATGTATATTTTTATGGGGCGGGCAGAGCGGGGCTAAAAATGTACATGTTTTATGTTTGGATATAATAAAGGTAAATTATAAGTTGTGTTTTTTTATTTTTTATAGATAAAATGTAATTATGCTATAAGGCATTTTTTTTCTGAAATCAACTCCTCTAATTGTTACTTTGCACAAGTCTGTACCATCCAATAAAATGTTAGACGATTCGAGAATAGTGCGCCGTTAGATTAATATAGTTTCAATATCGTTTCAGTTTCAACTGAATGACAAGATATAGCATATAACCCTGCATAATCGTGAGATTAAACTTTGCATTTGTGTTTTCATTTTGTAGAGCAAAACTCCTCTTAGGTTTCTTCGCTTTCGTTCTTGAACATTCTACCCATTTTCTGGAATTTGTATAAATGCTCCCTTATCCTTCTAAAAACTTCACCAAAATCATCTCTCCAGGTCTGTGAAGGTCTCATATTCAATATCGACATTCTTTCAGTTGCTTCGTCAGCAGATGATCCAGTGTTTTTGATCCCTTCTCAATGGATTTTGGGGATCTTTTCGAATCTCAGAATTTTCCATTTTGGGGGACATGCGGCATCGTGCAAGGAAGGAGTCAACATTAATAACCAAAATTCAACGCAACTAGAAAGAAGGAAACTTCTGATGCGTACACCTTCAAGGTTGATCCTCCAGGTATTCATCATGCATATTAAAAGGTTTTTGTTCCTTTAGTTATGGATTTTCTAGATTTGTTGATATTTAGCGCCTGTTGTTTATCTGTTGGTCTTGCAGACAGGTAAGGAAACTTCTGACGCATACACCTTCAAGGTTGATCCTCTAGGTATTCATCATGCATATTACAGGGTTTTTGTTCCTTCAATTATATATTTTCTCGATTTGTTGATATTTAGCGCCTGGTGTTTATTTGTCGGTCTTGGCATGTTTGAAGAAAGAGGACGAAAAGAAAGAGGTGAAAGATGACCGTACGATTTTTTTATTTTAAATTTATGTATTCCTTAATAAAAACTTAAACCATTTCCATTCTCAGTTTGTGAAATCCCTTCCAATTTAAATAAAAAACTTATATCCTCTCACATGTTTCAAAGATCTCGCTATTTCTAACACCCCAAAGTCTGAGTTACGTGAGGTGATTTGAACTGATTAATTTACATAAGAGTTAGAGAGGAAATTTATAATAAGTACATTTGTTTTGTTAATAATACATGACTATTTGGAAATCACGGAGGGAACCAAAAATGGATTTCCTAACCACCAGACAGTTAAGAAGAAAACAATTACTCCTACTCCTTTCGGGAAAGGAAATGGAGAAAGAAAAAGGGTAGGAGAGGAAAAAAGCACAGGACGATGTGGAAGAGGAAGAGACAGAGAGAGTAATGTCAACCCAAAGAGTTCTTGAGCTGGACATTGAGCCAGTGGAATCTTTGAGGAGACTTCCCATATTACCCTGAACTGGACTGTGTAGTCTCGAGGTTCAGAGGGAAAGCCTATAATCTCTTTAATTGTCTTCCTTGTTTGGGGAAAGGAAGCTTGGGGGGAGTCTGGAAATAGTCTGGATGTTATTGCCAGACTGGACGTTATTATCAGACTCGTGGTTGGGTGGAATGGTATCCTCAATGACTTCTACAATCTCTTAGTGACTTCTATAATCAGAGTTAGGGAATATTTCATATAAGTATTTGCATAGCACTGTAATTATTTCAGACATGTGTTTATGCTGTTAATGGTTGCAGTAAATAAGAATTTTGTTCAGTACCATTGCACTACGTTGGTTATTTATTAAGAATAGGGAAGATTCCTGAAAATAATTATTATGATGGAAATTCTGTTATAAAACAGAGTTGTTTGGTCACTGTACAGTTGCATGATTTAGAAAGATTGTTGTAAGTAAAGTTGCATGATTTAGAAAGATTGTTGTAAGTAAAGATTACATGATTTAGCAATATTGTTGTAAGTAAAGAGTGCATGATTTAAAAGAACACTGGAAATAATGGATTCTGGAATTGTCATGATAACTACGAATGCATCTAGGGTTAATAACTGTTGGAAGCTAATGACCCAGAACCTGCTGTAAGAGTAAACCTGTAAAGGATTGCTCAATCCTGAGGCTTTACCTAAGAAAATAAATTTACAACAACAAAAAAACAAAGGAACTCAGAACTGATTCATAAAAGAAATTCCTAAATTACAGGTTCATGAATTATGGAGGCTCAATATAACATTTGTTTTGTCTTTAAAAATATATATAAAGAAAACTCCAGATTTCTTGGTAACCTAACCCAAACTGAGAACTGTCAATCAATTGGTTTGACAAGTTATAAAGAACAGTTCGGAGTAATTTTTTTAAAAGAATGGTGATTCAAATTAGAACTCGAGCCACGCTAGACTGTAAGCATGCTACATAAACATGGAAACATATATATATATATATATATATATATATATATATATATATATATATATATATATATATATATATATATATATATATACACATCATAAATGTAGTTGCAACAACCAATTTCACATTAAAGTGGTAACTAATAGACAAAACCTGGTGCTAGGAGACAATACTTGAGAGAAACATAAAATAAAACAAGATTTCATTGTTGTTCCAATGTCACAGACATAACTGCTGTGAATTAGTTACAAACGGTTCCAACAGTTAAAAGAAATTATACATATATACTTGGGTTGGTCAGTTAGCACAACAAAAATTAAGTACTGAATATAAAAAGGGTAACCCTGACCCGAGAGGTGGAGCACAGCACCAGAAATCCGACAACACTGAGAACAATCTTGCTAGCAACACCTACGTGCCTCAAGCACAAGCCTACTGCCCTAGGAAGCACTTGAGTTAAGAAAAATCGAAGAGCACTTGTATATGAGCAAGTGCGCAAACCAAGAAATGCTACCCAGGTTGTTGCACGCACTACCAAATACCTGAATAGGCTCTACCTGCAAAAACCCAAGGCTAGTATTTAGCTGAGGATAAAAGGAATGGGACTACTTAATATGAATTGTCAGGAGATCTTACCAGTTGGATGAAATCTCTGCACCACACAGTCTTGAGACCTACAATGCAACCAATACGACAACCGTGAGTTAAGTATTATGGCAGGTAAATCCAAAACAAAAAAGAAAAGAGTGATTAACTGATATAAGAACCTTACCTCAAATTTGACAAGGGTTTCCTGGTTGTCCATCTCTGCAAGATAATTGGGATCAACTCAGACTTAGGGAACCCCCATTTTAGTAATTCCTCTGGAGCTTGAGTCATGGCATGGAACTGCTTAAAGGAGTCCTGCGACAGAGACAGAGCCCAGCAACAGCCATAGAGCAGAATGAATCTCAAAACCCTCCTTTGTCGCTTGTTAACCAGAACTCAGAATCTGCATAGTGAAATGGGGTGCAAAACCGTGATTGGGATGGGAAAAGTAGTTTCCAAAACCCTCAGTAGGATTAGCACTGTTGGATCGAACCCTGAGCAAATGGACGGCGAGATGAGGAACAAGTGCAGGAAGAGGATGAAAACTAGAACATGAACAAGACAGTGTTGGGTATATGGTCGCTGCGTGGAGCTGTCCGGCCCCTCGATCCAAGTTGGCACCTGGGGATGGGTGACCCTCATTGATTACCAAGGCGCATTAACCCTATAATGGTTGAATTTATGTGAGGTCCCTATAATACTAGTGATTACCCCATTACTATTGTAGTTGTATCCCTTATTAATATTGTTGTGCCCCTATTGTCCCCATATTGTTATTACTGTGCCCCATAGAATCCCTTTATTGTTATTTTTGTGCCTTTATATTATTATTGTTAGGTCGGTTGGGTTTTATTGTGACTCCTTAGACTCCTATATATAGAAAGGAGGTTTTGTCATTTGAATCATCAAGGAATCATTCATTTGTGTAATGTAAAGGAGGTTGCCCCCTCGAAGAGGCTGAATTCTAAGGCGTTGATCTATCTTTTCTATCTTTTTGTGAGCTAGTTTCATAACATTTGGTATTAGAGCTTTTGAATTGTAGGGTTTCGCTGCTCCAAATAGGTCATCGTGGAATTTTTGCTATAACTTTTTTTCTGTGACATTTCAGAAGTGAAAAAAACCCATTTGAGACGAAATCATGGTGAACCTTGGGTCCAAATTTCAGAGTTTTTCGCACTATATTTGCAGAGATATGATCTGAGGAAGTTAGTCTTTTTTCAGACTCTTGAATTACATTCCAAATAGGTGACCTGGGGAAAATCGGCATAACTTTCTCTCTGAGGATTGGATTGAAATTTCATAAGAAGGTACAGAAAGAGGACGGATTGTAGTTTCTTATATATATTTTCAGAGCCAAAGGTCGAAACAGGGACATGTGGCATGTCGTACAAGTTCGCTCTACTGAACTAGTCTATAATCAGGTCACTGTGGGAGATTTGGCATAACTCTTCCTTGGAGAATCCAATTTGGATTAGACTGGTGGCATTGGAAAGAGGACACATAGGGCTACTGCAGATCACAATTTCAAAACTGGATGATCCGAAATTATAGAGATACATCAGAGGCAATATCGAGCTCCTATAAAGTGAAAAAAGGTGTGTAGATTTTTTTAAATTCTTGCTTAAGCTTAGTTTGAAAAATTATTTTGAAGGAATTCAAAGGGCATAGTAGAGAATTATTATCGGTAACTGATGCCCCGAGGAAAGAAAATTCAAACACCTAGTAAGCAACCTGAAAGCTCTAGCATGACTCATGAAGAAGAGGAAGAAATGCTACATGATATATCAAAATTACAAGACCAAGTGCAACAAATTTCACTCTCACAAAAGCTAAGATAAATGGCGTGGAAGCTAAGATGAATGGCATGGAAGCTAAGATGGACAATTTGAAGATAGATTTGAACACAAATTTGAAGACAGGCATGGCAGATTTGAAGACAGATTTGACAAATTTTCTACAAGAAATACTTACTAATGGTGAAAGGGTAGTAAAGGAAACTCATGATGCGAACAAAAGAAATGTTAATCATGATTTCATAGACTCTAATGTTGGATTGAAGACCCACCATATTCCAAAAATCGATATGAGGAAGTTTGATGGCAAGGATCTCGCAACATGGATATTATAGATGGAGCAATTTTTCGATCTCAATAATGTGCAAAACACACAAAAGGTACGTATTGCAACTTTATATTTGGAACCAAATCAGTTTGTATGGTATCAATGGCTTTGCTCTCGTAAACAAATTATCACTTGGGCAATTTTTACAGAAGAATTGACAGCACATTATGAGGATACAAAAAGCAACACTTTTTTAGCCAATTAATAAGTCTCAAACAAAAGGGTTCAATAATGGAGCACATTGAGGAGTTCCAAAAATTGAACATAAGGGTAAAAAATATTCCAGAGGAGCATAGGATTGATGTGTTCATAGGGAGTTTAAGGGATAATATCCAACATGATGTTCGCCTTTGGGAACTTGATTCATTAGAGAAGGCATTTAGGTTAGCAAGAAAAATTGAAAGCAAAATTATGGCAACTAGGAAGCATACCACTCATAACTATAAAGATGGAAGTGTTGTTGCCCCTAGTCTTCCACAACCTATAAGGTTGACACCACAACAATTGGAAGAAAAAAAGAGAAAAAGGGCTTTGTTACAGTTGTGATAGCAAATACACTAAAGGTCATAAGTGTGCTGAGAAGAAATTATTCTACATAGATTGTGAAGAGGAAGAAGAAAATGAGCAAGAAAGGTCAAAAGAAGAGGATATACTCCAGGAACAAAGCTTAGATAAAGAAGAAATGAATCCGACCATATCTTGTAATGCATTGGCTGGAATTACCACTCCTTAAACCATCAAGATAGAAGGACAAATCAAGAAGAAAAAGTTAATAGTGTTGATTGATTCAGGAAGTACCCACAATTTTATTCATTGTAAGGTAGCAAAAGAATTGAATTGCTTCCTATATCCAGCACCAAAGTGTCAAGTGATGGTTGCAAATGGAGGAACAATAAATTGCTCTGGAAAGTGCCATAATATCAAGCTATCCATGGGAGAATATGTATTGACTAGCCCAATGCTTTCCATTCCAATGGGAGGTGCTGATGTTGTACTAGGAGTCCAATGGCTACAATCCTTGGGTACAATAGCTTTTAATTTTCAAGAACTTTTCATGAAATTTTCTACGGAAGGAAAGGAAGTTGAATTAAGGGGTACTGCAGGGAAACCAGGAAAGATAATCAGCTCTAACGATATGACAAAGCTTCTAAAAAAGGAACAAAGAGCTGTAATTGCACAATTATGTTCGCTAGATGTTTCCACATCGAAATCATTTATTTCTCCAGATCTCCAAAAAGTCTTGGACAATCATTCCAAGGTATTTGAGACTCCCAAAGGTCTCCCACCTATTCATGATCATGATCATGCTATTGATATGATTCCAGGAGTGTTCCTCCAAACATCAGGCCATACAGATATCCCTATGCCCAAAAGAATGAAATTGAACGTATGGTTGCAGAAATGCTAGAGGTTGGTATAATTTAACCTAGTCAAATTTCTTTCTCTACTCTCGTAGTATTGGTGCACAAGAAGGATGGATCATGGCACATGTGTCCGGATTATAGGGAGCTCAACAAGCTCACTATTAAAGATAAGTTTCCCATTCCTATCATTGATGAATTACTGGATGAATTGCATGGATCAATTTACTTCACCAAGTTGGATCTTCGTTCAGGATATCATCAAATCAGAATGAAGACTAAAGACATTTCGAAAACAACATTTAAAACTCATGAGGGTCATTATGAATTTTTGGTCATGCCGTTTGGCCTTACCAATGCACCTTCTACATTTCAAGGTTTGATGAATTCCATTTTCAAACCCTTCCTTAGAAAATTTGTGTTAGTATTTTTTGATGATATACTAATCTACAGCAAGTCTTGGAAGAATCATGTTGAACATGTTGACAGGGTGCTACAACTATTGGAGGAGAAATAATTATATGCAAAAATATCCAAATGTTTCTTTGGAGTACAAGAGGTGGAATATATGGGTCATATTGTATCTCATGAAGGAGTTAAGGTAGACCCTAGCAAAATTAAAGCCATTAAGGAGTGGAAAATCCGCACATCCATAAAGCATCTGCGAGGATTTCTCGGGTTGATAGGGTATTATCGCAAGTTTGTTAAGAATTATGGGAGAATAGCAGCACCTCTAACAACATTATTGAAGAAAGATGCATTTTCATGGACTCCAAAAGCAACAAAGACCTTCGAACATCTTAAAGAGGCAATGTGCCAAGCACCGGTCTTAGCTACACCGGACTTCACAAAAACCTTTATTGTGGAATGTGATGCTTCAGGGAATGGAATTGGTGTTGTTTTAATGCAAGATGAAAGACCAATTGCTTTTGAAAGACGTCCAATCAAGGGAAAGTTTTTACACAAAGCTATTTATGAGAAGGAAATGTTGTCAATACTACATGCACTTAAGAAATGGTGACCCTACCTAATGGAAAGACACTTCAAGGTAAAAACGGATCATGATAGCCTTAAATACTTTTTAGAACAAAGATTATCCTCTGAAGAGAAACAAAAGTGGGTCACAAAGATGTTGGGTTATGACTTTGAAATCATCTACAAAAAAGGGGAGCAAAATGTGGTGGCAGATGCACTCTCAAGAAAGGATGAGGATGTGGAAGCATTGTTGTGCACCATTTCTATTATCCAACCAGATTGGATAAACGAAGCAAGGGAATGGAAGAATGATGAAGAAGTGTGGGCACTTATTCGAAAGTTGCAACAAGATTCTAGTACATCTGATACATTTAGCTGGCAAAATGATTCGTTATGGTACAAAGATCGCTTATACCTCTGTAAGAATTCCCAACTCAAGCAAAATATTCTTATGGAATTGCACACTTCTCCCTTAGGAGGGCACTCAGGATTTTTAAAAACTTACCACAGGGTTAAGAAGGAATTTTTTTGGGATGGCCTTAAATTGGATATTCAAAAGTTTGTGGCGGAATGTTTGGCTTGCCAACAAAATAAAGTTGAAACAATTAAGACCCCGGGTCTATTACAACCTTTATCCATTCCAAGCCAACGTTGGGAGGAGGTTTCAATGGATTTTATCACAAGTTTACCCAAGTCTGAGGGAAAGAGTGTCATCATGGTGGTAGTTGACAGACTTACCAAGTATGCACACTTTTGTGCATTATCACATCCATTTAAAGCCAATACAATTTCTACTGCATTTATGGAAACAATTCAAAAGCTACATGGAAACCCAAAGATTATTGTAAGTGACAAAGATCCCATTTTCACTGGAAATTTTTGGACATAATTATTTTCTTGTCTCGGTACTCAGTTAGCTCATAGCTCATCTTATCATCCTCAATATGATGGGAAAACTGAGATAGTAAACAAATGTTTGGAAGGATATCTTCGTTGCTTTGTATCTAATAAACAGACACAATGGGTAAAATGGTTGCCTCTGGCTAAATGGTGGTATAACACTTCCTTCCATACAACAACAAAAATGACCCCATTTATGGCACTTTATGGATATCAGCCACCATCCATCACATCATATTTAAGAGAAAATTCTAAGGTTCAAGCAGTGGAACATCACATCGAGCATCAACAACAAGTCCTCTAACTCTTAAAGGATAACCTCGTGTTGGCGCAGAATAGAATGAAACAACAGGTAGATCAACATTGCAGCGAAAGAAGTTTTGATGTAGGTGATTGGGTATTCCTACGGCTACAACCATATAAACAAATGTCCCTCAAGCAAGATAAGAAGGATAATAAATTATCACCAAAGTATTATGGTCCGTACAAGGTGTTGCAAAATATTGGTACTATGGCATACAAATTGGAGCTTCCTGCAGCTTCTCGAGTGCACCCAGCTTTCCATGTTTCATGTTTAAAGAAGGTTATAGGTGACAAGCTCTCAGTTCAAACAATATTGCTACAACTTGACGAGGAAGGAAAAATTATATTGGAACCGGAAGCAGTCACAGAAACAAGAACTCGACAGCTACGAAATCGATCAATTTCGAAGTATCTCATCAAGTGGAAGAACTTATCTGCTGAAGATTCCACATGGGAGGATGAGAATTTTATACAGAAGCATCCAGAACTACTCAAGCATTGAGGACAACACTTTTTTGAAGGAGAGGGGCATGTTAGGTCCCTATAATACTAGTGATTACCCCATTACTATTGTAGTTGTATCCCTTATTAATATTGTTGTGCCCCTATTGTCCCCATATTGTTATTACTGTGCCCCATAGAATCCCTTTATTGTTATTTTTGTGCCTTTATATTATTATTGTTAGGTCGGTTGGGTTATATTGTGACTCCTTAGACTCCTATATATAGGAAGGAGGTTTTGTCATTTGAATCATCAAGGAATAATTCATTTGTGTAATGTAAAGAAGGTTGCCCCCTCGAAGAGGCTGAATTCTAAGGCGTTGATCTATCTTTTCTATCTTTTTGTGAGCTGGTTTCATAACAATTTATTCGAGAGTAATAAAGCACTTTTCCCAGATTCCAATTTATTAATCAAATCCTTCGTATGATAGTCAACACTGAAGCTGCATTAACTTTTACCATAATATAGTCATAAATATATATATTCATATGTTATGATGTCAATTTTATTTATTTATTTTGGTTAGCGATAGTATGGTTGCATGTGTCACTATTAATCAATGCTCCTTTTCCAACCCCTTTGTAGTATAACGTGCATTGGTTTAGATGATTGAAAGTTTATTTTTGTTTAAGTTTTTAAGTGATTTCGCTATTAATCAATGCTCCTTTTCCAACAACTTTTTAGTATAATGTGCATTGGTTTAGACGACTGAACGTTTATTTTGATTTAAGCTTTTAAGTGTTTTTTTTAATCTTTAGTGTTTAAAATTTAATTAAGTAATTTATTTTAATTATTTTTTAAATGGATAAAATTTATATTCTTAATATAAATTTTATTTTCAAATATTATTAATATAATCTAATTATGTAATTGAGTCTAGGTTCATTTTATAATTCAATATGAAAGTGATGTGTAAGTATGTTCGTGTTCAATTTGGAATTAACACGTATCCTTAAAATAAAAATAATATATTCTCTAAACAAAAAAGAAATGTTAGCCAATAAAGTCATAAATCTATATGTTCAATGTTAGATGTCAAATTTTTATTTTATTTTGGTTAGCGATAGTATGGTTGCATGTGTCACTATTAATCAATGCTCATTTTCCAACCCCTTTGTAGTATAATGTGCATTGGTTTAGATGAGTGAAAGTTTATTTTTATTTAAGTTTTTAAGTGATTTCGCTATTAATCAATGCTCCTTTTCCAACAACTTTTTAGTATAATGTGCATTGGTTTAGACGACTGAACGTTTATTTTGATTTAAGCTTTTAAGTGTTTTTTTAAATCTTTAGTGGTTAAAATTTAATTAAGTAATTTATTTTAATTATTTTTTAAATGGATAAAATTTATATTTTTAATATTAATTTTGTTTTCAAATATTATTAATATAATCTGATTATGTAATTGAGTCTAGGTTCATTTTATAATTCAATATGAAAATGATGTGTAAGTATGTTCATGTTCAATTTGGAATTAACACGTGTCTTTCTTAAAATAAAAATAAATATTCTCTAAACAAAAAAGAAATATCAGCCATAATAATAATAATAAAATATGTTATGCACATTTAATTAGTGGTCTATATGACCTAATATAATTTTATGTAAAGTAATTAGAAGTAAAAAAAATTATGTGAGTAATATGTTTAAACCTTATACTTTTCAAAAATATTTTAACATGTTATTTAAATAAATTATTTGAAGATCTATGTTACCCAATTTATATGAATATCAACTTCATATATAGCAAAAATGTAATGGAGGCATGAAATTTGCAATTGAAACTACAAGCTTAGTTGTGCTTAATGTCAAGCAAACAAACCTAATGGCAATGCCACTACTAAGATAGCAATAACATAGGTTATGGAGAAACATTTTTTTGAGATAACAAAAATTAAAAGAACAAAAGGAGAGGATACAAAATTTCATGAATCAAGACTCTTAGTATAAAGTTTTCAAACATAGTGTGAATGAATTTTTCCTTTACTCACACAACTGTGAGGAACCAATTGTGCCACTTATTATTGAATTCTTAAATGATATTCTCACAAACAAGGATTATGATGTCAATATCATCATGGTTAAATAATAATTAGAATGGGTAATTCATAAGTGGTGAGAAAGATTCAAGATTTAGATGACACCATCACAGAGTAAGAGCAATACAATTTCATCCCAAACAATGTACACCCTTTCTTACAAAGTAAAATATACTGGTTTTCCACCAACATTTATTAAACCAAATTTATGAAATGCGTTTGAAGACATTGAGTCACTATGGAAAGAGAACGATGGGCACCTAGTTGAGGCTATGGAAATGATTGAGTTAGATAAAATACAATGGTCCAAAGAGAATAAATGATACCATTATTTTATAGTTTGGACATATTACACGACTGAAATAAGGATAAGAAGCAACAAGTAGCTAAATTAACAACATTATATAGCAAATGATGAGGGAGTTTATTAATGTTCCCCTTACTACTAAAGTCTTTTTATTAAGCTTTCCCCACAAAATTAGACCAATTTCTAATGAACAAAAACTATTATCCATTGCATTGTGAATTAAGGTGATATGAAATTACTTTGTTATGAAATGTTTGATTTAAAACATTTACTTATAAAGGTTCTAGAATCTTAATGAAGAGCATTTTCATAAATCCTTTGGAGTGAAGTGTTGTGCATTACTTTCACTTTGAACATATCCTGGTTGGAATCTCCCTAAAACATAACATGTGATAAAAAGAAAAACCAATAAAGAAACAAAATTGCTAATGTTTCTTATGCCATTGCCTTGCAGCATTTCCTTTGCAACATGTGGTGAAAATGCTAGTGTTTATATGTTTTACAAAAATCTTACACTATCAGTTGTGTAGTGACATTAACACCAAGTTCAACATGACCAAATCTAATTCTAGATAACGCATATACATTTCTATTTTCTAATAATTAACATGTGCTACCTTGAAATTGGGATATTTAGGGATACAACCTCTTGTATGCACCCCTCCATTATAATAAATTCATTGCATTTAGAAAAGTGAGACACATTATTGAGCCGAGAGGCTCGTTCTACAACCCAGTATGAGGAGATGTGTAAGTTTGTTCGTCCGTCCATCCGTCCATTCTCTTTAAAATAAAATTAAAAATTATGCTCTAAATAGAAAAATAATGTCATCTATAATTAAAAAATGTATGAGTAAGATGTTTAAATCTTATACTTTTCAAAAAATCTATTTGAATATTTATGTTAACTAATATTTTACTAAGAATTAATATTGGCCTATACTTAAAAATACATTAATAATAATAAACCATTTTAATTTGTGTGATAAAGTGTCTCAACGTACACGTGATGTAAATTATTTTAATGTAAATTGAGTATATATTACATGTCATTTAAAAAATAAATGTATATATCATGAAAAAATTAAGTTTTATGGTTAAAATCTTTATTTGGTCCTAAAAATGTACATGTTTTTATGTTTCATGGTCGGATATAATAAAGGTAGATTATGAGTTGTGGATATATATATATTTTTTTTATAGACAAAATGTAATGCTTATATGTTTTACCAAAATCTTACACTATCAGTTGTGTAGTAACATTAACACCAAGCTCAACATGACCAAATCTAATTCTAGATAACGCATACACATTTCCATTTTCTAATAATCAACACGTGTTGCCTTGAAATTGGGATACTTAGGGACACACCCTCATGTATGCACCCCTCCATTATAATAATTTCATTGTGTTTAGAAAAGTGAGACACATTATTGAGCTGAGAGGCTCGTTCTATAACCCAGTGTGAGGGGATGTGTAAGTTTGTTTGTCTGTCTGTCCGTTCCCCTTTAAAATAAAATTAAAAATTATGTTGTACATAGAAAAATAATGTCGTCTATAATAATAAAAAATGAATAGAAGTAAAAAAATGTATGAGTAAGATGTTTAAATCTTATACTTATAAAAAAATCTATTTGAATATTTATGTTAACTAATATTTTAATAAGAATTAATATTGACATATACTTAAAAATATATTAATAATAAAAAACCATTTTAATTTGTGTGATAAAGTGTCTCGATGTACATGTGATGTAAAATATTTTAATGTAAATTAAGTATATATTATATATCATTTAAAAAAATAAATGTATATATCATGAAAAAATTAAGTTTTTATGGTTAAAATGTTTATTTGGTCATATATATACTCTATTTAGCATTCAAAAATACAATTTAAACAATGAAAAATAACACATTGTATTTTTCACTCTAAAGAAGTTTGCACGTGAAGAAATTTGATCCCTCTCGGCTCATGTTAGATCCGTACTTAAGATGGATCTATGTTGGTATACCCCAAGTGGAGATAACCAACCAACATTTTTATGCAAGTATATGTGAACACAGGTAAATGTAATGATACATTGAATAATTTGTATCATCATGACATGTGTCATCATTTCATCCAATTATTAATAATTATTAATATGTATCATCGTGCCACGCCATGTGTCATCTCTTTATCCATTAATATGTAGTTCTATATGCTAATGGATAGAATTGTTTTTGGGGTGTTGGAACATTGCTCATTGTGAAGGCCTAGGAAAAAATCAAACAAATTATCTTTCTTTATTCTTAATTTATTGATTGATGCGTAATTAAGCTTATTAACATAAAATCGTATTTTTTTCTTAATATAAGAAATTATGTTGTATAGAGTGCTTTAAGCATTTAATATGGTATTAATGATTGAATTAAGAGTTTCACTGAGCAACTTACGAGATGTAAAATAGTTTGTAATAAGGTGGTCTGTTAAGCCACTACTTGTGTGAAGGTTTTTAATTTGAAACCTTGTAGGTATAAAAATCCAACCATGTTAAGGGTTGGTGTGGCCTAAGCCAAATGCACTCCTCCAGTGGTTTTGTTATCTTAGATGCTGATGGGTCATGGTTTCTTAACTAAAAACTAACCCCACAAGTCACAAACAAAGTAACAAACCATGAAAAAGAGTGCTTCACGCCAAAACATAAACAAAAAGGGTCTCCCTCTCTAAAACAAACGCTTAAATATATCAATATATCAAATTACCAATTTATTTGATATTTCAATTTTCCCATTCTAAATTGAAGAGTTAGCATCTAAATTTTGGATTTTATTTTCTAGCTTTTAGTTTAGAGGGTTTAATTTTCATTTTGAACTCATTGCTTACAAAGTTGGAATCCAAAAGATATCTCATTAAAATCAAAATGTTCCCATTAAGATATTGTTATGTTTAAAGAATAATGTTAAGATATAAGGCATATACCATTGAAATTAAACTTTTTTCAATTAAAGTGTTTTTAATATTTAAAAAATAAATATTTTCACTGCATAAAAAGTTTTAATGCAAATACATATCTTTTTAGATTTTATTAATTAATATTGGAAAACCAAATAATCAATTATTATTAAAATAAGAAAAAAATATCTTGCTTATAAAAAATATTGTGTTTTTTCCTTGTTATTTTGTGCTCATTGAAGGTGATGATTGTCAGTATCAAATGGTGGGGAGGTGGGGCAAGGAAAAGTGTATGTGTTGCAAAACAAATTACAAGTTTTGATGTTTCATTATTGGATATGTTAGTATCTTATAATTATAGTAGTCAAAAAACAAGTTTTGTCTTTCAAAGTGTTTTGGAAAATATATATAAGTCTTGTTATGATCTTGTAGAGATCAAGATATTGGTCTTAGTATAGAATAAAAATTTCATTATTGAATGTAAATATGTCAACGAGTGTCAAAGATCATGAAATAGTCATCGATATCCTAAGAGGTCGATTTAAATGAGTCTAAGGTCATGTTTCACCAAAAAAACAATGAGTAAGGTCATGGTTTCATGTATTATCATCATTGGCACAAATTTGTAGGGCCACTTGGGTCAGTTAGAAGGTCAAATCACAACTTTCCATAACATCACACTAGCACAACGATTAGGAGGATAACACTGCGCTTCTGACAATTGTTGCGTTTTATGATTGAGGTTCAAAGCTTGTCATCATCATTCTTGAAATTCAAATTCAGCCACCTTGGGAGTTAAAATGCTAGGTTAACTTCCAAATGCACCACAAATCCGTTCATTTTTCCATCGAGAGGTCACTAAGCATCCCTTAAGGTTCGCTACACAAAGGAGGCAGAGGAAGCGTTGTGCTCACAGATAGGCGTTGCATTTTCCAAGTCAGTGGTCAAATTATTTATCCAGTTGCCAATTCTTCATTTTATTGAAGCCCTTTGTTTTTCATGTCGTTGAAATTAGTTCAATGTGCTGAGAAAATGCATTGAAACCCTACAAACTTCTGAATTGCTAGCTTGCTGCATTTCCTGGAGAATACATTGTGCTTTGTCTTTGCACTACATTTTCTTGTTCTTACCCTCACTAAACACCCAGAACTTGTTTTCCACCTTGATATTGAAGCTTGACATTTCATTCAAGCGTTTTGAAACTTCATACATGATTATTGCCTTCCTCAGAGCCCAACAAGCAGTTTTCCCCCATGCATTGCGCTTTTTGCGTTGCACTTATGTTTTTAATTCTTCCACTATGACCAAGCAAACACTAACTGTTGTTTTGGGTTTTGGGAGATGATTTGGGTTGTTTGAAGTTTGCCATGCTAACTTTTTATTCTAAATTGTTATAAAACTTTAATCTAACCTCCATTTCATCGTGGCCACCTCATTTGTTGCGCTTAATTGATATAAACCAAGTTGTATTTAAGGAACCTTGGAATTCATCTTTGCTGTGAAAATAATGTCAACCCCGGGTAGGAAAAAGGACAAGGGATGTGATATTGTGATATTTGAACCTCAAGACCTCACTTTGATAAATTGAAACCCATCAATCCGAGTTTCCTTTGAACAAGTTGGTTACATGAGATTTTGCGAGAAGATCCAGGGGTTTAATGTACAACTCACCAAAGAATTTTCCATGAGTTTCAGTGGATTAGATGTTAAGGTTAGAGGGCTCATTTTTCCGGTGTCAGATGTCACTATCTTAGCTGCCACATAGATACCTCTTCAAGGAGAGTAGTGGTTCGAGGGCATGCCTCTTGACATAGCCAATTATAAAGATTTCTTGAAACCCAAATACAAAAACAAGGGTATGGAGCCATTGTACCTAGAGAATACTTGCTTGAATCCTACAGTAAGCTTTTGAAGGAAATCCAGGTACATTTTACCTATGAGGGTAGGTTAGGGAGGATCTATCAATATCATTTCAAGCTTTTTATGCATTTCACAGGGGAGAGCCCTCTAATTTTACCCTTTTGTTTATTCAGAATCCTTAGCAAGATGGCAGACAAAGTGCAAGCAAAACAAAGCCAAGTGGAATCTAGCCTTTTCCACTTTTCTTTGACTAAATTGTTGGTGTTGGAGGAATTAAATACGAGAAATCAATCATGGCAGACATTTATAGATTATTTAAAGTTGGAAGCTGACTTAACAACCATTTCTTTGAGCAAGAATCAGACACCATCATCAATGGCAAAAGATATACAATCACTCTCTGGAAGTGTTGTGAAAAGGCCCTCAATTTCAGTTCATTCATTAGAGAATAAGAAGGGAAAAAAGTTGCATGTTTCTCCTAAAGTAGTGAAGGTTCCCAAAAGGCCCCTCAATAGATCTACTGTAAATAAAATACCATTCGAACAAACAATTGAGAAGCCATTTGAACCTTTAGAGGTTATACCAGAGGACATTGTTCCAAGTGATAAAGACAAGAAGATTGCAGAACTACAAGAGCAACTGAAAAAAGCACACAGGGTCATTGCCCAATTGCAGCATGATAACAGGGAATTGAAGAAGGTTTCTCTGGAAAGCACAAATAAGGATAATGAAGAAGAACCCGTGACAAAGGTCACACCATTTTCCACTAAGTCTAAAGGCAAGGAGAAGATAGTGGGAGAGGACACTCAAGAGGTTCAAGCTCCATCAGTAAAAGTCACTAGGTTTTCAGCTAGAAAATTGCAGATACAGGAAGAGAAGTCAGTACAAGAAGAGAAGAAAACAAAGGTAGATGAGAGGAAACATACTTTTAACAAATTGAGGATACAGTTGAAGAAATCCCACTGTGAGATTGCTGAACTCAAGGATCATGATGAAATGGCTAGGAAAAAGATGTATGATCTTTTGAACATGTATGAGCCAACAATGGAAAATGCCAAGTATATGCTGAAGAGGTCTCTCCCATTACATAGGAAACTAAAAAACATATGCAGGCAAAACCTTCCCATAAGGAAGGAGTTGAGAGCTACAAAGCGGCAGTTGAAGGATATACAGGAGAATGACATAGGTAAGTTGGATTTGTGGGCTGAAGCAACCAAAGTTGGAATGTTGGAACATGTAAATCAAAGCAATTTTGGCCTTTTCATTTTTTGTCCAAGGATGATGGTTGGAAGAGGTTGTAAAAGGGGGTTGTGTACTGTTTGAAGCTTTCTTGAGAGTACAATTAATCAGACTCAATAAACCATGAAACTTTGTTTAAAGAGCAGCTTAAACAAGATTTTTTGTATTTTGGTTAAGTATTAGGGTTAGGGTTTTGATGGAAATCAATAATTTTGTCATATTTTTTTTGAGTGGAGGTTTGAAAAGGGGTATCAGGAATGTTGACATCATTAGCAAGTTGTTCATATTGTTCAGAGACCTTATTGTTGATCAAAACCCATGGATGACAGGTCTCATTGTGCTTTTGTTGTAGGAGGAATTTTGAAAGTTGGAACTTTGCATCATGGGAGAAGGTTTCTAAAGAGGAAAATGATGTTGTCTAGACCATTTCACACGTGTACCAATCATCAAGCAACTCAGGGAGTGACCAGAGCTACATCAACCACTTATTCGTTGCGCTTTATGCTACGTTTTCGCTAAACTAGGAGGTTGCGCAGTGTCGGCGTTGCGCTTTCACACAAGCAGCTCTTTGACTGAGAATTTTATGTCTAAAAGCTATGTAATTTGTTTTTATGATCTCGGTTAATATTATGAGGTATCTAAGGGCCTTGGAGCTCGATTTAGGCTTTGAAATTAATGTAAATTTATTTTAGAAAACCTTGGTCAAATAGTTCCTAGGTTTTTGAAAAAAAGTTCTATTTTCACTGCATTAGGTAGAAACATAAATCCTATTAGGGAATTTGGTTCCTAGAGGTGGGAACTAATTTTTTTTTTTTCTATTTATCTTGTAATTGTAATGAAGCAAATAGTTGGTTAGGTTTAGAAGAAAAGACATTGTGTATCACACTTTTTGATATTTTTTCAGTGAATAAAAAGACAAAGGTCTAACCTTACAGGGATTCCTGTGTTAGTTTTCTTTGGAGATGTGCTTCTTCATTTTGTAAGTTATCTTCTGTTACCAATCGTGCTTTGAAATGTGTCTTCTTGTTTAGTTGAACAAAGATTTCTCTCAGAATTCGCTTAAAAAAATGCTGTGTGTCAATTTGATAAACAATTTATGTTTTCTACTTGAATGGAATTTAGAATTCATCATGTTTTTTGATGCTCTATATGTCATTTCCACCTATCTTCTACTCACCCTCCTACAATGAATTTGACTGAAACTCCAAAAGACTACCTACCTTGCCCCTGTAGAAGATCCCTCTTTGTCTTCATCCTTTCACTAGAAAAGAATTAATTTTTATGACTGTATTTCCCATTGGATCTATCTTCTCCCTTGCCAACAAACCTTTAAAATCTATTCCTTTCTGAACACCATACCTAGCCTAAAATGTAAGTTATTAAAATTTTAGATATAGAGAGCCCTCTCTGAAGCTAGAAGGGCTAGATTCCAACTTCCAAGTGGTTTTTTGTTACCTTTGGATTCCCCTTCTCATACTGGAGGAATTACCAAGTGCTAACATGATATAATGAAGGTAAGCTATGAGTTCTGGACATTTTTATGTTTTTATTAGACAAAATGTAATGCTTACATGTTTACCTAAATTCCCACACTATTATTTGTATAATAACATTGGCACCAAGCTCAACACAATCAAACCTAATTTTAGATAATATTTACACATTTTCGTTTTCTAATAACAAACATGTGTTACCTTGAAATTGAAATGCCTAAATAAAAACACAACCTCATGTATGCATTGTTTGATTATGATAATGCCATTACATTTAGAGAAGTGAGACACATTATATACCTCAAGTGGAAAATCAACATTTTTATGTAAATATATATGAGTGCACTTAAACATGTGTGTAATGATCCATTAAATATGAACACCACCACATATTTGATGTGTGTAATGATCCATTGAATATAAACACCACCACATATTTGTTGAATGTTGATCCTTTTTTGGATAAGTAACAAATCGATCTTTTTTTTTTTTTTAGATAAGTTGACCTTTTTCTTTCTTTTTTTTAATGCCCCAAAGGTGCAGTGTACTTCATTCTGAGGGGTGAGGTACGAACCACTCAACCAAAGGATAGGGATATGGTGTTATTCCTTGGGTCAAAAAGAGTAGAAGTAAGAGCTAGTAAGTATGAGCGAGTAATCCTAAATAAAAAGACAACCTCATGTATGCATTGTTTGATTATGATAATGCCATTACATTTAGAGAAATGAGACACATTATATACCTCAAGTGGAAATAACCCATCAACATTTTTATGTAAATATATATGAGTACGCTTAAACATGTGTGTAATGATCCATTAAATATGAACACCACCACATATTTGATGTGTGTAATGATCCATTGAATATAAACACCACCACATATTTGTTGAATGTTGATTTAAAATTTGAAACAAAATATATACAAATGGCTTATATTCAAATTATAATAAATATAAATAATAAAACTTTTATTTAAATATGAGAAAATATACTTAATATTTTAAATTAATTATCTTTCATCATTTTAAGAAAAAACACAAACTTAATATATATTATAAACTAAAATTAATTAGAAAAAACATAAACTTAATGCATATTTTTTTTTTGTCGATAAAAGTGGGATCTTTCATTTTCTATTGCATCAGGTTATAATAGTTACAAAAGTTTGGTGACCTCAACCCGCCCCGAAGGGAAACCGGGTCTGTTGGCCACCTAAAATCCTTAATAGCCATCCAGTAAAAGAAAAGTTTCAGTCTATCAGTCCATGCCAAGTGAACTTTACTATCAAAAGCACTACACTTGCTACTGTCCAACATTGTAAACAAACTATAAATGAAGCTGAAGACTTGACTATCTAACAACCTCTTATCAAAAACTAACAAAAACTAAGCAAAAGCATAAATGAAGCATGACAAATTAGTCTACCACATTTTCGGGCAGGGTCTCTTCGGCTTTTGTCTTTGGCATTATCATCTTCAGGAGTTGTTTAATTTCTTCTAGCTTTTCATCTTGCATGAGCAGGGTAATCTGGAAGTTCTTCATTTCTTTCTTTAAGTTCGGGATGCCCTGGGCCTCCTCAGCCAATTCCATTGCCACTTGTTCCATCGCTTTTGCCATAATTCTCTTTACAACCCAGTAAACATGTAATGCCTGCTTATAAAGAGATAGTCGACTTCTGGTATTACCTGGATCGGGAATCAAATTTCCCCAGTCCTCCATCTCAGCTTCTGAGTCCTCTTGCAGCGCCTTGGCTTCTATCTCCTGAATTATCCTACAGATCTCAGCATCCATGCCTTCTTCGTAGGCTTTCTCCGCTTCTTGAACCATCTGATTCATGGTTCGACGTCCTCGTCTCTGTTCCGCTGGCGGTTCCGAGTTCGCCTGTTGCCTTTTGAATCTCCTGCTTCGGCCCCTGCCTCGATGCCCGCCTCTTCTACGTGGATGCATGGGCCCTTTCCTAACTGCTGGTTCACTTCCCTGCCCAATTTCAAAATTTATACTCTCTATTGCCCCCGCACCTCGCTGTCCTCTGGTTCTCTTCTCGACATCTGTTCTTGTGCCTTGTTGGTTACCCCCTGATCTCCGGGTCTTCCTTTCTCCTGCTTTCCTGGCTG
This sequence comes from Pinus tabuliformis, assembly GCA_031772625.1. Lineage (NCBI taxonomy): Eukaryota > Viridiplantae > Streptophyta > Pinopsida > Pinales > Pinaceae > Pinus > Pinus tabuliformis. The sequence goes on along the minus strand of CM062820.1, from coordinate 418,668,787 downwards.
TAGTTTGGTGTGGCCTCTCTATTATCTCAACTTCCTCGTCGAACGCACGTTTTTCCCCTGTTACCTGGTCCTGGGTTATGCCCTCCCAAGTTCTGCGCGTGATTCTACTCTGCCCTGCCTCATTTACTTCCATTTTCGTGGTTGCTTCCGTCTCTATCTCTCTCGCTGCAACTGTAGAGTGTCTTGCGAATTTGCCACCTGTACTCACTATCTGCGCGGAGGAGAGGGCTACCTTATCGCTCCAGCTCCAGATGCTTTTAACCGTTCTCCCTTTGTTCCTTTGCAACACCGGCTTCTGTTGGAGTTCCGCTCCTTTTCTTCTGTCCTGCGTCTCCTTCCTTCGGCGCTTGCCTTTCCTTGGGTTACCCTTTAAACTCTTGCACTCTACCTTCCGACCTCTCGCGTCCATGTCTCCTTTCTTACCATCTCCCCTCCTCTTCTGATCACTGCCCTTCTTCCCATCACCTGTCTTGATTTCCCTGACAGATCCTGACCTCGGGATCCTACCGCCTCTGAGCTTCATCATGCCGGTTTGTGTGTTATTAATGACTCGCGGTGAATCCCCCTGCCACCTCGCCCTTTTCATTATTTTGTCGTGCTTCCTCATCTCCTCCACCCCAATCGAGGGATAAACTTAATGCATATTACAAACAAAATTAATTAAAATAAAAAGCTAAAGTGAAAATATTAATTTATAAAAACATAATAATATCATCAAATATATATCTTTAATATTATTGAAAAATAAAATAATCAATATATATTTATATAGAATTTTTTCAACTATATAAATGAAAAGTTAACATATTTTATACAAATTCAAAACGAAAACTATATTATCAATATCACAATTAAATTATATTATCAATAGCATATCATAACAGTGGTGGATGATTTTATAAAAGTGTGAGTAAATACTATTAATTAAAATATCAATTAACAAGTGAAGGTGGCTTCCATTACTAAATTTTGACTGAACCACACATTGACACTCAAAGGGGGCTCCCATCATTAAACTTTAGAGTGAGTCATAAATTTGACCACAAAACAGTGTGCGGCAAGTTTGATATATTTTAATTTTAATTTATATAAAAAGGAGTTTTAAAATGTCATGGGAATTATTGTACTAAAAATCTCAACTCACTTGCATTTTAATAGTATTAACTAACTCACTTGTGGTTTCAAGTACATGGGATATGTACCATTTCCAATGTTAATGTTTATGCTTGGATTGATAGATTCCCAGAGCTACCTAACTTTTGCAAGTGGCATATCATTATTTAATTCTTTATGAAAAAGTATTTTATTAGCCATTATAGATTTGTCACTAAATGACTTTTATGAAATTGTGGGAGCCCCAAAAAGGTAATATTGCCCTCTATAGATTTATCACTCAGATATTTATGGAATTGTGGGAGCACCTGAAACAGAAAGTAACATTACCCTCCATTGATATTCTCTAATCCAGAAAATAGTTTTCATTGTGATAAGATTGCAGAGAAATTTTAATGTGAGGCTAAAACAAGATGAGAACCAGATAGATGAGAGAGAATGTAAAGGGTAAAACAAAATAAGAGTGACAGACACGAGATACGTCCCTTTCCATTGACAAGGCACAGGTTGGACAGGGTGATGTGTAAACAATGACATGCACTGAACCAGCTAGCTTTTGGGTGAAGTCAAAGAGGCACAAGAATTTAGAGAATGAATTTAGAGAATGTTATAATGCATTACAACCAGGCATCCTACGTGGCAAGGAGCCCACACAACGTGATAACCGCTCTATATTTATCGCACTATACCTACGAATGGAATATACTTTTGAAATTAAATTTTTAGTATAGAAGATTTGAACCCAACATTAGGACAAATTTACTTTATATTTATTAAATTATTATATTATTTTTAATTTTTATAATTTCATGATTAATTATATTATTAAGATTTGGTACATTTAAAAATACTTAATGTGGTTATTTTTATGACAAAGATTCAAAACAATTAACCAAATTATAATGATGTGATTAATTTAAAAAATATTCTCATTTATAATATAAATCACAAAAATTCAAAATCTAATTTAACTTTTTATTTTTTATTTTAAATAAAAAATAATTATTTTTTCTGGTTATTTTAAATAGTTAGATATGAAATTAATTCATAAAGTAAAGGGAGTTTGTTAAAGTAGCAAGGTCAATGGAGTTGCTTGGTGAAACAATTGATGTGGCCGGGCGATCGATCGAAACAAATCACGGGGACGCCGAAATTAACGGGGAAGTGAGAGACAACTGGCCAAAGCATTTAATAATCCCGGCTCTCCACATCACAAGAATCCGTGTGGTAAAGCAGCGACATTTTATGTTAACCCTCTGGCTACTTATAAAATCGCGAGATGCCGTTTTATGCTACATACTGAGTGGACTGTTGTTATTATGAGTGCGGTGGCAGATGCCGAGACGAGCAAGGCGATCGGAACAATGGCCTGTTGTCGCCTATGGTTTGTGTTCGAGCTTTCTAGCGGTGGCCTGTGAATGCCAGTTGTGAGATGAGATTTTCTTGATTTTTTCGTTGTGTAATGCAGAGGTTGAAATAACTGCAGGGAGGCTTTGTTTTAATACAGAAATTTCTTGATTGGAAATTTTTGGGTGGTAATCATATTCGAATTTACTTATAGATGTTTTTGTTTGGAATTATCGGAAAAGAAATTTTTGCTTGAAAAATAATTTATCGTCGGGAAAAGAAATTTCTGGTTCAGAAATTACATCGGAATTCATTTGTAGATGCGTTTGTTTCGAACCCCCTCCAGTGTGATTCATCAGCATCGGAACAAAAAATTTCTGGTTAAAAGATTTGGTTCAGTTAGCAATGATCGAGAGAATGCTTTTAGCGGCGGCGGTGTCCCTGTTGCTGCTCTGCGCGGGGATGGGGATGAGCGTGGCCGTTTACTTGTGGCTCGTCTGGTACGTTTCTTTGCACAACAGACCACGACAACGGGGAACGGAGGACAACGGCAAGCCCAACAAACAGCAGGGCCTCTCGGAGGCGGACCTCCATATTGGAGTGTTTCCAAGATGGTGATACGTGGCATGAATATTTGGCGTTTTCATGTCGCCAAGTAGGATAAAAAATGACAAATGGCACCACTTGGAGCATGACAGGTGGCAGAGAAGTACATGGTGGTAAACCCATCTTCCAACTATTTTTTTTATTTTCTCGTGTCTATAGTGGCTGGTGCCACAGGGACATATCACCACAATGATATTTCCCCAGAAGTTACCAAAGGGACTCAAGATTAAAGTTCCAGGGTGATAGAGCAGCAGCACAAGTTGGTAGGGACAAGTAATCTTGGAATTTTTCAGATTGACGTGAGAGTCCCCATAGGACACGTAGCCCTAGTGCTTTTACCTTGACGATTTTGAAATGAGTCACATTGGAAATGGTTGGGGTAACATGACTGGGCGACAGAAAATTTCACAGCAGTCAATAGTTCTAGCAAGTAATGGAAGACACATTAGGGGTTGGTTTCATGCATGGTTTCAAGTGTTAGTGCTTGATCCATTTGGGCTTAATGTAAAGCATTATATAAAATAATGAGCATGTGTGTTTAAATCTAAAGTCCTATGAGAATTGGTGCAAGCGCTTGGGCCTTTGAGCTTTAACAAAGGGGGAGACCCTAACATAAGCACTATGGGTGTATTAACATGAATGGGTTAGCAACCTTGGCAGTTTTGTGCCATATTTGGTTGAAAGCATATATGGGTTTTAGGACTTGAACAAGTTGGAAACGATACTTGGAGGAGTCCACTATAATTCGAAGTGCATCAAAGTTGAAAACATAGTATGGATGAGTTGGAAGCATTTTTTGGCACAATGTGACATATTTGGCCTTTTTGGCCCATCTAGGAGTTTACTAGATTTGGAACTACAGATAATTAAATATTGTAATGTATCATAATTGAAGAAATAAAAAATTTGACTCAATTTTTCATATCATGATAGAAGCACTGAGATTAAATACAACATGAACAAATCAAGAAGACTTTACAGAAGTTGAATATAATTGAAAATTAAGAATTCACTCATGTTAAGAGTTGAACTTAACTATAGTTCTAAATATAAAAATATCAGCTCTTATTCTTTATAAGTAGAAATTGAATTAGCAAGAAGGTTCCTTGGCAGTTTTGTGCCATATTTGGTTAAAAGCATATATGGGTTTTAGGACTTGAACAAGTTGGAAACGATGCTTGGATGAGTCCACTATAACTCGAAGTGCATCAAAGTTGAAAACATAGTATGGATGAGTTGGAAGCATTTTTTGGCACAATGTGACATATTTGACCTTTTTGGCCCAATCTAGAAGTTTACTAGATTTGGAACTACAGATAAAACCTTTGTTAAATACTGTAATGTACCAAAATTGAAGAAATCAAAAGTTTGACTCAATTTTTCATATCATGATAGAAGCACAGAGATTAAATACAACATGAACAAATCAAGAAGACTTTACAGAAGTGGAATATAGCTGAAAATTAAGAATTCACTCATGCTAAGAGTTGAACTTAACTATAGTTCTAAATATAAAAATATCAGCTCTTATTCTTTATAAGTAGAAATTCAATTAGCAAGAAGGTTGTTGTTATTAGTGAATTGATCAGAGAATCAGAGATCAAAGCAAGTGTTAAAGGTGTTTTAATGGTGATATGGTTATTTGAGGTGGTTGAGATATGTAAGCAACAAGGTATTGAAGTGAGGTGAAAAGAGTTTATCTATGCAAGGAAGGAATAAGTTATGATAGATATGACATAGTATTATTATATGTAAAATATGTTTTGATATGAGTTTGAAAATTGTATGAAAGAGGGATCAACATGGACAACAAGTGGGTTCTTACACTTTAGGGAGTAGATTGATCCGTGAACTGTCGTGGATATTCCACTAGATAGTTTGTCACAACAGATTTGATAAATTATACTTAAAAGTTCCAAAATATATGCTATTACAGTTTTATATATCTTTATATTTATAGATATGTACATTGCTTTAATAGCATATGCATGCAAATTAAAATTATGTAGAAAATAGAGAATTACAAAATAAAATCTTACAAACACATTTGACACAATAGGGTAAAAATGTGACTTAATGAGGGTTTTAAAGTCCTTCGTCTTAGTCAATGGAGGCTCTCCCTCCAACCTTGGGGTTTTTGTGTGGCTTTCCCACCATGTCAGGGCATGACCCTCTAATTTCAGCCACACAAATGAGATATTTTGTTCTTCTTCAATTTGATGGACACTAAAATGCACTTCCAGTTGTCACAACCAGCAATTTAGCTTTAGAGCGTCGATATTTCCACGGTATGGCCTAATATCGACCTTCACTTCCAGTTTGAACAAGGGTTATGATTCATTCACATCATTCAAACTGGGTTGATCTTTTCCTGGTTCTTTCTTTGATTGGATCTTTGTTTCTTCCCAATCTCCTAATCCCCCTTCTGATTTGTCATCTCCATTATAACCCCCATCTTCTCCAAATATCCTGGAAGCTTATTGCTCAAAGCCGCCATGAGGATATTCACATTATGATTTATATCTGCGAATTGTTGTTCTAGCCATGAAAACCTCTCCTATGCATGATCACGAGGGTTATTCACCAATTCATCGCCCATGATTAGGGTTTTATGATTTATGGCCCAGGGGATCTGGATCCCCTACAAATCTCCACAATATACCCAAATAAAATTTCTTTTGATGCCAATATGATCTGTAAACTATCGTGGATATTCCATTGGACAGTTCTTCACAACAAATTTTATAAAATTATACTTAAAAGTTATAAAATATACATTAATACAATTTTATATCTCTTTAGATTTATAGATCTGTAGATTGTTGTTAATGGTGTGCATGCAAATTAAAATTATGCATAAAATAGAGAATGACAAATTAAAATCTCACAAACAAATTTGAAACATGATATGACTTGGGAAACCCTTTCATAAGAAAAACCCAGTTGGAAGTTGAGGTTGCTTTTCTCTCTTTCTCTGAATGGAAATATGGCTACGAGTACTAAAAATTATGGCTTGTGGCCCATGGGTAGATACAATGCACAAATCCTCTTGGTGTGCTCTACCTCCTATCCTTCTTGGTAATTTTTGCTTAGCTATGGAACAAATGCATGAATGGAACCCATTTTCCTCCTAGTTGCACGGTTATAACACAACCTAATAGTATACTAGTGGTTAGATTTGACTATCTCAACTCTTAACCAATGTTACAATATAGACTCTACTAGAGTCTTCTACAATATAATCACATGGATATCCCCTTTTACATGAATAATGGGTTTTGACGTGGCATCCTTTGGAATTATGGTGGTAAAAACAAGAAGGTCAACTTCTGAGTGGCATAACTTTTGCATACAGACTCTAATTGACGTGATTTTTGTGCCATTGAAAAGGACTTTGTGTATAGAATAGGAAAAAAAGGTTTTGCATTGATGCGGAAAAGTTTTACCCCCAAAAAATGTCATTTGATGCCTCAAAACACTCTCAAAAGGTTTTAGACCCCAATTTGCCAAAGTGGGTCCCGCTGGTAAAAATGGTTTTGAACCGGTAGGTGAACCTTGTCCAGCAAGAGGCCTGGGTGCATTGGTCCTAAAACTGGCTCAAATGATGCAGTTTAGGGCAAAAACTCTGGGGAATGAGAGATTCATGCATAGGGATTTGTGAAATTATGATTTAAAGGGGGAATAGGATGTTGATTAATCCCATTAGGAGGTCTATTGATCGGATGTGACAAAATAGCCTATAACACTCATGAAAGTTCAAAAGGATTTATGCTCGTGGCCAAAGAATATCTGAAAATAGAAGTTGTTGACTTTGATAGAGAAGAGGCTGAAGTCGACTCAGAAGGAGAGATGATTAGTGCTATTGAGGAAATTCAAAGGCTAAGAAAGAAAAACAAAGAATAAAATTCACTGTTTGTCAAGGATAAACCTGGAGCAATAGAACCCCTCCTCCTACAAATTGAAGAAGGAAATAAGATCCAAGAAACTTTGAATCAATAGCTCAATGAGAAAAATCAAGCATGTGAAGGGCTTGAAGGAGAAATTGTTTCTCTAAGGAAAGAACATGAAAAGGGAAAAATACAGTTGAGTTTTAGTGAAAAATTTGGTGAAGAGACTAAAAGATTAAATGGACTTCTTGAAGCACAAAGAGTCTCAAATGATAGTATAGGTATTTAATTTGATGCTAAGTCAAGATTAGTAGCTGATGTGAAAGGTAAGAAAGTTATTACGTTTGTTCAAGCTATGAACAAAGCAACCATCATAGGCAACTCTCAGGAAAAATAAGCATTCCAAGATAAGGGTTAAGATGAATTTGGCTCAACAAATGACTCATAGCGTAGAGAAGACAAATCAAAAAGAAAATCAACCCTGAGACAAGCTTGATTACCTTAAGAAGAAGCACAAAAAGATTCATAAATTAGTCTTTTACGATGTATGAGGATGCATTTCTATGATATTGTTTTACTTGCACTAATTATGGGCATAAGGTTGTGTATTGCAAGTTTAACCTAATGTTCAGGCAAATTGTTCCACAAAGAAGAAATTATCAGTCCGATAATTAGTTTTCTAGAGAGAGGAGAAGAAAAAATAGTTTCATCAATTCATTCTCTCCTTCGAATAATTTGATTCAATGTATCTAATATAATTTCAGCCACAAAGAAATTTTTTGCATACTCAATAATAAAAATCCTACTCATAAATTTAAGCAATTAAGCCAACAACCCAAGGTATGGAAGAAAAAGGAAAATGAAGAAAACTATAATTTAGTTTTATATCTTAGAATGGTGGGAGTCAGTGGTTATTCCAAGCACATGTTAGGAGACAAAAGTAAAATTTTGTCATTAAAACCTATAAGTAAAGGTAATTTTACCTTTGGGAATAATGCACCAGGAAAGATGATAAGGAATAGTTAGTCTAGTAAATGGTAGAGGTAATGCTAAGGATGTTTTGTTTGTTGATGGCATGAAGCACAATCTACTTAGTGTATCCTAGATGTGTGATGAAGGCTATGATGTGTTGTTTAGATGAAAGAATTGTTAAATCAAGTTCGCAGGCATATGAGAGGTAGTAGTTGAAGTTGTTAGGACAGATAGTAATGTCTATGTTCTAAATGAAAAGATTGAAAAGTGTTGCTTAAGAAAACTTGAGAAAAGTTGGTTGTGGCATCGAAGGTTAGGACATTTGAACTTTGATTAGATTTTTAAATTGGGCAAGAAGAATGTTTTCTATGCCAAAGAACATTATTTGCAAGTCTTGTCAGATGGAAAACAAGTGTGAGTACCATTACATTCCAATGGGAACTCAACAACTAGGCCATTGCAATTTGTACTATGGACTTGTGTGGTCCTACAAGAACTCAACCACCCTCAGGTAAATTGTATTTCATGCTTATCACTGATGATTTTAGCATAATGATGTGGGTGGTCTTTTTAAGAGAAAAAATAGAGGCCTTTGAAAAGTTCAATAGCTTTAAGGCCATGGATGAGAATGAGACAGACTATAAAATAAAGTGTATAAGGTCCAATAATTGTGGAGAGTTTATCTCGAAAGAATTTGATGATTTTTTCAAGAACAAGGTGACAAAGACAATTTACCATAGTAGAAACTCCATATAGGAATTAAAGTAGCAAGGAGAGCCAACAAATCTATCCAGTAGTTGGTTAGAGCGATGATGGGTGAAAGATGTTACCACAGAGATTTTAGGATGAATCCATTCACATAGAAATGGTTATTTTAAACAAGGCACACTTCAGATCAAATAGTGGCAAAACCCCATATGATCTATGGTATGGCAGACTTGCTACAATCAAGCATTTCAAAGTGTTTGGAAGCAAGTGTTACATCAAGAACAACAATCAAGATCTTGGTAAGTTCGATGCATGATCTAATGAAGGTATTTTTCTTAGGTACTCTCAAAACAACAATGCGACACTATTATCACTCCAGGAAACTCTCCTAGGTTGCAACTCGGAGATGCCTGGTAACATATAATCTTCAATATCGTTCTCAGAACTATTGGAATGGATGATGGTTTGGATCAAGCCAAATAACCGTTTCAACTTTGTTTTTAACTCAAGACATGCATGAACACCCTCATCTTTACAAGGTTTTAGACCACTAATGCTCAATAATTTGTAAATTTAATGAATAGATGGAGAATACCACCTATACCAGTAGATGCATATATAAACACATATGAATGGCCAGCTACAAGAAGTAAAAGAAGCTTGCAAATCTAATTTATCAAAGCAGAGATAAGATGACAGTTATCTGGCCTTAGACACAAAAGAAAAACATGAACAAACTGTTCAAGTGCAAGCTTAGAACAGAAGGGGAAAATGGACATTGAACATATAACAGCAAAAGAAGCTTGTATTCACTAGAATGAAGATGAGAAGCTTGAAGGAACATAGTCTCAGTAACATATAGAGGTTGAACCCTTATTACAGTTTGCTTTCAGATATTTATAGCTCTTTACAATGCTCTCGAGCCTTTTGAGGCTCGAGAGGTCTTAATCTATCCCTGTGTCTCTTCAACAACTTTGATGCCCTGACTAGGCAAGCATGGCTCGGAGGTTCCTTCTTCTGACAGCAGAATAACCTCATTCTGGTATTTTGCAGTGCTGGTAGGGAGCTCTCTCGTGCCGGAGATACTCCATGATGTTTGTTTTGATGAGTTGCACTAGGTTGTTGATGCTCCATGATCATTTGTTGTTGTGGTTGTGTTGCATTGTGGCCCTTTTTATTCCCTTTCCAGCCTTCTGTCTCTGTCTTGAAATGGCTATTCGGGCCTCTGTTTTCCCTTTAAAATGTTTAATAATGAGCATTTTCTGTTTTACACAGAAAACACTACAATACTGTAAAATCCCACCAATATCTGTTCCTTTCGGACTTCAAAAGTCCTTAAACATGGCATATATATCTATCGAGTCCGCCCTTTACATCGCCGTCACCTATCGCAAGTAGCCTGGACCTGCATTTCCCTTTGTATTGTGAAATACTTAAAAACACGGGAAATACACTAAAATATGGCTTCCTCCAGACTTCAAATTTTATAGATTTCATTCCTGAACCCTTTCGGGTCTAGGACTCATCGCAATCGGCGCTGCCCAAGGCTCCCTTTGTATTTCGTTATACAACGAAAACACACGAAAATACATTAAAAACGGCCTTCCCATGGACTTGAAATATTATGCAATATTGTTAAGAACCCCGTTGGGTCCGGTTATCAGGTCGTACCCATATATATGTAAAGGACCTACCCCATGGTTAACGTCGATAGCGATATAGCGATGCGAGTTGTCGCAATCGCATATCACCCAAGCCAGAGGTCTTTTATATAACGCGGCGCATGTCCCCGTCGATTGTGATCCTACGACGTGATGTGGGTCGTCGATCTGTGCGTGCTTGATTGACGATCCACATTGCATCGTTGATTGCCATTGCTCTGTGCACTTACTCCACCTGCTTCCTCTGCCGACTGCGACCCGCCAATCCGATCATCAGAGATCATTGACCGGGGGTGTCTCATGCCCGTCCTTAAGTTGTCCTCTTTGCAGCATCGATTGCAATTTTCCGCTAAGATCTAGGTCGTTGATCGGCCAGATCTAACGGCAGCTATGCGTTTGGACTGTTAAGCCTTCAATACATGGTTTTTTCATGGTTTTGGAGTGTTTTTAGCCTCCCGATAGCGTATTTCCACCCTTCGAAGGGCTCTCCTCTTGCGCTTATTTCGATCTTTGGATGATCTTAAGCAATATTTGAAGACTTTGGGAGTTTTTTGGATCCGTTTTTGGGCCAAATGCCAACAAGGCTAACATAGGCTCCTTCTGGGGATGAAATCCTCCCTGTGAGGTTTCAAGAATCTCAGACCGATTCATTTCCTAAAAAAAAAAATTAAATTTTCCTCCTAGTGTTCCATTGGGCATGGAGTCTATTTTGTAATGAAAATAAAAACTGGGAAAAACATATTTACAATAACAAGGCTTTAAAGCCTTAAATGAAATAAAGTTTCAAGAACCGCCCATTTACTGGGCTACCAAAAGTATCTCCTCCTTCCTGACTGTGCAGAATACATGTATTGTTCTGTTGAATTTGAGCGATGACAAACGGACCTGCCCATAAGGAGTCAAACTTTCCATGATTATCTTTCTTTTCCTTAAATGCATCCCATTTAAGCACCCAGTCACCAACTTGGAAATTGTCCACTTTTGCCTTCCTGTCAAAGATTTCTTTGATTTTCTTCTGATGAGCTTTTGACTTCTCAACCAGCTACTCTCTGATCTGTTGTCGTTCAACCAGGTTACTCATTCTTCTTACCATGTCATTCTCTTCATATTTTTCTTCTTGCAAGCATTTAGCCATAGGGAGAATTAGCTAGATAGGGAAAACAACATCAGCGTCATAAACCAGTTTAAATGGAGAATTCCCTATGGACTTTTTGATGGTAATTCTGTCAGCCCATAGTGCAAACTTCAACTTGGAATCCTAGCTCTTTTTGTTGTCCTCTAACAGTTTTTGATTACCCTTACCAGACTCTTGTTAGATGATTCTGCTAGGCCATTGCCTTGAGGATAATATGAGGTAGAATGCACTACTTGAATGCCCATGGATTCAGTCATGTCCACCAATTCTTTTGCCTTGAATGCTGCTGCATTATTAGTGACTAGTTTGGTTGGGCAACCAAATCTAGTCAAAATATTCTCATTCAAGAACTTCATGACAACTTGGTGATTGGAATTCTTAGTGAGTATTGCCTCAATCCACTTGGTGAAATAATCAGTGGCTACTAAGATCCATTTGTGTTGGCCACTGGAATGTGGGTTGATCTCACCTATAAAGTCCAAGCTCCACTGCTGAAAGGGACCATTGACATGTACTGGCTTCAAGGGCAGATATTTTAGCTGTTGTCTTCCTGCAAACCTCTGACACTTGTCACATGATTTCACAAAATAAAACACATCAGAGAATAGAGTAAGTCAATAATACCTAGCCCTCAGGATTTTATGAGTTGTGGTTTTCCAATAATGATGCCCTCCACAGATGCTAGAATGGAACTGGTGTATGACTTCCATAGATTGTTCTTTATCTAGACATCTCAAGAGGATTCCTGATGGGTCTTTCCAATAAAGCAAATTTTTATTAATGTAGAATTTGGTTGATCTGAGTTTAATGGCCTAGGCTTGACTTGAGCTAAGCCCTGGAGGGACTTCTAGCTTTTGCAAAAAATGAACTATGCTGGAATACCATTCACAGGTGGCTAGATTTTCAGCCAGAGACTGATTCTGCTTTTTCTCTTCTGCTGCTCCCTTTGTCTGCTCATCATCTGAATTTAGACCCATGAAATTTATGTCTAACAAGCTGCAATTTTCTTCAGCCATAAGTTTAGCCAAGCCCTGGCCCTTGACAAGCTTAGTGGGCTTCACCTCTATGTTAAACTCTATGAATTTTTCAATCCATTTAGCTCTCTTTCCATCAATATCTTGCTGAATTAAGACATCTTTTACTGAGGCTAAAGGTACATATGCAACTACTTTGGAATGCAAACTATAAATTTTGAATGCCTTTAAAGATTTTATGGGAGCATAACCTTGTTTTTCAATAAGGTCATACCTTAGTTTAGCATCCCTTAGAGTTTTGCTGAAAAAGGCCACGGGGTGTTCTATGCCTTCATCATTTTTCTGCAACAGAACTACTGCAAGTGTATCATAAGAGGCAAAAGAGAAGATACAAAACTCCTTAGTGTAATCTGGGTTGATTAGAGTGGGAGCTTCCATGATAGCTTGCTTGATGGCTTCAAAAGAGCTTCTTGAAGTATCTGTCCATTTTATTTCTGATCCTTTCTTCAGCATGGAAGTGATGTGCTTTACTAACTCTGCAAAGTTTGGAATGAACCTCCTTACAAAGTTAATCTTACCCAGGAAGGATTGAATGTCCCTTTTTGACCTTGGGATGGACAATGTCTGAATGGCTTGAACCCTTGCTGGATCAATCTTTACACCTTCAGCAGAAACAATATGTCCCAGAAGTTTGCCTTCTTCTAGAGAAAATTGTGACTTCTTTGGGTTCACTGAAATTCCAAATTGTCTGCACTTTAGGAAGACCTTCTTCAAATGCTGCAAATAATCTTTGCGACTACTGGAGAAGACTGTTATGTCATCAAGATAAATAAGGACACACTTGTCCATTTTATTTCTCCCACAAAGGCTATGTCCATGGCCCTCTGAAAAGTATCCCTAACATTCATCAGTCCGAAAGGCATCTTGGAGTACATGAAAGTGCCCCAAGGAGTAGTGAAGGTGGCCTTTTCTTGATCTTCTGGATGTACAACAATCTGATTGTAACCTGAAAATCCATCTAAGAAAGACATGACTCTATCCCCTGAAACTCCTTGCAGCAAGTGTTCCATCTTAGGCATGGGGTAGTTATCTTTTTTAGAGCACTTGTTTAGATTTTTGAAGTCAACGCAAAGCTTGATTTCTCCATTTTTCTTTATTACTACCACAAGGTTAGCTATCCACTTTGAATACCTTAGGGGAACTATGATTTTGGCATCCAACAACTTCTTGATTTCTTTCTCAATCAAAGGCAACAAGAGAGGTCTAATAGGTCTTAATTTCTGCTTAAAAGGGATGGTGTTCTTTTCCAGTGGAATCTTATGCTGAATGATGTCTGCGTCATAGGTTTTAAGATCGTTGTATTCACAGGAAAAAATATCAGTGAATTGCTTCATGAGGGTGCAAAAATCAGAATTCTGGGTGGAAGAAAAATGAGTGGACATATTTATGTATTTCGGATGGGTTGGGCTCCCTATATTGTGTTTACGAATAGTAGACTCATTTTCTATTTCGGCAGGCTTATAAGGCACATCGTTATGATCAAAAGACTTCTCTAGAGGCACCAATCCCTTTGGTATATGGTTACTAGGCAGCTGGACAATGCTTCCTTGTTCGATCTCGTTTTTTAGCTTGGACTAGCTGCATTCTTCCATGGTTTCATTTTCTTGGTCGATGTGCACTTCAGAAAATTCTTCAACGACTTGTAAAAACCTGTTAATTTCATCATTGTCTTCAAAAACTTTTCATTGTTTGACATTGTCAGGCAGAGACGGTCTATATTTAACATGAACTTCATACATCAATTTAGGAGGCAGAGGAGGAATAAACATGCTAGCAGACACAACAAGGGAGTCGGCAAGCTGATTCTTCATTCTCAGAATGTAAGAAATACTGTAATTATTAAAATAATCCTTGAGCCTCCATATCTCATCTCCGTATGCTTTCAGCCTTGGATGCTTAGTTTGGAAAGTTTTATTTACCTGCTGAATAATGAGTTTTTCATCTCAAACACTTTCAGGCCTTTGATGCCCATTTCTTTAGCAACGCTTAAGCCCAAAATCAAAGCTTCGTACTCTGTTATGTTATTTGTGACCTAAAAGGTTAATTTGAAGGATAAATGAATGCATTCCTGTGTGGGGGACACAAGGAATACACCTGCCCCTACAGCTTCCTTAGAGTAAGCCCCATCAAAGAACATGTCCCAAATTTGTGGGCCTTCTTCCTCAACGATCTGACAAACTGGTTTTTTAAGTTGCGTGGAGGCCAACTGGGATTCTTCAATATGAAGAATACATGCTCCAAAATCGGTGTCAAAAGCATAGATGGGATGATTAGTGGGATTCCTTTCATCGTTGATGATATAAGCCAACTGAGCTTCTTTGTATAATCTCTTGCCCTCACATCTGAAAACTGGGACAGTAGAATAGGACAGATCATTTTGTAATGATCCACCTAATCTCTTGATCCAACCTTTGGAAAGTAACATGCCAAACTTGGGGGTACATCTACTACCACAATATCCATCATCATGCTCTTCATGGGTAGCTGAGACAAAGTGATGGCTAGGTCCTTGATTAATCCCAGGCATTTCACTTTTCTAGAGTCAAAAGAAAATAGGTCATGATAAGGCTTGGTAATGTCAAGACCCAGCTCATCCATGATAGCCTTGGGCATTACATTATGGCTGGCTCCAGTGTCCAAAAGGTAGTTGTGAAGCATTTTATCATGAATAGTCAGGGAGACATAGAATGATGGGGAGATGTCTTCACAATTTTCAATCATTGGGCTGAGAATAATAGTTGGCTTGTTATTTTGCAGATTTACATAGTCGGTAGAGGCTTGGATGGCTTTAGGCTCAAGGGCTTCGAGGATGGATCTTTTGAATGACTCATTCTTCACTAGTTCAATCAGAGGCATAGGTATTCTTAGTTTATGAATTTCTGATTGAAACTGAAAGGAGAAGGGGACTTGTCAAGACTTCTTACCTCATGAGATGGAGCCTTAAGGATGATAGGATCAACTGTTGGTTGCTTATGTTTATTAGCTTGCTATACTGCAGGGACAAAAACTCTTTGAACAGGAGTTTCCTTGGCATTATTTATCTTTGACCTCATATTATATCTTTGCTGATCTACAGTTTGTAGAATAGCTTCACCATCCCATTCTTGGTTAATCTGGTCATTAAATAATGACTTTTCATAGGCAGCTGAGGTCAAAAAGGAGGCATTGCCTTTGTCTTCCAGACAATGGATCTCATCATCTTCTTCAAACTTCTCTTCTTCCATGACTACATTTTGGAAAGGGGTCTTCACCCTTTGGTCTTCATTGGAATCTTTACTTCTTTGCAAAATCTGCAACTGCTCATTAGTTCTTCTATATGGATTTGGATTTGGATTTCTAGGAGCAAAGGTATTAGGAACTCCCCCTTTCTCAGGGTGCTGCTCAACCTTTAATTTGGAGATTTCAGAGGCTAATGACTCTAAAATTTTGGTCATTTTATCTATCTTAGGATCTGAAGATGATGAAGACTCGCCCCTCTATCCTCTTCTATCAACATTTCCCTTGAGCTTCTCTGCAGCCATAATATTTGATTCCACTTCCAAGGTTGCATCCTGCATGTCAACCAAAGTAGCACATCGCCTCTCCCTCAACAGTAGGCAGAAGTCAGAATCAAAAGCACTGGCATAGGTGAGTTTAGCAAAGGTAGTAGTGGGTTTTACTTCAGCTGGTGTCTTGTTGTACATAGGGTTAAACCTCTTATTAAAATCAGATAGCAACTCACCATTTTCTCTCTTTAAGTTCCCAAACTTTGTGTGGTAGTAGAGGAGATCCTTCTTATCACCCCAATGCTTTAGGAATGCATCGTCTAAAGCCTCAATATCTGCTATAGATCTTGGGGTTAGTTCTCTGAACCATTTTATAGCCTCTCCATCTAAGCTTTGGACAAAGAGTCTCATCCAGACCTCATCTTCACTAATGTCCAGGTTATCAGCATAGCTATAGAATGACTCAAGATGTTCCTTAGCTGTAACACCTTCAGTCCCAGTGAACTTAGGCCTATATTTCTGATATTCTCCAGTAGGCATGGCATTTAAAGGAGTGGGCAGTATTAGAGGTCCATACCTAGCAGCTATGATTCTTTCCATTTTGGTGGGTGCTTGTAGTCCTGCCATAGCTGTGGTGGCTATAAGAGTACTAGCAGTCTGAATGATAGAGGGCTGAGGAGTGACTAACAAGACTAAAGGAGTATGATGGATAGAAGGTGAGGTTTCCTTTGGGCTTACAACAAAAGGAGAACCTAAAGAATAAGGAGCTTTATGAATCTTTGATAGTTTTTCTTCACTGCTAGTATTAGAAGCTATACTTTCAACATGTATTTGTTCTATTACAGGCCTTTCTTGAAGAGATATAGAATATTGTTTAGGTTTACCTGAACCTGATGCTCCTTTCCGCAATAACTTTCTTTCTTTGATGCTTTTTTCAAGGTCAAGTACTAGGTCAACTTGTGGCTTCTGAGGACTTCTCCTATTATGCCTTACAAACTAAGCCAGAACTATGAAGTGGAGTCGCCAAGAGGTTTTGTCCTTTAGTAGAGTCGCCAGATAGATGATTACAACCGAAAAAGTGCCCAGACTTTGTCTATCATCAAAGCTGGATCTGTGTCATTTCCCAGGGAAGCTAAGCTTCAGTTTCCTCTCCCCGGCAACGACGCCAATTATGTTATCACTCCAGGAAACTCTCCTAGGTTGCAGCTCGGAGATGCCTGGTAACATATAATCTTCAATATTGTTCTCGGAACTATTGGAATGGATGATGGTTTGGATCAAGCCAGATAACCATTTCAACTCTGTTTTTAACTCAAGACATGCATGAACACCCTCAGCTTTACAAGGCTTTAGACCACTAATGCTCAATAATTTGTAAATTTAATGAATAGATGGAGAATACCACCTATACCAGCAGATGCATATATAAACACATATGGATGACCAGCTACAAGAAGTAAAAGAAGCTTGCAAATCTAATTTATCAAAGCAGAGATAAGATGACAGTTATCTGGCCTTAGACACAAAAGAAAAACATGAACAAAATGTTCAAGTGCAAGCTTAGAACAGAAGGGGAAATGGACATTGAACATATAATAGCAAAAGAAGCTTGTATTCACTAGAATGAAGATGAGAAGCTTGAAGGAACAGAGTCTCAATAATCTCCAGAGGTTGAACCCTTATTACATTTTGCTTTCAGATATTTATAGCTCTTTACAATGCTCTCGAGCCTTCTGAGGCTCGAGAGGTCTTAATCTATCCCTGTGTCTCTTCAACAACTTTGATGCCCTGACTAGGCAAGCATGGCTCAAAGGTTCCTTCTTCTAATAACAGAATAACCTCATTCTGGTATTTTGCAGCGTTGGCAGGGAGCTCTCTCGTGCCGAAGATACTCCATGATGTTTGTTTTGATGAGCTGCGCTAGGCTGTTGATGCTCCATGATCATTTGTTGTTGTGGCTGTGTTGCACTGTGGCCCTTTTTATTCCCTTTCCAGCCTTCTGTCTCTGTCTTGAAATGGCTATTCGGGCCTCTGTTTTCCCTTTAAAATGTTTAATAATGAGTGTTTTCTGTTTTACACAGAAAACACTACAATATTGTAAAATCCCACCAATCTCTGTTCCTTTCGGACTTCAAAAGTCCTTAAACATGGCATATATATCTATCGGGTCTACCCTTTAGGTCACTATCGCCTATCGCAAGTGGCCTGGCCCTATGTTTCCCTTTGTATTATGAAATACTTAAAAACACGGGAAATACACTAAAATATGGCTTCCTCTGGACTTCAAATTTTATAGATTTCATTCCCGAACCCTTTCGGTTCTGGGACTCATCCTAATCGGCGTTGCCCAAGGCTCCCTTTGTATTTTGTTATACAACAAAAACACACGAAATACATTAAAAACGGCCTTCCCATGGACTTGAAATATTATGCAATATTGTTAAGAACCCCGTTGGGTCCGGTTATCGGGTCGCACCCATATATATGTAAAGGCCCCACCCCATGGTTAGCGCCGATAGCGATATAGCGATGCGACTTGTCGCAATCACATATCACCCAAGCCAGAGGTTTTTTATATAATGTGGCGTATGTCCCCACCAATTACAATCCTATGACGCGATGTGAGCCATCGATTTGCGCGCGCTTGATCGAAGGTCCACATTGCATCGCTGATTACCATTTCTCTGCGCACTTACTCCGCCTGCTTCATCCGCCGACTGCAACCCACCAATCTGATCATCAGAGATCGCTGATCGGGGGTATCTTGTGCCCGTCCTTAAGTCGTCCTCTTTGCAGCGCCGATTGCGTTTTGCCGCTTAGATCTGGGCCGTTGATAAGCTAGATCTAACGGAAGTTGTCTGTTTGGACTATTAAGCCTTCAGTACATGGTTTTTTCATGGTTTTGGAGTGTTTTTAGCCTCCCGATAGCGTATTTCAGCCCTTCCAAGGGCTCTCCTCTTGCGCTTATTTCGATCTTTGGATGATCTTAAGCAATATTTGAAGACTTTTGGAGTGTTTTGGATCTGTTTTTGGGCCAAACACCAACAAGGCTAACAGACACCACCCCCTGCCTAACCCCCGAACCTAACTGGAGTTAGAAGGAGGTGGTCATGATGTTGATCCAAATCCTAAGTTATGGAAACGAGACCTACAAATTTTGACTTTTACAAAATTCCTCAAAGCCTTAAATATATTACTTCTTTGTGTTCCTCTCACCGAGATGATTCCAACGATATAAAATTTACTTAAATCCGTCTCACAGATCAAAAGTTATGGCCCTTTGAAAATAGGTCATTTTAAACCCTGCTGCATCATCTTGACCTCCACGTGGCAGCCACACAGTGGAATACGTGGCATATGTTATGCCAACACTAACATCATGGATATGTCCACATGGTAGGTAGACCATCGTGTAACACCTCCCTCTTAACCCTAGCATTCCACAAGAGTTAGAAGGAGGTAGTCATGATGAAAATCCAACTCCGAACTTCCATAGGACTCCTAAAAATTGATGTCGTTGCATCCATCTCGTCGAGATGGTTCGAATGATATAAATATTGTCTTGATCTGACCTACGGATTGAGAGTTATGGTCTCTTAAATATATGACCTTTTTACCTTGCCACATCATCTTGGCCTCCACTTGGAAGCTCCACCACCATGGACAGTTTGTGTGGCAGACCAAGATGATGTGGAAAGGTAAAAGGGGTTTATCTTTAAGAGACCATAACTCTCAATTCATAGTAACTTAGATTGAGAGAAAATTTATATTGTTAGAACCATCTCAACGAGACCGACACAACAATATCAATTGTTGGAAGTCCTAAGTTGCGAAAAGTCAAAAGTTTTAGGTCTTGTTCCCATAGCAATACTTTGGGAGTTGGATCTTCTCCTTCTAACTCTAATGGGGTGCTAGGGTTAGGAGGGGCATTTTGCAAACAAGGGCTATAGATGTTAAAACAAGAAAACAAGGAAAATAATTAATTGCATTGATGTTAAAGTAGATGAGCACATTGAATTTGAAGACAACCAACAAACAAATGTCAGTACTAATGATCCAATCAATAATGGTGAGAAGGTTGAATAGCCATTTATAGATGAAGACATCGAAGAATCCATAAGTTTAAAATTCAAATATCCTACAAGGTATGTGCAAAAACACCACCCAACTAACCAATTTGTTCATGATTTCTGTATAGGTGTTCAAACAAGAAGAAGGTTAATAGATCCCCGTACTCAAATGCATGAAACTTTTTTTATCTATGATGGAATTAAAGGATTTTTCTTAGGCCGACCAAGATGACAATTGGCTGAAGGCCATGAACAAAGAGCTTGATCAAATCGAGAAAAATCATACATGGGAGCTTGTTCCAAGACCAACAAATACAGATTTATTGGAACGAATTGGGTTTTTAGAAACAAATTGAATGAAAATGGTGAAGTGGGAAGAAATAAGGCAAGATGAGTTTGCAAAGGTTATGCAAAAATTGAAGGTTTGGATTTTGATTATACTTTTTCTCCTATTGCATGATTGGGAGAAATTCACATGTTTTGGCTTTTGCTAGTTTTAATAAATTTAACATATATCAGATGGATGTCAAGTCTGCCTTTTTAAATGTAGAATTGCAAGAAGAAGTCTACATTTAAAATACTGATTGTTTTCAATTATAAGATAAAACTTATTATATTTGTAGGTCGAAAAAGGCCTTGTATGGTCTTAAGCAAGCCCCAAGGGCATGGTACTCCAAGTTGGATAGTTATTTATTGAAGTGTGGTTTTAAAAGAGGCACAACTGACAATAATTTGTATGTGAAATCCAATGATAGAAAATTGTTAGTAGTGGTTGTCTATGTTGGTGATATTATCTTTGCAAGTGATTCAAAAGATCTAACTTGTTAGTTTGTAGCCGATATGTAGGCTGAATTTGAAATGTCTAGGCTTGGAGAACTTTCTTATTTCCTTGGTTTTCATATTGCACAATCTTCAAAAGGAATTTTTTATCTCACAAAGCAAGTATCTCAAGTTTTGAAGAAATTCGATATGGAGGAATGTTCTTTGGTAAGAACTCCAATGGTTATAGGTTGCAAACTGAACAAGACTTATTGAATCACCAAAGGTGGATTAGACTTTATATAGATATATTTTTGGCAACCCATTATACTTTAAAACCTCTAGACTATAAATCATAATGGAGTTGGTATTGTTGGAATATTTGAAGCAAACCCCAGACAAAGTCATCTCCTAGCATCCAAGAGGATTCTCATATATCTAAGAGCCATAATGGACTATGGAATTTGGTACCCCAGAGTTAAACGTTTTTCACTAACTTTTTTTACTGATGTTGATTAGGCAAGTGATGTAGATGAAATTAAAAAAACTAGTCTTGGCGATTTCTTTCTTAGTGACTCTCTCTATTTTTGAAGTAAAATATATAGTGGTAACTTCTTATTGCATTTAACTATTATGAACGAAACGATATTTAGAATATTTGCATGTAATATATGACCAACCAATACCAATCATTTGTGATAACACAAATTCAAATAGCATATCTAAGAACCTTTTTTTCACCCTAAGACAAAAAATATTCCAATTGAGTACCATTACCTATGAGAGAGTTGCAAATCAGATTGAAAAGTTGGAGTATGTATCTACAAAAGAGTAGGTATCTAATATATTAATCAAACTTCTCCCAATAAATCAATTCTAAGTACTTAAGGCATTCCTCTTACCTCCCTCCACTAAATCTTCCCCAAGAGGAAGAAAGGAAGCTAGCAAGCACTCAACATATCAAAAGGGGGGTTTCCAAGTCCATAGGATCAACATGAATGCGGGAGATTAGTTAAGAAGGAGAATATTATCTTAGTTTCCATTGATGTGAAAGGGGGAGAGTTAATAATTCATATAGGGGGAGAATTTAGCTAAAGGGGGAGAGTTAATAATTCATATAGGGGGAGAATTTAGCTAACTAGTATCGGAAAAAGTGTTGAAAGATTATGCCTATACTTATATGTGCTTTTCTTGTTTGACATGTTTGACACAACCCATATTAGCCGGAAAGTAGGGACAGCCACCGCTGATTTCTACCTGGCTCAAAAAAATCAAATCCGCCCTGGTTTGTGTTTGGAATATTCCCATGTATACGGAAAGCCTGAATGGGCGACACGTTCACGCGCACCCACCCGCTTGCGTTATGCATTCGAAAGAATTGGCCGCTTGCGTTATGCATTCTAAAGAATTGGAATATAAATTAAGATTAGACATTCCAAAGAACATAAAGCTCCTGCAACACCAAGTTAGTTTGTTTGTTTGATCGTTCGGTAATATATTACATACACTACCAAAAAAATACCGTTTGAGCAGCAACGAAAATGGCGAGCTCTACTGCAGGCCAGGTTATCAAATGCAAAGGTAACTACTTCAGTTCAGTGCAAGGAGTCATGGCCACATTCTATTTCTTTCATGTATATCATTTCTGGGCAAAATTGATTTTCAGGGTTAACATGGATTTATGCAAACTGATGCAAACTCTATACGCACTTTTTGAAATATGATCCATTCGCCATGTCCGAATATGATCCATTCTGATATTTGTATTTTTTGTTGCAAACCGTATACGGACTTCGCCATGTCCGAATATGATCCATTCTGATATTTGTATATTTTTTGTTGCAAACCGTATACGGACTTCGCCATGTCTGATCCATTCTGATATTTGTATTTTTTTGTTGCAAACCGTATACGGACTTCGCCATGTCCGAATATGATCCATTCTGATATTTGTATTTTTTTGTTGCAAACCGTATACGGACTTCGCCATGTCCGAATATGATCCATTCTGATATTTGTATATTTTTTGTTGCAAACCGTATACGGACTTCGCCATGTCCGAATATGATCCATTCTGATATTTGTATATTTTTTGTTGCAAACCGTATACGGACTTCGCCATGTCTGATCCATTCTGATATTTGTATTTTTTTGTTGCAAACCGTATACGGACTTCGCCATGTCCGAATATGATCCATTCTGATATTTGTATATTTTTTGTTGCAAACCGTATACGGACTTCGCCATGTCTGATCCATTCTGATATTTGTATATTTTTTGTTGCAAACCGTATACGGACTTCGCCATGTCTGATCCATTCTGATATTTGTATTTTTTTGTTGCAAACCGTATACGGACTTCGCCATGTCCGAATATGATCCATTCTGATATTTGTATATTTTTTGTTGCAAACCGTATACGGACTTCGCCATGTCTGATCCATTCTGATATTTGTATATTTTTTGTTGCAAACCGTATACGGACTTCGCCATGTCTGATCCATTCTGATATTTGTATTTTTTTGTTGCAAACCGTATACGGACTTCGCCATGTCCGAATATGATCCATTCTGATATTTGTATATTTTTTGTTGCAAACCGTATACGGACTTCGCCATGTCTGATCCATTCTGATATTTGTATATTTTTTGTTGCAAACCGTATACGGACTTCGCCATGTCTGATCCATTCTGATATTTGTATTTTTTTGTTGCAAACCGTATACGGACTTCGCCATGTCCGAATATGATCCATTCTGATATTTGTATATTTTTTGTTGCAAACCGTATACGGACTTCGCCATGTCTGATCCATTCTGATATTTGTATATTTTTTGTTGCAAACCGTATACGGACTTCGCCATGTCTGATCCATTCTGATATTTGTATTTTTTTGTTGCAAACCGTATACGGACTTCGCCATGTCTGATCCATTCTGATATTTGTATTTTTTTGTTGCAAACCGTATACGGACTTCGCCATGTCCGAATATGATCCATTCTGATATTTGTATATTTTTTGTTGCAAACCGTATACGGACTTCGCCATGTCTGATCCATTCTGATATTTGTATTTTTTTGTTGCAAACCGTATACGGACTTCGCCATGTCTGATCCATTCTGATATTTGTATTTTTTTGTTGCAAACCGTATACGGACTTCGCCATGTCCGAATATGATCCATTCTGATATTTGTATTTTTTGTTGCAGCTGCTGTTGCCTGGACAGCAGGGGAGCCTCTGAAGATTGAAGAAGTGGAGGTGGCTCCTCCACAGGCGATGGAAGTCAGAATCAAAGTGCATTATATCGCCTTGTGTGATATAGACCTTTATTTCATGGAAGCAAAGGTATGCTATGGATAATTATCATTAAACATCAAGAAAATTTGAAGGAAGGAAATTAATTACACATCTCCTTCTGCACTGTATAACACATACAAATATTGCTTTTTGAAATGACTGATATGATACTGCTCCTTTGGCTGCAGGGCCAAACTCCTCTCTTTCCCCGCATTTTGGGACATGGAGCAGCTGGGTATGCACTCTGTTCTTTCCCATGAGTGAACTGTCTGTATTCAAAAAAATTAATCAGTCATGTTAGCAGGCATCTGGGATTTGAAAAAAGTTAATAACTGATAGCAAAGGGCATGCAGGGTTTCGAAAGGGGAAAGGGACACTAATTTTCTTGTGATTTATTGGTCGCTAACTATAGGTTGTTTGGTTGACACAGAGTTGTTGAGAGTGTTGGAGAAGGGGTGACTGACCTCAAGGAGGGTGACACTGTGCTTCTCACATTCACTGGAGAATGTGGAGAATGTGGAAAATGCAGACACTGCAAGTCAGAGGAGAGCAACATGTGTGATCGTTTAAGAATTAATACTGACAGAGAGGTTATGATAAGTAATGGGAAGTCGAGGTTTTCAATCAATGGGAAACCCATTTACCACTTCGTTGGTACATCGACTTTCAGCGAGTATACAGTTACACATGTTGGCTCCCTTGCCAAAATTAATCCAGAGGCTCCTCTGGACAAAGTCTGTATTCTGAGTTGTGAGTAAATTATTTTCTGGGGTTTTCCAAACTTAAATTGCTGATGATTGTGAAAGATCACAATGATATTATTGAATTAGTTTACATTGTATATTGATTTATAAAGTGATGATTGAATTCTTAGAGTTCTGCTTGCTGGTCTGTTAATAAAATCACCTTAATTGGAATTCCAATTCAAAATTCATTTTATTGTGGATTCAGGGATGGGGGCGACTTTGAATGTAGCCAAACCCAAGGAGGGTTCGTCAGTAGCAATATTTGGCCTTGGGGGTGTTGGGCTTGCCGTAAGTAAAATTCAGCTTCATTTCTGAATTTTTCTTTTTATGGAATCAATATGATGAGTTTACTGTTTAATTTTCTGTCAGACATCTGACCTGGGCATAACTACGCACGCAGGCTGCTGAAGGGGCAAGAATTGAAGGAGCTTCTCGAATAATTGGAATCGATTTAAACAGTGACAGATTTGAAAAAGGTTGTAAAATGCCTATTTCCATCTTTTGTTAATCACTGTATGTATGTTGACTCAAGAATTTCCTTTCTATTTCGTTGTCTGAATCGTTTTTGTTATCTGTCCTCTTTCAGCAAAGCTCTTTGGTGTAACAGAATTTATAAACCCACTGGACTACAAGAAGCCTATTCAAGAGGTTGGTTGAGCTGCCTACAATGATTTCAACTTCTCTTTTCCTTTGGCTCTTTCAAATTTATTGCTCTTTGTTGGTGCTCAATAGATCTGTAAAAGAATTTATCTTAAAGCTCAATTCAGTTTTGTGTTGTATTCGGAGAAATGTTTTAAATTAAAACTAAATTCTGGGAGCTTATCAGGTTATTGCCGAGAAAACTGATGGAGGGGTGGACTACAGCATCGAGTGCACAGGGAATGTCGAGGCCATGAATCAAGCCTTCGAATCCTGCCATGATGTATTTACTCTGCCTTCACTTCCATTTCTTCTGAAACTGTAAATATACGCTCAGTTTTAGCTACTATGCATATACTGATCAAATGGGTATGTGTTTGTTGTCCAGGGTTGGGCTGTAGCCATTTTAGTGGGTGTCCCTCGTCCAGACGTGAATTTTCTGAAAGAAAGAACAGTGATACAAACTGTACCTGGAGACTATAAGCCCCGTACCGATTTGCCAGGCCTTGTAGAATTGTATTTGGAAAAGGTAGGACTTTCTTTCCTTTGTTATTCTATGAAGATTCATTCATTTCCTTAGATTTTAGGATAGAAATGGCTCTCCCAGGCCATGCCTGCTGCTGCTTTCCTTTCCTGGCAAAAATCACTACTATTTGATCTCCATGTAATTAGTCTTTCAAGCTAACTTCTTTATTATTTTGCAGAAGCTTGAATTGGAGAAATTTATCACACATGAGGTTTCATTCGCTGATATCAACAAGGCATTTGATTACATGATTAAAGGCGAGAGTCTGAGATGTGTGATAAACGTGATTGGCAATTAAACGTTCGAGAGGAAGTCAACAGTAATATCTTAAGTTTTCCTTAAGTTTCTTACAGATTTTGTGGTGGATGGTAAATGTGAGGAAGTCAACAGGAATATCTTAAGTTTCTTAGAGATTTTGTGGTGGATGGTAAATGTGAGGGATCAGATTTGGATGTTTCTTGAAATCAAAGTAGAGTAGTTGATTGTTAGGTAAGGAAACTATTTTTTTCCTTGTAAATTTTAAAATAAATTATTTTCGCATGTACTTTTTATTTATTATTTGGGAAAGCAAGTCTTATTTTTATGTTGGTTTAATGATATTACAACTAGTATAGATTTAATTTAACTTTCTATCTATTACCAAAGGCAGAGAGAAATCAGATGGATGTGTATGTTAGTTTTGAATAACATATTAATAAAATGTTTTAACTATAAAAAAATTTTAATTTTCACTTGCTAATAATAATAGTTTCAAGTTGGTTGTGGATTAGGAGAAAACAATCACACCCTATGTAGGTGAAACCTCCAGAGTTTCAACTCTAAAATTTTCTCTACATTACATTAATAAATTACACTTACATGCTTATGGTACTTTTGGCATTCACATGTGTAGATTTAAAGAAACACAAAACATACAGGAAATACCTTAACACAATGACATAGGACAAACTTTAACACAAATTCCTTGTGGTTGATAATTTTCCTAATATCATTGGATGTTTGGAAGCACTTCTAGATTGTAGGTGAAGAGAAAAGTTGACTTTGTTTTTACTATCATTGCATTTTGAGAAGTGAGAAGTGGATTTTCATTGTAGTTGTGATTCTCGGAAGAGGTGTGAGTTGACATTTAACATTTCAAATTTTATTTTTTAATTATTATAATTCTTAATATGATATTATCACTTTTCTTAATTAATAATTATTATTATTATTTTAATTATAAATTTTGAGCCCACATAACATTATATGACGTTACATGACTTCACAACATCTCCCTCATATTGGGCTATAGAGCACCTCTCGATGTAATTATATGTCATTTGTTCTCAAAAGAAACATTATTTATTTTGTTACTAGAGAATAACCCTTGATGTGTTGCAATGTTGTCTGTTAATCTCTTAAAACAAATCAATTCCTTGGTTGCATTGTAGATAGAGATACTCTACTTAGATGCTTGGCTACTTGGTTCTTCATGATATTATTCCTTCAGTCAATTTATAAAATTAGTTTGTTAATCTCCTAAACCAAATCACCCCATGTAGGTCAAACCTCGAGAGTTTGAGCTGTAAAATTTTCTCTACAATACATTGATAAATTACACATACATGCTTATGATAATTTTGGCATTCACAAAATTAATTTGTTAATCTCTTAAAACAAATCACCCCATGTAAGTTAAAATTAGTTTGTTAATCTCCTAAACCAAATCACCCCATGTAGGTGAAACCTCGAGAGTTTCAACTGTAAAATTTTCTCTATAATACATTGATAAATTACATGTACATGCTTATGATAATTTTGGCACTCACAAAATTAATTTGTTAATCTCTTAAAACAAATCACCCCATGTAAGTGAAACCTCGAGAGTTTCAACTCCAAAATTTTCTCTATAATACATTGATAAATTACATGTACATGCTTATGATAATTTTGGCACTCACAAAATTAATTTGTTAATCTCTTAAAACAAATCACCCCATGTAAGTGAAACCTCGAGAGTTTCAACTCCAAAATTTATGATAATTTTGGCATTCACAAGTGTAGATTTAAAGAAACGCATATGATAATTTTGGCATTCACATGTGTAGAATTAAAGAACACAAAAAATACAAGAAATACCTCAATATAATGACAAAGGACAAACCTTAACACAAATTCGTTGTCGTTGATAAATTTTCTAATATCCTTGGGCGTTTGGAAGCCCTTCTAGATTGTAAGTGAAGAGAAAAGTTGACTAGTTGATTTTCATTGTAGTTGTGATTCTTTGAAAAGGTGTGAGTTGACATTTAACATTTCAAATTTTAATTTTTAATTATTATAATTCTTAATTTGATAATTTCACTTTTCTTAATTAATAATTATAATTATTATTTTAATTATAAATTTTGAGTTGCATTTTGAGAAGTGAGAAGTTGATTTTCATTGTAGTTGTGATTCTTTGAAAAAGTGTGAGTTGACATTTAACATTTCAAATTTTATTTTTTAATTATTATAATTCTTAATTTGATAATTTCATTTTTCTTAATTAATAATTATAATTATTATTTTAATTATAAATTTTGAGCAGACATAACATTACATGATGTTACATGACTTTACAACATCTCCCTCATATTGGGCTGTAGAGCACCTCTCAATGTAATTGTATGTCATTCGTTCTCAAAAGAAACTTTATTTATTTTGTTGCCAGACCATAGCCCTTGATGTGTTGCAATGTTGTCTATTAAATCTCTTAAACTAAATTAATTCCTTGGTTGCATTGCACATGAGATACTCTACTTAGATACTTGGCTTCTTGGTTGTTCATGATATTATTCCTCCAGTCAATTTATAAAATTAATTTGTTAATCTCCTAAACCAAATCAATTCCTTGGTTGCATCGATGTTTGAGACACTCTACTTCAATAATTAGATGTTTGGCTACTTAGTTGCTCATGATATTATTCCTCTAATTAGTTCGAAACATTAGTTGGACCTACATCTTTGATCATCCACATCCATTGCTCAAATATCCATCACAAAATTCTACTTAATGTATCAATTTCCATCAAAAGTAATGTCCATGTTTTAAGAAGTGCTACATGGGGTTGTGTTCCTCACCATTTCAAGATGGAAAAAATCCATGTTAAAGGTTTCACATTGTCTCCCTAAAAGAAAACTTATGGTGTGAAAAGTTTCCCACTCGGGACACTCAACCTAAAATCTTATGTAAGGGATGTCTTAGCATATCCCTTGGATGCATTTTTGTTTTCTGCATTTCCATACCCTAGAAACTTGGTAGGAGATTTGTTTTATGTACCCCAAAAATATCTTAAAACTCTCTTTATTGATTAATAGTGGTGTTAGCCCAGACCTAAAGAAAATTGGCTCAATCAAATTAAACAAAGATGATGTCTAGTCTTGTACATACCATAATATACATCATGATGGAATTTGCATTTACAAATAACACTTTTTCATTGCTTGCAACTCAACCTACAAATTTGGACTCATGTCTTTAGATAATTGACCATATAAAATTTAGTTGTGATGTTGGATTTCAACTTTTAATATTGACAAATGTTTGCAAAAACAAATTGCATCATTGCCGGAATTTAGAAGATCTAACATGTATACTTGAAGTAAGTATTTGAATCAATAGGTGAATTCTCTCAAATACTTGTCCCTTTAGGTACCTATCAATCTTTTGGCAACATATTTTGGAAGATTGCTTTAAACCATACGAAACCTCCTACAACCTGCAAACCAAACGCCGTCTTGTGGATTTCACATATGCTTTAGGCTACAACATGTATATCTTCTCTAACTCTCCATTGGGGAAATTTGCATTTATATAAAGTTGATACACATTTATACCATGTAATTTAGCAAGTATGAGCACATCTTCATTGATGACATTTGCACCATGAGTGAAATATTTTTTTGGTAGCGGGCTCCTTTAGCCTAAGCATACTATTTTCCATAAAGTCTGCTTTATACAAAATAACTTAACCATCTTAATTATATACTTTCATCCAATTGTTTTATTTTGAGAAGAAATTCTACAAATCTCTAAACTTAATTTTTTAAACAATGATTCAAAATTTTTATACATGTCATTGTTCCAATACCTTATACCATCACTTGTGAGACTTCTTTGATAGTAATGAAATAAGTATTCTTGACATTATAGAATAATCATGGAACCATTGTGATGGCCTTTGAAATCTATTTTAATTATTAGTGATTCACTATTAAAATTGCCAACTTCCTCAATGCTCATAAGCCCTAGTTTTAACTCCTCTACACCCTTAATATCCTCCTTATCCATAGATTCCTCCATTGTGTCTCATATGGGAATCGACTCCCCTTACAATGTTGATGGTTTTAAAAGAACTAACACCAATGCTATCACCCCTAAAGTCCAATATTTGCATTGGTTTCTTAGTAGCACTTTCCATGTCACATATCCCACTCCTTTAACGAATAATGTATGTTGATCAAATACAATATCCCTACTTTTGATAAACTTCTTGTTTACTATATCTTAGACTCTATAAATACTTGAATAACCATCATATTTGACCATAAATCCACTTCATACTTTCTCACCCAATGCCTCTCCCTTCCCATATTGTACATGGAGATAAACATGGTGCCCAGACACCTCCACACATAGATTGCTTGGCTTCCTCCCATTCCATGCCTCATAGGGATTCATGGATTGTAACAACCCCAGGTTAAAGTTTCATGTAATAAAGGATAATAAAGGAAAAATAAGACCAAGCTCATGGGACACGTATTCCAAGTTGAATATTGAGAAAACACTTTAGTGGTCATCACTTGTGGTTCAATAATGGCTATGGAGATTGACAAAGGCATTGGCAAAGGCAAGGAGGCAATAAATGACATTTAATTAAGGAAATAAAGAAAAATAGGAGAAAATGAAGGTGAAGAGACACAAATATGCATGCAAGGAAATTAATGAAAAATGAAGGAAAATGAAGAGAAAGGAGACGTCAATGATAAAAAGGCACTTGAGAAACAATTCACATATTTTGGCTTGGATCAATTTTTTAGAGAGAGTGAGAGCAAGCAAGCAAAGAATGGAAAACAGAGGAAGGGAAAGGACAAGCAGAAGAAAGCAAAGGAAAAAATGGAGAAAGTTGGATCAAAAACTTAAGCAGGAATATTTTGTAGGTAATAGGTTGCATGTGTGATTTCCTTGTTGGGATGTGAATGCATGGTTCATGTATTTTTTTATTTGGTTCATTTGTTGTCATTGGCATGGGTTTCGCCTAGTTTGACAGTGATTTTAGCCTCGCCTTTCATTTCTTGGACAATCATCGTGTAATGGGATTCATTATTTGTTAAGCTTTTGATTGCCGAAAGGTTTTGGAACCAGGTGAGGTGGTCTCAGGAAAATTCCAAAGGTTGGGGGTAGAGATGGTTTTCCCCGGGAAACCCTTGACAAGTGGGTGGAGACAGGAAATTCCTCAAGGTATGTTGAAGAAATCTTGAGGCATCCAAGCTTGGTCTTGGTGTGATCTCAAGACCGGTTTAGGTGAGATCACAGTAGCTTGAGGGTGGAGGTGGTTTAACCTTTGGAGTCCTTGTTTTCTTCTGTCTTTGTTTATCCCATGAGATCCCACATTCATGCTTGGAATATGGCACAAGGGTGGCTAAAAGAAAGATTTTTTTCAGCCAAATCTATGGTCGGGTGGTATGTGGAAGTCCTTGACTTGGTTTGGTTTTTCATATGCTAATATGAGTTATTCTTCTAATGTAATTAATGAGTACATGTACTTGTTATTATGTGTATTTAAGGTTATTTGGTCATGGTTTCTATTATGGTTATAAGCATGGTTCTATGATATACTCTAGTTATGGATCTTGTTCATGATTTGATAGTTTATGGAATGGTTTATGAATGAATGGGCTAACAAGTGTTGGTGTAGCTAACTTGAGCGGGCATTAAGCCTTCTTGGTGATTATTAGATGAAGTTTAGAAGTTTATGATCAGATATGCATTCATAACCTATAGCTTTCATGTTTACTATATGTTTGATGAAATGTCTATCTTGTATTAGGCATGTTCTAGTCAAGCTCGTGTTCAAGTTTTGAATGGTTAGCCTTGTTATCATGTTATTTATGTTTCTGGAAACTTACAGGCAATTTTGGGTAGTGATCTGAAGGCTTTCCTGAAAAAGTGGCATAGATCTCGTGACCGCATGCACATAACATGGGATTTTTTGTCATAACAACATGCAGGCAGGCTTATGGGTGCCGTTGGAGCCTCATAACCGCACATAGTGTATCAAAGGTGCAGCTGGGGTGTTAAGTCAGTGAAAAGAGTTTCAACTCAAGGATAGATCACCAAGGGTAATTGTTGGGCTCTTGAGTGGTTTGAAGTCTTTGATGGATGCCAGTAAGTTTTGGTTTGTAGGCCCCACTACCATCACTAGAACTTGGAGGTCGGGTCATGTCATAGTAGTACTCAGCTCATGTTTACCCTGGAGAGCTTGTAAAATAGGGTAAATGTGGGAGGGGTTGTTACAAGGTGGTATCAGAGTGGGTTTCGTTCTCTTTGAGTGATATTTGATATCACAGGGTGGTATCAGAGCTTTTAGGTTCAAACACGTGCATTGGATGGGATAAATGTATATTGTCATACATGCATTGTGATGGTTATGGTTATCATGCATGAGGTTATTATTACATTATTATGTCATCATCCATGATGTTGATTTGTTGATATCATGATGTATGTATATGTATCGTGTTAATCTAAACTGATTTGTGCAGATGTGATAATCTCCCCTAACTTCACTAAGGTATGGTTTGCTCATGTTTCTATTTGGTTTATCTAACATAGTATGCTTGCATGAATAAGAAGATCAGAGATGACGAGTAGAATGGTGGGCTATAGTTCATGTGACTCTACTTACAAATCAGTTTAACCGCAAGGAGATGAATATTCTCCTCATATAGAAAATATATTGAGAAGTTTGAAGGCATAAATCAAAAGTTGCAAGGAAAATAATAATAGGATGATTGACACACATGAAAGGATTTGTAACAACCTCGGGTTAAATGTTCATGTAATAAAGTTAATATAGTCAAAACATGACCAAGGTCACTAGACATGTATTCCACACTGAATGTTTGGAAAAACATCCTAGTGGGTGTTCATTTCGGTTTTTATTATGGCTAAGGAAATTGGCAAAGGCATTGACAAAGGTATTGAAAAGGAAAAGAGGAATTAATTGACATCTTATTTATGAAAATAATGGAAAATAAGAGAAAAGGAAGGTGAAAGGTCACATAATTGCATGTGAGGAGGGAATTGAAGGAAAATTAAAGTAAATTGAAGAAAATAGAGGCCTCAATAATAAAAAGACTTTTGAGGATTAGTTCACAACTTTTGTTGGTTAAACCTTTTCCAGTTTTAGCTTAGATCTCTCTATATTCTATCATACGCTTGCACGCTTAGAGCATTTTTAGAGCACCCTAGCATTAGAGAAAGGAAGACAAAGGAAGGACAAGAAAACAAAGGAAAGAAAGATCAAGCAAGGAAAAAATGGATCAAGCATCTTCAACAAGAATACTCATAGGTAATAGTTGCATTCGTGATTTCCTAACTGGTTGGTAAATGCATGTACGTATTTGGTTCTCTTGTCATCATTGGCATGGGTTTTTCGAGGTGTGATAGTGGTTTCAACCTTTCCTTTCCATTTTCGGATAACCATGGTGTGATGGGGTTCTTTCATTTGGTTGAGCTTTGGATTTCCGGATGGTTTTGGATATGATTGAGGTGGTCTTAGGAAAATCACCTATATTACTAAATTTATATAGGTGATTTTAGCGTAAAGTTTATGAATCTAAGAAAGATTAAAAATTAAATCGGAGAAAGATTAAAAATTATAATTAATTAGTGAACAAATTTAATATTTTCATTATTTAAATCAATTAAGATTTAAAAAAGTTTTAAATTCATATTATATTTTTGTTTTTTATATTGAATTTTGATTATGTTTTTGTCTCTTACATGGGGATTTAGTGGATAATCTTGGTATTTCTTTAGTTTATATAAGAAGCATATTGTTTAGAGTATTTTTTCAAAAAAGTAAAAATATTATCATTATATTATATTGTATAGTGTGTTTTCTTATTTTGGTAAGTTAGAAGGCATTGTATTATAGAAAATGTACAAATATTACATGCATATGTGCTTTATGATGTAGTAGTTACCAGTTGTCACAAAAATGGGGCAGTAAGGAATGAGGAGCATCTGCCCATAAAGTAGAAACCATAAGTCTTCTTGGAAAATTCATTACATTTAACATAGAGAAAGGCCAAAAGAGAAAAAGAAGAGAAATAAATTTAGGTTGGCAAAACTTGTTTAGATGTCCATAAGATTGTCAAACTCATAGATATAATCTTTTATGTGTTATTTTGCATTATCATTTTGAGTACAGTGATCTATGGTGTACTATGAAAACTTTCAGATATGCTTTATTTCCTTCACCAGTTCCATTAACTACAGTGCCTTTATATTTATGACCTTCATTTTATTAAAAAAATGTGATACACAACAGTGAATGTGAAACTCAAAGACAATTGCATCATCCAAAATTGAATCTTCCAAACCAAAGTTCACTTATTATTTGTTTGATTATGAAAACCTAAGTACAATTTTTTCAATTTAAGAATCCTATCGGTCTCTCTTGGCACCTTTTGGGGAAATTGCTAGTTTATTACGTATGAATTCTTTGCCACGAGATTAAGAGGATAATTGATACTTTATATCAATTTGATTTTTTCGGCATAGAAATACTACCATAGATTATTTATTTGCCGCTAAATCATGATGAGTATAAATTTAAAGTTAAATAAATACTTTGTTACAATATATTTATATCATATATATACATTATTTAATATAAAGATACTAGACATTATAATTTCTCCTCCTTGGTCCCATAAGCTAAAGATGGAATAAAATGTGCACAAGCACATTTCTATAAACTCTTAACTTCTGTAACAAAAGATGATATTGGGGCTAATGTTTCATCCAAAATTTCCCATGCACCTATCTCTATTTTGCTCCAAGGTTATTAGTCCATTAATTACTTCGGTTACTTTTTTGAGTCGAGAGACTAATTCTACAACCCAATATGAGAGAGATGTGTAGCTTTAAAAAATAAATTATTTAAATAAAAAAACTTCAAATATAATAAAAAACAAAAATGAATATAGTGTTTGGTTTGTTTAATTATGCTGCAAGGCATTCCTATATGAAACCAACTCCTTTATTGATTACGTGTCTTCTGTCTACGCCCTTGGATATTTTGTTAGATGATTAGCTTCTACTCGGCCGTTGATTTGAATTGCAAATGATTTTGATAAGGTTGCAACATATCTGAACTTGGTTAGTAAGGCAGGGATCCAACGACCCTCATCAACAAAGTAAGGCAGGGATCCAATGACCCTCATCAACAAAGGTTCGTTATGGGCAGCAACCGTATTCCACAATTGCTCCATTCTGGTGCGCGCCCCCTTTTAGCTTAAATCATTTGGTGCAAGTGCTAGTTTAAAAAATTATAAATCAATAATCTCACTATTAGACTCTTAGTGTCTTAGTGTCGATATTACAGAGAAGTGGCAAAAATATTTTACTCTCACTCTCAACCATAAATAAAATATTTCTATGTCCCTATGAAACAACATAATCTTATATCAACTTTATAGAGAAATAAAGTAGCTAAAAGTTAAAAAAATATTACATATAGGTTATATAAAGCAATTGAAAAAAAAAATTATAATTAAAACATTTTTAATTTCACTATTTTATGCCCAAATAAATTTTGATCCATTTTATACATTAAAAAATAAAACATAAACAATGAAAAATTACAAGTGGGCTTTCTTTATATATACATATATATATATCAAATTTTGCACTCTAAAAGAACTTTACATAAAAAATAATTACTAAACAACAAAATTGTTACACTAATTCTAATTTATTCCTTCCAAAATTAGATAACTTAAAATAATTTCGATATATAATAATTTTTATTATAAATTAGAAAAAAAACAAAAACAAAAATCCAACATCAATATTTACTATTTTCTCAAACTATCCCATAAATTATTAAATTATTTTTTAATAGAAAATTGATAAACTATAAATCTTACACGGAGGAGACGAGACCCAGTAGCCGGTGCGACGGACTGCCCCTAAATATCTAAACCCACCGCATGTGCCCAAACCACGGTTTTGAACCTGAGTAGGACCCAATCATGGTCAACTAACAACAGCGGTTAGGCCTAAACCATTAAATGTTAGAAATAAGACACTTAATTTTAACCTCGCAGAGTCGCAGGCCCACGCTCTCGAACAAAGTCTAAAGTGTTTATGAGGCCCCCGCTGTAAGGACCTCTGGTTGCGGGCGCGTTCGGGCGCCGGGCGAAGTCACCGTGCACGGGCGGGTGCGGGCGCACGGCGGGCGGGTCTGCACGACGGGCGGGCAAGGCTGCATGGCGGGCGGGCGAGGCTGCACGGCGGGTGGGCGAGGCTGCACAGCGGGCGGGTCTGCACGACGGGCGGGTGAGCGCACACGGAAATGCGAAAATTGGCTAAGTGTCATTTACACTTGAGCGTATATAATATAATGGAAAACATATATTATATGACAAGATTAAAAAACCATATTATATGAAGGCTTGTACGCATATGTTAAGGAACATGTCAATATGCGTGGATAATAAAAATTAAATATAATAAAGACGTGGGCATATATGTATAATGGTGGGGTCGGCCATGGATTGTGCACCCCCCTTAAAACATATGAAGATAGCGTATATATGATGGAGGATGGAGCTCATAATATCCATCGAACTTCGCTTGAATACCTTCGCATAAGGACAAGAGAAAAGTGCAAAATCTTGAGGATATGCGCATACCTCATGCGCATAAGAGTTAAGAAGATCTCGCATGTTTTGTAAGTTGGTTTATGTGAAGGGTTGTCACGGTTGAGGAGGTTTTCGTACACGGGTTTATGCAGGAATTGGCTAAGGGATCTTAGGTGGCTCGGGTGAGCACCTCCCTTCGTGCAAGGGTGCAAAACATGTTGTGAAAGGCAGGTGGCCTGTCTTTTGTGAAAATTGGTTAAGTGTGAGACTTGGTTCAGCCAAGACACACTTGTTGTAAAATCTGATATTCTTAATATAATATTATTGTTGGGCAGACTGTTCGGGGAGTTGCCCCTCCCTTTATACTTGTATTGTTCTCGGTTTATTATTGATGGTTAATGAATAAGAATGTTCTTTGTTGAAGTATAAAGGATAACATTTTATTCGGTTATAAGAACACAAGTTAAGCAAGTTTATGTTGGAATAGGCATAGCCCATAAACGTTAGTATTGTTAAAAAGAACGCGTTCGGTGGTGCCGCACCTCGCTACAAGCGGTTGGAAGATCACCGCAGGTGTAGGGGCGTGACAGTTGGTATCAGAGCTCGGTCGGAGCTGGTGACAGATGAAGATGTCTATCTTGCAGGAATTGGGTTATGCGTCCTTTGAAGAATTCGAAGGGAGTCTACTTGAAGAGTCAGAAAGAGTAAAACAAGGATTTGAAGAATGGGTCAAAAGGTTGTTTGAAGCAAAGGATGCTCTTCGTGCCTTGTTTAAGGAAGGGATTCCTGATAGAGGGAAAGCTCTTCGACTTGCAAAGGAAGTAGACTTGATTGAAGCAAAACTCAAGGAGCTCAAGACAAGAAAGGAATTGAACCAAAAGGAAATGAGGTATCTCATAGCCTTGAAGAAGGAAGCTGAGGAAGAACTTCTTCAACCCGGTTGGACAATGGAGCAAGGTGAAGTTGCAGATTGTGCCATCAAGGAAGAGGAAGTCATGATGGTCGAGGATGTTGAAGACATGACTACGATGAGGGATGAACTTGAGGCTGATCAAGTTGAACCAGGATCGTGCAGTTTGTCAACATGTATGGATGAGGTCACTCACATGGAGGAGCCTCATGATGATGAAGTAAGTGATGATACTTGTGTTTCATTTGGGCATTTGGGAGATGGACCATGTGCAGGAGAGGGCAAAGTCAGTTTGCCAAGGCAAGAGGACATCTTACCATGGATGACTATGATGGAACCTTGTATGGAGAAGCAAGGATTGTCAACTATTGCAGGACTTGTTGGGGCTACTTGTGACCTTATGGTTGAAGGTGCAAAGGCCCTTGACAAGGGAGGAACTTGATGATCGTTGTGGAAGATTGAGTCATGCTTTAGCCACATGGAGAATTGGCTAAGTGCCCGGCATGACTCATGGACAGATTGAGGAGGGCACACACTTGTGATGTTTTGGGTGGACTTCTCATGGCCGAGACCAAGAGCAAGTCTTGGTGGACACTTTGGTGGAGGAGCTATGGTGAAGGGACTCATGACATGATGATGGGATGGTTGAGTGACCGAGTTCACTAAACCGAAGATTGAAAGACTTGGATGGACTTGTGAGCAGCTATGAAGTATTCCTACTACATGGGGAGCTGAGGCATTTTGTATGCTTGCTGAGGTGTTGGTTGGGGATGGTTTATGGAGCTCATGATGACACGAGATTGTTGTGACTTTTAGGGACTTCATATGGTGGACTTGGAGGATCTAATGCATTGAGGAGCTGAGGTCAGGAGACTTTGATGCAGTATGGGATGCATACTTTCAAGGTACATGTATGGGCATGGCTTGGAAGAGTGACTTGATGTAGAAGATCGGTATGAGGCACTTTGGGGTGATGGAGTTACAACGATGATGATGATGCTTTGGTGAGACAAGTGCATACTTGTTTCTATGGAGACTTGAGGGATGGCACATTGCAGATGATGAAGAGGCTTCATGAACCTGAATGGGGCACATCAAGAGTCGGTTTGATATGGACAACATGTTGCAGATGAGATGGATGGAGTTTCCATGAACCTGAGCATGGATTATGGATGGTGAGCTTGGTGGCAGTGGTCACTAGGCCGAGACATAGTGGAGAAAGAGTCTCTACATATGTTGCAAGGATGTTTGCCTTGTGTAGAAAGGTCGACATCCTGAATGATGATGATCTTGGTGGAGAGCTACCGAGATGGTATGTTGTCGAGGACGACAACGATTTCAGGTGGAGGAGAATGTAAGGACCTCCGGTTGCGGGCGCGTTCGGGCGCCGGGCAAAGTCACCGTGCACGGGCGAGCGCGGGCGCACGGCGGGCGGGTCTGCACGGCGGGCGGGCGAGGCTGCACGGCGGGTGGGCAAGGCTGCACGGCGGGCGGGTGAGCGCACACGGAAATGCGAAAATTGGCTAAGTGTCATTTACACTTGAGCGTATATAATATAATGGAGAACATATATTATATGACAAGATTAAAAAACCATATTATATGAAGGCTTGTACGCATATGTTAAGGAACATGTAAATATGCGTGGATAATAAAAATAAAATATAATAAAGACGTGGGCATATATGTATAATGGTGGGGTCGGCCATGGGTTGTGCACCCCCCTTAAAACATATGAAGAGAGCGTATATATGATGGAGGATGGAGCTCATAATATCCATCGAACTTCGCTTGAATACCTTCGCATAAGGACAAGAGAAAAGTGCGAAGTCTTGAGGATATGCGCATACCTCATGCGCATAAGAGTTAAGAAGATCTCGCATGTTTTAAGTTGGTTTATGTGAAGGGTTGTCACGGTTGAGGAGGTTTTGTACACGGGTTTATGCAGGAATTGGCTAAGGGATCTTAGGTGGCTCGGGTGAGCACCTCCCTTCGTGCAAGGGTGCAGAACATGTTGTGAAAGGCAGGTGGCCTGTCTTTTGTGAAAATTGGTTAAGTGTGAGACTTGGTTCAGCCAAGACACACTTGTTGTAAAATCTGATATTCTTAATATAATATTATTGTTGGGCAGACTGTTCGGGGAGTTGCCCCTCCCTTTATACTTGTATTGTTCTCGGTTTATTATTGATGGTTAATGAATAAGAATGTTCTTTGTTGAAGTATAAAGGATAACATTTTATTCGGTTATAAGAACACAAGTTAAGCAAGTTTATGTTGGAATAGGCGTAGCCCATAAACGTTAGTATTGTTAAAAGGAACGCGTTCGGTGGTGCCGCACCTCGCTACAAGCGGTTGGAAGATCACCGCTGGTGTAGGGGCGTGACACCCGCTCTCAGAAAAAGTGTAAAGTAGTTATGATGCTTTGTTGGCAAAACGAAGATTCAAACTTCTAACCTATCGCATGGAACCATTGGCGCTAGTATTAAGGTAAGTAGGGTGGTTTCGACACAATCCATGGTCTTGACTATTCAAACTCATTTGCGGAACGAGATGGAAACCCCATAGTCAATTAAATAAATGAATATCACAGCTGGATGTCGACTAACACCAAAGTCTTCACCGCGATCGATTGTCGGTGTTGCCTAAGTGCCTGCAACACCAATGCAAAAGTTAGTTTGTTCACCATCATACTATTGCAAAAGAAAATACCATCTGCATTGAAAGGAAAATGGCGAGCTCTACTGCAGGCTAGGTTATCCAATGCAAAGGTAATTAGTTTAGTTCAGTGCAAGGAGTAATGGCCACATTCTATTTCTTTCATGTATATCATTTCAGGGAAAAATTGATTTTCAGGATTAAGCTGGATTTATGCAAACTGTATGTGTGCTTCTTGAATTTTGATATATTTTGATATTTTTACTTTTGTTGCAGCTGCTGTTGCATGGGGAGCAGGGGAGCCTCCGAAGATTGAAGAAGTGGAAGTGGCTCTCCACAGGCAATGGAAGTGAGAATCAAAGTGCATTATACCACTTTGTGTCATACAGACCTTTATTTCTGGGAAGCAAAGGTATTTATCATTAGAACTAAACTTATTAAACATACAGAAGAATTAAAGTTGGATACTGTATAACACATTGACTTCTCTTTATACCATTAAATTACTTTAAATATTTATTATAAAAATTTCTTGACCGTTACTGCTTTGGTTGCAGGGCCAAACTCCTCTCTTTCCCCGCTTCTTGGGACATGAAGCAGCTGGGTATACACTCTGTTCTTGTCCATAAATCGACAATTCAAAAAAGTTAATTAGGCATGCTAGCAGGCACATAGAATTTCAAAAAGGGCAAAAGGGACAGTAATTTTCTTGTGATTTATTGCTCGTTAATCATAAGTTGGTTGACACAGAATTGTTGAGAGTGTTGGAGAAGGGGTGACTGACCTCAAGGAGGGTGACACTGTGCTTCCTGTATTTACTGGAGAATGTGGAGAATGCAGACACTGCAAGTCAGAGGAGAGCAACATGTGTGATCTTTTAAGAATTAATACTGACAGAGGGGTTATGATAAGTGATGGGAAGTCCGGGTTTTCAATTAATGGGAAACCCATCTACCACTTCGTTGGTACATCGACTTTCAGCGAGTATACAGTTACGCATGTCGGTTCCCTTGCCAAAATTAATCCAGAGGCTCGTCTGGACAAAGTCTGTATTCTGAGTTGTGGGGTCTCAACAGGTAAATTATTTTCTGGGGTTTTCGAAACTTAATTCGCTGATGATTGTGAAAGATCACAATGATATAATTGAATTAGTTTACATTGTTTATTGATTTATAAAGTGGGTGATTGAATTCTTAGACTTCTGCTTGCTGGACTGTGATTAAAATCACCCATGATCGTTTCCTTGATTGTAATTCCTATTCAAAATTCATTTTATTGTGGATTCAGGGATGGGGGCGGCTTTGAATGTAGCCAAACCCAAGAAGGGTTCGTCAGTAGCAATATTTGGCCATGGGGGTGTTGGGCTTGCCGTAAGTAAAATTCAGCTTCATTTCTGAATTTTTATTTTTATGGGATCCATATGATGAGTTTAGTGTTTCATTTTCTGTTAGCCATCTGACCCGGGCTTAACTACGCACGCAGGCTGCTGAAGGGGCAAGAATTGCAGGAGCTTCTCGAATAATTGGAATCGATTTAAACAGTGACAGATTTGAAAAAGGTTGTAAAATGCCCATTTCCATCATTTGTTAATCACTGTATGTATGTTGACTGAAGAACTTCCTTTCTATTTCGTTGTTTGAATCGTTTTTGTAATCTGTCCTCTTTCAGCAAAGCTCTTTGGTGTAACGGAATTTATAAACCCACTGGACTACAAGAAGTCTATTCAAGAGGTTGGTTGAGCTGCCTACAATGATTTCAACTTCTCTTTTCCTTTGTCTCTTTCAATTTTATTGCTCTTTGTTGGTGCTCAATAGATCTGTAAAAGAATTTATGTTAAAGCTCAATTCAGTTTTGTGTTGTGTTCGGAGAAATGCTTTAAATTAAAACTAAACTCCGGGAATTTATCAGGTTATTGCCGAGAAAACTGATGGAGGGGTGGACTACAGCATCGAGTGCACAGGGAATGTCAAGGCCATGATTCAAGCCTTCGAATCCTGCCATGATGTATTTACTCTGCCTTCCCTTCCCTTTCTTCTGAAATTGTAAATATACGTTCAGTTTTAGCTACTATG
The DNA here is from genome assembly GCA_031772625.1 of Pinus tabuliformis. NCBI lineage: Eukaryota > Viridiplantae > Streptophyta > Pinopsida > Pinales > Pinaceae > Pinus > Pinus tabuliformis. The sequence goes on along the minus strand of CM062820.1, from coordinate 418,626,270 downwards.
CATATACTGATCAAGTGGGTATGTGTTTGCTCAGGGTTCGGGTGTAGACGTTTTAGTGGGTGTCCCTCATTCAGACGCAGTCTTTGCAACCAACCCCGTGAATTTTCTGAACGAGAGGACGTTGTAAGGAACCTTCTTTGGGAACTATAAGCCACGTTCCGATTTGCCAGGCCTTGTAGAATTGTATTTGGATAAAGTAAGACATCTATCATTTACTTCTGATATAAATATCTCTCTCACCCCATGCCTGCTCATTTCCTTGCCTCCTACTGAAGCACTAATCGTCTTTAGTTAGGCTTTTAATCCAACTTAACTTCCTTTCCTGGTTTATTGTTGGTTTGCAGAAGCTTGAATTGGAGAAATTTATCACACATGAGGTTTCATTTGCCGATATCAACGAGGCATTTGATTACATGATTAAAGGCGAGAGTCTGAGATGTGTGATAAACGTGATTGGCAATTAAACGTTCGGGAGGAAGTCAACCAGGCTTACTCTACTCCCAATCAAAGGATTAGGGACTTGTTCACTAATTTTGTTACAGCTACAGGCAATTATTACATTTCCAGTTGTCATTGATCGCTTAAAGAAGTTCAGTAATGTTTTGGACCAAGGCAATAGTCTATTAATGAAAGGCTCGAAATCAAAAGCACTTTGGCATTTTTTTTCCTTCAGGAAAATGAATGTTTTTGGCTTGTCTTTGGAAAGGAAGCCTATATGGTAGCACTTTGAATAGTTCCATGATATTGCAGTAATTTTCTACAATTTTATTTTTTATTTTTTATTTTTTATTTTTTTGTTTGAAAAAAGTCTTTCTTTAATATATTTTATTTAACCAGAATGAGTATAGTTTATTTTACATCGATTTATCACTGCTTCAAGAAGCTCATAGAAATTTCTTGGTCCATCTAGACTATTGTAGTAGCTATGTCTATCTTGCTTACAAAAATTTTCCATTCTGGGATATATCTACAATTATAACTTCGACATAATTGAAATAAGAGATATATACATTTACAGTTCATCATTTTGATAAAACAAAAACAAAATGCCCTCAAACGTGCTCTCACTTCTGCTCCCTTGATTAGTCCACCTAACTTTGAGAGGGATTTCATCTTGTACATCTCTGCATCCACCCATTCGGTTGTTGGGGTCCTCATATAAGAAGATTCTGCAGGTATTGAGCATGTCATATACTATGTCAGTAAGAACCTTAACAATCCCCCTGTGTCCTATTCCCATGAAGAAAAGCTAGCATTGGTTGTCGTGTTCTTTGTTCAAAAGCTTCATCATTATATCCTTATGCATACCACCAAATTTGTGACCAATTCCAACCCCATGGCTTTCTTGTTGAGTCGACGGATCATTAGTGGGAAGTATGCCTGTTGGATCGTTATCCTTCAATAATTCGATCTTGAATTTGTCATGCCCAAGAGTAAGAAAGGTTTATCCGTTGATGAACTCATTTCTGAATTTCCCATTGGTGCCCCTGATCCACTGGTAAATGATGATCTCCTAGATGAAAAATTGTTCACCATTACCTTAGATGACCCTTGGTATGGAGACATCCTTACCTACCTGTGAACCCAGAAATTTAGACCCCACCTCATTCATGATGATTGACGACATATTCGACATCAAGCCCCTCGCTACCTCCTTATCAGTCATGATCTTTATTGTCACGGTGTCGATACTGTCCTTCATCATTGTCTCACCCATGCTGAAGCTGAGTAAGTGCTTAATGCTTGCCATTGTGGCGCTTGTGGTGGTCACCTCTCAGGAATGGCCAATGCCCATAAAATCATGCACACTGAATACTTTTGGCCTTCTCTGTTTAGCGATTGTATGGAAGCAGTCAAACATTGTCCCAATTGCCAGTTATACGCCCCTGAGGCACAAGCTCCACTTTCTCCCCTCTATCCCATTGTTGTAGCCAATCCTTTCTGTAAATGGGTTATCGAATTCATGGAGTGTCGACCCCCCTCTGCTAATAACCATAAGTATATTATCATGGTCATCGACTATTTCACCAAATGGGATGAAGCCATGCCAACGTTCAATAACACCACGACTATTGTAACCTTCTTCTTCTTTAACCATGTTATCGATCGATTTGGGGTTCTGAAACGATTGGTATCTGACCAAGGCTGACACTTTGAAGATGAGATATGGCATGAGCTATCCTCTATGTTGGGCTCCGAACATCAATATTCATCATCTCATTACCCCCAAGGCAATGGCCAAGTTGATGCTGTAAAAAATATCCTTAAGACTATGTTGCAATGGACGGTGAATAAACACAAGACCAACTAGAATTTAATGCTCTTCCTCGCTTTGTGGGCCTATAGAACTTCTATCAAGACTGCCATCGGGTTCACTCCTTTCCACCTTGTTTTTGGAGAGGAGGTAGTTTTACTAATCGAGTGTGAAATCCCTTCCCTTCACCTTGTCGTTGAAATCCTCCTGGATGCACAAACTTTAGAATAATGACTCATCATGCTTGAGCACGACACCAAAGATCATCGTGTTGCATTGCAAACCATTGAAGCGGCCAAAAAGTGTGCCAAATCTCAGTATGACCGCAAATTCCACCCTCGTACCTTCCATGAAGGCGACCTTATTCTTGTGTATGACCAAGCTCATGATGTCTTAGGATGTGGTAAGCTTGAGCCATTATGGCTAGGGCCTTATATCAGCCATAAGTGTTTGGGAAAGGGGGAATACCTGTTAGAGGGTCCAGAAGGAGAAATCCTTCCCAATCCTCAAAATGCACTCTACCTCAAGAAATTTTACCCATCGCATTTCCTATTGAAATGTGTGTATCTCTTTCTTTCTTCTTGCATTTAGGTAGTTTACATCCCCCATATTCTTACACATTTTCTTTTGGCATCTTTCATATGGATCCATCATCCACGCCTTATATTGGTTATGTCGATGGTGCGAGCCACTTCACCGGGAATCTAGCCTCAACAACTTGGGCCATTTTCAGCCCCTTGCATCCGTTAGTCCACTCCAACAACGTTTGCATTGGATCTTCCACCTATAACCAAGCCGAATATGATGTTGTGATAGGTTTTCTAGCCCCTGCCCTTGATCGTTGCATCCTTCACCTTCATGTTTGTCTTGATTCCTTGTTGTTTTCCATGCAATTGAGTGGTGCTTATCGTGTGCATAATCCTGTCCTATTTAGAAAATATTTAGGAGTTAAGATTTTGGTGCATGAATTTGAATCCATTTCATTCAATCATGTTCCTAGAGCCTAGAATCACTATGTAGATACCATTTCTAATAATATTCTAAATTGGAATTTAACACATGTAAGAAGACATCCATAAACAAATGGTGAACCACAATCATCACAAAACGATGCATAATCAGAACTATGTATCGTAATATAGTGCTTTGAGTCCGCTACTCTAAATACATCTGGCGTGCTCATTCACATGTTATTATAAAACAAAAATGGGGACCCACATGTCCCTATGCTAATCACTATCATCTGGAGGCTCCCGAGACAAACGCTACATTCCCCCAGCTCGTAGATCTTGTACTACCTAACCGAGCATTGTAATGCACTGCATGATGCCTCGGCACTCTGAGGGAATACCCGTACACTCATTTGTATATTGATATTCTAGCTCATGCCACCCGCGCGCTGTCACCCCAGTCAGTAATACATCACATCTGTGTCGGAGATCCTCCATTAGAGCATCACCACCTGGTCTCTATTATGATGATGTATCAACCTGATCTATAGCCTTTGGCACTGCGGCTTGTCCCGTGTATCATGCTGGCCTCACCGGTGCTATATTTGCATACCACGAATTTTAGAAGTGAGTACCACTTACATATATTTATTAAACTATAAATGCATCAAATATATATCAACTTTCACTTACCATTTGGGCCCCATGCTCGTCCTGGTGGAAGTGGTAAGTCAGGATCCCCCTAATAGTTCATGCCACTATATGGATAGTCGTTTATGTACAATGGCATTTGGTCCCAATGAGCGAAAAATTCAGGTCGGAACACTCGTTTGACTCCCCCTCCTCCACCTCATTTCAATAGTTGGCCCCAACGGCGCATCCTGGGCTCTTGTGGGCCCCCATCATGGATTTGAACATGAGGTCAAATAATGGGGATCTTCTCAAAGAAGAGTGAGCATAAAACTATCCCAAATGAATAGTTATCATTGGTCCTCCATCTGCATAATGTCAACCGTCATTTCAACGGCAAAAACATCATCTGGGCCTACTCATTGTAGGTCCCTCCCAACACACTCTCCACCGACATCATATACCCTCTAGTGATATGGTGGAAGGCATGACTACCACAAATCTACAGCATCGCTACAACTGTAGCTCGTGTCTCAAGCCTCTCCAAGTCACTGATTTGTATGGTCGTTCCCTTTGCATGACTCCCCGGTACACAGTGGTAATCAACAAACTCACCTATATGCCTCCCACAAGGCAGCACTGGATCTATCTCCCCTACCGCCCCCAAGGGGGCAATCCTGCCAGAAAATATATGTCTTGGATCATGATCTCAATACTGTGCCATTGTACTACAAAGGCCTCCTTATCTAGGTCCCAGTAACTCACTATCCTCGATAGTAAGGGCTCACCCACCCTCATCATAGGGTTCTCTAAGAACTTCAGCACGCCATATCATGCCAACACCCCTCTCACTGCTTGATTACCCTAAATCTCAGCACAGAGGGACTCTAAATCTCATTCTCACCATGATACCTTCAACTTTGCCATACCTGCAAAATACAATTATGTTTTTTTAGTCGAGAGTTAAAGGCATGCATGTCTAGTACTTAGCTTCATCTCCCAGTAGACCACTAGTCCTACACATCCTCTCAGTCTAGAACACAACTTTTTGCCTTCAAAACTACGTTGGACGCACTTATGGGCCTATTTTCTATGTTCTAGAATGCAGAATAGGTCCCTAAAAGTGCATTGCGACCATGAGAATGAGTAGGAGTCCCCCATAGAGAGTTGAAGCCCTGATCTGAAAATCTAATCCACCAAAAATGATGAGTAAGGTTAGGCCACCTACCTCCAACTCACAGATCATGATTTCGACAGTCGGTTTGTCCGCTACGATATCCACAAGATTTAGGGCCTTCTCCTCCTCTCCAAAATCTCCACAGCTCACTATGCAAATGAATTGGATTTGGGGGGGAAAAGCCCTTTTCTGGAAAAACCCTAGTTTTTCTATCGCCCATTGCGACCAAACCGTAGCTCTATGAACCATTAGCACCGTTGGAAAGCTCTCACCGAGTTCTATAATGTGTCTCTCTTTTTTTTGGTAATTTGACACTTCATTGGGAAGCCATTTTTCCATGAGGTCTCACTTTCCCGCCTATTAAAACCAAATTTCTTCATTTAAGCCACCCGTACTCTAGTACCACTTTACCTTTTCACTAGTTGAATCACATGTCAATTTTCGTCATGAGTAACCATCATTTACTCATATTTTCATGGTCCCCTCCAGGCCTCCCCCACGTGGTAGCATCATCAAGTCACCCTTGTTAAAAGCATCAGAGATGAGTCACCCTTGTTTAAAGCGTCATATATGAGTCACCCTTGTATTTATGGAGCTTGTTCTGAGTCCCCTCATGTCCCATTACAATGTTTCATACATCATTGTGTTGCCTCCCTCTCATTTTATTCATATTTGGCCTCCAACTCTACTACTCCGTCTTTGACGAACCCCCATTTTAGTCATTGACCATCCCCTCCGGAATCGAGTCAGTCACATCCAGATCAACCATCTTTATTATACTTTGACAAGGGAAGTCATTAGTCCGCCACCCATCTTGTTTCCTTCCACCATCATCACCTGTGTCAGTCCATCAGTCACTATACTATAATCCCTCTTGCCTTTGCTGAGGATTCCTCATTGCCTTAACTCCGGCAGGCTCCCTTTTGTTGACCTCAACACATTTATTCTAGAAGAGTGGTCTAGAGGGTGGTGTACCTTGGTTCTAGCTTCCATCTTTGTTTGGTTCCTCAAATCAAGAAAAGGGATTCATTATTTCTCTTTGACTTGGTTGTTTCTCACGTGCTCGACATCAACTCCTTATCACATGATTGAGATTCGTACACTTGATGGTTTGGTGATCCAGATGATTGTCCTAGTAATTCCCAGGTGTGTGTGAGATGTTCCAAATCTCATGAGGGGGTGGCCGTTCAGGTAATCCCCCACATGTCCAGATGACCAAAGATGTTGATCCAGCCTCAGATGTAGTTCCGCAGATGTGATGGGCTCGATTTTCGCCACTTGCAGTGCCCACAACATGCATGTCTCCTTCAGATGATCCATTCATATCTTCATAGCCCTTTCCTGTTCAGAAGGAATTATTTGGCTGTGATCCCCCCCAACCATGGCAACTTGAGGGGAATTATGTCTCATGTACAAAGATGTTATTGTATTTTGTCTTGGCCTATGATTTTTCTAGGCACATTATGTATATGGGATCCATTGTATTATTTTCTAGCCCATTAATGCCAGTGTATCGTGTATCATGTACCTTGTAGCTCAATCCCACATTGATGGGCTCATCATTATTATTTGTACGCAGTTATATATGTGGGTATGGGTATGCCTCCCCCGCCTCATTTGAGATCATGTACTCCCACATAAAAGGAGACTTCTATTAGTTTAGTGGGTCTCACCCCCTCCATGTTTGTCTGTCCTTGTGTTGCTTCAATTCTTTTTCTCTCTCTTTGACTCCCCTTTTGGTGTCTCATGGAAGTGTAACCTACAACGTATTTCAGTCATACGATTTTCTCTTAACAATCATACGTGTTGGGAAATCTGTTATCACTAAAAAATGATCCCTAGCCATTTCTAACTAGGTGGATCAAAATACACCATGTAGGATTAACTTTACCAGAGTAAAATCACATTCACCGTGGAAAATAATTTAGTAAACCACTTTTATTAAATTGTTTTCTGATTTAAATAAAAAACCCATTAGAATAATTAGATAAATCATTATTTATTTAATTTTCTCTAGGAATAATTATTAAATCATTATTTAAATAATTATTCCTTGTCACATTTTGACTAAATCCCTTAGGAATAATTAAATAAATCACTATTTATTTCATATTCCTTATTTCTGTTATTGGAATAATTGTTAAATCACTATTTAATAATTATTTCAATTTCATACCATTCTTAATTCTCGCAAAATAATTAATAAATCATTTTATTTGTTAATTATTTCTAAATAAAGATATTTAACCATTTTAAGTGTCTTTTCCCTCTCCAATAAATATAATAAAGTATTCCACATGGTTAGATCTTGATTTGGTTAATATTATTTTATTATTTTCTATTTTCGAGATTAACTCAATACTTTGTTATAAATAGGAGGGTTTTTCATTCATTCTTCACCATGATCATATTCATTGTTACCATTATCATCTTTTTGCTTTTGATCTTCCATTCGAGTTCTCAACTTTTTGTTTGGGTTTTTCACATATTGAGAGAGAAGATCATTTTTTGAAGCATCAAGGACATCAAAGGACCCATCCCACGAAGGGCGACTTACAGACCCATCTGTAGATCTCCTTCATCAGGTGTTTTAATAAAGAATTTATTCAATTAGAGTAATTCCATTTGGTTTATTGCATTAGATATTTTTCCTGTTGCTTTCTATTCGTGATCATCTATACTAGCATGGTAGGTGATATGGCCTCAAAGCCACGTGGTGACTTTGGAGGTAAACACATCTTAGTTGTATTTAGGGTTTTCATGGGGCCAAATGGCTAGTAAATGGGTGACACATGGCACAACCAAAGGGAAGACACGTGGAGGGTGATGTCACCCCAATGGAAAGGTTAGTTGATGTCACCCTGGATCCTTGTCCCCAGTGATTTCTTATGGAGTCAAGTGTAATCCTGCTGGGATTTAATCCTCGAGGTGAAGTGGTAGTGATGGAGCCCACCTGCATAGATGTAAGGGAGTGTGACCATGCAATTGGTTGAAACGAAGTTGAAGTGGTGGATGGCCAAGTGGACTTCCATGTAACCCTGATGGCTTGAATGCATCATAGAGTGGTATCAACCAGGATGATGTGGTAGATTTGAGCCCGAGCACGTGTCCATAGAAAATAAAGAGAGGGCATGTGGAGGAGGGGTCAACCAAGGGTCCACGTAATCCCAAAAGAAATTTGCCGATGGTTTCAATGGGGGATTGCATTAGAACTCACTGAGATTTTATTCCTGGGTTGGTGTGGCCATAGAGATATGTGTCCCTGTACCTCATTTATGTGTGTGTGTGTGTGTGTGTTATATAGTGGACCTATTGAACCATGGAAAAGGGTAATATGAAACGAATGTGAACGAGTCGATAGCTGCGGTAGGGTTGCATGTATCTAGTGAAATGGTTGTGACATGGATGCCACATGGGGAACACATAGGTGCCACATGGTAGGCTAGAGGGACATGGCACTGTTTGATAGGCCAATATTTGAATGACCATATATTTTGATCTAGGAGTTGAATTGAGGCATTTTTTTTATTGTTGGAAAGATCTCAATAAGGCGAATGCAATAATGTTATCCATTTTAAGATTCCATGAAGTTGGAAATTTCGAAAAAATTTAGACCCATTTCCATAACGGGACATTGGAGCTCAAGCTAACATTGTAACTCACCTCCGTTCTATGCTTAGTAAGGGCTAGGGATAGTAGGGGGGTGTGTTACAATGTGATATGTTGCCACAAATGAATGTTTGGAGTGATGCAACATGACACGTCTAAGAAATGTTACATGCAATACAATGTTAGCATGCATTTTTTAGAAGATGCAAAAAATGAGAGTTTTGGATTGAGGAAATCCAACCTACACTAAAATAAAAAAGAACCATTTGCTATACAAGTTTCAAAACTATACTTTATGCAGCCACTAAAAAGAAAAATTATGCAGCCACTAAAAAGAAAAATCCTTTATGTATTGCATGAAATAAAACCTTCGGTGTGATTAGATGTCTTGTTGAGATAGAAAGTTTGAGTAGCTACAGGATGTCATGTGAGGAAATAAATTATGTTAAATTATTATGTTACACTATGGAATTCCATAATTGTTAGGTTGTAGTATGACATTCATGTTGGTTGACTTGTGTCATATTATTGCACGCCTCAATATTCATATTGCATTGCAATATTCATTATGCATTAGTTCATGTTGCAATGTTCATGACTTGTGTCATATTATTGCACGCCTCAATATTCATGTTGCATTGCAATATTCATTATGCATTATTTCATGTTGCAATGTTCATCTTGGTTGCATGGGGGCTTCATTTTACTTCCATTTATAAAGGGGGTTTTTGAATTGTGAAAAATAGAGAATATATTGTAGGTATTAAGGGTGGTGTGATGGTCGTGTTTTGTAGATATTGCAAGGTATAAAAAGCGGTATTTGATAAAAATAGGGGATATTTATTAAAAAAGGGGTTATTTTATTAGAAAGATGTATTTGGAGGTCGGTCCCCAAAAAATATTTTAGGAGGTTTTTATCAATACCAAGTGAGATTATATGTATTCTTTAATATCCCACAAACATAGATGTTATGACACAAGTTGACTAAGTGGAGGCCCCTTGCTTGGTTGACCTATATCATATTTCAATGTTCATTAATGGTCATGTTGCACTATGAAATTCATCAAGGTAAAAGAACTTCAACCAAAGTTAACCACACACTATAGTCAATGATACTTGAAAAACATAATTCAAAGTCAATAACACACTATATTCAACCATTCCTAACCAAAGTCAACCTAAAATCAACCATAGTTAACCATTATGATCTATACTAAAATAAATTCAACTATCATACACAACAATAGTTAGTTATAGTTAACCATAGTTCATTTTTGACACACTCAAAAGACCATATTAACCCTAATCAATTATAATCAATGACAAGTAACCAAAGATAAGCATACCCAATATACAATCAACTAGATTTAATCACTAAGAATTGTAATGTACCTAAGTCAACTTATGTCACATTGCAATGTTCCTTAAGGAATTTGTCACATTTTGACATTCCTCAAGGGTCAAGCTAGATTGCAACATTCATATGTTTCATTTTAAAACCCACTCTTACATCCCACTTGATTTATGTCTTCTCAATCCAAGTTTACCATTCTCATTCCCTAAGACATCCTTGCAATCAAAATATTTTAGGATTTACCTATAATTTTTACTAAATATTTACTCTTTAGGAAAAATCACAATTTGAGGTTCAAGACACCGTTTTTTTTTAACTAACAAGCTAAGGTTCCATACAATCCTCATTTACAAACTTATGTATTATATACCATTCATTTATTCCCATAATATTCATTATTATTCACTTCTCTTACTTGAGAATCAACTATGAATGACTCTGTTAGAAGATCTTCATTCTGAAAGAAAATTAATGATATTTTTATGAAAGTGGCTTCTTATAAAGAACAACTCTCAGGACTATGCAATTATGGTATCTATATTATTGATTCTACCTTGATAATTGTAAGTCAATTTGTTTTCCAACTATAAAATTACTCATGATTTCTATTCAGTAATTAATCAATTCATTTGGTTTCAGGTCTTATTCCTTACTATTAATACATATGCAAAAACAAGCTATGAAAACCATACATTTCTCAAAATATGAAGAATATTGTTGAATTTAAATAAGATTTAGACTATCACAAGGGAATTTCTAGCCTAAAGTTAAGCCTTTTTTTTTGTTTTAAGGAGAATTACCACCCTCTCAAAAGATTACAATCTTTTGTAGTACTAATAACTACTCATACAACTATACATCTAAGCACTATTACTAATTTCAACAATATATTCCATTCCGCATACAATACAATCATTTTAGGCTTCTAAATCATGCAAGAATTTCATTTCATCAAAATGTGATCTCACTCTACTTAAAATATATATATCACAAGCACATATTCTTGTAAAAAAAGAACTCAAATAAGATTTTCATTAATCACATACCTTTTCAAATAAAACAAAGTTCTCACCACATAAAATGTTTATCTTCTAGACATGTTATTCTCTTAACAATTTACAAGTTAATCAAATTCCAAGAAAGTAGTTCATCAAGTTGATAAACAATATGAATTTTGAATCGATCGCCTAACTAACAATAGTTTAGAGCAATTCATGAGTTCAATCCTCATAATTTATCTAATTAATTTAGTTAAATAGAATTCCACCAATATGCAATTGATAAATCATTAAGGAGACTATTATGGCATTTCCTAGACCTAATTTATCTTAAGCCAATAGAAAATATATTTCATCAACTTATCACAATAATATTTTTCTACATTTCAAGAATTTGAAAATCAATTTAATTCTACCTAAATCCAACATATACAAAATAATTACAATACTAGAGGATAGATACCTAGTTCACACTTGACTCCATATATCAAAATCAGTTATTCCAAACATTCTAAACCACCTAATGGTGTTCACTATACCAATCTTAGTATCTTCATTTGTAATAAAATGAAAATAATGGATTTAAATCTCAAGCAAATTCATGTTACGAACCTCTATCCATTTAACTTTAATTACACATAATCAATCCTCCTTAATCATGTCTATGAGATTTCATCAAAATAATTTGTTCATTCTAACCAGAAGAATTACTTAGCTCATAGATATATGTTAATATGAATTCCACACCCATACATTAGCTCATAGATATATGCTAGTATGGGTTCCACACCCATACATAACTTAAGGAAAACTTAACCTACAAGTGTTCCTTAAAATGTCTTCCACAACCATTCATGCACAAGTCATTTAAGCCTCTTGTTTATTAGGAAGGTCGTACCACCACCTGGTATCTGAGTAATTTCAAGCTATATAATGTCAACCCAAACTACACAAAATCATGTCAAATAAATCATAGGAATTTAATTCTTACTCATTAAGAATGTATTCCCAAATCATATTTTAACACATCAAATTAATGCACATACATTACTCATGAATCTACATTCACATTTAAAAGTGACATCCTTCAAGGTAGCTTCTGTTAAGTTTCCATTAGTGAAGATAAGAAAAGAGTTAAAATTAACATGATGAACTCAATCATCTTGTTAATTGAATCCTAGCCTTACACTTGTTACACATTATCAAAGCATACACACCAAGGTCATCATACTATAGTCTAGATTAAGACAGTACTTTTATTGGTAGATACGATTTCAGCTAGTAAAGATGGCTACTAAGCCTATATCACATTGATGATGATGCATTAAACATATATGAAACCATACATGCACTCCACCTATCTCACTCATCAATTGACAATCAAGCCATTCACATGCTTGGGTTTAACCCCAACTTTCTAAAGAACATCCTTTCCCAGCATGTCTATAATCCTTTTAACATAATTCTAATAATTTGTCTTAACAAAATATAAAGGAATATAAGAAAGAATTCTTTTTCTTTCATTAGTTTCTAAATTTCACGATAATAATAATACCCCTTATGCAACCAATATGATTCCAAGTCAACATATACAACAACTGAACATGCATGAAAAATCAACATTCATACATCATCAACCTATAAGTAAGCATGTTGGTCCATTAGGCCATAGTGTTGTAGGTTGCTTTGATACCATATGTAAGGTCTCATCAATAATATAGAGAAGTAGAGGTCAAATTAATCACTAATTCTTTTTTTTTTTAAGCATTATGAACTTAGTTATCATGTAATCATGTCCCTTCATATATTTAAATATAATAATATCACATAAGAAGTCAGGGATAAATTTCCCTTAAAACCAATTCCAAAACACATTTCCTCTCAAGTTTAAAAGATAATAGCATGTGCTCTTTTCATACTTACGCATGAGCTCTATGTAAGACTGGAAATAAACTCCACCATAATGCCGTGTGTGAACACTAAGTTAGATAAACCTATTTGATTTCCTAGATTATGCTAGATAAGATCCACCTATTGACTCTTAATATCATAACTACAAGAATATCATGCTTTTATTACAAAAATCGCATATAAGTGTATGAGTATTAACCTACTTATATCAAGGTAACTAAGGGAAGAATATGCCTCTCTTCATCAATAAACCTAATAAATATGATATGTTTATGAAATGGAATCACAAAATATGTTAACCCAACAACATTTCCAATTAACCATTTAAAAATTCTCAATCTCAATTATTAAGGCAATGCTTCAATCATGATTTGTATAATGAATGTTGCAGCAAGAGCAACTACTGTTACCAATCCAGAAGCATATTATTCTTCAAAAAGTGCCAAGTAAAATAATGGACCTGCATAAATTGGGCACAAGTAGTTGTTTTCTATAGTCATTGAAGCACAAGAATGCACCCATGAATACATGCATCTCAGATGAAACTTATTATGCTCACTTGCACAAAATCCTACAGAATTAGTCACTGTAAAATTGTTTCCAACAACCACCCCCCCTTTTTTTCATGAAAGCTTTAGATAATAAAAGTAACAATTGTCCCATTCTCTATTCACACTTCAACAAATTATTAAATTCATTTTTCACATTCATACCAAAAACTTGCAGACATAGGAAGCTACATCCATTAAATAGTCTAATCATAAATTTCTAGTACATAATATATATATATATATATATATATATACGGTTGCAAAACTTTTACTCTAACAATTTATATGCACAAAAGCTACAACCATTCATGCCTTTTGAAAAACACTTAGCAAACATGCAATCTATAACCATTGAGGCCTTTTGACAAACATTTTGCAAGCATGCAATCAAAATCCATTGAGGCATTTTGTCAAACACTTGACACCAATGAATTTGAGATTCTTCTTCAACCTATTTATCTCATAAAATTCAGAAATTGAAACTTCAAATGTTGGCATCTTGAAATAGGGACTAAATAATCTTAGTCTTTCATCAAAGACTCGATAACAGGCGCACATAACTAACACCAACAATCTGCAAAATCGCTCAGATTTACGATCTGGGTTTCTAAATTTTATTTTTTTTAATCAAATCAGGGGTTACAGGATCTATTGGAATGGATACCACCCGATGTTGTCCTGATTCGGTATGAAACCACGCATAGATGCATTTTTAAAAACTAGAAAATATGTTGACTCCAGGAATTTCATTTACAAGTTTTGTCAAATAGATGGCATGTAAGCTTGAATCTACAGCTATGCAAAACAAATAACAACCTATAATTTAATAATAATTACTTATGTATTTTCTAAATGCCTTTCAAAATCATTTCATCCTATGTAAGTGAATTGAAGGGCTTTGAGATTCATCATGCATTATTTTCATTCAATCATTCCTACAAACACATGGAAATCATATTGAACTATTGCAATACATAATGATTGGAAATTACCTCAATGATTATCTTTCAAACTCTTGGCTTCCATCTTTTTTTTAGCATTTTTATTTTAATGGTTGATCTTGTGAATCCTCCAGGTATATTTCGGGTATTCCTCCATTTCCTACTCTGGTAGGATGCAAGTTAACACTTATTCATGCATAATGATTAAAAAAAGAGCATTTCCCGTTTACAGATTTTGCCAAACACTTTACAAAATATCTTGAAACCCTTTTTAAAACATGCCTCTAATTACTTGAAACAAAACCATAACTCATGAAACTCTTACCCAAATCATTTGGAATTTCTTTATTGAAATTACCTTAAAAAATATTTGGCTTTCCTTTCTCAAGTGCTACAATACCAATGCTAGTACAATAGACTACACCAATAATAATTCCATAACATCTTGAGATCTAAACATCCATTCATATAAACCACTCTTAGTCTTCATTTTAAACTATCCAATAAGATTCCAAATAACATAAATTTAAGCCAAAATTACATTCTTAGAACAATTTAAATTTCTATTTTTCATTTTATGTTAAAGCTATACTATAATTTTAGGACAATAAAGATTATACCTGAAGAGATATTCAACTCCAATCATTGAGAATATGTTCCATCTTCTATCCCTTAACCAAATCATTTGAACCATCCAGTTTTCCACCCAACCATATCCAAGAGAACTTCTCCCCCTAGAACCCCGAGCTTTAAGAGCTCACAAGAAGTACCAAAATATAACAGTAGAGAGATATATAAGGAAAGTTGATGAAGATAAGTTTTAATTCCTCTCATTACCACTCATGTTCAACCTCATTGGGTAGAGATACTTAGTAATTTAGATTATCATTTGGCTACTCTCCAAATCTCTCCCTCTCATAATCTTCTTCAAATCTCTCAAACTCTTGGTATCACCTTGCACCTCCTCAAGTGAGAATACATGAGACACATATATAGGAGGAGCAACAAATTCTTGTTATAAAGGAGGAGTAATATGCATGGCTTGTATTCCATTTAGAAGAGTGTAACTCATGCCATTAAGGAGAGGTATGCATGCCTTAGTTAAGGAGAGTGTAACATATGCAATAAAGGGAGAGTAAGAGGAATATTTTATGACATGTCTTTAATGAGTGTAAGAGTAATATGTCATTCTTTGATGAGTGCATAAAAGAGAGTGTAATGTGTTATTAAAAGACAGAGAGAGAGTTATATTGAGCCATAAGAATCATTAAGGAGAGAGGTGTGAAGTGATTGAGGAGATGAAGGTGACTTATAATTCCTTTTTTAATAATAATATCATAGTCTCATAAAATATAATAATACTATTAATAATATTGAGGATTAAGTCGAGATTGGACTATTAGGATTGATTAATGATAAGTTAAGTTATTTTCCTTCAACTATGCTTTATTACCATTGATTGAAGGTGATTTAATATTTTTGGAAAGTCATACTTGAGATGCTAAACATGACTTTATATTTTTAGAAATTCACTCCATAATTGTCAGGAATTATATTTTATTGCATACATCTCCGTGCATACATCTTCATGCCTTAGTAGATTGAGGACTCCATGCCTTGATCTACTCCAAGGATCCAAGATTCCACACCTCGATCTTTTAAATATTTAGGAATCTATGTCCCAATCTTTTTATTATAGATCCAAGACTCCACATCTTTATCTTTCATGGATTTAGGACTCCGAGCCCTAATCATTTTATTATAGATCCAAGGCTCCACGTCTTTATCTTTTATGGGTTTAGGACTTGACACCCTAATTTCCATGGCTTCTCATCTACTCTGCTTTGAAACTCCACACTTCACCTTAAGGTACTGATTGTGAGCTCATAACCATATGATGGTTTGTTGGTAAGGCCTTGTCCCAAGATCTGCACACATCACAATCTCATAGATCAAAGGAATCAAATGAATTTCATAATTAACTTAGTCACATTTTACCAAATATTATGCATGACTTCCACAACCATTTTGGTTCTAAAGAAATGACTTCTGCAACCATTTATAATTTTAACATCCTTGTTTTCAAATAACCACATCTTGCTCAATACACGATTAAGAATATATAATCATATAAATCATGTATCATGACTTCCAATTTCATTTATAATTTGATTTCCTTGTTTGCAAATAACCATGTCCCCTACCACATCTTGATCAATACAATATTAAGCATATATAATCATACAATTCATGTATTATGACTTCCACAGTCATTTATAATTTGAGCATCCTTGTTTGCAAATAACCAGGTCCCCTGCCACATCTTGCTTAATACAAGATTATGCATATATAATCATACAAATCATATATCATCCATAAATCATAATTAACCATATGTTCCACATAACCATGATCATCCATGGATCTATGTGTCTCAATCTTGGAACACCATCTGTTAGCGCTTGAAATTTCACCTCAGGCTGAGAAAGGTAAACCTCAAGGCAACATCAAACCATTTAGCCTCGTAGCTAGCCCTACGGGGCAGGAGAAGGCTCTCTCCGGTCTGTCTCGTAAAATCTTCAATAGATGAGATGACCAATAAGGTAACACTGATATTAGGCTAGTAAACTGATCAAAAGGATTGATTTGGGGTTTTTTGGGTTTTTGGTGGCAAATTGAGGAGAGGGCAATTTCGGGTGCGGGGATTGGACTCAGTTTCTGCAGGGGGTTCCTTGGGGCGAGGTAGGAGACAGTGTTGATGCCTTTAACTGAGGTGGATGGTCAGGAATGAAATATGAAGAGCTAAAGAGAGCAAAAAATAACTTTGAATTCTCTTTAGACAGAAGAAAACATTGAAATTAAACAAACTTAAAAGCAAAGCATGGCAAGCATGAATTCTTACTTTAACACTTCATTTGTTTAATGTGCAGAAGTAAAAGAAAGGAAATGAATCACATAACAAGCTTACAAGAACATTGAGAAATACACCATCAACACATGAGTCCACAAGAATCCCAAAGAGGACTGCAAAACCCTGGTCTTCCTTAGCCAAAAATTGCAGAGATACAGTGAATAATACAATGATAGCTTCTCCCTCAAGAGTCCAATCATGAAAATGAGCAAGAAAGTACATAATATAGATGATAACCTCTTTCCCTGCCTCCATGGGTCGAGCTCACTATCCTAGGAGCTGTTTTAACCACTTCTAAACTAAGCACTACAAACTAGGCAGTCAAAACAGCTTACCTCTATAAGCTAGGAAACCAATTCATTCATTTAATATTTACCCTTTTCATGAATGAATCTTCTAGAAGTGTTACATAAGAGTAAAAGTGTCTCAAAATTACAATAATTACATCAAAGAGAATCATAATTCACCCCAAAAAGTCAAACTGAGTCAAATCTGCGTTTTCTGAGCTATACAGTGCATTTTTGAAAAAACTGCCTGACGGGTCGCGCGCCTTTGGCACCACTTTTGGGGTACTTGCAGGTGGCCAAATTGAGCAAGAGTAGGCTTGTTGGAAAGTTCTGTGAGTATACTTTCCAACCCAATAGGAATTTTTGAATTTGGAGTTCATTTTCTCTGTCAAAAATCAAATCTCCCAAGACTGCTTTCTGCAGTTTAAAAAAGTGGCAGAAAGTCAATTTTTGCTAGTTTTTTTACTTTCTGGAGGCCCAAAACTTCACCAAATCTCAAGTCCATCCATGAGCATGTGTAACTTTGCCTGAAAAATATGGAAATGCTGAGTTTTTTTCAAATGGAGTTGCCATGATGAAGGGTCGCGCGGGGGTGAGACCCGTTAATGGGAAAAACCTGCAAATTGCATGAAAATGCCAAAATTCACCCAAAATTCTCAAAATTTCTAGGGATTTGTGCTGTGGCTAGGCTATTTAGTGCCTTGATCCTTGAGTGAAGCCTCAGCCAAGATACGGAGGGGATTAGGCTTCTTTCTCCGTTTTAGTGCCTCGGTCAACCGCCTTTGAAACATCTTAATCTTTGCCTTGCACACATGCATTCTTGCCCAGTAATGGTTCTTCGTGTTCCTCAGCAATTTCTTCTCTTGGTTGGCCTTAGCCAACAGCCTCTCCAAGTGTAGATTTACCCGGATGAGCATGGACTCTCGGTCAGAGGGCAATGGATCACCGGGTCTTCTTCGGTTCAAGATTCGGTCACTACGAATCCTCCACAACTCATCAAGTGCTTGCTCATCTTCCAACTGTTTGTTGCGCTGCTCTAGGTATGTGATGGTCCATTGTGCCCCCTCTAATCTCCTCTGCAAGGCATCATTTTCAGCTCAGAGATGTTGAATGATCTCCTTTGCCTCTCGGCCAGGAGAACTGGCCTCAAGATCAACAAGCTCAATATCTGGAACTCCTGATGGCCCCTCATCAATCATGGGCTGTTTGCCCCTCCCTGGTACCTGTGCTGGTGAAAAAAACGAGGCCCCTTCCACCTGATGTGGAGATAACACTCGCTGAGCTGATGAAGAAGGCGAGACCCCTTCCACCTGCTATGGAGATAGTACTCGCCGAGCTGCTGCAAATAAGGCCCTCGGGCCTTTCTGATAGGTAACCAGAGGTGAGGAGCTGACATGTCTTGTGACAGGGATGTCATGCTGCTGTGATGGTCCTCCCTCCTCATGAATAACCTCAGGATGTGGCGGTGATGGTGCTGTGAAAAGCTCACGAGAGATGAAATCCTCCCATGAGATGCTCTGCTGAGCCAACTGATGCAATACTACAAGCTGAATCAAACCATAATGGTACAGGCTCCTATACTGCTGTGCCGGGCTCTTCCTCTGTAACATGGGCACCATCCTCTGAATGTTCTGATAGAAGAAAACAGGGATGTTCATCATCCTCACTCGGGTGAAGTGCATCAAGAGGCGAATATGGTATGAATATACCTGTGAAAATCTGCCCTCACAGGTAAAATAGTGCATGATGAGCCTCATCATGGGAGCATACTCGCTCCTGAGAAACCTGAATGGAAACACACCTGCCAAATGTCTCATGAATGGTGGCCGGACAAAAGGCTCAAAGTGAACACTATCCAACACCTTGCGCTTATTCCACACCTCCCCAACATTAGGTATCCCTGTGGCATGTGAGATCACCTCGGGTGTCAATGTAAAGTCCACCCCTGCAAGGTTGAAATGTCCATCATGCAAGTGTAAAACAAATAGGCGAGCCAACTCTCTGTGGTGCTGAATCCGAGAGATCCTCTCACAAAACTCATAACAAGACATATACTGGAAACATGTGACTGCCATAGGACAAGCCTGTAACTCTGCTAAAGAGGTGGGCTCCTCTCGCCTATGATGTCCACCCTTTCCACCCTTATGAGGCCTCCTCTGTACATCAATCTCTGAAGCTGATGACTGGTCATCACTTTGCTCATAAGTTTCAGTTTCTGACATTGTTTAAGGAGCAAAGTGGACAAACTGTGTTGCTGTTTCTGCCTGTAAAAAGTTGATTTATATGCTATTTCAAGGGGACAAGGAACATGAGGGAACTGTTAGGGGAGGGACATTTTTACAAGGAAAATGGGAATACATGTATACAACAGGGAATTTAGGGAAATACACTGCAAACATCATTGCATATACATCATCAAATTCATATGTTTACATGGGCATAAGGAGAGATAGGGTTAGGATGTGATTTTTTTATTTTTAAAGGGAAAAGGGGTAGGGTTTATTTTCTTTACAAATTTAAAAGGGAAATTGACATGGAAATATAGGGAAAATGAAATGGGAATGAAGAGAATAATTACAAGGGGAAAAACAATGAAACAACAATAAACCCTAGCATCTTTTTACAAATTTACTATACATCCATATGGAGCGTTTTCTCTTGCACAATTTGATCATTAAAAACACACTCATGATGTCCTTCAACATAACCAGCAACCATTTCCAAGTTTAGAGAACCTACCTCAAGCAATTTGATGATTTAGGAGTGCTTGAGCAAATTTGAAATGAGTTTGGAGGGAGGTTGCTTGACGGGTCGCGCACCTCGCCCAACGGGTCGCGTGCACAGGACGGGTCGCGCCCGTTGAAAATTTGAACTACGGGAAGCCTTCTGACGGGTTGCGCGCCTGGCCTGACGGGTCGCGCGCCTGTCCTGCTCCCAATTTCAACCAGTTTCGCTCAAATTCGCTTGGAAGCTCGCCCAATCTCTCTTGCAAGTGTTTTGGATGCACAATGAGAGTAAAAGGAGGGATATTGGGTCTTTATAAATTCCATTTGAATAAATTTCATGCTCAAACCCATTTTCTAATGTTTCTCTTTGACACTTTATAAAACTGACTTTTCTGGTTTCCTTTGTCCTGAAATTGACTCATTTAGTGCTTTTGCTTGATTCTTTTTGCAGGTAGATCATTTGAGGGATCTTGGCAAGGGGACCAGGGTTACATGCTGTCCGCTGAAGTCTTTTGAAATTTCATCACTTTTTACAAACATTTGAAAAATGACCTTGGCTTTAAAAACAGAGTTTTTAAATCCAAGGTGAAAATTTACTGTACAAGATAGAAGTTGTGAAGAAACACTTTGAAAAACATTGCTCTGGCTTGCTGGGCACTTATTTACCTTCAGAGACATGACCTTGTAAACCATCTTGACTAAAACCCTAGAGCTAGGAATTTGACCTCAAGACAAGACAAGACAAGCTTGAAAGTGACTAAAGACTGAAATGACCTGATCCAGCAATGCCAAGAGGGGGACAAAGACACCAGCTCCTCCATCAGGGTTATGGCATGCCTAATGGGATGCAAAAATTGACACTGATGAGACACCTACCTATGCAAATGCAAAGAGTTTTGATCGCTGATGGAGGGCTCAAGACCGACTCTAACATTGGCTCCAATGGGGATGGTAGCTCCTTGGAGGTACCAAGAACCTTAGACCTCTGGGAGAGCAGACCAGTGCTTTATTAACATTGGGCAATGGAGTCAAAAACTCAAGCTGAAATGCATGACTAAAAACTGATGAGTTGACAACACAAATTGACTCTCACTCAACTAAAAACTGACTCGATACTTAAACACAACCGACAAACTAAAAATGATGCTCAAAGGGGAGCTTATTCATCACAACCTACTCTAACAGTTTCATACATCACCTGATCAAGTGAAATGAAACAACCAATGTAACCAAGCAAGTATCCGATCTACTGTTCGAATTCTCGACAAGTTCTCGCTTATGACCAACAAGAGAGAACTAATAAAATGCAACTCCCATGACGACTTAGAAACAGATCCGTAGAATGATATGAATTCTCTATCCACCTCCAAAAACAATGCATAAGGATCTTGAAATTCAAGCACACTGGAACTTAGCTCATCCAATGGATTACTTCTCTTTTCCTCATACCATGAATGCAAATTTTGATCTGAGCCTTGTGATGAGACCTCTGTTGAAAATGACAAAGAAACCGGTTGCCAGATCAAATTCATATCAGCACATGTTTCAAGCTCACATGTGGTCAATGGAGAAAGACTTTGACTGCAAACCTCATCCAAAACATCAGCTATTGGATCATGAAAAACTTGAAAAGACTGTTGTAATGTATCCATTGAAAATGCATGACATCCTTCTAGCTGTTCATCTTGTTCTTGAGAGATTTTATGAGAATTCTGCCTTATAAACTGAAATGCTTCGAAACAAAAGGGTATAGAATCTTCCTGCATCATCAAATCATTTATTTCGTCTTCCACAACTTCATCTGTAATCTGTCCTTCAATTTCTGTAATCTGTCCTTCAATTTTTGTAATCTGTCCTTCAATTTCATTTGGTGGCTGTAAATCTGATGCTACAGGCTGCTCAAGAATTTTGTTATCTATCTCATCCTCAACATTAACAATGAGAGATTGCTGATTTGTTATATGTTGTTCATTTGAAGATTTACTATGCAATCTACCCTTCAAAAACTAAAATAATTCAAAACAGAATGGTACGGAGTCACCTTGAATCTTTAAATCATGTGTGTCCACTTCCAAGTCTTCAGCTGCAACTTGAAAATCAATGGCTTTCGGGGGTTGCAAATCTGAATATGAGGAGTCTTGAACAAAATTTTCATTGCTCTCAAGATGCTTCCGATCAAGACTTGTTGACATTTGATTTCTGATTTCATGGAAGTTGTCTCTAATGAACTGACATGAATCAAAACAAAAAGGCAAAGATCCTTCACTTACTCCAAAATTTGCTGCACTTTCCTCATCACTGTCATAGCTGATATGTGATGGTTGAACATTGTATTTGAGCTGCTGAAAATGAGCCTCTTCCTCCCACAAACTAGCTGCTGCTTTGTCTGTAAGATTAGCTTCTGTTTGGAGAACATAATCATCATCATACTCATCAAACTAAGGCAAATCATCATCAAACATACACATCATATCAACAGCTCTCTCTTCTTCACAATGATCTATAAAACAATCACTATGACAACTGGGATCAGAAACAAAATATTTTGAATCAGCAACTTGTTCTTCTTCAATCAGCGCGCCATGATCTTGAACATCATAATCATTTCTTGTGGTGACCTTGTCCATCATCTTTTCCACTGCACTTACCAAAATGTCAAGCTTCACCTCTAAAGATGTTGATTTTTCCGGATCTATGTTTTTCATCTCTTCTTCTTTCAACCTTGCCCTTCGGATCAGCAAATGAGCTTCTACACTTACTGCACTGTTTTGCATCTCGTGAAGTGTTGCAATATCCCTTTCTCTCAGCTGAAACTCCATCTCCGGATCAAAGGCACCCGGATAGTGCAAGAGAGAAGATCTAGGAGTAGGCCTTATCTCAACTGGGATCGAATAATAAACTTGATTAAATCTGGCCGAGAACTGTTGTACTGTCTCCCCTGGTAGTCTTTTCAGCTGGTTATACTCTTCTATAATCAAGAAAAGGTTCTGCCCGATCATCCACCTGTCGACAAAAACTTTGACAAACTGCTGAAAATCTGAGATGCTCGCATCAGGCAGGGCTTTGAACCAACTCTTCACTTTGGCTTGCAAAGAAAGAGCAAAAAGCCTTATACTAACATCTTCTTCATCAATTTCAAAAAGATCAATAAAATTCTCAAAATTCTGCACATGTTGCTCAGCGTTGACATTCTTACATTCACCATCAAACCTCGGCAAGTATAGATCATAGTTTTTGGGGAAAGCATGAAGAAAAGAAGGTAAAACAAGAGGTTTATACCGATCTAGAATTTTACAAGGTGTAGGGGTATGTACAGAAGGTACAGGATCAGTCTTGGTCTCTTGAGGTTCATCAATTTGAAGATGGTCATCACAAAATTCGGAAAAAGAATCCTGATCAAGCTCAAAGGCATGCAAATCTTTGGTATTCACAATCTTCAAAGGGAAAGAATCAACTGCAGGCCGAGGATCTTTTCTCAAGCATAGTATACTTTGCAAAGCCTTCTTGACATTCTTGGGAAAAGAGAAGAAATAATTTATGACAAAGAACAAAATGTCTTGGATGAAATTCCAACTTGAATACCTGGTCTGTCCATGTTGTCCTTTCATGTTTTTGCTGGTCAGGATCATCCTCCAGTGGAGTCTTTGGATCTGATCTGGAAAATGATTTAGAGTCGCCAAGTGAATGATTTCAGCCTTACAAGTGTCTGATCGTTGTCCACTATCAACAATCAGATCTGAACTTGATACATGTACTGGGGTAAAATGCAAATGAAGTGCTGTATTCACAAGCTCACGGAGATTGACTGAAGTAGCGTTTATCTATTTCCGCTAATGCAAAGCAAAAGCGTTTCGAAGGCTACCTGGCATAACTTCAGGCTCCGTCTAAGACTTATGAAACAAACACATCAATCCACAAACAAGTTTGTTCTCCCCAGTATGGTCGCCAGTATGTTAGCGCTTGAAATTTCACCTCAGGCTGAGAAAGGTAAACCTCGAGGCAACATCAAACCATTTAGCCTCGTAGCTAGCCCTACGGGGCAGGAGAAGGCTCTCTCCGGTCTGTCTCGTAAAATATTCAATAGATGAGATGACCAATAAGGTAACACTGATATTAGGCTAGTAAACTTATCAAAAGGATTGATTTGGGGTTTTTTGGGTTTTTGGTGTCAAATTGAGGAGAGGGCAATTTCGGGTGCGGGGATTGGACACAGTTTCTGCAAGGGGTTCCTTGGGGCGAGGTAAGAGACATTGTTGATGCCTTTAACTGAGGTGGATGGTCAGGAATGAAAGATTAAGAGCTAAAGAGAGCAAACAATAACTTTGAATTCTCTTTAGACAGAAGAAAACATTGAAATTAAACAAACTTAAAAGCAGAGCATGGCAAGCATGAATTCTTACTTTAACACTTCATTTGTTTAATGTGCAGAAGTAAAAGAAAGGAAATGAGTCACATAACAAGCTTACAAGAACATTGAGAAATACACCATCAACACATGAGTCCAAAATAATCCCAAAGAGGACTGCAAAACCCTGGTCTTCCTTAGCCAAAAATTGCAGAGATACAGTGAATAATACAATGATAGCTTCTCCCTCAAGAGTCCAACCATGAAAATGAGTAAGAAAGTACATAATATAGATGATCTAACCTCTTTCCCTGCCTCCATGGGTCGAGCTCACTATCCTAGGAGCTATTTCAACCACTTCTAAACTAAGCACTACAAACTAGGCAGTCAAAACAACTTGCCTCTATAAGCTAGGAAACCAATTCATTCATTTAATATTTACCCTTTTCATGAATGAATCTTCTAGAAGTGTTACATAAGAGTAAAAGTGTCTCAAAAGTACAATAATTACATCAAAGAGAATCATAATTCACCCCAAAAAGTCAAACTGAGTCAAATCTGCGTTTTCTGAGCTGTACAGTGCATTTTTGAAAAAACTGCCTGACGGGTCGCGCGACTTTGGCACCACTTTTGGGGCACTTTCAGGTGGCCAAATTGAGCAAGAGTAGGCTTGTTGGAAATTTTTGTGAGTCTACTTTCCAACCCAACTGGAATTTTTGAATTTGGAGTTCATTTGCCCTGTCAAAAATGAAATCTCCCAAGACTGCTTTCTGCAGTTTAAAAAAGTGGCAGAAAGTAAATTTTTGCTAGTTTTTTGACTTTCTGGAGGCCCAAAACTTCACCAAATCTCAAGTCCATCCATGAGCATGTGTAACTTTGCCTGACAAATCTGGAAATTTTGAGTTTTTGTCAAATGGAGTTGCCATGATGAAGCGTCGCGCGGGGGGTGAGACCCGTTAATGGGAAAAACCTGCAAATTGCCTGAAAATGCCAAAATTCACCCAAAATTCTCAAAATTTCTTGGGATTTGTGTTGTCGCTAGGCTATTTAGTGCCTTGATCCTTGAGTGAAGTCTCAGCCAAGATACGGAGGGGATTAGGCTTCTTTCTCCGTTTTAGTGCCTCGGTCAACCGCCTTTGAAACATCTTCATCTTTGCCTTGCACACATGCATTCTTGCCCAGTAATGGTTCTTCATGTTCCTCAGCAATTTCTTCTCTTGGTTGGCCTTAGCCAACAGCCTCTCCAAGTGTGCATTTACCCGGATGAGCATGGACTCTCGGTCAGCGGGCAATGGATCACCGGGTCTTCTTCGGTTCAAGATTCGGTCACTACGAATCCTCCACAACTCATCAAGTGCTTGCTCATCTTCCAACTGTTTGTTGTGCTGCTCGAGGTATGTGATGGTCCATTGTGCCCCCTCTAATCTCCTCTGCAAGGCATCATTTTCAGCTCTGAGATGCTGAATGATCTCCTTTGCCTCTCAGCTAGGAGAACTGGCGTCAAGATCAACAAGCTCAATATCTGGAACTCCTGATGGCCCCTCGTTAATCATGGGCTGTTTGCCCCTCCCTGGTACCTGTGCTGGTGAAAAAAACGAGGCCCCTTCCACCTGATGTGGAGATAACACTCACTGAGCCGATGAAGAAGGCGAGACCCCTTCCACCTGCTGTGGAGATAGTACTCGCCGAGCTGCTGCAAATAAGGCCCTCGGGCCTTTTTGATAGGTAACCAGAGGTGAGGAGCTGACATGTCTAGTGACAGGGATGTCATGCTGCTGTGATGGTCCTCCCTCCTCATGAATAACCTCAGGATGTGGCGGTGATGGTGCTGTGAAAAGCTCACGAGAGATGAAATCCTCCCATGAGATGCCCTGCTGAGCCAACTGATGCAATACTACAAGCTGAATCAAACCATAATGGTACAGGCTCCTATATTGCTGTGTCGGGCTCTTCCTCTGTAACATGGGCACCATCCTTTGAATGTTCTGATAGAAGAAAACAGGGATGTTCATCGTCCTCACTCGGGTGAAGTGCATCAAGAGGCGAATATGGTATGAATATACCTATGAAAATCTGCCCTCATAGGTAAAATAGTGCATGATGAGCCTCATCATGGGAGCATACTTGCTCCTGAGAAACCTGAATGGAAACACACCTGCCAAATGTCTCATGAATGGTGGTCGGACAAAAGGCTCAAAGTGAACACTATCCAACACCTTGCGCTTATTCCACACCTCCCCAACATTAGGTATCCCTGTGGCATGTGAGATCACCTCGGGTGTCAATGTAAAGTCCACCCCTGCAAGGTTGACATGTCCATCATGCAAGTGTAAAACAAATAGGCGAGCCAACTCTCTGTGGTGCTGAATCCGAGAGATCCTCTCACAAAACTCATAACAAGACATATACTGGAAACATGTGACTGCCATAGGACAAGCCTGTAACTCTGCTAAAGAGGTGGGCTCCTCTCGCCTATGATGTCCACCCTTTCCACCCTTATGAGGCCTCCTCTGTACATCAATCTCTGAAGTTGATGACTGGTCATCACTTTGCTCATAAGTTTCGGTTTCTGACATTGTTTAAGGAGCAAAGTGGACAAACTGTGCTGCTGTTTCTGCCTGTAAAAAGTTGATTTATATGTTGTTTCAAGGGGACAAGGAACATGAGGGAACTGTTAGGGGAGGGACATTTTTACAAGGAAAATGGGAATACATGTATACAACAGGGAATTTAGGGAAATACACTGCAAACATCATTGCATATACATCATCAAATTCATATGTTTACATGGGCATAAGGAGAGATAGGGTTAGGATGTGATTTTTTTATTTTTAAAGGGAAAAGGGGTAGGGTTTATTTTCTTTACAAATTTAAAAGGGAAATTGACATGGAAATATAGGGAAAATGAAATGGGAATGAAGAGAATAATTACAAGGGGAAAAACAATGAAACAGCAATAAACCCTAGCATCTTTTTACAAATTTACTATACAGCCATATGGAGCATTTTCTCTTGCACAATTTGATCATTAAAAACACACTCATGATGTCCTTCAACATAACCAGCAACCATTTCCAAGTTTAGAGAACCTACCTCAAGCAATTTGATGATTTGGAGCGTGCTTGAGCAAATTTGAAATGAGTTTGGAGGGAGGTTGCTTGACGGGTCGCGCACCTCGCCCAACGGGTCGCGCGCGCCTGACGGGTCGCGCCCGTTGAAAATTTGAACTGCGGGAAGCCTTCTGACGGGTCGCGCGCCTCTGACGGGTCGCGCGCCTAGCCTGACGGGTCGCGCGCCTGTCCTGCTCCCAATTTCAACCAGTTTCGCTCAAATTCGCTTGGAAGCTCGCCCAATCTCTCTTGCAAGTGTTTTGGATGCACAATGAGAGTAAAAGGAGGGAGATTGGGTCTTTATAAATTCCATTTGAATAAATTTCATGCTCAAACCCATTTTCTAATGTTTCTCTTTGACACTTTATAAAACTGACTTTTTTGGTTTCCTTTGTCCTGAAATTGACTCATTTAGTGCTTTTGCTTGATTCTTTTTGCAGGTAGATCATCTGAGGGATCTTGGCAAGGGGACCAGGGTTACATGCTGTCCGCTGAAGTCTTTTGAAATTTCATCACTTTTTACAAACATTTGAAAAATGACCTTGGCTTTAAAAACAGAGTTTTTAAATCCAAGGTGAAAATTTACTGTACAAGATAGAAGTTGTGAAGAAACACTTTGAAAAACATCCCTCTGGCTTGTTGGGCACTTATTGACCTTCAGAGACATGACCTTGTAAACCATCTTGACTAAAACCCTAGAGCTAGGAATTTGACCTCGAGACAAGACAAGACAAGCTTGAAAGTGACTAAAGACTGAAATGACCTGATCTAGCAATGCCAAGAGGGGGACAAAGACACCAGCTCCTCCATCAGGGTTATGGCATGCCTAATGGGATGCAAAAATTGACACTGATGAGACACCTACCTATGCAAATGCAAAGAGTTTTGATCGCTGATGGAGGGCTCAAGACCGACTCTAACACCATCCATGTCATACATCTATGTCCAAACTAGGATACCAAAAGAGAAAACATAGATAATATGCTCCTAACCAAAACCAATTCTTATACACACAACCATAGATATTATCATAAGCACATAGCAACCGTGTGACCTAAACCAGGTTTATAGCATACAAGAATATATATAATTCTAACATGCATAATATTTATATCGCTGCATCAAAATCACCCTCTCCAAGTGCCATCAAAGCTATCTCACCATGAAGGGACACTACATTCACTTATTATCTCATCAAGCAAACTGATATTTCAAACTGAATAAATGATAAAAAGTCTTTAAAAGAACACATGTCTCAATCCAAAAATTTCAAAAGAGTTCTTAAAGAATCTAAATAGGTCTCTACTCTTGAATTCTTGTACTACTTCAAATTCTCAGTCTTTTAATTCTTGTGCTACCTTAGACTTCTCATTCTCCGTGCTTTTAATTCCTGCACTATGTTGAATTTTCACAATTTGCGCATTCAATAGTAAAGTGTGGCACTCTCATGTAAAAATAAAATGTATAAACTTGCATAAAAACAAGATCACAACCTATGTTATCTTCTGAAACCAAAAGATATCTCAACCAAATATCTAAAAAAGTTCTTTAAAAGAAAGATTTTCTAGAAGGATAAAATGAAACCGATGTTTGAAAATAAGAACCAAATTCTGAAGGAATAATGATGAAACAATAAATCAACTCACATCAAAAATTTCATCACTACTTCCTTTAAATCATCGAAGATACCTGTTCCACTTGAAAAATCAATCACAAAATGGAATTACTTACACTCACTGATTAGTCACACTAGATTTTAAAGAAACTTCATTGAGAACCAACCAATCTACAATGGTTGGGTTATGCCAACACTTATCAGTAGCATAACTTTGTTTCTTAAACTAAAAAGACAAGAAACATAACAATAAGAAAGTATCAAGGAAACGAAATAAGATCAAATCTTGCACTTAAACACACATACTATAATCCTTGAATATGACTTGAATCATTACAAGAAACTTTAGGGTCTATAAATTCAATGTTACTTGAACTATATTATGAGATATTCATAAAGAATCAAGGAATCCTCAATTTCTTAGATCTAGAATAGCTCAAGGGTTTAAAAGGGAAATCTCATTAAGTGCCAATGTCACATCATTGAAGTCAAACCAAGGCTACTAATACCCAAAGATACACTGTTCACCAAGTCATATGCAAAGAATAGCAATGACATTTAGGGTAGATCTCATAATCCAAATAACCATATTTCTCACAATACAATCAACATCCTCAATCTCAGGTTCTGCTCTGCAGGTCTTCTCACACCCAAAACTAATCACAAATTTTCAGATTTGCTCCATCAACTCATTTTTTTATAGTGTTATCACTTTTAGCTTACGACCCCCAACTCTTGGTCTTCTTAATCATTCTTTAGACATGCTCAACCTCTATCAGTCTTGGCCTTATTATACACTTTCCCTTCTCAAATTCTTGGCCTTCTCAAATGCTTACACTTCTTAGCTCTCAGCCTTCTCAGTTTTTGCCCTTCCTTGATTATTCTTCAATTACACTTGGCCTCTTCAATGTCTCATCCTAAACACTTCAATTGAATAGACCAATTATCACTCTCAACACAACATCCTTTAATTCAGTTATGTTACACATGGCTCAAAGAGAGGTTAGAGTACTACGCATAGGGCTCAACAATGACCTTCATTTACGAATTACAAAGCTCGAGAATGTACTTCTAATGCAAGTTTTACTTAGTAAAATCCATGCTACTTTAATTTGTTGCTATGTATTCAATTACCTATAGATCTTCTTTTAATTTATGTAAGCTAAATTCAACAGTCTCTCAGCCTATGATCCTTAATGATATACCCCCACATTCTCAACAATTGGTATTCTTTTTATATCTCTTGCAATCTACAATATCATGGGAATCAATGCATGGTTCTACCTTTGGAATTTTCTTTTCTTGATTAGATCAATGTTCATCATGCTTGACTGGTTCTTCTTCAACCATATATACTATCATTGAATTTGGTGCTCCAAATACCAAATTTCACTATGCCTCCAACCTTGGCTCCCAGTTGCATGTGACCCCAACCTTAAGACCATATTCTTAACAATCCAAGTGCATCCATCTTCCGACGTCATGCTGACATCAATGTGACATGTGGCACCCTGATAGTGGTCCATGTGTCACCCAAAAATGGCACACATGACCACCTAAAAAATGCCAAAACTAACTTCCACGTGTCACTTGTATGGAATGTGCCACATCATCATTTGGCCATGTTAACTCCACCTCTCTACCACATATGCTATCATGTCACATTTCCACCATGTCCATTGGACATGAGATGCCTATTAAACTCTATGCTTGTTGTTTATGAAATATTGATCTGGGTTGTTGATTAGATCAACTTTCCACCATTGGATCATATAGGGTGCAAAAAGGTGCTCTAACTCCTACACACATTCTCACTCAATGACCATTGAGTTGGATGGTTTGGATAGATCAACGATAGGCAAGGCCCTCTTTATCATTTTTTAACCAAAGGGGACAAGTTCCACACTTTGTCGCATATGCAATTAGAATCCATGTACCTTACACAGAGCACATTGCAAGCCAATCTCCACTTCCATTAATTTGACAATTCATATAAAGTGTGCCTCCACCCTCATTTCTAACAATTAACCATAGGATCTCATTGGGGGAGAAATACCATACCACGTGTGTTCATATTAGGGGATATATATTGAGGAAATAATCACATAATATATTGAGCATATAATAGGGGGTAAAGGGTTTTTATATTGGCAGGTATGAAAAAATGGAGCTCAAAGTTAATGAAAAGATATAAAGGGGTATAAAAAATGTTAATGAAAAAATGGATAGCTACAATATCTAGTGAAATTAGGGGTTTTTTAAATTGAGAAGGTGTATTGGGTTCGTATTTGTAGGGGGTTAAATAATGTGATTTTTATAGATATTTTCCAATATGTAGTCAAATTAAGGGTATTGTTTAGTATGCCATGAATGCATGTGATATTTCATAGGTTCATTAATTGAAGCCCCTATGCAATTAAAAAATGGGTGGGGGGGTTCAATCTTTGGTAGCATGTGGAACTATGCCAAACATGAACACTAGCCTTTGTCAGTTGTCTCTGTCAATTCATCATTTGTCAAAACCCATCTGTTATCTTGTTAACGCCCAAGTCATCCTTTATCAACCACTCTTACACTACCATGTGTCGCTTTGTCACATCATCTCTGCCACATTAGTTGTTGACCATATGATAAAACGTATTGGAACCATGACCACTAGAACCCTTCCAACTTCAAGCTTTCATAAATCTTGATCCCTTAGGAGTTTTACTAAGTGCATATGTCATTGAAAAGGTATTTTTGAAGACTATCCAACCATGCACTTTGCAAGAGCACCTGAGATGATACATTGAAACAAAAATTCCTCTAAATATAGGCTCCATCCTTGACCTTAGCTACGCAACAACATCCATCAATACTCTTACCAAGGCTCCAACCTCACAAAGCTCCAACTCCAACTAAGCATAATGTTGGGACGTAGAATTGGCATTCTTTTTGT
Source organism: Pinus tabuliformis (assembly GCA_031772625.1). Taxonomy (NCBI): domain Eukaryota; kingdom Viridiplantae; phylum Streptophyta; class Pinopsida; order Pinales; family Pinaceae; genus Pinus; species Pinus tabuliformis. The sequence continues at coordinate 418,593,962 of CM062820.1, read as the reverse complement.
AACTATTTTCCCTATCTTTTCCTACCATTTTGACTTTAAAAGCTATGCCTTGTCACTTCATCAGTCATTATTGACTAAAGTGTGTTCCCTTTTGCATGTCACCCTACTTTCTAGTTTTTTTTGTAATTTGACATAAAAGCTAATTGTTTTAGGCTATTTTATTAATGAATTGACGAAGGGCTATTTCAGGTGGTATGGCTTGTTGAGATGCTATTACAGGATGATATCTCCCCAATTTTTCCTCGCTAAACATGGAACGAAGGATCTACTGACGTTGTTGTTACAACACTAAGCTTATTTTGGATACTCTATTCTTCTATGATTAGCAACAAAGACTGACATGGACATACACCCAGTCAGAGCTAGTTTGACCGATTGAAATAGAAACTCATGGGCAGTGCAATTGACTTACTTGAAACAGTTGGGACTTCCAAATGATAAACCATTGTAATTTATGAAGTTGTTACAACTATGTTTTGATTAAGAAAATTTGTTACAAGACAATTTTTGTATAATCTCGATTTGGATCACATAAGAATCGAGAGATTCTCATGATGATCCTACTTTTCAAAAATAGGAATGTAATCTGAAATTATAAATAATGTACTCCCTGCCCACAAGGCATGCATAGATAGATATTAGAAAAGGTAGAAACATCATTATTGTAATCTTGTATTGCAACTTTCATTAATGCAACTCTTTACCATTCGTGGCTCCATATCTCTTTCCTAATTAGCTTGTGTGTTGTGTAATTCACCAGTCTCTGCCAAGGAGGAATGACCCTCCTTCTTAGTAGGGATCACTAGTTAGAGAGGTATTGTAGTAGTATATTTATTTCCTCTCAGTTGCAAGTTATATGTGATTTATATTTAATGTTACAAATCTTGTTCATGTATTGAATAGTTGCAGGATTGTAGCCTCTAGCATTGTATAACAACATAGCTCCTGAACTGGTCTTTTCATTAGGTTTGATGGTTATTTGATTAATGCTACAATTCTTTGGTTTATTTAATTGATTGAAAGGGTTTTGTAGCAATTGTTTGAGCGTTGAATGGTTTCCAAGTGTGATGTTTCTTTTGAATAAGAGTGATTGTGTGATTTATTCTGCAACGTGTGTCTGGAGTGTTAGCAAGGTTCGAAGTGTGACAACAATTGTGTTTGGAGTGCTGAGAGTGACATTTACAATTATTGATTTTGAGATTTTATTAGTGCTAGTTGCCATTTATTCCAGCAAATATTTTGCACAATGGCCTTGAAACAAAAAACCTACCCAAATTAACAATTTATGTGTGAGTCGAATTGGTTGTTTTGATTTAAAAAGACAATTGATCCGCCCAACATAGGTAACACACTCAACTGCAAATGCAAATACTGATAACCATCTCATCTTATGACTCTCACCACTAAAGTTAACATCAATAGCAACATTGATTAAAAAAAATTTCTTTAATTTTATGTTTGTATTAACCTTGAAAATCTCCAATTTATAGATATCTTAACATATATAATAAGCAAAGAATAATAAGTTAAGCAATAGGTGTAATACTCTCTTATATAGATATCCACACAAAAAAAAGTTTGATTCTAATATTTAAAATATTTTGAAACTCCTAAAAAAAAAATGTATGACTTGGTATATATGATTTTTATTTTTTATTTATCATATACATATAACTCCTATGAAAGTTATATTACAAAATATTATTATTATTGTTTTTAATTAGTTGGCTTGGTATATATGATTTTTATTTTTTATTTATCATATATAACTCATATAAAAACTATATTACAAAGTATTATTATTATTATTGTTTTTAATTAAAAACTAATGTAAATTTATGTAAATTATCAAGTTACTCCACGGGACTTCATTAGGGGAGCAATATCATACCACATTGAGAGATATATAGTGAAGAAAAAATGACATAATATATTGAGCATATATTAAGGAGTAAAGGGTTTTATATTGGAAGACATAAAAATTGGAGCTCAAAGTTAATGAAAAAATATAAAGGGGTATAAAAAATAGATAACTGCAATATTTAGTGAAAATAAGGGTTTTTTGAATTGAGAAGGTATATTGAATTCATATTGGTAAGAAGTTAAATAATATGGTTTTTAAAAGTATTTTCTAATATATAAGCAAATAAAAAATATTATTTAATAATACCACATATATCAAAAATTTATTAAATACAACCATATAAATTAATCAAATTTATTAATATATTTTTTTCATTTAATATAAAAAATTTCATCCTCTGATAAATCATAACATATTATAAATATACATTTATTAATAATTCGTTATAAATATACGCTAAACATATTATAAATATACATTTATTAATAATTCGTTATAAATATACACTAAATTATTTTTAGATATTATGATATACATATATAATTTATTTTCTATATATATTTTCTGTTTTAATTATTATTTTCTGATACCAAAACTATGTATCGGAGAATGAGAGATACTAAGTTTTAATTTATTAATTAATTAATTAATTTATTTGTTTTAATTTTGTTTTTACTATTGGTATGTGTTTTATTCCATTGATCCATGAGCGTTTTAACTTTTATTCCCCCTTAATTTAGTAATCTGTTGCAACTAATTTTCTTTCTGTATTTTGATCCTGGTCCCTTGGTCATATTAGCGGCTGGTCAAACTAGCCGTTGGAGGCTCTACTCGGTCTATTTAACATGCTTCGCTAGATCTGTTCTTCAACTTGTCCTGACGATGAACCACACTAGTTGGTTCGAAACGCGTCGACAAATGATTTTCCATGTGATTTTCGCCGAAATCTTTCTCTAACATAATATGGATCACAGAAGCCTAAACTCCATTATAGAACCTGAAGATATTAAATCTCACAGGTTTAATGGAGATATAGAATAGCTGTTTTATATTGTTTATCCCATAGGTTTTTACTATCTGGGTCCTTGCAATATTTGCGACCCTTGTCTTTCTGCTAAAATCCGCTCCACTCCAGAGGATTCTTATCCTCTTCCGGGACACATTTTGGGCTTGAGGGACACTCTCTCCCTGCTCTGGGAAGCTCTACAACCCACTCGGTCCAACAACTCCCTGCCTCTCAACTACCAGGTTGATAGTCATAATGCTCTGCGCTCTAGTCAAGAAAATTAGAGCATCCTTTTACATTTACCGGCCCTGTCAAGACTTCAGATTCCGAATTGGGAAATGGTGGTTCGTCTTACAGTGCTGTTGCTGCTGCATAGACTGTAACAACCGCTCGGAAGCATAACGCTCTCTCCGGGAAGGCCAGGATCTTTCCGGCTGTTTTTCCGGTTTTTTTTCAAAATTTCGATATTCCGGCTCTCCGTCATTACTCTTCACCTTCCTCTCTGCAGCTTCTGCCCCCTCTGTTTCACCACCTTGCATGGGAATTGCGGTTTTGGCGGTCTCACAACGTCACCCGCGCCACCATTTACCTCTCCTAGATCATTCTTTGTCAGCTTTTGGCCTTTCTTCCTTGTTGGGACTTGGGATCAGTCAGGACTCCGTACCTCCTCCAGCTCCTTCCACCTACCTACGTCTCTCCATCCAGGCATCTCTTTCCGTCGGTATCCTTTTCGACGGTTCCTAATTAAGTTCTCGATAGTACGGGGACCCTCCCTTGGATCTCTCCTCGGTCTTTTTGGGATCTCTCTCCGGCCTTGGGATGGCCGTGGACAGTGACTCCCCGGGTACAAAGGCTCTCCTGGCGGCGGCCATTGAAACCGAAGAGGCCATCTATGCTGCCAGTGGGAATCCCAGCTGGCAAGACACTCTGTCGGTCTCCCTCCCTTCACGGCTAAGGGACCCTCCCCTCTTCGCTTCTCATTGTCAGCTGTCCCGCCGGAATAAAAACAAAGCTCCAGCTAAGACGGTCCCCCCCCCAAAGGCGGTCACGATCTCGGGGACTTCTTTGACTGAACGTATAGACAGTCTCCAGAAGCTTGCTCTTGTTGGGAAATGGTACTTCCCTGAACTGGCCGAAGCGGACATGAGAGCATGGATTACAAAATCTTGGAATCCTATCATCGGCTACACTCCCATTATCTCCCGTATGATGAAAGAATGGTATTCTTTCCACTTCCAAAAGCAGGAGGACTTAGAAAAGGTTCTGGACAAGCCTTGGGTATCTGGACGGAGCTTCCTCTCGCTCTCAAGGTGGTATATGGGCTTTGACCCTCTCAAGAATACACCTTCCCACTGTTTGATTTGGTTAAAGCTCCCCAATCTCCCGCTCGAGCTATGGACGCAGGAATCTCTTGAAACAATTGGCAATGCGATTGGGAAATTTATCTACGTTGACCCATGGATTCGAGGGGAAAAGGACAAGCGCATTGCTTGGATCCTTATTGAGAGGCCTTACAAAGGTGGCTATCCCGAGCAGCTGGAAATCATATGGGAAGGCTCCCGTATTTATCAAAGAATCGACTTCTGGGGCATCCCCTTCAGATGCTCATCATGCCACCGCACAGGTCATCTCCACACTGATTGCAAATACAGGCGACCGAGGCCCCTTCGCTCTATAAAGATCAAGGACCCTCACTCTATTTCTGATAGCGACAGTCTCTCAGGGAGGCATTTCTCCTTCAAATCCTCTGATCATGCAAACAAGGGAGAATCGCCAAACCTCGCCGACTTCAAAAGTCCCCCGCTGTCCCCCCCTCTCATGAATATGGCCGACTTCTCATGCCCCCCCATTCCGGAACAGCCAGAAGAGAACTCGGTTCCTTCCCCGCCTCCCTTGAATGTTGCAGATTTCGTTGTCGGCTCCCATCCCATCCAAATCTCCTCGTCCCCTCCATCTCCCAAAACCAAAGATTTACACCCTTCTTCGACCCCTTTCAATTCCCCTGCCTCCTCCCCTCTCAACGAACCGGACAACGACATCGTCCATCTTCTGAACCGCCACCCATCCATTCTTGAACCGCTCACCATCCACAAGCCTGCCTTCCCCTCCATCAGTCCCGCCTCCGCCAAGAACATTACCGTCCGCAAAAAAACCAGAGGTGGTAGCAGGCATTTTAGAGGACGCTCGATCGCCACAGACTTGGGTGTCATAAACCTCCCTCTCATCGACGTCCCTATCCTTGAATCTCCCCCCACACAGCCTCTTAGAGCAAGTCTGGCTGGAAGCACTTCAAAATGACCTTCCTCGTCTCTTATAACATCCGGGGTTTAGGAATGGCCCCCAAATTCTTGGCTTTGAAAGCCACATTCCTATCGGAAAATCCATATATCATTTTTGTACAGGAAACCATGCACTCCAGTTCGTCTTCAATTGCTTTCTTCAGAAGAATGTTCCCCTCCTGGCACATGTCGGCGATCAGTGCTGAGGGTCTGTCGGGAGGTCTTGTATCCCTATGGAATCCTCTCATGGTCAAAGCAATTGCTTACAAATGTCAAGCTGGCATCCTCCTCTCTGCTCACATTCGGGGAAGGCCCCGCCCAATCAAATTGCTCAATGTATATGCGCCCTACAAGAACAGAATCCCCTTCTGGGACTCTCTTCTCCTCACAGGCATCCTTGACATTCAATCTCTCATCATTGCAGGCGACCTGAATTTCACGCTCAGCTTACGAGAATGTTGGGGCCACTGCTTGTCTATGGACCGTCTAGCAGTTAAAATGCGGGGAGAGCTCCTCAATAGAGATCTGGTCGACATCCCTCCGGTTATCATGGCCCCCACGTGGGACAATGGAAGATTGGGTAATGCTTACATCGCCAAGCGAATTGATCGCTTCCTCCTGTCATCTTCTATCATTAATGACTGGGGAATGCCCATTGCCAAAACTGGTGATGCCACAACATCCGATCACAAACCCATATCTCTAGAATGGGTAAATGATATTCGAAGGAAGGGATACTCTTTCAAATTCAACACAGTTCATCTACAGGATCAATCTTTCGAGGCCTTTGTCAAGTCCGCCTGGGGACAAATCACTCTCTCTGAGGACGCTCCTTTCCTCACCTTTCGGGAAAAAATTGACAAACTAAGGGAGGGAGTCAAGTCTTGGCAAGTCAAGAAAAAAGCTTCCGACTCTCGGGAGCTAAGCAGCATCTCGCGGGAAATTACCCACATCTCGTCCACCATCCCTTCGAATGGTCTCTCTTTCGACAAGAAGGTTCTCCTATGGTCCCTCGAGAAAAAGAAACAATATTTGCTCCTAAAAGAAGAGACCACATGGAGATTGAAAAGTCGAGCCCTCTGGCTCAAACAGGGCGACAGGAACACTAAGTTTTTCCACAACTTCGCCAGCGCGCGCAGATCAAGGAATTCGATATGGAGTATGAATGACACAATGGGTAATACCCTCAACACTCAGCATGACATCTCTGCTGCGGCTACCTCATTCTTCAGAAGCCAATACAAACGTCAATACAGCGACATCTACGACATGATGTGGGCGGTTAACCACCTCCCGACTATGTTTGACGACGCCGCAAATGATCTCTTCCTCAGGCCTATCACGGAGGACGAACTCTCAAGCATCATAAAAGGTTTCAAGAAGGACAAAAGCCCCGGCCCTGACGGTATTCCAATAGAATTCTTCTCTCACTTTTATGATCTTCTCAAAAATGATCTCCTCAATATGGTAAATGCTACTTGCCGAGCTGGGAATATCAACAGCGCCCTATCAGCCACCTTCATTGCCTTAATTCCAAAGAAAGAGAATCCATCATCCTTCGGGGACTACAGGCCTATTGCCCTGTGCAATGCTCTTTATAAAATCATCTCCAAGATTATTGCTGAGCGCATGAAAAAAACTCTCAGTTCTTTTATATCTCCTCAGCAACATGATTTTTTAAAGGATAGGCTCATTCTAGATGTTGTCGCCCTTGCTCAAGAAGGTCTTTTCGCCATCGCCTCCAAGAACATCGACGCGGCTGCCCTCAAAATTGATCTATCAAAGGCTTTCGACTGTGTCAGTTGGAGCTTCATCCGAGTTCTTCTTGCAAAAATTGGACTCTCGCCGCGAGCATGCAGCTGGATTATGGCATGTGTTGAATCCGTTCATTACTCTGTCATTATCAATGGCATCCCATCAACCTTCTTCCAGGCAGAAAGAGGGCTCCGTCAGGGATGTCCACTGTCCCCTCTCCTCTTCATATTGGTTATGAACTCTCTTAGCTCGCATATCAATCTTGCTGTCTCACAGGGGAGGTGTAAGCTGGTGAAGATCTGTAAGAACATCTCTCTCTCTCATAACTTTTTTGTTGATGACATTCTCATCTTTGCCATGCTTTGCAAATCTTCTTGGGCATGCTTATTCATCATCTTTCAGAAGTTTCGTGCTGCTTCCGGCCTTTTCATCAACAACGACAAAACGAAGCTTTTTCATAACAACTCCAACCTTGCTACTGCCATTTGGGTAGCGGCTCGTTTTGGCATCAACCTAGCACTTCTCTCCGACGGCCTCCCATATCTGGGCTTCCGACTCAAAGTCAAAAACAACAAATTTGCTGATTGGTTATGGCTCATTGATAGATTCTATAGCAAAATCTCCAAATGGGAACTGAGACTCTTAACACTTGCTGGCCGTTTTGTCCTTGTCCAAGCGGTTCTTTCCCAATTAGCAGTTTATTGGGGTCACCTTTACGTCCTCCCTGCTAAAGTTTATAAAATCATTCAGTCAACTGCCGCAAATTTCCTTTGGGGAGGCCATTCTTATCAGTCGAAAATTCATCTTGCAAAGATGGATTTCATCACCTCTCCAAAAAAGATTGGAGGCTGGGGTCTTATTAATATGAGGCGTTTTGGCAACGCGCTCATCTGCAAATCCATGCACAGGGCCATCTTCGGGAACAGCCCATGGTCTGCTCTAATCAAACAGAAGTATTTAAAAGGTCGGAACTTAGAATTCTGGCTCAGAAGATCCACTCTTGGGATTTGCCATGGATCGCCCATCTGGTGCTGCTTCCGCAAGAATCAACGGTTTCTTTTCAGTATTCTCAAATGGACTTTCTTTTCTGGCTCAACCGTTTATATTGCACTCGACCCTACCCTACACAACCTTGAATCCCAAATCTCCCCGGCCCTTCTCACCTTTTTTCACTCCAGGGGCATCTTCACCTGGTCCATGCTCATTGATTCATGGTCCTCTCTGTCGCCCATCTGGAAATCGGACCAACAACTTCATATCCCCCCCCCCCTTCGCCCCCATTGGTCCTCCGCCACCCTTCATTTCTCCCGCCTGAACATCCTTCAACTGGGTACCCATGACACCCTCATCTGCTCCACAGACTCCACCATCCACCCCATCACTGTTAGACGTCTTTACTCCGCCCTCACATCACTCACTCCGCCTCATCCCCCCCCCTTCCCTCACAAACTCTGGAAAGCCAATTGCCCTCTCAAATCCACTCTTTTTGGCTGGCTCCTCTTTCACAACAGGAACCTCGTCTGGGATGTTCTTCAATCAAAAGGGTGGCAGGGTCCAAGTCAATGATGTCTCTGCCGTTTGGATTTGGAAACGAACATCCACATGTTCTTCCAATGCACTGTCACCTCTGCTATATGGATCGAGCTGTCCTCCAGCTATGGTTTTCCTGTCCTTCACTTCCCCTCGGTTAAGGATGCCTTTCTCTGGTGGTCCTCTCAGCGACCCTTGTGGCAGGCCATCTTCCTTCTCACGGTCTGGCATGTCTGGAAGTGGCGATGCAGCTGTGTTTTTCAGGACTCCCATCCTCACATTGAGTCCATCATTTCTTTGATCACTGGTTCCTTGCCACCTGACTAGATCTCTTCTGACGATGGCACTTTTTTGCAGCCGGATCTTTCTCAGGCAGCTCTTCATCTACCAGCATCTCTACATATTGACAATATGCTTCAACGCTTACATCTATCTGTGAAATTTTGTATCTATGTTTTGAACAATATCCTACTTTTTGTCCCATCGGAAGACACAGATCGATGCATCTTATATGATCGAAGCTCTCTCATCGATCCATGTAATCATGTAATTATCAGATCCATGTTATCGATCCATGTAATCATGAAACCATGTAATTATCAGATAGTTTATATGAACTCAATATAACATATACAGATTTTTTCCTCTGAAAAAAATAGACTTTGACGGTGTGGACAAATTGATGGAATCTGACTGGTTGTGGTGTGCAATAAGGTCAAAGCGTAGGTTGCCAGCTGTTCAAAGATTCACGACCAAGTTATAAATATGTACTCAGGGATCCGACTGACTGTGACCCAAAAGCTGCCGATGAGTAAAGTAATAGGTATTAAATGAGTGGAGTTGTATATAAAGTAGTTTAGTAATAAGTATTAAATGAGTGGGATTGTATATATTTATTACTGGATTTTGGTAAGTTAGTAAATTAAAAGTGAATATATTGCAGCGTTCAATATAGTAAATAAAATTATTGTTGAAATTATTATAAAATTATTGTTGAAATTTAAAATAACCAACTTTCCGCCGAATTACAATTAATAATGTCAATGAATGTTGAAAGAGCGTACACTTCCTAAATTGATGTTCAAATTGAAACACAAAATTATGAAATGAATCAGTGGGAACAAAAAATTCAACAATGGGATACCCACCTAAAGCGAAATTTGAGCACTCAAATTTTTTCTTCTCCGCAACGTCAAAGAAAATCTGACCACCGCCGAAGTAATATATAAACTTTCCCTATTTTGTCATATATATAAATTTTTTCCTATCCACATATTTGGAACAACAAAATGAAGAGGAGTAAAGCTTTGATTCACACACTTTTCCAATATTTTATTTACAAAGTGATTTGGCATGATAAAATCAAAGATATAAATTTTACAAAATCAATAAAATAAATTATACTGTGTTGATGTCAATTGTTTGAAATGTTGATCACTTGTGTATTTATATATTTAGTTGGTAATAACATGATTATCAATGTTTCATGGTCATAACTGTTGTGGCAAGTGTTTTTATGTTGGATGAGCCATAATAGAATCAAGTTTATGTTGGATGATATGCGGAAGGCATGGAAAATGGGTTGTGGCTAAAGCTTGATTTACTGATTTACTAATTGGATCCATGTTATTTATTTTTCAGGGTAGGTATGGAACCGATTGTGGGTAGAATTAGATTTATTAATTAGATTTATAGTATTTATTTAAAAAAAAAATTTAATTTATTATTTGAATTTTTTAATAAAAATGAATGAGTATGCCATTCGCTATTTTGCTTTGTGTTGTTTTTACTGCATTAATTTGGGTTTATTTAAATATAAGTTATTAAATTTCAAACACTCTTAGTTTCATTTTTATTTCGTTGCCTTGGAGTTAGTGAAATTCAATATGAAGTGGGGTATGGGTTGTTTTTACTACATTAATTTGGGTTTATTTAAATATAATTTATTAGATTTTATAGACTCTTACAATAAAGAGTTTCATTTTTATTTCGTTGCCTTGGACTTAGTGAAATTCAATATGAAGTGGGGTATGGAAGTAGTGGGAAGCCACATGTCCATGATTTTGATTTCTAACACCTTTGTTTTTATTATGGTCCTAAGAAATGAGAACTTTTTGATAAAATGAATTTGAATGTAAGCCAGAATTAATGGTTAGTGGGTATCGCTTTTCCAATTCCTAAATTTTGTAAATGTAATTAAAGGATAATAATAATGGAGGGTCATCATAAATATCATGAAAAAATTATTTGATGTAAATATCTTATTAAACTTATTTGTAAATTGTTTAAGCTAAAGAAGAGGACCAACGTATATGAATCTTAATGTTTGAATGCATAGCTTTTTGAGGAAGCCTATGAAGAGGATTGGGAAGTTTCCTATCTTTCTTGAAATTAATGTTTCTGACCCTTCACGTTCAATTTGATCTAATCATAACTATTAAGTAATTATGAGAGAGAGATAGGGGAGAAGGTATTGGATCGCCCTAAGCATAGCCTACATACCATGTGGTAGATCCTAGTTGACTCTGCAACTGAACGAGGGACCCTAGAGCTCTCATACGTGAGAAAGTGCTCATGAGGGGGTAATGCTATTGTAGGAATTAGAGACAACAAAATTGTGTGGAACCAATAGGAGGTCAATCAATGGGGATATTGTGAGTGATTGTGAATGTGAATCCTTGTGTGCCTATTGTGTACCAAAGAGTGGTAGCGACTTGTGAACCATCATGCATAGGCGACCTGTAAAAGTATGTTTGGAAGATGGATAGTAGAGTCTAGGTTTGAATTGTATTAGCCGAGGAAACTAGTGAGTAGGCCCTTAGGATGAGTTGCGTAAACCGTGAGGAATTTTACATTTGGTTAGTTTCATGCACGTGAAGCACTAAAGAGAAGGATGACCACTGAGGGACCATATGAAGTGGTGATGGAAATTCCTTCTATGTTGTGCCATCCTTCAATTGCCATATTTTGTTGTGTGATAGCTTAGACTTAGTGCTTGAGAAGTAGCATCCCCGTTTCCTGCAACTAAATGAGAATGGCCTTTAAAATCTATACCCTAAATTGACCCTTTGTTGAAATTCCCTAAATGAAGCATCCTTTAGACATTGGATCTAGCTTGAGGGTGGATAGTTACAAGAAAGTTACAGTAGTTGTGCTTATGGTTGGGTGGAGAGTGGTTGTCCCTTTTTTAGCTTCTAGCAAGTTCAAGTGGAATAGATTAGTGTATTCCTTTCTTGTAAATGAAATGTAAATGCTATTCAATGCTTCATATTTAAATACTATGTTGGATTTCCTATGTACATTGTATGCAATGGTAGGCTTAAAGGTGTTGTATTGATTTAACGAATAAATATTATTAGTGAGTTGAATAACTAACATGGCTTGCTTGAATGTTGAAGTGCATTCCTTTTATGAATATGAATGCTATGTGAAATATAATCTTTCACTTATGTTGTTTGAGATCATTATGTGATGTATGTTCATAAATGGGAAGTTAAACTTAGTTGTAATGGTTTCATTTATATATTGTATTATGAACGCAGTTATGTTGAATTATTGTATACCATAATGGTGAAGTGAAGCTCGCATGTTGGTAGGAGCTTAAGGCTCGGTATGTTTCTAGAGATAAGCCAGTAAATGGGCCTCTCTATAGTATAGGCACTAGAGATAAGAAGCCTTGAAGTTGTTTAGTTAAAGGCAATGGCTTATTCTATTTACAAATGGTTGAATACCCTTGTGTTATCAAAAGCAAAACTTGGTATAATTCCCGAGTTTCCTTAGAAATTTGGACTTTGGAGTCTTGACCTTAGACCCTAGTCACATGGCCCAACAGGAGCCATGCCTAAGAACCATTCGAAAAGGTGCTTACCAGGATATCGAGCTGCCAAATATTTAGAAATGCACAATATTGGAAAAACTTCGATGTAGCACAACTTTGATCAATGGACCAGCACTTGACGATAATAATACTATTTCGAGCATGTCAATAAATGACATCGGACCTTAGAGTATTGGATAACCCTAGAGATTGACATCATGATGATTTTAAAATTGATGATGTGGTGATTCCATGTGTATGACGTGTGTCACCTAGATCCAGCGTTTTTGGCATCCTAGCTAGAAAAATATGAGTGACATGTGGCCCACATCAGTAGTACCAAGTGGTAGGGGATATGTTAGCATATGCCACATTGAGGTGGTGATTGGATGTTGGAGAATGATTTGGCATGTTGAGATGTCATATTGTTATATTGACACATCAAAACTTTGTGAGGGTTGTGTCGTCGAAAATATCTAATATCTTGATATCCTAGTATACACATCAACAATGCCATGTGTTGGGTACATAAAATTTGACCATATGGTGAACTACAATTGGATGCCAAAAATACGAGTGGCATGTTGAGCTAGCCATCTTCCTATTGACCTACCATAAAATTACAAAGGTTTGTAGTTATATGGAATTTGTTGATATCCCAGTATCTCATGTCAAGTTATCTTCATATCAGCATATTAGAGTATTCAACCATATCAACATATTCAAGAATTTAACCATATGGATATATTGAAGGATTTCAAACCAGGCTATATCGATGTATCAGGAAACCAAAACCCTTGAGGATTTGGACAAGGCATATATTATGGAAAACACCAATATGGTGGGACTTCGATATGACAAGAAAGCTAAGGATATGGACTAGTGTAGGAGAGATGTGTGGCCAAGGGCTACCATGTTTCAATGATGTGGATTGTACAGATGTTGATGTGGCCCTTAATGGGTATAACTTCAAATTGGCATAATTTTGTTCCTAGATCTCAGAATTAGATGCAATTTATATCATTGGAAATCTCTCCATGAGCAAAAGATGATGGTGGTATCAGAATTGTGATTTGATGTGATGGAAGAAATATATAATTTGATAACCCATATTCATAATAAAAATTGAAGGTGAGGTCTAATTATACCCCATAGACCTAATACAACATTTGGGGGTGGGGTCTATTACAAAGTGGTATCACAGGGATAAATTTTAGGATCCACTTCAAAGATTTATCAAAGCTTAAGATTTAACACTTGGATTGAATGAGCTTGGAATATAGAATTAATTTGAATATCTATTATAATGACATTGTTGATTTTAAACCTTGCTAATTTATTTAATTTATCCTTGAATGTGTGACATAGAAGCTTCAGGCTATTCTAAGGTAGTGTTAGTGTAATCGAGGGAACTTGTTATGTTTAACTATTATTTATGATTATTTTAACATAATAGTTATGTGTGTTATTCCATCACATAAGGAGATACATTTCCAACAGAAAGACAAAAAGTAATGCGCAACAAAATGATCCAATGCATCTTGGAAATAAATTTTCATAATAGGGAAGAAGAATCAGATGAGATGAGGATATTATAGACACCTCCTGACTAGATGGAGACCCTTAGATGCATGAGAGTTGAGCTTAGAAGTTGTAAGGATAATAATGAGAAGATTATTAGGGCCCAAGAAAACAAGGAAGAGGTAAATGTTGTGATATTACTAAATACTTTCATACCTACAAGGACAAAAGCAACATGAACTAGGTGTTAGTAATTGGGATAGGCCTAGGTCCAAATAGGTTCATAGCCCATTTGAAATCCATAAGTATCGATGAGGGACCAGCAAGAAAGAAGGGTGTATACTAGTAAAGGGGCACAAGAGAGCAAAAGAGGATACAACTAATGATAGTCATTCGCAGACACCTCCCTAGGGTGGAACTAATAGTTCTAATTTGAAGTTTTCCAACATAAGAACTAAATTACAATTTCATAAGTAAAATATGAAGGAGGATGGAAGGAGATTGTTTCTTGAAGAACTTAAGAAGGAAAAACCCCATGTATCCAATGGGGAAGTTATAAAGAGTGAAGAATTGAAGCATGGCTTCTCGGACTAAAGAAATATTTTAGAGTGCATAATTACTCTGAAAACATGAAGGTGTGAGAAGCCATATTTAATATAAGAGGAAAGGATAATATAAGGTGGGAAGACCTCAAGAGTATCAAGGAATTCGAGAGAATAATCTGACCTAAAGTGAGTTTGAGAGGCACTTGAAGGAGAAATACTTATCTGAAAGGTATAATGATGGAAAAATCAAGGAATTCCATGAGCACAAGCTGGGACAACTCACTACAGAAGAATATGCCAAAAGGTTCATCAATTTTTTGAGGTATGTACCCTATATCAAGGATGAAAAGATAAAAACCTAGTGCTTCCTCAATGGATTGTCACAATCTTATCAAGACCAAATATAATTCAATGAACATAAGACACTATAAGATACCATCTGGAAGGCTAAATACTATTATCACCAGTTGAAGTATAATACTAAATCTCAATAATAATGGAAAAAAGAAGGAAAATACCATATTTAGGAAGAAGGTATCAATATCCTCACACTAAATGCATGTTGGGAAAAATAGCAGGTACAACATACCAGCTAAGAGTGAATTCCAACATAATTTTCTTGCTCTAAGTGGAAATAAGACAGTTCGACCAACAAAGGACGAGGTTCAAGAACCAAGGAAAAATCCATTGAAGTATTGGGGGTGTAGGGAAGAGCATTTATTAAGATACTTTCCAAGCTTATAGCAAGATAGTAGAAGGGTATACAATGTCAAAGAAGCTTCTATGTTCATGATGTGTCCTAGAGTGTACCCCAAATCTATGCAACCATTGAAAATAAGCAAGCATACCACCAAGCCTTAGTGGTGGATATGGAAGGTATACTTTCCAACCATCCTATTTCAATTTAAATTTACCCCACTTCTAATCTTAGTTATGTCACTCCACATGTTGTTGAAGCATGGGTTTTATAGAGAAAACAACATGCCAAGTCATGGCTAGTCTAATTATCCACTAGGACCAAAATGAAGGTGGATAATTCTATCAAGTTGTGCTAAGATGAGAGGACTACTTACACAAGACACTTTAAATGTATTGCCTTTGGGGTCATATGACCTATGAATTGGCTTGGATTGGTTGGAAGCATCCAGGGAAAATTTGGATTGCTATAATAAAGCATTGGAATGCAAAGAAGATGAAGTACAAACAAGGCCACTACAAGGCTATATCTATGAGGTAGATTTCAACTTTGAAATTGAAGAAATATAGTAAAAATGGATGTCTCATGTATGCCATCCAAGTGACTAGTTCAACAAAGGATAGTAAGTTGAAGATTAAATATCATCCCATGTCGTAGGGATACAATGATGTATTTCATAATGATATGTCATTATTTCCACCCAAGAGGGAAATTTATTTCTCTAGAGAGTTCACTGTAGGAAAAATTCCTATATCTAAGAAACCCTATAGAGTGAACACACTTAAGTTGATGGAGATGAAGATACAACTAAAAGAAATGTTCAACAAAGGGTACATTAAACCTAGTGTGTTTCCCTAGGGAACTACAACTTTGTTTCCTAAGAAAAAGGATGGAACCATTAGGTTGTGTATTAATTACATACATCTAAATAAAACAACTATGAAAAACAAGTATCCATTACCCAGGTCTGATGATCTCTTTAATTAGTTGAGAGGAACCACAATGTTATCAAAAATAGATATGAGCTCATGGTATTATCAACTCTAAATCAAGGATGAGAATATGCATAAGACTATATCTAGGACCAGATATGGAAATTATTAGTTTGTAGTGGTTCCATTTGGGTTGAAAAATGCATCAACTATATTTATGACCCTTATGAATATTGTAATCAAAAAATACTTGGATAAGTTTGTGCTAGTCTTCATTGATGACATTCTAGTATATTCACAGACTAAAGATAAGCATAAAGAACACCTCAATGTTGTGTTACAAGTGTTATAGGGGCATCATCTATATGCTGAATTAGAAAATGTGACTTCTTCCAATCACAAGTGCACTACTTGGGCCATGTTATCTAAAAAGGAGGAGTAGCAATGGATCTAAAAAAATCAAAGCTATACTATAATGGCTTGTTACCTCCTTTATGAGGATAGTATGCTATTATAGGAGAGTCATTCAAGGATTCTCGAAGATTGGGCACCTTATTAAAACTTTGAAAAATAAGGGAGTAAGGTTTCATTAGACATCAGAGTGCGCAATGAGATTTGAATAACTAAAGCACCTTCTCACACATGCCCCTATCCTAAATATTATAGAGCCAATTAAAGATTTCTTGGTTTGCATTGATGCTTGCAAGGAGGGACTCGATGGAGTTATCATGCAGGATGGAAATGTGATCATATATGAGTCCAAGAAATTAAATGAGCACGAAAGGAATTATTTAATGTATGATTTGGAGCTTGCAACCATAATGCATGCCACAAAAATGTGGAGGCACTACTTGCTCTAAAGGAAATTTGTGTTATTGAAGGACCATAGTAGTTTGAATTATTTGTTTGATTAACCCCTATTGAATTCCAAGTAAGCTAGTGGATGGCACTTATTATCAAGTTTTATTTTGAGATCAAACACATCAAAGGCAAGGAATCGTATCACTGGTGCACTCAATAGAAGCATGCAAGTGATACACATGGAAACCATCAGTACATGTGAGACAAACATTAAGAAAATAATCAGAGAAGCAGTATGGGAAGATGATCACTTCCATTATGTAAGTATGTTCTTACAACAAGATCCCAAGGGGCTAATAGGATAAAATTATCAAATAACCCGAGATGGAGTTTTAACGTACAGAAGAAAACCATAAATGGTTGATATGGTTGAATTAAAGAAACTCATAATGGTTGAGTTTCATAAAACACCATATGAAAGTCACTAGGATATCAAAATATGATAAGAACCACTAGGAAATTGTATTACTGGCCAGGGGTGAAGAGACAAATTTTTTAATACATTGTTAGATGTTTAGAATGATAATAGGTAAAAGTGGAATGAAAACATCCAAGGAGATTATTACAACCAATACCAATCCAAAAATGGAAGTGGGAAGCCATATCAATGGATTTCATCACTAGAATACCAAGAACCCCCAAGTAGCATGATGTAATCATGGTGATAGTGGATAAGTTGATTAAGGTATCTCACCTTATACCTATGAAGTCTACTTATAAGGAAATTTTTATTACCCAAATTTTTACAAAGGATATTTTCAAGTTGCATGACATGCTAAAGAAGATCATATATGATAGGGATGAAAAATTTAATCTCAACCCATTAACTGGAATTGAGTGTTCTTAACTGAGTGACAAGTGTTATGTCACCTCAGTTAACTCCTCCAAGTTGTCTGCTAATGTGGAAATTCTAATTTTCTCAATTTTAATTAATACAAAAATCAAAATTGAGACTTTCTTGTTGCATTTTCAACAGTTAAAGCAAAGGAAGTATGTTGAGACAATATTGCAAAGGTTTAACATGAAGGATAGACTACCAATGAAGGTTCTTATTCTTATAGGTGTAAAGTTATCTATTGAGCAGTGTCCCAAGACATAGGAAGAGGAAGATGACATGTCTCGTGTTCCATATGTGAGTGTAGTTGGTAGTCTGATGTATGGAATGGTTTGTACCAAATCAGACATTGCAGATGCAGTGGGAGTATTGAGTGTAGGTTTTAACCATGTACAAAAATTACCTTCAAATGAATTATTAAACCAGAGAAATATACAATGGCGAGAACATAAAATAAATATACACAAAGATTTCCCCTGGATCCCAAAACCGGGACTACCAAATTGATTTTTCCTTATTTTCCTTTTAATGTTATAATACATATATATACATGTCGAAGCATTCATAAACCCCAATCCATAACCCTAGATTAGAACATAATTGTAGTTCCCTTGACCGGATCTACAAAATACTATCATGGGTAGAAAACCATCATGCCCAAAACCATGTGCAAAACTCATGCACAAAAACATGCGTAGGTCTGCCCACCATCTATGGGTCTGCCCCCCATCCTTGGGTTTGCCCAACTATTATTGGGTCTGCATAAAAAAATTCTCGGGGCGTTGCCTCAAACCCCATGTAGGGGGGTTGCTATCACCAAAAAGTGATCACCTAGCCATTTCTAACTAGGTGGATCGAAATACACCATGTAGGATTAATTTTACCATAGTAAAATCACTTTCATTGTGGAAAATAATTTAGTAAACTGCTTTTATTAAATTATTTTCAAATTTAAATAAAAAAGCACATGAGAATAATTAGATAGATCATTATTTATTTAATTTTCTCTAGGAATAATTATTAAATAATTATTCTTTGTCACATTTTGACTGAATCTCTTAGGAATAATGAAATAAATCACTATTTTTTTCATATTCCTTATTTCTATTATTGGAATAATTGTTAAATCGCTATTTATTAATTATTTCAATTTCACACCATTCTTAATTCTCGCAAAATAATTAATAAATTATTTTATTTGTTAATTATTTCTAAATAAATATATTTAACCATTTTAAATGTCTTTTCCCTCTCCAATAAATATAATAAATTATTCCAAGCAGTTAGATCTTGATTTGGTTAATATTATTTTATTATTCTCCAATTTCGAGATTAACTCAATACTTTTTTATAAATAGGAGGGTTTTTCATTCATTCTTCACCATGATCATAATCATCGTCACCATTATCGTCTTTTTTCTTTTGAGCTCCCATTCGAGTTCTCAACTTTTTGTCTGGGTTTTTCACATATTGAGAGAGAAGATCATTTTTTGAAGCATCAAGGACATCAAAGGACCCATCCCATGGAGGGGGAGTTACAGACCCATCTGTAGATCTCCTTCACCAGGTGCTTTTAATAAAGAATTTATTCAATTAAAGTCTTTCCATTTGGGTTATTACATTAGATATTTCATTGTTGCTTTCTATTTGGATCATCTATACTTTTTGTTGGAGGTTTTCCATTTTTATTACAGATCTAAATTGCAAGCACGCATCAACTTCTTGTTAGGGTCACCTTTAACCTAGCGACTTAAGTGAAGTGTTTTTGGTACACCTTTCAAGAAATTTCACACTAACAAATGGTGACTCCATTGGTGTAATAACAATGCTCTTGGGTGAATGAAGTTCCAGAAAATTTCAGGGCTTTCTACAACTATTTTTAGTCTCTAAATTCCCATTTATAGTATTATTTCCTTTTTTGTCAAATTTTCGGATTCTCGTGGTTTTTTGGTTCTTTCCGCAGGTCACAGGTAACATCTGAGCAGGAGACGGAAAAATCTATGTGATATCTGTCGATCAAGATTCCTGGGAGAAGAACGCACTTTTCATCCCCTGATCTGCGTTCCAGAGCGCACTATTTGGCCCAAAAACTGTGTTTTCCACTATTCTAGGTCAGTACTTTTGTTTTGGAATTTTTCCGGAAAATTTTCAAAATTGTTGAGAGTGTTGTCTGCATATTGGTTTGGGTACTTCACCTCTATTTTCAGTCTCCCCTAGGCCTAGATACACTTGATTTGTCTCTTTGAGGAAGGAAAAACCCCCCTAGGGTTTAGAGTACACCTCCACATTGTTAGGAAGAGATTTGTTGAGTGAGGAGTCTAGGGTTTTCATCATTTTCAGCCACTGATTTTCAGAGTCAATCCATTAATCTTCAGTTCTTTTGGATAGGTTTCTTTTAACTTTTCTCCCTTTAGATTTTGGGTTTGCCTTTTCCCCCTTAGGATCCCCTCGAGCATCCTAGGTTTTAGATCTTCACTACTATCCTTTGCAACATTTTTCACCTCTACTATTTGTTGTTTGTCTTCACCATTTATAGTAAATTAGTGCCTCTACATCTCAGTCCCTTGACATTAGATCATTTATGCCTTTTTATGTGTCTTTGAGTAGCATTTTTTCCCTCTCTTGCTTAGCTGCTTAGTAGACCTTGTGGGTGATGTTTTGTGTGCTTGATTGGTTGTTTATTTTCTGACATTTTCATATATATTTATAGTATTTCAACATTTTACTTTCAAAAACACATGGCATCATGAAACATGCATAATTAACTTATCCACTTGACACATTATTTTCACACACTCACACCGTAAGAAAATGTGAGCTTGGTTAACACCGCCAAGCCAACACTTGAAAAAAAAACACCTTAATAAATCAACACACATAGATTAAGCCCACTTGGGCACCGTGGCCAAACAATCTTTCTAGTGTAGGTGTAGGATATGTGGGATAGGCTTCCAATAACACCCATTGATCACTTTCATTGAGACATATAATTTGACATATTAGGGAGCTTAAAATCCTTCACCATCCCACGTTCCAAAGCCGAAGTGCGTCAGAAACCCGATTCAAATGGGGTTAGGCTAGGTCATCATGCAAGCGGTTCTCTTCGGGGCTACCCAACCCGTGGTAGGGAATCCTGTATGGTGGATGACTACCAAGAAGCTCAATACTCGACCACCCCCATGGGACGAAGGTAACCGTAGTGACCAATCTTAGGAAAGCACCCTATAGGACTGGCTATGGGAAGTAGTTGGTTCTCTACCCCACCTTTCTCTGGACAAGTCTTCTTGTGGGGATCAAATTCCGTCAAGTAAGAATTTCTTTGGAAGGCCATCTGAAATAGTAGATCTAGGATTGTTTGAGGATTTAGATCACCAATATGCTTAAGGTATTTTTCTTTGATAGGACGTGTTTGCTTGTATTAGAGTAAAATCATTAAAATGGTTATTTTACACTTGGCACAACCACACTAGGTGTTTTCTTGTTGTTTGCTTCTTGTTTATTCCTATCATCACCCTTTAGTTCTTAGATCATTATTGTCTTGACATCATTGTGCCCCCTAGGCATTTGTCGCGTCGAATTCGAGGTCTTCACCCTTAGTTCCCATTAGGACATATTACTCCTCCCCATTAAGTTAGAGTTCATTCTCCCAGTCCTCCATCGAGTCATCATTGTGATTCTAATTCTACTAAATCATACAGTTCCTCCTTTGATTCTCTGTCATCTCAACCCTGTATCGACACCATGTCAAGAACCAATGCGGATGCGAGAAACCGGGGTGGTAACCTAGGTACCAACCAAGGTACCCCCACCAGTGTGTTCACTCCTACTCTCTTGCTTCCTTTTATGGCTGATTTGAGTCTCCCCAATTTCAGCCAGCTTATCAATGTTCCTCTTCTCCACGATCCCACATGGTCATCTATACCTAATAAACTCCCTTTCAGACATCCCAAAGTTTGAAGGTAATCCTGGAGAAGATCCAAATAATCATGTTCGCTCATTCCACATGTGGTGTTCATCAAATTCCATTACTGTAGACTCCATTCGTGTTCATTTGTTCCAATGCACGCTCACTAGAGATACTACTAAGTGGTATGTCGATCAACCTAGAGCCACTCAATCCACTTTTGCGACTCTTGCCACAAATTTTATTTCACATTTCTACTTACCTCTCCATTATGACATCGCTACCAAACCTTTTACTTCCTTCCGTCAAACCTCTTTCACCCGCCTTTCCGACCATGTTCAAGAATGGCGAAGAAGGAGGAGTGTGTGTAGAGCTCCTGGATTCAAAGACCGAGTCTATATGGATTGGTTCCTTAGATCATTGTTGGCTCCCATTGCTAAAGATGTTGTGTCATACTTCCCTCAGTCTTAAGAAGAGGCACTCCAAGTAGCCTTAAAATTTGATCTTATCTATGTCGAGTCAGCTTATGTTTACACTGTTATCCCCGATCTACCTCGGCCTGGTGCTGCTAATGCACTAGGGGCATCTCATGTCATGGATGGCATAGTTGGAACCATTTAACACCCTCAACTCTATGTTCCACCTCCGATGAGTTATGGTCCACCTCAAGGAGGGACCAGTTCCACTTACAATTATCCCTCCCCTAATCCTCCATAAGGCAACCCTTATCCAAGTCCCATCACACCATATGCATATCCCCATTCACATCAACATATTCTAGGGCCAGCAGTTGCACATCCTGTTTATCCCAATGTTGCCCCATCTCCTTATTATCAATATGCACTCCCTAGTGCTCTAGCCCCTCCGACGCCAACACCTGATCCCCCCATTCATGCTCCCCCTTTACCACAACAACCACCTCCTCCATAAGGTCAAGTGTATGCTCAACAAAGCGGACCCAATGCCTCTAACTCCAAGAAAAGGAATAAGGGGAAGGGTAATCAGAACCAACAGTCTCAAGGTAATCAAGGCAACCAAGGTCCTCCACCCAATGCCCTTTGGGGTCCTCCACCTAATCCTGCAACCCAACAATAAGGCGGTCAACCCAAGCAAAACAAGGGTCTTCGTACGTACAAACCTTATGCTTGTTGCGGCATATATGGCCATTATACTCATGAGTGTCCTCTTTTACCTCCAATTCGTCAAGTATGGGAAGCTCAAGTAGATGCTTCTTGAGGATCACAGCCCACTGCTCCTCCTCCACCCCATGCTTCATCTCAAGCAACAGTGCTTACCAATCCTTTCCCTCACCAAGGATACCTAACTACCCAACCTACACAAGGTCAAGTAGCATAGCTAGCTCCACCATCCGGTCACCATGATTATCATATTCTTATGATGAATTTTGATGAGGTCAATATCGAGCAAGTCAACCTTCAGACTTGATCGTGCCAATATGACAAGCCATCTTCTAAGTCAAACACTAAGTCCCAACCCAAAGTTTCCTCTATCGTCACCTAACAGTACCTTACAGATCCCTCGTTGAAGATCGAGGTTATTCCCAAGATCCCCAAAGGTCCGTTACGTTGAAATGTTGCTTCTGCCAAAGCTGCCCATACATATTATAACATAGTAGATGACTTGGCATAGTCTCCCACTGCCATGTCAAAGTTGTAAGTCCTCCATACGTGCCCATCCCAATGGAAAGATCTACTATCCGCTTTGGGTATCATGGATCCTCAAGATGATCAAACAATTGTCTTCCATGTTGACAAGTCGGAAAATCCTCCCCTACCTATCCCTGTCCACCATCACTCTTCGTGCATGGGGTGGTCATCCTTCACAACCCCTTGGCTTATATCGCAACTGCCCAGTCATGGTTGCTGGCACGACTGTCTGTATTGACATTGAAGTCATTGATCCTCCCTTAGATTATAACATCATTTTGAGTCATAGTTATAATTATGCCACATCATCTAATGCATCTGTGTTTCACCGTAAGATATGCTTTCCCTACAATGGAAATATTGTCACCGTCGATCAGTTGACGTACTATGACCCCAAATCCCAGACTTCAACTCAGTCCAACATTTCTTCCATGGCTGAAAATATGACTGACTCGTCCTTCACCAATGTCTCTCAAGAAGTCTACAAATATTCCACATTGCTTGGTGCTTACTATGGTCCACCTCCTACTCCTTCTGAGCCTAGCTCATCCATTTTTTGCATGCTCCAAGCATCGCGGGCCGCCCAAAAATGGTCTAGTATGTCTTCACAATAGATTGCACCTCCACAACCTATTGTTCCTAAATCAATCTAGCCTCTCGGTACTACTTCTAAAGGATCATTTCCTTCTGCTAGTGTCTCTCCTAATCCATTTTCGCCCAAAATCGTTCCCTCGTGCCTTAACCATCTCGGAGCAGTTCCTCTAGGCCATTATCCTTCTGAACAGATATCATTCTTATTTCCACCCCTTGGAGTTTATTCTACAATTTTCATGGCTACGTTGAGTCTACCCAACATTACCTTGTGGATCCTAGTTTGGTACATCGATCCTCTCACAAACACTCCATCGAATCAACTTAAACCTTACACTTCTTTGACCTCGGTCCAACCTGTTATTCCTATCCCTTCTTTTTCTTCAGTTCCACAACAACCTCAATAGGAGCCTACTCCTATTGCGAAAGCATCTAGCAAGGGGGGGAAAAGCCCTAAAAAATGGAACTAAATACAAGGCACCCCCAACAACTCCATCCTAAGTTGCCAAAGCCTATTCCCCTTTATGCTTTGTGTGATGTTTCCAGTCATGCCACTGATAATTTTCTTGAAATCCCTCATGTTAAATATGTGGTCTCTGATACCTTCCTCGATTCTAACATTCCTAAGGTCCATGTCACCTTACCTGAGTCAGTTAAGAAGAACAGATCATTACACACAAATCACCCATGTGGTTTGTGTGATAATTATGGCCATTATTCTCAACACTGTTCCTGTCTCGAATATTTTCGTGATACAATTCAAGTGCTTCACGAATTAGAGGCCGCTCGTAGTGAGTCTACCTCTCCTCTACCTACGGATTCTAGTCCCACTCCTACACTAGAACAAGAGGTCTCTCAAACACCCATTGTGATCCCTCCCCCTGATGTCGAGATGACAAATAGTACCGCTACCATTCTCTACCTGTTGTCATCCATGAGATCGATGCATTGGAACTCCCTTGATGTCTCCTATTGTGATTCTGTTGAACCTTCTTCGATGAACACCCCAGTATCAACATTGATAAATATTCCATCTACTAGTCATATGTATCCCAACCTTGACGATGTGTATGTGAACCTTGTCTCTCGTGAAGATGCTTTAGGTAGCTCTTCTTCATCATGTGGTATCTCTTCCTCTAGTCCCCCCATCTTCCATTCTGATGAAGACATTATGGAAGCCATGACCACCCCTGATTATCCTTGGGATGATATGCACCATCGTACATACTTCCTTCCACAGTAAACCCATGACCAATATTTTGTGGAGTCCAAAGACTTCATTCATGGTGAATTCTAATAGTTTAAAAATCCCATTCCTACAACAGATGCTTTTGAAGAAGGAAATATGACTAACATTTCCCCCACCATTAAAATTAACATTTTGAATAAATCAGGGATTGAAGAAAACATTATCTTGGGGGCGTAGTGCACCCTAGAAGAAATTGATGCTTAAACCAAGTTATTCAAGGAATTTCTTGATGTTTTCGCCTGGTCCTATTCTGAAATTCCTGGACTAGATCTCGCCATTGTTGAACATCACATCGACACTTGGCCCGACACCATACCCATCCCCCAAAAGCAAAGGCCTATCCATCCTTCCAAGCATGAAGCTATTAAAGCTGAAATCAACAAGCTCAAGTAGGCTGGTTTCATTTTGTTGACTTTGATGTAGCCTGGGAGGTGCTCCAAGACCTAGTGTTCGAGGGTTAGAGGTCAAAGCGCCACAAGTAGGCTTGTGGGGTTGGAACCCAAGTATGGATTTCTGCACCTGTTAAGGGAAATGTTCCCCTAGGGCTTTTGGGTTGAAACCCTAGCAGACTGAAAGTTGTCTATACAGAGAAACACACATTCACACAGCCATTATGCTATTATAAGCAAATTCTATGATGAGGGTACGTACCTTAGGTCCTACATTTGAGAAGTTCCTTTAGGGTCCAAACCCTTCTTCAAGTCCCTTTAGCTCCCTTGACCTGCAAAACCATCAATTCAAGAAAGTACAACAGTATATGGACTAAACATAATCAAGAAACCATCTTCATATTATATTGAAAGGAAGTTAGTTATGCAATTAAACAACCATTCATTCATGAATCATAACATAGATATCATATATAAACATGAAGAAGATCTATATTGGGAACAAGGACAAGTGTTTCTTTTATTATAGACAAATAAAGTACAGAAAGGAATAATGTCACCTGATTCAACCTTCCGTAGGCTCCAAGCGGAACCGATCTCTGGATTCGCCCAACCTCAAGCCTTCAACAAATTCCTTCCATGACTTACTCCATGATATCTCAAAAGGTGGATAGACATCAACATACAAGGAAACAAGGGTTTCCTGCAAATGGGGGAAGTGCTGGAAGCACAAGGGACATCAGACCTGGTATAGGGATGATCTCAGCAGCGTGATCTTTCTCTCAATTCTCTCCTCCCTTAGGCTTTCCCATTGAGGTCTTTTTATACCTCTCCCAAAGTAGCTTTTTAGTTGGGAACAGTTGGGCCATGGGCACTAACAGGTGATCAACAGGTAAAACCCGCGATCTCCACCCGAAATTAAGGAGTTTTATATTTTTTTAAGTGTTTTATACATATACGCGGGTTCAGTATAGACCTACCCACGTATACACGCGTTTAACTCAGGGCAATGTCGCGTATAAGGGATAAAACACTGTTTTTTAAATTTTAGGACCAGGTCTAGAAGGAGGGGTTGCCCTAGGCCATGAGTGCAGCATCACAAACCATAAGAGTGAGATTTGGAGCTATAACAACACCCAATCATGTTTGGGGCAATTCTAGAGGCACATTTCTACATGTGATGGCATGAGATGATAGAGGGCATAAAGGAGAATTCAACGCTTCGAGAATCGTCGAATTCTAAGTTGTAGAAGTGGATAAATGAATTTTTGAAGTTGAAAATTAATTATTTGTTTTCAAGTCATGTAGGCTTGATGTAAAAATTAGACAATATATGTGTCTCTTCATATATTTGTTGGAGTCCCTCATTTGGCTATAAATAGAGGGTGAATTGGAGTAGTTTTAGCATCCATTTTTGCAACACAATACAAGTGTGCAACTCGTAGAGGAGGATGCTCTTCTGATTTAGCCCTAGCAAGGAAGAGGCAACTCAGTGTAGGAGAAAGAGGATTGTTTTAGGGCCTGTTTCAGGGTGACCAAGTGTTGGAAGGAGGGCCAAGTTTCCTTGTTGAAGAGCCGCATCCAAAGGACTATTTTGAGGGTTATTTATGAGGGGTGCATACCCTTAGGAAGGAAACTACAACCCTACACAGTCTTCCTGTAGGATGCCACATCCATGGAGGGAGGGTTGGCTACCCATAATTGCAACGTTGAGGGCCAACCTCCCATCTAAGGACACCTATAGCTGTGGAGGGAATTTATGGGCTAGAGGATAGGGCTGTAAGGGACTATGTGTCTTTCCCTGGCTAGACCAAAGTCAACAGGAGAGAACAAACCTCAAAACAGTGAGCAAAGGAATGTTTTTATTGTAGGTGTTGGGTCAAAGATGTTGACCAAAGCATGGATGAGTTGATGGGAAGCTTGAGGAGACCTTAAGATCTATTTGGGGGAACTCGCATAGACTGTTTGGAAGCCAACTAAGTAACCAAGGTGATAGAAGGCACATCAGATTGGAAGGCAAGACGACATCAACAAGGAGTGTTGCAGATGTTCCCTTAGTTGATGAGTTGATGGTGTCCTAGGATATGACAAGTTATTGATGCTGAGATTTGTGCAATAGCTCCTCTATTGCAGAGTAAATGGAAGATTGGTGGAGTCTATGGGTAGCCATGTGTAAGGGTCTCCTAAGTGTGGGGATGCCCTAACTAGGTGCAGATGCTACAACGTGGACTTGGTCTCTTGAGGATTGTTGGAGGGCAGGGTGAGAGTGGACCAAGTGTGAACTTGGATTGGGCACTTATGGTCTACTGGAGGATAGCTTGATAGTATCCAATTTTGAGCTTGGTGAGAAACACCTTGATGGACAAAGGTAGTTGCTAGAGAGGTAGTTTTTGGAGCTCAAGGGTTTGATCAGCCTAGAGCAGTTTGTGGATCCCGAGACTTGTGTGTGGAGAAGGAATTATACAACAGATGATGGGAAGTCCTCCTAGATTGTGTTCATTGTGGAAGATGGACATCTTGCAGTGATAGGTGGCAGCCCTCCGTGCCCTATGTTGGTCTTCATTGGAGCAGCACATGAAGACCATATTGGGTTGAAGTCCCTGAGTACCTGAGGATCAGCAGTGGATAGATTGAGAGTTATTCACAAACAGAGTTGTGAACAACTCGACATGAGTCTCGATGTGTTGATGGAAGAATGATCAACTAGTGAGCAGATTGGATAACCGAAGTTCAATGGCCAGATGGAATTGGAGAATTGATAGAGATAGGAGCTACAGATCAAGAGTTGAAGGACCGGAAAGGTAAAGGGTACGACCAAGGGGAGCTAAATGAGTCGACTACATCAGCTAGATGGTCAGAGTATCTTGTTGAGGGTAGATTGGTTGTCGATGGAATGACACCAAGCCCGAGTTGGTATCTTGGACTAGTGGATGTATGAGGGTCATTATCCCTGGTACGAGAGCCCTAGACTGTTGTATTATATCTTATTTAATATAACGAAGTTGGGTTGAAAAATTGTAAAAAGTTGTCTATATGTTGTGTGTATGTGATTTACTGTTGTTTATATTCCACTATGAAAAATAGTATCGTTGTGATTCTTGGTTTGGTAGCGTCATAGATTTTAAGATTCTACCCTAGACCCAAGGTCATGGAAACTCAACATGGTATCAGAGTGTATCTGAGCTACTTTGAGAGACAGTGAATCAGAGTGTGCACAGCAAAGCAAATTAGAGGGAGTTGTCAGTGCTTAGATCACGGAGCATAGGGTTCAGATGGAGACATGGAGATGTGGTCTTGACTAACTTGGCAACGATATTGGATGAGAGTTCTGGTGGATTGGTGGTGAGCCTGGTGAACAACAGTTTGTTGTAGGGTAGATTGTTGATCATGGACTTTCGATGATTTTTCATGAATGGTTGGGACGAATCGAGGGTTTCTTTGGCTTGGACGAGATCAGGTTGATCGAGATGGCTTTGTGTGATGGAATACAGATTGGCAGGCTAGAGTCTTCATCTGATCATGATGTTGCATTTCCGAGATTGGAGGGATTTGCACGAGTGGTATTTGATCCAGGAGGATGAGTACTTGCAAGACTGAGCAAGTGGAGATCATGTAGGCTCAGAGGGAGCATCCCTATGGAGGTTTGGGATCTTCAATTTCAGATACGATGAGGCAGAGGCACTACAGAGATTGTCAGATTCATTCTACAAGGTATGCTACAACGATGGATGTTATATGGGCTAGTATCGTCATCAGATGATGTTGGTTACTTCCTAGTCTTGGAAGTACCTCCCTCGCTAAGAGGGAGTGTTGATTTTTGTGTAGCTTGGTAGGTACTCCAAGCCCTAGTGTTTGAGGATTGGAGGTCAAAGCGCCACAAGTAGGCTTGTGGGCTTGGAACCCAAGTATGGGGTTCTACACCCAATCGTGTTTGGGTCAATTCTGGAGGCACATTTCTACATGTGATCATGTGAGTCAATAGAGGAAGGAAAGGAGAATCCAAAACTTCAAGAATCTCGAAATTCTAAGTTGTAGAAGTGGAGAAATGAATTTTTGAAGTTGAAAATTAATTATTGGTTTTCAAGTCATGTAGGCTTGATGTAAAAATTAGCCAATAGATGTGTCTCTTCATCTATTCATTGGAGCCCCTCATTTGGCTATAAATAGAGGGTTAATTGGAGTTGTTTTAGCATCCATTTGTGCAACACAATACAAGTGTGTAGCTCGTAGAGGAGGAGGCTCTTCTGATTTAGCCGCAACAAGGAAGAGGCAGCTCAGCATGGGAGAAAGAGGATTGTTTTAGGGCCTGTTTTAGGGTGACCAAGTGCTAGAAGGAATGTCAAGTTTCCTTGTTGAAGAGACGCAACCAAAGGACTATTTAGAGGGTTACTTGTGAGGGGTGAATACCCTTAGGGAGGCAGTTGCAGCCCTACACAGTCTTCCTGTAGGATGTCGCTGCCATGAAGGGAGGGTTGAGTATGTTGTGAGGGCTAGAAACTGACCAAAATTGCAGTGTTCAGGGCCAACTCCCATCTAAGGACACCCGCAACTGTGGAGGTCATTTCTGGGCTAGAGGATAGGGTTGTAAGGTATTCTTTTTCTTGCCCTAGCTATACCGAAGTCAACAACAAAGAACATGCCTCAAAACAGTGAGAAAAGGAATGTTTTTCTTGTAGGTGTTGGGTCAAAGATGTTAACCAGAGCGTGGATCAGTTGATGGGTTGCTTGAGGGGACCTTAGGAGCTGTTTGGAGGAGCCCACATGGACTCTTGGGAAGCCTACCAAGCAGCCAAGGTGATAGTAGGCACATCTTATTGGAAGGAAAGAGGACAACGGCAAGGAGTGTTGCATATGTTCCCTTGGTTTATGAATTGATGGTGTCCTAGGATAGGACAAGTTGTTGATGCCTAGATTTGTGCAATAGATCCTTTATTGCAGAGCAAAGGGCATATTGGTGGAGTCTATGGGCATCCATGTGTAAGGGTCTCCTAAGTGTGGGGATGCCCTAACTAGGTGCAGATGCTACAATGTGGGCTTGGTCTCTCGTGGACTGTTGGAGGGCAGCTTGAGAGTGGACCAAGTGTCAACGTGGATTGGGCACTTATGGTTTTCTGGAGGAAAGCATGATAGTGTCCAAGTTGGAGCCTGATGAGAAACACCTTGATGGATAAAGGTAGTTTCTAGAGAGGCAGTTGTTGGAGCTCAAGGGTATGATCAGCCAGGAGAAATTTGTAGAGCCTAAGACTTGTGTGTGGAGAAGGACTTCTACAGCAGATGATGGGAAGTCATCCTATCCTGTGTTCATTGTGGGATATGGACATCTTGCAGTGATAGATGGAAGCCCTCCGTGGCCTATGTTGGTCTTCATTGGAGCAGCACAAGAAGACCATAGTGGGCTGAAGTCCTTGAGTAGCTGAGGAGAAGTAGTGGGCAGATTGAGAGTTGTTCAAAAACGAAGTTGTGAACAACTCGAAAAGAGTCTCGATGTGTTGATGCGTTGATGGACGAACGATCAACTAGTGAGCAGATTGGATAGTTGAGGTTCAGTCACTAGATGGACTTGGAGTATTGATAGAGGTGGGAGCTACAAATTGGGAGCCGAAGGACTGGGAAGGTACAGGTTAGGACCAAGGGGAGCTGAGAGACTCGACTACATCAACCAGATGGTCAGAGTATCTTGTTGAGGGTAGATTGGTTGTTGATGGACTAACACCAAGCTCTAGTTTGTATATTGTACTAGTGGATGTATGAGGACCATTATCCCTAGTACAGGAGCCCTAGACTGTTGTATTGTATGTTATTTAATATAATGAAGTTGGGTTGAAAAATTGTAAAACGTTGTCTATATTTTGTGCATGTGTGATTTACTATTGTTTATATTCCCCTATGCAAAGTAGTTTCGTTGAGATTCTTGGTTTGGTAGCGTCAAAGATTTTAAGATTCTATCCTAGACACAAGGTCGTGGAAACTCAACACAATCATCCCATTGAATACACCACATGGGTGTCCAATCCCGTTCCCGTTCTCAAGAAACAAGGCACCATCCCTGTCTGCACTGACTTCCACAATCTGATCAAAGCTTGTCCCAAAGACAACATTCCCACACCCTTCATAGACTAGTTCATTGATGAGTGCGTGGGTCATGAGCTTCTATCCTTTATGGATGGATTCTCCAGATATAACCAGATATGTATCTGTTATGATGATCAGTTTAAAACCGCTTTCACTAGTCTATGGAGAACGTTTTCTTACAAGGTCATGCCTTTCGGTTTAAAGAATGTTGGGGCCACTTTTCAGCATACCATGTCCTACTGCTTTCATGACTTGGCTCATATTATCCTTGTAGATCTTGGTGATCTAACCACTTGTTCCAAACTTCAGTCGCAACACCTTCATGATTTGCATACCGTGTTTCTGCGATGTCGCAAGTATAACATTCACCTCAATCCCCTTAAGTGTATCTTTTGCATTCCTGTCAGCCAAATTTTTGGCTTCATTGTGTCCAAAGATGGTATCACTCTTGACCCACTCAAAGTTCAAGCCATTCTTGAACTTCCTCCCTCGCATACCCTTCACTAGTTACAAAGCCTCCAAGGCAAAGCTAACTTTATTTGTCAGTTTGTTCCTGACTATGCCACCACGGCTCATGGGTTCCTTAGACTCCTTCGATCTACCATTCCATTTTTTTGGGATGACCAAGCTCAATAATATTTCTATGCCCTCAAACGTGCTCTCACTTCTACTCCCTTGATTATTCCACCTAACTTTGAGACGGATTTCATCTTGTACATCTCTGCATCCACCTATTCGGTTGTTGGGGTCCTCATATAAGAATATTATGCAAGTATTGAGCATGTCATATACTATGTCAGTAAGAACCTTAACGATCCACCTGTGTCCTATTCCCATGAATAAAAGCTAGTGTTGGTTGTCTTTTTCTCTGTAAAAGCTTCATCATTATATCCTTACGCGTACCACCAAATTTGTGACCAATTCCAACCGCATGGCTTTCCTGTTGAGTCAGTGGATCATTAGTGGGATGTACGCCCATTGGATCATTATCCTTCAAAAAATCGATCTCGAATTTGTCACACCCAAGAGTAATAAAGGTTTATCCTTTGATGAAATCATTTCTGAATTTCCCATTGGTGCACCTGATCTGCTGGTAAATGACGATCTCCCAAATGAAAACTTGTCCACCATTAGCTCAGATGACCCTTGGTATGGTGACATCCTTACCTATCTGCGAACCCAGAAATTTAGTCCCCACCTCAGTCATGATGATTGACGACATATTCGACATCAAGCCCCTCACTACCTCATCATCAGTGGCTACCTTTATCATCATGGTGTTGATACTATCCTTTGTCATTGTCTCATCCATGCTAAAGTTGAGCAAGTGCTCAATGCCTGCCATGGTGGCGCTTCTAGTGGTCACCTCTCCGGAATGGCCACTTTCCATAAAATCATGCACACTTAATACTTTTGGCCTTCTCTGTTTAGTGATTGTATTGAAGCAGTCAAAAATTGTCCCAATTGCCAGTTATATGCCCCTAAGGCGCGAGCTCCACTTTCTCCCCTCTATCCCATTGTTGCAGCCAGTCCTTTTTGTAAATGGATATTGACTTCATGGAGTGTAAACCCCCATCTACTAATAACCACAAGTATATTATCGTGGACGTCAACTATTTCACCAAATGGGATGAATCCATGCTAATGTTCAATAACACCATGACTACTACAACCCTCTTCTTCTTTAACCATGTTATCGCTCGATTTGGGGTTCCGAAACAATTGGTATCCGACCATGGCTGACACTTTGAAGATGAGATATGGCATGAGCTATCCTCTCTGTTGGGCTTCGAACATCAATATTCATTGTCTTATTACCCCCAAGGCAATGACCAAGTTGAAGCTGTCAAAAAGATCCTTAAGACTATGCTTCAACGAATGGTAAATAAACACAAGACCAATTGGAATTTAATGCTCTTCCCTGCTTTGTGGGCCTATAGAACTTCTATCAAGACCGCCATCGAGTTCACTCCTTTCCACCTTGTTTTTGGAGAGGAGGTAGTTTTACCAATCGAGTGTGAAATCCCTTCCCTTCACCTTGTTGTCGAACTCCTCCTGGATGCGCAAACTTTAGAACAATGACTCATCATGCTTAAGTGCACCACCGAAGATCATTATGTTGCATTGCAAACCATTGAAACAGCCAAAAGCGCACCAAAGCTCAGTATGACCGTAAATTCCACCCTCGTACCTTCCATGAAGGCGACCTTATTCTTGTCTATGACCAAGCTCATGATGTCTTGGGACATGGGAAGTTTGAACCATTATGGCTAGGGCCTTATATCATCCATAAGTGTTTGGGAAAGGGGGCATACCTGTTAGAGGGTCCAGAAGGAGAAATCCTTCCCAATCCTCGAAATGCACTCTACCTCAAGAAATTTTACCCATAGCATTTCCCATTGAAATGTGTGTATCTCTTTCTTTCTTCTTGCATTTAGGTAGTTTGCATCCCCCACATTCTTACACATTGTCTTCTTGCATCTTTCAGATGGATCCATCATCCACACCTTATATTGGTTATGCCAATGGTGTGAGTCGCTTCACCAGGAATCTAGCCTCGACAACTTGGGCCATTTTCACCCCCTTGCATTCGTTAGTCCACTCCAACGACGTTTACATTGGATCTTCCACCAATAACCAAGCCGAATATGATGTTGTGATAGGTTTGTTAGCTGATGCCCTTGATCATCGTATCCTTCACCTTCATGTTTGTCTTGATTCCTTGTTGCTTTCCATGCAATTGAATGGCATTTATCATGTGCATAATCCTGTCCTATTTAGAAAATATCTACAAGTTAAGCTTTTGGTGCATGAATTTGAATCCATTTCATTCAATCATGTTCCTAGAACCCAGAATCACTATGTAGATACCATTGCTAATAAAATTCTAAATTGGAATTTAACACATGTAAGAAGACATCCATAAATAAATGGCAAACCACAATCATCACAAAAAGATGCATAATCATAACTATGTATCGTAATATAGTGCTTTTAGTCCACTACTCTAAATATATCTGACGTGCTCATTTACATGTTATTATAAAACAAAAATGGGGACCCACATGTCCCTATGCCTAATCACTATCATGTGGAGGCTCTTGAGCCAATAGTTACATTCCCCCAGCCCGTAGATCTCGTACTATCTGACGGGCATCACAATGCACCGCATGATGCCTTGCCACTCTGAGGGAAGACCCGTACACTCATTTGTATATTGATATTCTATCTCATGCCACCCGCGCTTTGTCACCCCAGTCTGTAATACGTCGCGTATGTGCCAAAGATCCTCCATGAGAGCATCACCACCTGGTCTCTATTGTGATGAGGTATCACCCTGATCTATAGCCTTTGGCACTGCAGCTTGTCCCATGTATCATGTTGGCCTCACCAGTGCTATTTTTGCATACCATGAAGTCTAGAAATTAGTACCACTTACATATATTTATTAAACTATAAATAAATCAAATATATAACAACTTTCACTTATCATTTGGGCCCTATGCTCATCCTGGTGGAAGTGGTATGTCAGGATCCCCCTGATAGTTCATGCCACTATATGGATAGTTGTCTATGTACAATGGCATCTGGTCCCAATGAGCAAAAAAATCAAGTTGGAACACTCTTCTGACTCCCGCTCCTCTACCTCACTTCAATAGTTGGCCCCAGTGACACATGCTAAGCTCTTGTGGTCCCCCATCATGGATCTGAACATGAGGTCGAATAGTGGGGATCTTCTCAAAGAAGAGTGAGCATAAAACTATCCCAAATGAACAGTTATCATTGGTCCTCCGTCTGCATAATGTCAACTATCGTTTCAACGACGACAACATCATCTAGGCCCACCCATAGTAGGTCCCTCCCAACACACTCTCCACCAACATCATCTACCCTTCGGTGATATGGTGGAAGGAATGAGTACCATATATTTACAACACTACTGTAGCTGTAGCTCGTGTCTCAAGCCTCTCCAAGTCGCTAATCTGTATGGTCATTCCCTTTGCACAACTTCCCGGTACATAGTGGCAATCAACAAACTCACCTATATGCCTCCCACGAGGCAGCACTGGTCGTATCTCCCCTACCACCCCCAAGGGGGAAATCCTATCAGAAAATGTATGTCTTGGATCGTGGTCTTAATACTGTGCCATTGTACTACAAAGGCCTCCTGATCTAGGTCCCAGTAACTCACTATCCTCGACAGTAAGGGCTCACCCGCCCTCATCATAGGGTTCTCTAAGAACTTCAGCACGCCATATCATGTCAACACCCCTCTCACTGCTTGATTCCCCTGAATATCAGCACTTAGGGACTCTATATCTCATTCTCATCATGATACCTTCAACTTTGCCATACCTGCAAAATACCATTATGTTTTTTCAGTCGAGAGTCAAAGGCATGCATGTCTAGTACTTAGCTTCAGCTCCCAGCAGACCACCAGTCATGCACATCTTCTCAGTCCAGAACACAACTTTTTTCCTTCAAAACTATGTTGGACGTACTTGTGGGACTAGTTTCTATGTTCTAGAAAGCAGAACAGGTCCCCAAAAGTGCGTTGTGACCGTGAGAATGAGTAGGAGTCCCCCAAAGAGAGTTGAAGCCCTAATCTAAAAATCTAATCCACCAAAAATGATGAGTAAGGTTAGGCCACCTACCTCCAACTCACAGATCCTGATTTCAATAGTCGGTTTGTCCGCTACGAGATCCACAACATTTAGGGCCTTCTCCTCCTCTCCAAAATCTCCACAGCTCACTATGAAAATGAATTGGATTTGGGGGAACAATCCCTTTTTTGGAAAAACCCTAGTTTTTTCGTCGCCCATTGCAACCAAACCGTAGCTCTGTGAACCATTAGCATCGTTGGAAAGCTCTCACTGAGTTCTATAATGGGTCTCTCTTTTTTTTTTGGTAATTTGACACTTCATCGGGAAGCCATTTTTCCATGAGATCTCACTTTCCCGCCTATTAAAACCAAATTTCTTCATTTAAGCCACTCATGCTCTGGTACCACTTTATCTTTTCATTGGATGAATCATGTGTTGATTTTCGTCATGAGAAATCATCATTTACTCATGTTTTCATGGCCCCCTCTAGGCATCCTCGACATGGTAGCATCATCGAGTCACCCTTGTTAAAAGCATCAAAGATGAGTCACCCTTGTTAAAAGCATGTTATGAAACCAACCCAAGAAAAAGATAGAAAAGATAGATCAACGCCTTAGAATTCAGCCTCTTCGAGGGGGCAACCTCCTTTACATTACATAAATGAACAATTCTTGGATGATTCAAATGACAAAACCTCCTTTCTATATATAGGAGTCTAAGGAGCCACAATATAATCCAGCCGACCTAACAATAATAATATAAAGCCACAAAAATAACAATAGAGGGATTCTATGGGGCACAATAATAACAATATGGGGGCAATAGGGGCACAACAATATTAATAAGGGGTATAACTACAATAGTAATGGGGTAATCACTAGTATTATAGGGACCCAACATGCCCCTCTCCTTCAAAAAAGTGTTGCCCTCAATGCTTGAGAAGTTCTGGATACTTCTGCATAAAATTTTCATCCTCCCATGTGGATTCTTCAGTGGATAAGTTCTTCCACTTGATAAGATACTCTGAAATTGATCGATTTCGTAGCTGTCGAGTTCTTGTTTCTGTGACTGCTTCCGGTTCCAATATAATTTTTCCTTCCTCGTCAAGTTCTGGCAATATTGTTTGAACTGGGAGCTTGTCGCCTATAACCTTCTTTAAACATGAAACATGTAAAACTGGGTGCAATCGAGAAGCTGCAGGAAGCTCCAATTTGTATGCCATAGTACCGATCTTTTGCAACACCTTGTATGGACCAAAATACTTTGGTGATAATTTATTATCCTTCTTAGCTTGCTTGAGGGACATTTTCTTATATGGTTGTAGCCGTAGGAATACCCAATCACCTACATCAAAACTTCTTTCACTGTGATGTTGATCTGCCTGTTGTTTCATTCTATTCTGTGCCAACACGAGGTTATCCTTTAAGAGTTGGAGGACTTGTTGTTGATGTTCAATGTGATGTTCCACTACCTGAACCTTAGAATTTTCTCTTAAATATGATGTGATGGATGGTGGTTGATACCCATAAAGTGCCATAAATGGGGTCATTTTTGTTGCT
Organism: Pinus tabuliformis; assembly: GCA_031772625.1. Lineage (NCBI taxonomy): Eukaryota > Viridiplantae > Streptophyta > Pinopsida > Pinales > Pinaceae > Pinus > Pinus tabuliformis. The sequence continues at coordinate 418,556,285 of CM062820.1, read as the reverse complement.
GTATGGAAGGAAGTGTTATACCACCATTCAGCCAGAGGCAACCATTTGACCCATTGTGTCTGTTTATCAGATACAAAGCAACGAAGATATCCTTCCAAACATTTGTTTACTATCTCAGTTTTCCCATCAGATTGAGGATGATAAGATGAGCTATGAGCTAACTGAGTACCAAGACAAGAAAATAATTCTGTCCAAAAATTTCCAGTGAAAATGGGATCTCTGTCACTTACAATAATCTTTGGGTTTCCATGTAGCTTTTGAATTGTTTCCATAAATGCAGTAGAAACTGTATTGGCTTTAAATGGATGTGATAATGCACAAAAGTGTGCATACTTGGTAAGTCTGTCAACTACCACCATGATGACACTCTTTCCCTCAGACTTGGGTAAACCTGTGATAAAATCCATTGAAACCTCCTCCCAACGTTGGCTTGGAATGGATAAATGTTGTAATAGACCCGGTGTCTTAATTGTTTCAACTTTATTTTGTTGGCAAACCAAACATTCTGCCACAAACTTTTGAATAACTGATTTAAGGCCATCCCAAAAAAATTCCTTCTTAACCCTGTGGTAAGTTTTTAGAAACCTTGAGTGCCCTCCTAAGGGAGAAGTGTGCAATTCCATAAGAATCTTTTGTTTTAGCTGGGAATTCTTACAGAGGTATAAGCGATCTTTGTACCATAACGAATCATTTTGCCAGCTAAATGTATCAGACGTACTGGAATCTTGTTGTAACTTTCGAATAAGTGCCCACACTTCTTCGTCATTCTTCCATTCCTCCCTTGCTTCATTTATCCAATCTGGTTGGATAATAGAAATGGCGCACAACAATGCTTCCACATCCTCATCCTTTCTTGAGAGTGCATCTGCCACCACATTTTGCTTCCCTTTTTTGTAGATGATTTCAAAGTTATAACCCAACATCTTTGTGACCCACTTTTGTTGCTCTTCAGAGGATAATCTTTGTTCTAAAAAGTATTTAAGGCTATCATGATCCGTTTTTACCTTGAAGTGTCTTCCCATTAGGTAGGGTCGCCATTTCTTAAGTGCATGGAGTATTGCCAACATTTCCTTCTCATAAATAGCTTTGCTTAAAAACTTTCCCTTGATTGGATGACTTTCAAAAGCAATGGGTCTTTCATCTTGCATTAGAACAGCACCAATTCCATTTCCTGAAGCATCACATTCCACAATAAAGGTTTTTGTGAAGTCTGGTGCAGCTAAGACCGGTGCTTGGCACATTGCCTCTTTAAGATGTTCAAAGGCCTTTGTTGCTTCCGGAGTCCATGAAAATGCATCTTTCTTCAATAATGTTGTTAGAGGTGCTGCTATTCTCCCATAATTCTTAACAAACTTGCGATAATACCCTGTCAACCTGAGAAATCCTCGCAGATGTTTTATGGATGTGGGGATTTTCCATTCCTTAATGGCTTTAATTTTTCTAAGGTCTACCTTAACTCCTTCATGAGATACAATATGACCCAAATATTCCACCTCCTGGACTCCAAAGAAACATTTGGATCATATTGCAAGCAGCTATCAACTTGTTCTTAGGGTCACTTGTCACCTAGTGACTTAAGTGAAGTGTTTTTGGTACATCTTCCAAGAAATTTCACACTAACAGGGGAGGTGGGCTACCGCCCCATGTAAACCTCGACAAGGGGAGCTGCCACCCTTCTTATGATTCCCCCCCCCCCCCCCCTTCGGGTGCAATGTACAATGCATGGAACTAGTAGTGGAAAGAATATAACACACACCCAACATTGAGCAGGTTTATGTCAAAACCATGGAAGGAGCATTGCACAACAATGAATCATGTTTTCAAGTATTTGCGTGGCACTAGTGATTTTGGTTTGTGTTACCAAGGAAGACTAGGAATGGATAGATTTTTGGACATACATGGTTTTGTTGATGCAGAATGGGCTAGATATTTGAATCGGAGAATATCTAAAAGTGGGTATGTGTTTAACCTATTTGAAGGAGAAATTAGTTGGATGAGCAAAAGATAGTCTACAGTGGCACTTTCAACTACAAAGGTTGAATACATGGCATCCACTCATGCAAGCAAGGAAGCAGTTTAGTTGCAGAGATTGTGTTCAAGTATAGATTTGATACATCGAGCTATACGGATAGGTTGTGACAGTCAAAATGAAATTTTCTTGGCAAAGAACCTTGCTTATCATTCAAAAGAAAAGCACATTGATGTTAAATATCACTTTGTGAGGGATATGGTTGAAGATAAAAAGGTGTTGCTGGTAAAGGTGGACACTCTAAAGAATGTTACAGATGCATTGATAAAGTTTGTGAGCACTGATAATTTTTATTGGTGTAGAGAAACAATGGGAATTGCAACCCTAGACCAATCACTAAGCTCTCTTGTGACCCTTGGTGTGGAAAGAAAACAACAAGTGGGAGAATGTCGGGTGTGTGTTATATTCTTTCCACACGTTATGGGATCCGGGGCAACACCCCATTTTTTTTATGTGGACCCAGGGATGGGGGTTCGGACCTAAAGATGGTGGGCAAACATATCCATGGTTTTGTGCATGGTTTTCTCGTCATGGTGGTTTCCCCCCCATATTATTTATAGATCTGATCAAGGGAACTACGATTATGTTCTAATCCAGGGTTAGTGGATTAGGGTTTATGAATGTCTCAACATGTATATATATGTATTGTAACATTGAAAGGAATATAATGAAAAATCAATCTGGTATTCCCGTTTTTGGGATCCACGAGAAAATCTTTGTGTATATTTTTTATGTTCTTGCCATTGTATATATATCTTTTTTAAGAATTCGTTTGCAGATAATTTATGTACATGATTAAAACCTTCACTATATATATATATATATATATTGATGGGTTGGGTAGATCCCTGTCAAAGCTCCAGAGAGGCGTTGTTATGCCTATATATACCAATTTCTAGGCTAGGTTGAAGACTCTGCAAATCTCAGGAGGGCTAGCTCAAAAGATTGATTACCACCACATATAACTATATGCATATGGAACGAGTAGGGGTTGAGTTGATTCTTGATACCTTAAGGGCACGGCCACCAAGCTATGATAGCTCGTGTGATAGAAGCATTGTGACCAAGCACTGAGGGCAGAAAAAAAATTCCCAAACTATATATATATTGCTTAAGTTGTGGGGACTGGAAGTTTAGGGCTTGGAGGAGCATGAAGAATCACACCTTATAGGCCATATGGCTAGGAGCCATGTCCATAGGCATGCAGGAAGGAGAGATCCTAACCATCGAATGTCGCGTAGTGTTAGCACCATCCACGTGTCTCGGAGGAATTAACCCAATGATTTCAAAGGGAGACCAAGGCAATCCCATCAGGATTGAAACTCCAGGGTGATGTAGTGGGGTGGGGTCGATTGTTAATCATTTGGCACATCGAGGCGAAGGACCCCCAAATCACATATAACATGAAATTTGAATTTTACCATGTAGAGGAGGGTCAGGTGGGACCCACAACTAGCGTGGTAGGTGATATGGCCTCAACGCCACATGGCGACTTTGGAGGTAGACACGTCTTAGTTGTATTTAAGGTTTTTGTGGGGCCAAAAGGCTAGTAAATGGGTGACACATGGCACAACCGAAGGGGAGACACGTGGAGGGTGACGTCACCCCAGTGGAAAGGGTCGTTGATGTCACCCCAGATCCTTGTCCCCAATGATTTCTTATGGATTCAAGTGTAATCCCGTTGGGATTTAATCCTCGAGGTGAGGTGTGTTGGAAATACTGAGAGGGGGGGTCAATCAGTATTTCTTTTCAATTGTTATTTTTTCCAGTCAAAACATTTATATTCAGAACACAAGATGAACAACAAGAATAAATTCTTTTATTAATGTAATCTTTGCAATACAATGGATACAATATATATATGGTTCCAATATGTTGCCAAGCACCAACTTGGACTTTTGTGAGGCTCCAACCTCCAGAGCACCAACTCTGTTTTGTCAAGGCACCAACGTTGGACTTAGGAGCACCAACTCCCAGGACACCAATCCTTCCAGTTTTGAGGCACCAACCTCAAGGGCTACAACCCTCTACTGCAAACTGTCTGGATCTGTTTCATCAAGGTACCAACCTTGGATAGAGGAGCACCAACTCCAAGGACACCAATCCTTCAAACTTCTGAGGCACCAACCCCAAGGGCTCCAACTCTCTTGTCAAGGCATGTTTGATAGTAATGTTTTGCTCTCAGAACTCTTCTTTACTGAGTTCTATCTGTTTACAGCTTCACTGTAGTCTCCATGCTACAGCATCAATGCCAATCAGTGTTCATATGAAGAAGTCTATACAACTCTTCATATTATCCACACAGAGTCTGCAATAGCCATCATGATCTCTGATAATGTCTCCACACAACTTTAGTGAGTCTACTATTAGCTGCACTAAGCTCTGATTAATTCATCGTTGGTCTGAGCCTTTCACAGGTTAGCCCAATTAACAGAGTTGCTCGTCCGTTAGCTTCCTCCTGTCCTGCTGGACCTTTGGCTTCCTCTTGTCCTGCTGGACCTTCGGCTTCCTCCGCTCTTGTTGGACCTACTGTTGCCTCTGTTTCTTCCAGTTTTTCCAACAACCTCTAAACTTTCCTTGTTCTCTATTTTATATTCTTGATACCCCTGACCTTTGGCTTCCTTTCTCCACTGGATCTTCGGCTTCCTCAACGCTTGCTTGATCTTTCAGCTTCCTCTGCGTTCACTCTTTGGCTTCCTCTGTCTCTTCAAATCCATCAATACACACAGGACACGTTAATGTGGAAGAGAGGTCGAATTATAGTAGTGTTGCATATTAAAAAATATTAGAGAGGCCCTTTTTAATATTCATACAATATACACTAATTGTGCATGGAAACCATATAAGAGAGACTATAGCCATATAGAGGTCCCACATGCCACATCATCCTTTTATCGCAATCGCTGCTTTAATATGACAAGGCCTTGAGTCTTTAAACCCAGGACCATACAATATATCGGAATACAAGGATGCACAGGAAATACACGGAAAATACACCCTTCAAACACATAAGGTTGGACTTCAAATGCATTGCGCTTGCATCTATAACTTCATCAGGTCAGCTCCTTCACAACTTTATCTTAATCGGCAGATGTTCACATAACATAGCCAATTCCCTGATACCCAGACACAATATTATTTTAAACTTTTTTAATAACTCTGTCAGGTCCATATATATATCACAATCGACACTTTCAATGTGGCATCCCGTTAAGACTTATGATATGATAATTCCGATGAGGTGGATGCTATATAATATTAAACGGTTGTTAATACATCCGTCGGGTCCATGTATTATCGTAATCGGCACTTTCAATGTGGCAAGGCTTTAAAAGAGGCTTGTGATATGCGACGGATGCGATACTATATTAAGTCATATTGCAATGGTCCAGTCGGGTTCGTATATATATCGCTATCACAATTTTAACGTGACAAGGCTTAAAACACTGCGATACATAACTCCCGATATGGCAGACGCGATATATCATTAGGGTGCGATATAATAGGACCATCGGGTCCGCAACTGTATATCGCAATCGGAGGTTTCGGGGGTGACAGCCCTTTGAGACTAGCGACACAACGAATGCGATATTACATTAGGGCAGTTTATAATGGAGCCACAGGTTCGTGTTATTATCGCATCTATATAATATATATATACTCCTCCATTCTTAACTTTGGTTAATGCGTACTTAACCCATAACCCTTTATCCCCTTTAATTCTATTATAACCCTCGTATAATGGGAATATACACAAACACACGGGAACTTGCATTTCCTACTTTTCCATAGCCTTGGCACGTTTATCAATTTTTACCATTATCAGGCTCATTATCCACCGTAGATTAACTCGCACTAGATCCAATGGCTTGCATGAATTTCGGGTAAGAAATTTGCAAGGGAAATAACCATCCGAAAAAATGGTTTTCTCTCTCCACCCTCATGCTACGTGTTGCTCGGTTAATGGAATTAGGCGCTCCCCTCTAAATACCACCTACTGCCTAGCGTCCACCCGAAAACCGCTACCACTGTTACAAAATCTGCCTTTTGGAATATAACCACGTGCATTCACTTTGACTTTAACCTGATATTATATACTTTGACCCGATATATGTGGTTATATACTTTAACCCGATATATACTCCTCCACTCTTTTCTGGTCTGATATGACTCCGCGATGGCTTCCAATGCACTGCTCCAATAGCTCTTCCCTGATATTCCTCTGATATCGCATGATATGGCTCCTCTGTTAACTGCTCTTCCGCTGGCTTCTCCTCCTGATGCGTGTTCCTCTTTGTTCCTTCTAATAAACAATATGGCTCCTCTATTAACTACTCTTCCGTTGGCTTCTCCTCCTGATGCGTGTTCCTCTTCTAATGGCTTACCTAATGGCTTCCGATACCGCTCCAATACCTCTTCTCTACTTTGATAGCTTTGCTCTGATAGCTCCTAAGACTTTCGATATTCTCTCCAATGGCTTAACTGTCTTGGCTTTCCTCTGGTTTCTCCTCATGGATTCTTGCTCTTGTTTCTTCATGGATCTGCTCTACTTCTCCTTGGCCTCACATCATTGTTTACTCATCCAAAATATTGCCATATTGACATCAATGACAATCTAGGTCAACAGTATCCCCCTTTTTTATTGATGGCAATATTCTTCTTCTCTCCCCCCTTGACATCAATGGCAAAGGAGTGCTCAGGGACTCCCCCTGTCAAACTGCTTCTATTCTTTATGAATAGTAGATCTTCATGAGTATGTTACTCCCCCTGTAATAGTGCTCTTCTTTTTACTCAAGATAGAGGGATTGATGCTTTATCATCAATTAGCACATTATCCCCTCTTCATGTCTCAGAACTACTTTATCATGGCTTCAACAATGCTTAAGGATGCTCCACTTCAATGCTTTCAAACAGATTGCAAATAGACACACACCAAATGATCAAGTCCAGGTTTTTATGCTTCAATCCATATTCTGTTGTCTCCACAGTCAGAATTAAGAGGCCTTCATAGTCCGAATCAAGAGAAAATGCCACTGAAATTGTCTTTCTTGCTATCTCTCTTTAGATCAGAGTTCCTTTGTATTTATGTGCTTCTCCTTAAGTTACTGAGCTATATTTGACTGCACAACATTCTCCTTTCTATAGTCTTTTGATGAGCCATCTTTTCCTTGTGTTCTTGAAAAAAAACGATCTCTGCAAGTTATCTCCACAAGCAAATTTTGATATCCAATCTATGACTGTCTTTTAAATTCTTTTTACTGATTGGCATCTTTTTGCAATGCTTCAGTTTTGTTAGATGCTACCAACTGCTCTTGCTTCATGCTTCATTCCCAGATGTATCTGTTTGTTTGAAGGTTGCCTCTATTTGTGTCCATAATCTACCTTTTCTCACATCAAATCCCTGAGTCGAAACATTTAACATCTGTAATATCAACACCATATTTATTTGCCCTATTTCCCTAGTATTAGATGACCTTCTCTATTGCTCCAATTTCTACTTAGTGATCAAGTGGAAAACATCTTCAACACTAGTCCAAAGAATAGTTAAGAGATCAAGTTCTTCAATGGAGTGCTCCTAAGAAATTATCTTTATCAATGAATGATTATTAATATAGCTCAACAAGGATTTCATAAGGACCCTTTCACTAATAGCTTCTGCAATAATGATCAAGAATCATAGGCTCCCCCTAACTGTATGCATCATCTCTTTTGGCAGAATCTTCCTATCAAATGCTCAGATTTTCGAAGATCAGGTCAACAACATGTGTTGTTGGCTGGAGAGTTCAAGGGACTTTCGGATTGTATTTGCCTCCTTATCCATACTTGTGTTACTTCCTTCTTTTGCATGGTTCTAACTTGTGTGAGAGCCCAAGTTAAGTTACAATCACGTGCCATATGACCAATGTTATGACACTTGAAGCATTCTACATTGTTCATGAATAAGAATTCATGATTTCTTCCTACAAAATTGTTCCTTGGAGATTGTTGGGGACCATAATATCTATCTTTATGATATGGTTGGGGACCATAACATCTATCTTTATGATATGCTTTACAATCTTTTTCCATGTGACCAAAGTTTGTACAAGAATAACAATAACCAAGAAATAAACTTTGGTACCTAGGAGATGGAGATTTCCTTGATGTACTTCTGAAGTCTTTCTGTCTTGAGATCCTTTGATGATAACCATTGCTTCTAGCATCCTTGACATTATCTACATTTCTTCTTGGAGCAGGATTTCTTCCATTGTTGCCTTGATTTTTCTCCTTGCCTTTGCTGGAACTGGGAGCATCACCATTTCTTTCTGGCTTCTTCACATCCCTTTTGTTTGAAGCATTATCATTCTTGTTTGAGGATTCACCTGCATACCCGAGACCTGATTTATCAAATGGACATCTTTGATGGCTGAGCATGTCATCCAAGGCTTGAGAGCTCTTCAAGGTTTTGTTCATCCCTTCAACCTTTTTCCTGAGGAAGACAATCTCTTCTTCCAATCTTTCACACTCATTATTCTTCTTAGCAAGTTGTTTCTTAGTTTCTTCCTTGATATGAGCAGCTTCATTTGCTTCTATTTTAAGGGAGATGATATCTGACTTCATTTTGAAGATTTCTTCATTTTCCTTTGCTAGACTGCTCTCCATTTCTTCCTTGATCCTTGTAGCTTTACATGTTTCAGCCTTGAGAATTTTGATGTTAGATTTTAATTTGAAAATTTCTTCATCCTTTGCTTTTAGTTGACATATCATGGTGTTTCTCTCCTTTTCTGCTTCATCAACCTGTTCTTCTATGATTTCCAATGCTTCCATTGTCTTCTCAGCTCCTTATGCTAACTTTCTTGCTTCTTGTAGTTGAGATTTGAGAGAGGACACCTCTACCTTGTACTGACCAATCTCTTCTTCAAGTTTGTCCAAGCTATTGTGCCTTTGTTCAAGTTGACTTGACAAGGTATCTTCCCATTTCTTTGCTTTATCCAATTGATTTGTCATGGATATGACTTCTTCATGATGCTTTCTTTTGCTTTGATGAAATTCCTTCTTAAGCTTGACAAGCTCTTCATCCCTTTCCTATATTTGAAGCTGGACAAGGTCACCTTTCTTCCTTGTTTAGTCTTGGTCATTAGCTAGTGCTTTCTTCTTAAGTTCCTTGTTTTCCTTTTTCAAATTGATAATCTCTTCCATGGCAGCTGTAAGTTGAGCGAGGAGATCTTCTACAAAATCTTTTTCATTCTCTTCATCTTCTAGGTCTTCTTTAGCCTTGATGTCATCATTCTCATTTTCAGCTTCTATGATGGGTTCTGGATTTTCTTCTTGATTTCCATCATCTTCTTGATTGATGGTCATGGTCAATGCTCCTTTTGAGTGAAGGTCATGAAGTTTGTCCCATATACCCTTTGTTGACGAACATTTTCCTAAATTGTTCTTTATAGAATCAGGTAGCCCATTCAAGATTGCCTTCATTGCTTTTGCATTGTACTCCTTGGATTCTCCATCCTTCATGTTATCAACAATCACTAATTTCTAGATTTCAATGCCTTTAGTCTTTAAGAAATTCCTCATTCTTGCTTCCCATATATTAAAGTTCCCATTGAACCATGGAGCCTCCTCAAATTGATTGTATTCTATTTTAGTGGTAGAGGGAGACACATCCTTAGGAGGATTGGAGACTTTCTTCCTTGACTTCGCCATTTGTGTTCTAAAGATCAACCTTCAAGCTGTTTAGGCTTTGAGTGAAGGTACTATCTCTGATACCAATTGTTGGAAATACTGAGAGGGGGGTGAATCAATATTTCTTTTCAATTGTTATTTTTTCCAGTCAAAACATTTATATTCAGAACACAAGATGAACAACAAGAGTAAATGCTTTTATTAATATAATCTTTGCAATAAAATAGATACAATATATATAAATATGGTTCCAATCTGTTGCCAAGCACCAACTTGGACTTTTGTGAGGCTCCAACCTCTAGAGCACCAACTCTATTTTGTCAAGGCACCAACCTTGGACTTAGGAGCATCAACTCCCAGGACACCAATCCTTCCAGTCCTAAGGCACCAACCTCAAGGGCTCCAACCCTCTGCTACAAACTGTCTCGATCTATTTCGTCAAGGTACCAACCTTGGATATAGGAGTACCAACTCCAAGGACACCAATCCTTCAAACTTTTGAGGCACCAACCCCAAGGGCTCAAACCCTCTTATCAAGGCATGTTTGATAGTAATGTTATGCTCTCAGAACTCTTCTTTACTGAGTTCTGCCTGTTTACAGCTCCACTGTATTGTCCATGCTATAGCATCAATGCCAATCAATCTTCATATGAAGAAGCCTATACAACTCTTCATACTGTCCACACAGAGTCTGCAATAGCCATCATGATCTCTGATAATGTCTCCACACAGTTTTAGTGAGTCTACTATTAGCTGCACTAAGCTCTGATTAATTCATCGCTGGTCTGATCCTTTCACAGGTTAGCCGGATCAACAGAGTTACTCGTTCGTCGGCTTCCTCTTGTCTTGCTAGACCTTTGGCTTCCTCTTGTCCTGTTGGACCTTCGGTTTCCTCCTGTCCTGCTAGACCTACCGCTGCCTCTGTTTCTTCCAATTTTTCCAACAACCTCTAAACTTTCCTTGTTCTCTGTTTTATATTCCTGATATCACTGACCTTTGGCTTCCTTTCTCCGCTGGCTCTTCGGCTTCCTCTGTCTCTTCAAATCCATCAATACACACAGGACACGAAAATAAGGAAGAGAGGTCGAATTACAATAGTGTTGCATATTAAAAAATATCAGAGATGCCCTTTTTAATATTCATACAATATACATTAATTGTTCACAAAACCATATAAGAGAGACTATATCCATATAGAGGTCCCACATGCCACATCATCCTTTTATCACAATCGCTGCTTTAATATGACAAGGCCTTGAGCCTTTAAACCTGGGACCATACAATATATCAGAATACAAGGATGCACAGGAAATACACGGAAAATACACCCTTCGAACACATAAGGTCGGACTTCAAATGCATTGTGCCCGCATCTATAACTTCATCAGGTCCTCTCCTTCACAACTTTATCGCAATCGGCAGATTTGCACATAACATAGCCAATTCCCCGATACCCAGACGCGATATTATTTTAAACTGTTTTAATAACTCCGTTGGGTCCATATATATATATAGCAATCGACGCTTTCAATGTGGCATCCCGTTAAGACTTATGATATGATAATTCCGATGAGGTGAACATGATATGATATTAAACAGTTGTTAATACATCCGTCGGGTGCATGTATTATCAGAATCGGCACTTTCAATGTGGCAAGGCTTTACAAGAGGCCCGCGATATGCGATGGATGCGATAATATATTAAGTCATATTGCAATGCTCCAGTCGGGTCCGTATATATATCGCTATCGCAGTTTTAATGTGACAAGGCTTAAAACAATGCGATACATAACTCCCGATATGGCAGACGCGATATATCATTAGGGCGTGATATAATAGGACCATTGGGTCCGCAACTGTATATCGCAATTGGAGGTTTCAGGGGTGACAGCCCTTTGAGACTGGCGACACAGCGGATGTGATATTACATTAGGGTGGTTTATAATGGAGCCATGGGTCCGTGTCATTATCGCATCTATATAATATATATATACTCCTCCATTCTTAACTTTGGTTAATGCAGACTTAACTCATAACCCTTTATCCCCTTTAATTCTATTATAACCCTCGTATAATGGGAATATACACAAACACACGGGAACTTGCATTTTCCACTTTTTCATAGCCTTGGCGCATTTATCGATGCTTACCTTTATCAGGCTCATTCTCCATCGTAGATTAACTCGCACTAGATCCAACGACTTGCGTGAATTTCGAGTGAGCAATTTGCAAGGGAAATAACCTCCCGAAAAAGTGGCTTTCTCTCTCCACCCTCGTGCTACGTGTCGCTCAGTTAATGGAATCAGACGCTCTCCTCTAAATACCACATACCGCCTAGCGTCTGCCCAAAAACCACTGCCACTGTTACAAAATCCTCCTTTTGGAATATAACAATGTGCATTCACTTTGACTTTAATCCGATATTATATACTTTAACACGATATATGTGGTTATATACTTTAACCCGATATATACTCCTTCGCTCTTTTCTGGTCTGATATGACTCTGCGATGGCTTCCGATGCACTGCTGCAATAGCTCTTCTCTGATATTCCTCCGATATCACATGATATGGCTCCTCTATTAACTGCTCTTCCGCTGGCTTCTCCTATTGATGTGTGTTCCTCTTTGTTCCTTCTAATGAACAATATGGCTCCTCTGTTAACTGCTCTGCCACTGGCTTCTCCCCTTGATGCGTGTTCCTCTTCTGATGGCTTCCTTGATGGCTTCCGATACCGCTCCAATACCTCTTCTCTGATATGATAGCTCTGCTCTGATAGCTCCTATGACTTCTGATATTCTCTCCAATGGCTTGACTGTCTTGGATTTCCTCTGGTTTCTCCTCATGGCTTCTTGCTCCTGTTTCTTCATGGATCTGCTCTACTTCTCCTTGGCCTCACATCATTGTTTACTCATCCAGAATATTGCCATATTGACATCAATGACAATCTAGGTCAACAAGGTGGTAGTGATGGAGCCCACCTGCATAGATGTAAGGGAGTGTGACCATGCAATTGGTTGAAATGAAGTTGAAGTGGTGGATGGCCAGGTAGACTTCCATGTAACCCCGATGGCTTGAATGCATCATAGAGTGGTATCAGCCAGGATGATGTGGCAGGTTTGAGCCTAAGCACATGTCCATAGAAAATAAAGAGACGACATGTGGAGGAGGGGTCAACCAAGGGTCCACGTAATCCGAAAGAACTTCCCCGATAGTTTCAATGGGGGATTGCATTAGAACTCACTGAGATTTTATTCCTGGGTTGGTGTGGCCATAGAGGTGTGTGTCCACGTACCTCGTTCATGTGTGTGTTATACGATGGACCTTATGAACCATGGAAAAGGGTAATATGAAACAAATGTGAATGAGCCGGTAGCTATGGTAAGGTTGCATGCATCTAGTGAAATGGTTGTGACATGGATGCCACATGGGGAACACATAGGTGCCACATGGTAGGCCAAAGGGACATGGCACTATTTGATAGGCCAATCTTTGAATGACCATATATTTTGATCTAAGAGTCGAATTGAGGAAAATTTTATATTGTTGGAAAGATATCAATAAGATGAATGCAATGATGTTATCCATTTTAAGATTCCATGAAGTTGAAAATTTCGAAAAAATTTAGACCCATTTCCATAACGGGACATTGGAGGTCAGGCTAACATAGTAACTCACCTCCTTTCTATGCTTAATAGGGGCTAGGGATAGTAAGGGGGTGTGTTACAATGTGATATGTTGCCACAAATGAATGTTTGGAGTGATTCAACATGTCATGTCCAAGAAATGTTACATGCAATAGAATGCAAGCATGGATTTTTTAGAAGATGCAAAAAATGAGAGCTTTCGATTGAGGAAATCCAACTTACACTAAAATAAAAAAGAACCATTTGGTGTACAAGTTTCAAAACTATACTTGCCATACCCAAACAATTATGCACCCACTAAAAAGAAAAATCCTTTAGGTATTGCATGAAACAAAACCTTTGGTGTGATTAGATGTCTTGTTGAGATAGAAAGTCTGAGTAGCTACAAGATGTCACATGAGGAAATAAATTGTGTTAAATTATTATGTTACACTATGGAATTCCATAATTCTTAGTTTGTAGTATGACATTCATCTTGGTTGACATGTGTCATATTATTGCACGCCTCAATTCTCATGTTGCATTGCAATATTCATTATGCATTATTTCGTGTTGCAATGTTCATCTTGGTTGCATGGGGGCTTCTTTTACTTCCATTTAGAAAGGGGGTTTTTGAATTGTGAAAAATAGAGAATATATTGTAGGTATTAAGGGTGGTGTGAGGGTAGTGTTTTATAGATATTGCAAGGTATAAAAATGGGTATTTCATAGAAATAGGGGATATTTATTACAAAAGGGGTTATTTTTATTAGAAATATGTATTTGGAGGTCGATCCCCCAAAAATATTTTAGGAGGTTTTTATCAATACCAAGTGAGATTATATGTATTCTTTAATATCCCACAAACATAGATGTTGTGACACAAGTTAACTAAGTGGAGGCCCCTTGCTTGGTTGACCTATGTCACATTTTAATATTCATTAATGGTCATGTTGCATTATGAAATTCATCAAGGTAAAAAAACTTCAACCAAGGTTAACCACACACTATAGTCAATGATCCTTAAAAAACATAATTCAAAGTCAACAACACACTATAGTCAACCATTCTTAACCAAAGTCAACCTACAATCAACCATAGTTAACCATTATGATCTCTACTAAAATAAATTCAACTATCATACACAAAAATAGTTAGTTAGAGTTAACCATAGTTAATTTTTGACACACTCAAAAGACCATATTTACCCTAATCAATTATAAACAATGACAAGTAACCAAAGATAAGCATACCCAATATACAATCAACTATAGTTAATCACTAAGAATTGTAATGAACCTAAGTCAACTTATGTCACATTGCAATGTTCCTTAAGGAATTTGTCACATTTTGACATTCCCCAAGGGTCAAGCTAGATTGCAACATTCACCAATGGTTATGTTTCATTTTAATATTCATCTTAATTGACTTATTGAACTGTTACATTCCTTAATGGTTATGTTGCATCATGACACTCATCAAGGGTTATGTCACATTCAACATTCATCTTGGTTTGACTTTTATCACATTCCAATGGTCATGTCAGATTTCCACATTCATCAAGAATTATGTACAAGAAAATTAATTATAGTTAACCACATACTATAGTCAACAATTCTTAACCAAAATAAGTCCAATTCAACTACACATAATATTGGTCATTGTTAACCATATTAAACCTATAATCAACCTTAGTTAACCATTTTGATCTCTACTTGACTGAATTCAACAATCATACTCAACCATAGTCACTTTTAGTTAACAATATTTAATCTTTGACACACTTGTAGTCAAACATGCTCAATGATAATCGACTATAATCAATCATAATCAACTAAAGATAGCCATATACAATCTACAATTAACCTTAATTAGACATTGAGAATCATAATGAACCAAAGTTAATTATTTTCAACCATAATTAGTCAGATTCAAACAAGATCAATAATAGCCAAGAATGATCAACCTATTAGCATGGTCTACTATTATCAACCATAGTCACTCATCTTCAATCATAGTCAACCATTGTTAACCATAGCTAACCATTATAATCTCTACTAAACCAAATGCAATTACCATACTCAACCATAGTCACTTTTCATAAACAATAGTTAATATTTTACACATTTAAATGTGTTTAAACATAATCAAAGACTATAAACCATAATCAATTATAGTCAATCACAATCAACCAAAGGTAACCATACTTAATCTACAATCAACCATAGTTAACCATTAAGAACTATATTGAATGAAATTCAACTATTGCCAACAATAATTAGAAAGCAAAAAACACTCAAAAAATGTGATACAAAAGAAAATGCAAAAAATATTTCTTTACAAAAAAATTGATGTGATGTGTTATAGCCATAAACATTTTAAGTGTGATACACATTATGTTACAATGAATGAAAAATAAAAAAATAAATAAAATAAAAATAAAAATACCATACAATCTGATATATTATTAGAAACAAAAATTAAGAACAAAACAATATATCACATCCAATTTACACAACCCAAAAGCCTAAAATATAACTAATATGTATTGAACCAAATTGCAATATACATAATCATAGTCAAAATATAGATTTTACACCTTAATTACTATTTACCATTATAATTTTAATAATAATGTTTTTAATTAAAAACATTTTATCATTAAATTATTTGACAAGATTATAGAAAAAAATACAACCTATCACCTAGGATTTGAACCAACGTCATCTTCACAAATAGCATACTATATTATGACTAGATCACAAGCCAATAAGCCAATTCTCCTTGTACTCATAAATAACATTCCATGAGAAATAAAAAACTGCCCTTTTAAGTTTGGTTTCCACTCATGTTAAATTGGGACACTCTTAACGTAGTCTAAGTGAATGAAAGAGGCAACATATTAAATTTATGAACCCCAGTATAGAGGTCAGATTTTTTAGAGGTCAGATTTTTTTGCTATTATTTAAAGATAATATATAGTTTGAGTGGGTTTAAAAATAAAAGTTTGAGTGGGTTTAACGGTTAAGAGTATGTATTTTTATTTAAAAAGTTATAAATTCAAAACTAGAAGAGTAAAATATATATACTTTTATAGATTTAATAGTCAAATGCCAGAAATAAATTTCTTCTTCCACAAACAAAAAAATCTCATACACCGATTTGATGTTTAACTTAACTATAACTTTAAAATTAAATAATAATAATAAAAATATATTATAATAAAAATAAAATACTAATATTTCACAATAAAATTTTTAAACCAAAAAATATTATTTGGTAAAACAATCTCACCATTTTGAGCCCTTTGTTTCCAACCTTGTCGTAATAATGTTTTGTAAAGATTTCTAAACGGATGTTTCTGTATTTTCTCAAAAACGTGATATTAATGGGAGTTAATTTCGTTTTTTAAGTTTTTCAAATTTTTATTTTTCTGTAGGAAAATGATATAGCTATTATTTTTTAAATTAATTTAATAATGATATAGCTATTTTTTTATCATTTATTTAATAATATATTAATTTTGATACTTAAATTAAAATGATCAATCTCAAATATTACATTATTCGAGTTGTTAAATTATTATGGAGAAAAATATGATGATTAGTTAAAATTTGAATGATGTAATAGGTAAGATTATATATTAAATGATAATTTTAAAAATACATGAAATTTTGAAAAAAAGACAAAATAATTGTAGGTTTTGACTTCATGAGAGGAAAAGAAAGAGTATTTAAGGGACTCGAGAGGTTTAAAACTTCAATGATGTAATATGTGAGATTTATATTAAATGATATTTTTAAAAATACATGATATTTTGAAAAAGACAAAATAATAGTAGGTGGTGACTTAAAATGGATAAAACTTAAAATACATTAGAATAAAGGAAAAAAAATACATTTAATTTTTTTTTTTAAATATATGATATTTTAAAATAAAAAGGCAAAAGAATGATAGGCTGGACTTCAGGAGAGGGAAGGAAATGACGTTTAAGATGCTAAAGGGATTTAAAGAAAAATTATATTATTTTATTGATAAATTTGAGTCTTTAATTTTATTTAATTAAAATCTCTTAATTCTGGGATTAGGGATAAGAATTTTAGAGTGATTTTATATGTATCAATTATTTTAATAGCTAGCCAGGTTGTGTATAGCAATCTCGAAGTAATCATAAACTTCGGTAGTTTCAACATCACCTCATATCATAAAATTCGATGGTTTCGAGCTTTAATAAAATATTTGAGTATGTTATAGTTTTTAATGGTTGGTTTTAATATTTTGCGTTTGATTAAAAAGAGGAATGTACAATCACTTAAATTTATATTAAAAAATATTTTCTTAATTTTATTTTAATGGGTATGTTTTATTTTTTAATATTTAGATTTAATATTTTATGGTTCAAAACGTTTAGTCCAAATTTTTTTCCCTTACATAATTTCTGTCGAAAAAATTTGCTTAAATTTTTTATGTTATTTAAAAATGTAATTTATATTTATTTAAAAATGTAATTTATATTTATTTATTTAATAAATAAATATTTTAAAGAATTTTTTTTTTTTTTTTTTTTTTAATAATTAAATTTAATATATTTTATATCATTTAAAAATATAATTTACATTTACTCCATAAATAAATATATAAATATGTCTTTACCGGACAAAGAAAATCTGCATATAGAGCCCGCTTTGTATCACCTTTGAGCCTCAAGTGGATCAAGGAAACTATAAAGAGAAAGAACTATGGTGTACGCTCTTTTTTTTGGTAATGAAAAGAAAGCCTTTTTCCTACTGGGAATTTATTTTTTTTAATAAAAAGAAAGCTTTTTTTTCTACTGGAAATGTTTTTTTTGGGTAATAAAAAGAAAACTTTTTTTCTACTGGGAAAAAATTATAGCGGCCCTCTTAAGAAATGCCTGGTTTTTTTGCGAAGTAGTTTTCCCAGCCAGTCTGTGGGAAATTTTTTACAGAAAATTCTACAAAATTTTGTAAATTAAAGAAAATAATTTCCTTCAATTTCGTGAAATTATAACGTATTTGCGCAACCTGTGCCAACCGGTCTAGATTCGAACCACGTAGCCACGACCCTAAGCAACGGACGTGTTGTCCTTAGCCTCTTTACTCTGTGGTCGTTATCGGCACATCGACCACGACACTATCTAGCGGAGACGGTGGGCGACGCTCCGATTCTTCATGATCACGACCCTCTTCCTTCCGCCGCGCCACCGCAGCGCCACAATCCACACCCTTCTTCTCCTCGCTCACGCAAGCGGCGCTCCTCCTGCAAATGGGGCAAACGGAGCGCTTTGAGAGCCACGCATCCGCACAGTGCACATGGAAGGTATGGCAGCATGACGGAATCACGCGGCACCGATCCCCGCTATGGAAAACTTCGAGGCACACCGCGCACTCTGCGTTGCCGCGGCCGCCTCCGATCCCTGCGTGGCTCTCTTCTTCCTGGCATTCGACGGTGGGCAACCGCTGGAGGTCAGCCTCCGAGAGTCCCTGCTGTTTGTGAATCACGCCGTCGTCCAGCTCCGACGCCCGTTGTCGTGGCCTGTTGTGCAAAGAAACGTACCAGACGAGCCACAAGTAAACGGCCACGCCCATCCACATCCCCGCGCAGAGCAGCAACAGGGACACCGCCAACGCTGAAAGCAATCTCTCGATCATTGCTCTCCTAAACCAAACCCCCGAACAAGAAATTTATGCATTACACAAAGACTCCCCTGGTCTTATTTCAGTCTCTGCATTCCACAACAAAAAATCATGAAAATCGAGAACATCTCATCTCATCTCGGAACTGGCATTCACAGGCTGTTGAATCCATAGGCGACAGGCCATCGTTCAGAATCGCCTTGCTCGTCTCGGCATCTGCCACCGCACTCATAAATATAAAACGCCGTCTCACGATCTAATAACCGGAAAGTTAACATAAAATTTCACCGCTTTGCCGAGTGGATTCTCATGATGTGGACAGCCGAGATTATTAAATGATTCGGCCAGTTGTCTCTCATTTTCCCGGTATTTTTGGCGCCCCCGGGATTTGTTTGGATCGATTGCGTGTCCTCATCAATTGTTTCACCAAACAACTTTGAATGCAGAGTGTCTCCCATTATAATCAACCGCGGTAACAAACTAGCCTTGGTAATTCGGAACGAGCACGTAAATTTTTTCCATTTTTATTTAAAACGTATAACATAACTAATAAAATCCAACTCATAAAGAAGAATTTTTTTACATTAAATATAAAAATATAATATATATATATATATATATGTGGGAGAAGATATTAGCTAAAAGATCCAATCAGCTAAGCACTGGTGTGGCGTAGGCTCGGTGACTTTGAGGGCTTAGATGCCCTTTATTCAAGGCTCTGGCTCCTCAACCCATAAGAGGCCTAGAATATCACAGACAACTTGACAAACAAAAAAATAATTTCTTTCTTTTTCATAACTAAAATTTAAACTAAACTAACCCTCTCTTTTTTTTCCATAATGTTACCTTCAAATCTTCTATAATACAATCCAATTTAAAAAAAAAGAAGCTGTTTACGGATGCTACAGATTTGAAAAACAATTTCTTCTTTTTCATAATTAAAATTTAAACTATAATGCTTTTTCGTTCTGAAAAATTAAAATTTAAACTAAACTAACCCTCTTCTTTTCCATAATGTTAACTTCAAATCTTCAATAATACAATCTAATTTTAAAAAAAATGCTACAGATTTGCTCCAACCCTCTTCTTTTCCATAATGTTAACTTCAAATCTTCAATAATACAATCTAATTTAAAAAAAAATGCTACAGATTTGCTCCATAAATAGTGGAAATTCAAGTATGATTTTTGCAAAAATCTCATAATTAAAATTTAAGCTAAACTAACCCCTTCTTTTTTTTCCATAATGTTAGCTTCAAATCTTCTATAATAGAATCCAATTGACAAACAAAACAAAAACTAATTTCTTCTTTTTCATAATTAAAATTTAAACTAAACTAGCTCTCTCTCTTTTTTCCATAATGTTAGTTTCAAATCTTCTATAATACAATCCAATTTTAAAAAAGAGTAGTCTAAAAATGCTACAAATTTGGTCTGGAAATAATGGAAATTCCAGTATGATTTTTGCAAAAATCTCATAATTAAAATTTAAACTAAATTAACCTTCCCTCTTTCTTGCATAATGTTAGTTTCAAATCTTCTATAATACAATCCAATTTTTAAAAAGAGTGGTCTAAATATGCTACAGTTTTGTTCGGGAAATAATGGAAATTCCGATATGAATTTTACAAAAATCTCATAATTTTTTTAGGAAATTTAGATTATAGTTGTTAATTTCAAGATTTTAAGTCCCCAATAAATTTTCGATACAACTGAATCCATTTCCATCATCCAAAAAAAGATTCAAACAATTTTATAATCAAATTTTTTGAAAAAAAAATTACCATACTCCCAAAAAAACAACTTTCTCAATAGAGGTGCTTTTAAAAATACATCCCATCCACATGTATATAGTACAATAAATGTAGAGAGGTTATCACGTAATGTGGGCTCCTTATCACGTAGGATTGGTGGGTGTAATGCATTATAACATTCTCACAATTCTTTGTTCTTCACCCAAATGTTAGCTGGTTCAGTGCTTGTCATTATTTACACATCACCCTGTCCACCCTGTGCCTTGTCATTGGAAAGGGACATATTCCGTGTCTGTCATTATTATCTTGTCTTAACCCTTAAATTCTCTCTCATCCCTCTAGTTCTCATCTTGTTTTAGTTTCTCAAGGAATTTTCACGGCACTGTTATAACATTGAAAACTATGTTCTGGTTTAGAAGATACCATTACTCGGATTCCTACTTCCTGTTTTGGGTGCTCCCACAATTCCATAAAAGCCACTCAGTGATGAATCTACCTACCAGGTTGATCTGTAGTGATTTTGAGTATAATAATTCTCATCACACTCAAAATCCTTTAATATATAAATTAAAATAAAATATATCAATTTGTGCAACACATGCTTGTGGGTGTCAAATCTATGGTATAAATTAAAATATATCAATTTGTACAACACGTGCTTGTGGGTGTCAAATCTATGGTATAAATTAAAATATATCAATTTGTGCTATGGTATAAATTAAAATATATCAATTTGTGCAACACATTCTTGTGGGTGTCAAATCTATGGTATAAATTAAAATATATCAATATGTAAAACACGTGTTTGTGGGTGTCAAATCTATGATATAAATTAAAATATATCAATTTGTACAACACATGTTTGTGGGTGTCAAATCTATGGTTTATTTTCAGGTTTAGTGATGGGAGCCACTTTTAAGTGTCACCTCTACTTATTAAATTGATATTCTACGTCAGCTACTACTTTTATGATAGGATGTTCATGATATAATTTCTGAAATTTTGAATTTGGATGAAATATATTGACTCTTATTAGTATTAAATTCTCTTTTCATAAAATTTCTCTATTGTAAATACGTATGGAGTATTTTAAGTCTCACTAAAATCATGTGATGTTGATAATATAATTTTTTTATTGAGTATTTTAAGTCTCACTAAGATTACATGAGGTTGATAATATAAGTGGACAATTTTAAGTTTCACTAAAATCATATGATGTTGATAATATAATTTTTTGGGTGGAAGATTTGAATTTGGATGATAATATAATTTTTTTGGTGGAAGATTTGAGTTGGGATGTAATAGGTTAACTTTTTATTAGTATTATATTTTTGTTTACAAAATTTATTTATTATAAGTATATATTGACTCTTCTAAATTCCATTAATATTAAGATATAATATAATATTTTATTATTATAATTTATTTTATAATATTAATATATATTGGTATATTTACATTAAGGATGGTGTATATTTATAAAAACTATATATTGTATTATTAAAAAAATTTATGGTTTGGAGAGTTATTTTGGTAGCTAAATGTTCATTATTAACATTTTTGGATAGCGAAAAAATTATTGAAAGATGTGATTTCTCTCCATTGTTTTTTATTTTTATTTTTATGGCTATTTTTTAATTAAAATGGTTGATCTACATAGAGTCAATATATTGACAAGATTTGAATGGGTTTCACTCATAATATCTATGTTTAGTTGTGCAGGGCCATCGAGAGTAATAGTACTCAACATGAAGATTTCCCTACAATCTTACCTGTGATGGGCCTGCATGTTGTTGCACCATTATCCTTTGTTTCTACACAACTCTCTGGGGCAAAGCGCTCCACTTGCTTGTCGTCTACAGTCCTCTAGAGACACAAAAGGTCCATTTGTAGCAACATTATATATGGAAGATAACACACATCCAAGAAGTTTTATTATTGGAAATTGCTTGGAGAATTAACCATAATTATAAATATTTAGAACCATAAAGGAAAACAATGGAACAATAACATAAATAGCTATCAAAATTAGGTTTAAAGTTTGATCTCATCCCTCCATTTTTTATGACAAGACATTTTTATGTTTATTCAATCTTGGTCATCCACCTAATATTTATTATTGAAAAAATCCTATATTCTAGAACCCCCATTCAGATATAGTACCACCATCAATGTAATTATCTCTTTATTACAACAAAAGGTTAGTTAATTTGAAATGTTAAATACATTTTCTCACACATACATAATTTTTTTACCATCTACACTTATTAGAGTTTGAGCATGTGTAATTTACATAACATTGTTCCATCCCAAACTCTAAATGACATCTCAATGAATATGTGGTATTAACATATTCAATACATCACTGCATACATGTTTAAGTGTGTTCACATATACCTACATAAAACGTTGATGGGTGACCCCCACCTAAGGTATATAATGCACCTCACTTCTCTAAATCCAATGACAAGATCATAATGGAGGGGTGGATACATGAATTTGTGTCCATTTGTTTAGGCCTCTCAATTTCAAGGTAACACATGCTTATTACTAGAAAATGGAAATGTGTATTTGTTATCTACATGTAAGGTTGGTTATGTTGGTCTTAGTGTTAATGTTGCTATGCAATTAATAATGTGGGAATTTTGGTAACATGTAAGCATTATGTTTTGTCTAAAAAATATAGAAACAACCACAATTCATAGTCTAATATGATAACGCACACATTTTTGGCAACACCTCACCTCCCCCCTCCCACCATATAATAGACATAATCATTTCCTTTAATGAACACATATCAATGAGGGAAAAGACACATAACATTTTTTAAGGGCAACATTATTCAAGTGGGAGAATTTGTTTTCTTGTTCTTACAATAATTAAGTATTTATTGTTAAAACCACAATTGATAAACTTTAAAAATATATGTGTCTCCATTGAAAACATGTTCTTTTATTTTATAGTGTGTCTATGACTTGTGAGACTACCCTACGACCTTACAAACCACATCAAAGGGGAATTCAAGTCACGTAAATCACTCAAGGATCACACATGTCTTGGGCCACATTGTGACAACCCCAACCCGAGTTTCCTTAATGGAAAGGCGATGTAAATGTTTTGAAAAAATACATTAAAATGGGTTGAGTCTAAGGGACACAGATTCCAGAGTTGAGGGGATGGCTTGCTTTAGATATGAACGGTTTTCTTATGCAGGAAATCTGGAGTATTTTTTGGGACAACCATTAAAGGTTGATTGGTGCATGTTCTTGATGGAATGGTTCTTGAATTTAAAATGGATTGCAAAGAAAAGTACACGGGCCCATGTGCTTTAGAACTACATCAAGGCTTAAAGAACTGGAAACTTTATGAGAATGGACACCTTTGCAAGGCAGAAAGGACAAGGAATAAATCTCTGTGCAATAAGGGAAACAGAGAGAAGAAGAGAGGGTTGACCTCATACAAGAGACCATCACTCTTCTCAATTGACTCATGCAAGAAGGAACCATTTGGTCATTCTCTCATTCACCTAGGTAGGTAGAGCAACCATTTTTCGAGCAACATTCAACCATGAGCAGAGCAAGGAATTTTTGAAGAGAAGAGAAGAGAAGACAAGTGAAAGGGATTGGTTCTCAGGTTTCCTGGAGGCTTTGGGTTGGGATACTAATCTCTAGAGCCCTGTAACAACTTAGGTTCCATGGGGATTGTAAGTTGAGATAGAATCCCTAGATCCCTGTAACAACTTGGGTCCCCTGGAGGTTGTGGGTTGAGATAGAAATATCTAGAGCCCTATAATAGCTTGGGACTCCCTGGAGGTTGTGGCTTGGGATAGAATCTTTGGTTCCCTGTAATAGCTTGGGTTTCCTGGAGGTTGTGGGTTGAGATAGTAGTCCCTGGAGCACTAGAAAACTTGGGAAGAGACCAATCTTGAGTTAATATCTATGGAGGTCATTTCTAAATATTTCCACATTTATGCTTTGACTGTAACAGTGGATTCTGGACTTCCTGGGAAGGAAGTGAATCCCTGGTAGTACTCTCGACAGTGGAGGTCCTAAACCTTTGGATTCCCTATGAATTGCTTACTGTAGTAGATAGTTGGTGGGATTAAGGAAAGAGGGCCTCTGGAGTTCTTGTACCAGCTGGAAGTTGATGTTTCAGTCCTTGAACAAGCCCCTCAGTCTCTAGAATCTGGCTTGGGTTCTAGTTGTAGTAGTATGACTAATGAATGTGAGTTGCTCGTTGATTATGACATGACTGTTAGTCTTGGTAAATGATCATTTCAAATTAATAGACACGATGTCTTGGTCTTTGTAATGCGTGACTGACATGTGTGAACAATTGTAGGGCAAAATGCTTTGTATTAGTGTGACAAGGTAACAAATGATTTGTCTATATAACTAACAACTGAGTGATGTGATAACATCTAATAAGACTTAATTGTAGCAGGAAAAAGGTAAAAGAAGGAATTGGGCGAGAATTCCTTTGGCTATGTTTGGAAACTGCAATTCCAAATGAATGAGTGCTTTGCAGGGATACATGAAGTCTTCTTAACCTTGATTTTGTCTTACATTATGTGGATATGTGTTAGATTCATGAACATGTATTTGACATGTATAAAAAATCATTTTTAGTTATGAATAGACTTGTCAAAGAATTGGAGTCCCTTGAGAGATGATATATGTACATGTTTAATTACAAGGAAGTGTGCTTGGCACAATGAGGTAAGGTAACCAATATATGGTTGTATTTATTTAAGCACTAACAATTGTGTGTTTATGGAAGCATGATGCAAGGAATTGTATGGAAAAAGAAACTACCATGAAATCTTGAAGAAGTCTTGGGTTGAGATTTCCTTTGGAAGCACTGGGAACCCATGGGGTTGAGTCATGGTGTCTATTACTAGTTTTGTGCTTCGGGTGCTTTATGACTTGTTTGCATTTGAATTGTAGTTTTGTTTATGTCTGGTGCATGGGCATGCCACTTTGTTGTGATTTCGTATTGCTATTGGTTTTCCATGGTTTTATTCTTGTTTGTTTCTTGTTCTTGACTTTTTATGTTTTGAGGGTCTTGGGAATTAGTTGGGGAAATAGGAAACTAAATGGAGCTCAGAGGTATCTGAATGAAACCCAACAAGTAATGTAAGACCCAGATGAAGCTTGATTCATGTCTTAGGGAAGGTGGAGGCAAGATTATGATAACCAGTTAGATTGATTGGGTCCATTGGGATAAATGGATGGTGGCAGGATAGTCATGAGAAAGGTAAAGTAAATGGATTCGAGTTGTCATATGCCTTGACTATGTTGGTAGATGTTGTTCTCAACATTGTGCATACATTGCATGGATAAAGGGAGTTATCTTAACCTTGACCTTATGATATCTAGTAATTGTGTTGATGATTATGCTAATTCTATATATGTATATATCTATGTACATATGCCATTGTCTGACAGGGTCGTCAAGGATCATGATTGATTTATGCTAATGTTTATATGTATATATGTATGTATGTATGTCGTTGCATGTTAGGGATCATTCTTGTGGAAGAATGATTGCCTATGCAAGTGAATGGGATGAAGAGGCTCATGGGTTTATGAGGAATCAAGTGAAAAGAGTCGTCTTGACAAATCTATGGGGTTAGTATCATGTGGATATGAATTGATATTATGTGTTTATACTATTCCTATGCTTATGTTATGGAAGGTAACACTAAAGTATGCATCAACTAAATGAAAGCAGTGGGATTTATGGCATGTTGGGACAAGCATGGATAGTGGAGAGACACTAGAGGGTAATGTTGTTCGATAGAGACAATGTGGTCTCTAGATGTGCAGTACTACTATTGTGTATATGTTGTAAATGTTGTACCTGTGATGTTGTGTATATGCGGTGTTGTGTACATCTTGTATATGTGGTGTTATGCATATATGGTGCTATGTACATGTTGTATATGCAGTGTTGTGAATACATGGTGTTATGTACATGTCGTATATGCAGTGTTGTGTACATACGGTGTTGTGTACATGAGGTGCGGTGTACACGTTGTACATACGATGTTGGGTATATATAGTGTTGTTTGCATGTTGTACATGTGGTGTTGTGTACATGTGGTGCTATGTTGTACATGTGGTGTTGTGTGCGTGCGGTGCTATGTACATGTTGTATGTGTGGGGTTGTGTGCACATGGTGTTGTGTACATGTGGTGCTATGTACACATTGTGCAGGAGTCGAGTTGTACACGTAACATTGTGTAGGTGGTGATATGTACATGTGATGTTGTGTACACGTTGTGTAGGTGGTGTCGTGTATATGTCATGTTGTGTACACATTGTGCAATTGGTGTTGTGTACATGTTGTACATGTGGTATTGTGTGCATGTCGTACATGTTGTGTTATGTACATGTGGTATGTGTATATGCATTGTGTAGTCGTGGTGTCATGTCATTTGTATTCGTTGTGTTTTACTCTATGTATTGTGTTGTATGCCAGGTGTAGGTGTATGCATTGTGTTATGGTATACAGAGGGTGTAGGTGTATGTGTTGTGTTATACACTGGGGTAGGTGTATGTGTTGTGTTGTACGTCGGGTGTAGGTATATGTGTTGTATGCCAGGTGTAGGTGCATGTATCGCACAGTGTTGTATGTCGCGTGTGGTGTACACTATGTGTATGTTTATG
Organism: Pinus tabuliformis; assembly: GCA_031772625.1. NCBI lineage: Eukaryota > Viridiplantae > Streptophyta > Pinopsida > Pinales > Pinaceae > Pinus > Pinus tabuliformis. Next base: position 418,528,887 of record CM062820.1, on the reverse strand, counting down.
TGATTGAAGAGAAGGGAAGGCACTGAGTGCTTGATGAGTGTGGCAATTGATCCAGTGTGTGTATGGAAAGAACAAAGGCCGAAGCAAAGAACCGATTGAAGGATAAGTATAAGTATTTTATTTCAATTTAACCATGCATGTGATCTATGCTTTTGATTTATGATGGTCGTGTTTTGAGCTAACATGATGTGATATGATTATACATGATGATTTGATCAAAGAACTAGTTTAACTTTTTGTGACAGGACGTAAACATAATTGTAGGTGTACCTTATTGACGAGCTACCAATGAGGTATGATTTGAATTTATTTCAATTCATTTTGAGTCTAATGACAATTATGTGTTTGGTACAAGAAAGCATGGAAATGCTCGGTTTGGGTGGTTGGATGGAATGCCAAAGAATTAGCAACAAAAACAAAAAGGAATTGGAACAGGAAATAGTGTACTGGTAAATCATTCAAGCGTAGGGCCATTGTGGGACACTAGTACCCAATAGTGTCTATTGATTCCCATGAGCATGCTATGACTGGTATGATGGTTTCGAGGCAAGGATATGCCTTGGTTTTTTGGGGCTTCCGATGTGAGGAAACCTTACTAAGGGATGGATCGCTTGGGAAAGGGAATGACGGGGAACTTGGAAGGTGAGTGAATGCACGGAAGGGGGTCACCAGATTGCCCGAGGGACTGTTTAATAGAGAAGGGAAGGTTGAGGGATGAATTTGTTTTGGTCATTAGCATTTCCAGATGGAATCAAATGCATATTGGGAGTGTGCCCTAGAAAAATGAGCTGGTAACTATTTACTGAGAGAACAAGTAGAGAAAGGATCATAATGCCAGATATTGGATGCAAACTTTGACTTTGACAGTGGATTCTGGACTTCCTAGGAAGGAAGTGAATCCTAGTATTACTTTGAGGGTGGAGGTGTGAGCCTCTGGATTCCATTGTTGCTGATTTAGGTTATGTATCCTTCATTATTTTCCGGTTGAGGCAAAGGAGTTTTGGTATATGTACACATTTATGTAAGGTTATTATTGTAAATACTATAATGAGTTGTGTTATAAGCTTGTTAACAATGATGGATCTGCCAACATTCAAGGGATCTTCTTGATATGAGGTCCCAATTAGACATCACCCTGTTTGGTGTAGGAGTCCCATCAGGTATGATGCCTCGATTGCCATGTACTTAGAGATTTTCCTCAGATCTAACTTTTAGCACATGAGAGTGTTACAATGGAACCTTCAAAAAGCAAGGTGAGTGTTCCCGGTGAGTTTGCAACGTAATTGTGTCTAGGTTCTCTTACTGCAAAAGGCGAGAAAAGTGAGCCTCTTAGTGAGAGGTAATAGTACCACCCAGGAAGAGACACACGTGAACCAGAAAGGTATGTCCAACATCCAGCAAAATAGCCCAGAGTGGATGTGGAAATCGCTAAAAATAAAGGACAAGGAAAGGTTTGTCTAACATCCAACGGAATAATCCACAACGGATATGACAGTCGTTATAAATAATGAGCGGGAAAGGTCTCTCTAGTATCCTATGGAGTAGTCCATAAGGATGAGACAAAATTGACAACCATAACAACACATTCCCAACAAGGTAAGCACTAAAACAATCAAAGTAGTTCAACTATCTTGGTACACGTGAAACAAACATGAAATATAAATGCTCATAGAATAGTCTTAAAAACATCCATAATCCATGCATGGAAAAGTGTTGGCCCGAGAAAGCTTATGTATTAAGAAAAGGTTCCAAGACACATATTTACATCATACATCACTAGCCCCAGTAGTGGGACATTGGAGCCACTCCTTACTCCTAAAATAACTGACTGAAACTCTTTATTCTTTGCGAGAGGAGCCAAGGTGAAAATTCCCTTTCTCATACAATGAGGCGGTATATATAACCAAGAGGTGATGCTTGACCCTTGTGACTCTTTGAATACCCTCATGACTGTTCAACTTCCGATGAATTTTCAATTGACATGACTCTTCATATTCATGTGTGTCCATTAGACTTCCACTTTACATTACATTTGATTTACAATATACATATGGCTCATAATAGTGATGTGGCCTTTGAAAACTGATGACAAGACTTGACTTGACACTAATGATGTGGAATAGCTTGCTAAGGTGGAAATGACAAGCCGTTGCTACTGCTGAGTGATAGATGTGTTCTTGGATGTTCTTTATCCTCTCCTCCGCATGGCTTGATGATGTGGGGTCTTCAATGATCTTTGGTCTTGAGAGGTGGTTGCATGCATGTATTCCCTTCGCTTGTTCTTGATAAGCTTCTTTATCCGTCCAACTGTGAGTGAGCCTTCTAGCATGTTGACTCCTTCTTCTCCTTCTTCATCGTCTCGCTAGTATCTAACAGTGTAATTGTTCCTTCAATTCACTCATGATAGGACGAAATCAAATCCAAAACCTCCTAGTCTAAGTTGAAGCATTTTTATCCATGGACTGGGCCTGGGACAAGTGATAGGCTAGGAAAGGGGGCCCAATAACTGCACATTGCGCAATTCCAGGTGATAGGTTGGGAGGTTAGTCATTGATACTGCGCAGAGCACAACTCAGGTTTGGCTGAGAAAATCCTGAGCGCAACCCTCATTGTTGGGAGAAATTGCGTAGAGGCCACTGGGAGAAAGGATTTCGTAGATGAGACAGTCATTGACTGATGCAGGATGGGATCCTTAGAGGTAGGTTTGCACAGTTTTCAAAGGCAAGGTAGAACTGGGTAGCAGAGGGGCCTGGTAGGATAAGTCCGTGTAGTTCTCGAGATCAGCGAGTCCCGTCTGAGGGAGGACACTGAGGAGACACTTCTGCGTAGTTCTGGGAGGCAAGGCAGGCTTGGTCTTTTGCACATTATGGGATTCCAGCAGGAAGTGAAGAATATTTATGACTAATCTTGTGAAATGCGAATTTCAGGTCAGGTTGGGAGAAGTTACTACATAATTCTGGGGATGAAGGCAGGCTGCTTAGCTCTAGAATTGTGCAGTGCAACTACCCTGGGGACATTCACTACACACTGTGTAGTTCCGGGCAGAAAGGCTACATCACTGAGGGTTGAGAATGCGCAGTTCATAGTTTAGTTGGGGTCCGATGAAGGTAAGTTTCCCGATCGAAAATATTTTCGGGGAAATGGCTAAGTGCGGGAGAGAGGTGAACTTGTGAGGAACTTAAAATTGTGATCACACTATTAGCATACTTCAACGACACGACAACTTATACCATCAGAACAACAAGACAAAGCATTACCCTAAGTGAGACTGTCCTAGGACAAAATCGACAAGTGCGACACTTAGGGTGGACTTAGAACGACCGTGATGACACTTGTGCGACAATGCTTAAAACTTTGTGAATGAGTAGGATATATGTTTTCATAGCTACGAAAACTCGAATACACAAAGAACAACCTTCGAAATCACCAAAAAAGGATGGAAAGAAAGGTAAAACAATCAAACATGCCAAAAGACAATAGTTGACCAAACAAGCAAAAGTGGTGAAAAGACTTTAAGAGAGCTCATGGAATGAGCTCAAGTGTTTGCAACCGAAAGGGAAAGACCAAGGAAGGCTCTGAAATTTAAGTGTGAGCCAAAATTTTGGAGGGTGTTGCAACCGCTACAACACTTGGCGACACACTGGTTGAATACCCACTACTTTGTCTTGGTTCATTTTTTAGTGCAAGGCCTTGGTCCTTCAGGGATTATTGATTCATCATGCAAATTACTTTGGCTTCCCCATTTACCCCATGGGTAGACATGGTTTCATTTGTACCTTCTTAGTTGAACACCACATAATATTCAGCCATGGGAAGGGTAGTTTAGCTCACGAGCTTATGACATCCAGAGTATAGTTTTCATCTCTGGTGTTTCCCCGTTTCTAGCAAGCCTGCACAGTACCCCGACGGAGTCACACAGGAACAAATGCATTTCTCCACTACCAGCGAGCTTGGACAGTTACCAGTGGAATTGCCTACCTCTCTACGCAAGAAGCCTTTCTCTTCTTTCACCCTTGTTTATTTATTTAAAGATAACTATGCATCGGAACTTATTTATTTGGGGCAGAAGGGGAAACCTGACTTATTGAGAGCAAGAGAGGTTGTTCCTTGAGAGAAGCATATAAAGCACCTTTAATTTAGGTTTTCTCATTTAAATTTCCCCTTCTCCATTTCTACTAGTTGGATAAGCTTGAAAACACCAAAGCATAAAACTGAGTATATGCATGAGGTTCCTAGAATGGACACAGGTTCCTGGTTGGGCCAAGACTCTCCTTACAGACAGATCATATTTTTCGTTAGAACATCATCAGCCAAAAGTTACAACCAATACAAAGAATACAGACATAGGACTGACCAAGGGCTATAGTGTCACAAGACTCTTTGAACTTCAGCCACACACACAATTGGAAGCTAGAACATAGTAAGGCACAACACTTATTCACATAAGTAAAACAACATAAAACAAAATAAAACATAAACAACAAACAAAAAAGACTATCATCTACACCTTTCATCCATGCACGCCCAGGTCCTTCTATGCCACATCCCCCACCCTCGGTTCATATCGATGATGCCACTGGTCTGGACTACTGCCCTCCGTCTCCAGCTACCCTAAACCTACTTGGAACCTGCCTCCAGCCCTCACCCACTTTCGATGCTCCCTTACCCCAGCTCCCCCACATATCCGCTCCGTAATGCACCCCGTACACCTCTCGCATCCATAAATATGGGCCTCCCTCTCTCAATAACCCTGCTCTCTCCAATGCAACCATAAACCCAAGTGGACCAAACCCTAACACCCCCATCCACTCAGGCTGCTTCAGTTCCCTGATACCCAATTCTAAATCTACCCCTTCCACCCCCAAAACTATAAATCAGGGTTGTCATGGCCTCCTCAAAGATTATCCAACTGCACGTCACTCGGATAAGCCCAGGAAAGGTAGGTGCCTTAAAACAGTGGATAAGGACATTAACCTAGCACTGGGTGAAGACATTTCGATGGGTGAAGTTGCAGAGACTGCAAAGAAGGTATTGGTTGGTCGTGTGCATGGCAGAAATTACTCTGTTGAATGTCTTCATCTATGGACCACTGAGATCTAGGGCTCCTTGCTAAAAGAACTACCCATCATCCGGGTACTGGCTCGAGGGTGGTTTTCCCTGTGCTTCCATAGGGAGGAATACACAGACTAGATCTTATCCCGGTTTTGGCACATAGAATTTGCTCTGGTCCTGCTAAAGAGATGGGATCCACTCTTCGACCCTGAGAGGGAGCAACTAGGAGCTAGGTCGATCTGGGTCTGCTTGCTGGGCCTTCCGATGCAATTTTGGACCCTTGTGGTCTTCAAGCACATTGGAGATGCTCTGGGCACATACCTGGAACATGATCAATCCTTCGAGAAGACTGGAATCATGACAATGGCGCATATCTTGGTACATTTGGATACAAGGGAGGGGCTGGAGGAAAAGATAACCCTCCATTGGAGACATTTCTCACGTCATCAAAACCTTGACTATGAAGGTGTTCCTTTTCACTGCAAAATATGCCATAAGGTCGGACACCTCTACAAGGACTGTCCTCTACTCACTCCTTCCACACAGGCTGCTTCAAGGGGAATGGATCATCGTCAGTCAAAAGACCCAATTGTGGATGAGAAGCCCACAGGTCTGGATCACTCAAAGGATGTGGATGGAGTCCTTGCACAGCAACCCAGTGCTCCACAGATACCACCTATATCCCTCCACTGACTCGATCCTAGTCTACTGTAGAGGCTGCTCCTACCTTGGGTACTGCTTCTAATCCCTCTCCCTCTACTCTATTTTTCAATAATTTAAATGTATCTCTAGCTCATACTGCATCCATCTCTAGCATGATTACCCCCATCAACTATGCACTCGAACGCCTCTCCCCTATTTTTTCCACCACCCCGCAAACGATTCATGGAAAGAGTCACCTTCACCACCCCTCTCTCTCCCCTACTACCTCGGGCTCACACTCCTACAATCTCCACGCCCGTCAACTGACAAACCCTAATTTGTTGGGTTCTTACCCGGCTGACACCTCCAAGCTTTGGATGTAACAGGAAGATCTGGGGGCCTAGCCATTGGGATAAACCCTTTATCTATCAAGGTTATTTCTTCATGAGGAGACCAGGGTTTCGTGGGCATGAACATTTTCTCGACAGAATTGGGCAAACAACTTCGTATCATTAATATCTATGCCCCAAATCAAAATAGACTAGCCTTCTGGCAAACCTTCCTAGAAAATCCCTTGATCAGCAAATCTACAATTCTAGGGGGTGACCTAAATTTCTCCATTAGACATGAGGAATCCTAGGGGCACCACTCGCAGCTAAACCCCCTCTCAGATCAGCTGAACACCCTCCTGGAAAAATATGGCATCATAGATGTCGCCATGAACAAGAAGATGCCAACATGGCATAACAGACGGACTGGTGAAGCAGCTCTTGGTCGAAGGCTAGACAAATTCCTCATTCAGGATGACCTCCTTCAATCCCTCACCATCTACAGGCAATGGGTGGGTTAGGGGGGAATATTGGATCACTCCCCCATATATGTGGAAGTGGTTGGCTCTTCCAGAAAACCTAGGGCACCTTACAAATTTAACTCCACCTGGCTAAAGGACCCCGACTATATCAAGATGGTCTCGGAGTTTTGGCTAGCTCAAACCCCACTCATGGACTAGAGAAAGGTTGAAGGGTTCTGTAGCAACCTGAAAAAGCTAAAGAGATTAACCATTGAGTGGGAAAAAAGGAAAAGGCTGGGGATGAAAACACTCTGGCTGACATTGAAACTCAGTTAGCCTCCTTAATGGATGAAAGTGGTCAAGGTTTTTTATCCATAGAAGCTAAGCTACATCTAGTAGATCTGTAGGCTCAAAGATATAAGATCCTACTTGACTGGGAAGAATCATGGAGACTCAGAAGCAGGACTATCTGGCTCCAAGCGGGGGATGGAAACACAAAATTCTTTCATAAATATGCAAATGGAAGGAAGGCCAGTAATACCATCTGGCAGATGCCCTCGAACCTGGATCAGGTTGCGAACACACACCCTCAGCTCGCTCAATTGGGTATCTCACATTTCAAGCAGCTATTCAAATCCCCTCCTGGAACATCACTTGCTGAAATCATCAACATTGCAGGCCATTTCCCTAGCTTTGTGGAACTTGAGGGGATGGAGGACCTTATCAAACTAGTCTCTATGGGGTAATTAGGTAGCACTCTCAAGTGGTTCAAGAAAGACAAAAGTCCAGCACTAGATGGCTGGTCTGTGGAATTCTTCCTTGACTTCTTCGACATGATTGGACCCGACCTTCTCGGGGTGGTGGAAGAAAGTCGAATCCTTGGCCGCATATATGCCCCTATCAACTCTACTTATATCACCCTCATTCCCAAATCGGACTCCCCGCTCTCCTTTAATGACTTCCACCCTATATCCCTCTGCAACTGCCTCTACAAAATTATTGCAAATATTATTTCAAATCACATCAAGCCAATCCTATCTGAACACATCTTACAGGAGCAATTTTCCTTTCTTCAAAATAGACAAGTCCATGAAGCCATAGGATTTGCCCAAGAGGCCCTCCACTCCATCAAGCAGAAGAATCTTAAAGGGGTGTCGCTTAAAATTGACCTCTCAAAGGCTTTTGACAAGGTTAGTTGGTTATATTTAAGGATGATACTCACCCATATGGGGTTCCCACTGGTATTTATCAGATGGATTAAAGGGTGTATTACTTCAGTTTCCTTTGCAATCCTAATTAATGGGTCCGCCTCCCAAACCTTTCAGGCAGAGATGGGAATCAGAAAGGGCTACCCCTGATTGCCTTTACTTTTTCTACTGGTTATGGAAGGACTGAGCAGACTGATAGCGATGGAGAAGAGAGCTAGGAGACTCCGGGGCCTCAAGATCTCAGAACAATGCCTTATAACACATATGTTATTTGTTGATGATATACTCATATTCCTAGATGGGGGAATACAAGACATCATCACTCTCACAGAGATATGGAAGCTTTTCAGTGCTACTACAGGAATGGAAATAAATGGGGAAAAATCTACAATATCCTTCTCTGACTGCACACAACAAGAAACACAGCTAGCACTACAAAATTTCCCCTACCAAACCTTGCCACTAAAGGATGGACTGAAGTACTTGGGCTTCAGGATTAAAGCATATGGTTATAAAATTCTAGATTGGACCTGGTTGATTGCAAATGTGGAAAAAAGATTAAATAATTGGAGCCACCGTTTACTCTCCAGAGCTGGTAGATTGGTGCTCATAAAAGAAGTGTTGGAAGCAACCCCAGTTTTTTGGATGTCCTTGGATTGTATCTCCTAAGGGATACTACATAGGATTCAACAAGTCTGCAGTCATTTCCTATGGAAGGGACACAAAGAAGGAAATCCCTTTGCATGGGTTAAATGAAGCAGGATCACAACCCCTAAAAAATGGGGAGGTTGGGGCTTAAAGCATATCCTTGCTTTCACACAGGCACTGGCAGCAAAACTTGGCTGGCTTCTCCTGAAGCACAAGAGCCTTTGGTCGGAGGTGGTCACCCACAAATACATATGGCTGAGCACTGCCTTGGACTGGCTAAGATGACCCTCATGGAACAGGAAGGGTATATCAGTGATTTGGAGGGTTTTAATAAACACTCTTCCCATCATTAGAAGGGGCCTCATATGGAGGATTGGAAATGGTGGGTCTGTCCATATTGGGATTGATCCATGGATAGGTAGTGGGAATTCCTATCAGCTTCCACCAGATCTGATTACCCTGCTAAACCTCAATGGAGTACACTTCATCACACATCTTGGGGACCCTCACAACACAACCATATATCAGCAAGCATGGAAAACATGGGAGGCTTGGGACATACCGGATTAATGGCAAAGACATTGGAGAAATTATTTGTAGGCATTAATAGAATCCCATGTTCGCTTAATAGACGAGGAGGATGAATTGATCTGGGGTTTTTCAAAGAAAGGACGCTACTCCCCTAAGGAAGGGTATGATATCATACATGTTGGCCACAAGCCGGATAGAATGAAGAGTTGGTGGAGTCATCTATGGAAGTTAAGAGCCCCTTCGTGCACCAAACTACTGATGTGGAACATTATTATGGACAAAACACCTTCTGGAGAAAACCTCAGGAAACGGGCATTTCAAGGCCCAACTTGGTGTGTTTTATGCCATGCAGAGGAGGAATCGAACCACCATTTATTCCTCTCATGTACCACAACTCAACATACCTAGGCTCAAGTCCTTCATACACTAAGAATCCCTCATTCCTAGAGCGGTGACGATATCCCTAATGCCTGGGAAAGGTGGTGGGAATCATCAACTGAGCCGAGAGCTCAGAACTTGTCGCTATTGGTTTTCTGGCACATATGGATGTGCCGAAACAACATTATATTTAGGGGCTGAAATATAGTCTGGCCATTGATCTCTCCAAAAATCTGTATGAGCTACGGGGAAATCCTAACAGAGGAACAAGCATTTAGGACCCGGAACATCACACAGGAAATAATAGACAAAGAACACCCCTGGGCCTACTTCGATGGTGCAACACAAGCACAGGGTTGTGGTGGAGGCATAATCCTTCATCTGACTGATACACATTTCTTTCACATCTGCATGGGGTTGGGAGAGGGCACAAATAACTTTGTAGAGCTTCTTACACTCCGACACCTCTTATACTTTGAAATTCACAATTAGTGCAGACACATAAAAATATTTGGAGAATCCAAAATAGTCATAAAATGGTTCAACAACACAACAACATGCCATGCATATACACTCAGAACTATTTTGGATGATATTATTCTTCTCAAAACACATTTTGATCATGTCTCATGCACACATATTTACAGGGAGCGTAATGAAGGTGTGGACAAGCTATCGAAAGAGGCAACACATCGTCCTCAAGGAGAATGGATGATTATAGAGCACTCACCTAAGCAAACCTATCGGTTGTTCCACAGACCATATATGGATCAGGCACTACAGAAGGCATACAGGCCCTAATTTCATCAGTTTCTATTTGTTTATATCTCTTTTTGGCAATAGAACAACAATCACCAATGGTGAAATTTTGAAACATGTAATTAATTTGTATATGAGTAGAAACCATCAGTATACCCATCACAGGGTCATTTTGTAGAAATTACAGTGTTGTTTTTTACAAAATCTTCACAGTGGACTACGGTCACGGTACTTGCATATGCCTATGGCATTTACAACATGTGATTTTCACAAATTAATAGAAATTACGATATTTCTCCCCAGGAAAAAAAACAAAAGACTATGTACATAGTGCAGGGTGCAACCCCAAATATTCATTGAAAATAATATTTAAAGTCTTGGCCATTGGCAGTGAGAGATTCAATCTTCCCGTCAAGTGATTTAAGACGATACGTGTATTGGCCAAGTTTTTCGTGGACAATGTATGGACCAATCCACAGGGGTTGAAACTTAGTGTGATTGCCTTTTCCTTCGTGGGCTTTATCCCACTTCAAGACTAAATCACCGACACTGAAGCTAGTCTTCTCTATAGACTTTCTGTCAAACCATCTCTTGAGACGATTATGATGGAGTGAAATCTTTTCTTTTTCATTCAACCTTTCTTCTTGTAACTTGTGCAAAGTGTCCACCCAACGCTAAACTAAAAGACAAGGATTGCCCTGGGATTCTTGGGACAATTGGAGAGCAGGAAAGTATATGTTCAATGGAAGGATGACTTCCTTTCCATACCCCAAGAAGCAAGGGGAGGTATTGAGAGAAGGCTTAGGTGTAACTCAGTCAACCCATAAATAATTCACTAAAGTGGAGTGCCAGTTTCGCTTCTCAGAGAATATGGTCTTTTTGATGATGTGAATTAGGTACTTATTTGTGGATTTGGAAAAACCATTCCCCTATGGATAATAGTTAGTAGAATGCTTCAAGACAATACAATTTTCTAATGAAAATTCATAAAGATTTAACGAAGAAAAGTATGTTGCATTGTCTAAAACAAGTGAGGTAGGAACGTTGAACCTGGAAAAGATATTTGTTGTAGAAAACTGATGACTTCCCGATCGTTCACTTGTTTGAGCAGAACTGCCTCTATACAATGTGTGAAGTAATTAGTAGTAATCAAGATATAACTTTGTTGCTTCGATGAATGAGGGAAATTTTTTCCCAATGATATACAAGCCCCACTATTGGAACGATTCTTCCATTACAACAGGCTGTAGTGGGGATGCTGATTTCTGATTTCTGTCAGCGCACCTTTGACAAACTGGAAACTTGTGGTTGTAGGCATGAGCATCCTTGAATAATATAGACCTGTAGAACTCGGCCTGCATCACCTTGTGTGTTGTGGTGTTATCTGCGAAGTGTCCCTCGGTTCGTCTGTCATGGAGATCATGTAAAATCTTGTTTGAATCCTGTCCCTCCAAGCACCTGAGTAATATCCCATTATGGTGCTTTCTATATAGCACCCCATGCACCAGCTTATATGATAAATCGTTGAGTTAGAGTGCCCTGCTTTTCCACAAATAAAAATGGGAGGGTACGGTGCCATGCTTAAGGTACTGACACACATCTGCATACCAAGAGTTTCTATTTGAAGTGGGAGAGAATCGATCAACATTGTACATTTCTATTTCTTTCTCCTAGCCTGTGAGATCTTCTTCTTCCTCTTGTGCATGAACCACTTTTGCTGCTAACTTAAAAAGACCTTGACCCTTGATGGTGTGAACTAGTTTAATGTAAATATCGTCATCCAGTTCGCCCTTCTCTCACCAAAATCTTGTTGAACAAGCAATGATTTGACCGTTGGGTGTGGGACAAAGATAATGCAATGGTTTTTCAAGAAATAGGCTTTGAATTGCTTCATCGCATTGTATACTACATAGGCTTGTTTTTCCATGGCAAGGTAGTTGAGCTATGGTCCTTGCAGGCTCGCAATCCTAAAGGAGATGGGTCACTCATTGTTCAACTTGTCCCTCTGAGTAAGCACAATAGCGAGAGAAGTGTTAGAAGCGAAAGCGTACAGAAAGAAACCTTTGTTGAAGTATGGGTTGTACAATGCTAGTGCTTCTGCTATTGCTTGCTTTATATGGGCAAATAGTTAATTTTCCCTTTTGCCCCAACTATAGACTGTGTCTTTCTTGATCATCTCCTATATGGGTTTGACAATCTATTGTAGCAGTTATAACCACCCTCCAAAATTTTGTCCTACACCCAATTTCAGAGCCTCCCTTGAGAGTTTCACTTGATGACTGCACACACTCGGGTTCACTCCATGAGCCCATGTGAGTCTTTGCATCTGCCTTGCTTGTTCATTCTATCCAATTTTTTGCATGTTGATATCAAAGTCATGCTTGCGACCATGTTCTCATCATGCTCAAGGTATTTGCTTCGTGTGTACATGTTGTGTTCATTATGAAAGCATCTGTTGCACTCACACACAAAGTCACACTCACTGTCGTGCAAGCGTTGTCACAGTCGATCAACGATCAATCACAAATTTCGCTCTTTTCGCTCACACTGTCGGTCAGTCATGTTGAGCATGTGTGTCTGGAAGGTTTGGGTCATCTCATCATCAAGTCATGTTTGTGTGTGTTTGCAAGATCACATGTGCATCTTTCACTCATTCACACACTTAGTCATTTTTCTAAAGTTCCGACGATCGGACTCCCCTCTGACAGCCGGACCATCACCCCGCCATTGACTTGATCGATTTCCACCCAGAACAACACAAAAGCACCAAGCAAGTAATTTCATGTTGCGCTGCCTGCAAGAAATCAATCAGCCTTCAAGCTGGTCAAACAGAGGATTTGACCCAGCAGCCACCCCGGGACTCATTCCCCTCAAAAATTGCACAGAGGCTGTAGACCTTGTCCACTCCGCTGGATGGGAAAATTGCGAAGACAGACCGAACAAACACCTAGTGCCCCTCCCTATATCCCTCAGAAAATTGTGCAGTTTTTCTAGCCAGTCCTCACAACAGTCGACTGACTGCTCATCTAGAAAATTGCACAGTTTTCATGAGTAGGCCCTCTGCTGCCCAGCAGTACACTCGGCTCAGAAATTATGCAAAGATGGTCAGCAGGCCGACCTCCCAGACTCAGTGTAGTTTCTCTCGCTAGTAGCTCGCAGCAACAGACTTCTAGTTCCCTCCAGGAATTGCGCAGTTTCTGTTGCCAAGCTCCCGGCAGCTGACTGTCAGTTCCCCTGACGAATTGCATAATTTCTGCTACCAGTGACCCAGCAGCTAGTTGCCAGTTCCCTCTAGGAATTGTGCAGTCTTGGCTGCCAAGCTCCTGGCCTATTCCCCCAGAAAATTGTGTGAATCCTGTCTGACGATCATCCCTACAGCCTGACCTGTTCCTCCAAGAAATTTCGCAAATTTTTTTGTCTAGCCCCCGCTGCCCACTTGTTCCGAAAAATGCGCAAATTTTGTCTACCTTGCCTTCTTGAAGCCCGGACTGTTCCTCCCAAAATATGCGTAGTTTTTCATTCCATCCGAGCCAGACCTTGTGGATAGTCACTATTGACTCAGATTTCCCATCTTCATCACCCAGTGACTCTCGTGCAGTTTTCATCAGCAGTGCCCAGAGCCATAATCTCGTATCGCAACATTACTACCTCTCCCAGTCCCCTACATCCAAAATGATCATGTGTCATGGTAGATTAGGAGGTTTTTGGATATGATGTCGTCTCATCATGAGTGACTGCAGGTACAGGTACACCAAAAAACATGGCACGACGACGAATGGGATGAACGAAGGGAGCACATGCAGAAGGACAGGTTCACCAATGGACAAATGAAGGATTCATGTGAAGAGATGTGCTCACGAAAGGATGATCATGCAAATATGTGTTCACGGACGGAGAACGAGCAAACTTGCAAGATGTTCTCATGGATGGAGGAACAGACGAACATGCACCTTTTGCAAGCAGACGATCTTGTCAAGCCTTCCAACATACAAGCAAGGAGAAACGTGCCAAAGCAACATCAAGCGATCCAATGACCATCGGAGACTCCGTGCACCTTGCCATGCGGAGGTGAATTTGTAACACACCATGAAGACATCCATCACCTAGCAGCATTGTAGCTCAACATGCACTCTAGTAGTAGCACGAATGTACCAACACTGTCATGTCGAGTCGTGTCATGAGTCATGTCGTCCACATCTCCACTATGGGCCATGTTGTCAAATAAATGTAATGTAACGTGGAAGTCTAAGAGACCCACTTGTTGTACAAAGAGTCATGTAAAGTCGAAAAGTCATGGAAGTCAAATAGTCATGAGGGTAGTCGAACAGCCACAAGGGTCAGTTTCACCCTTGGCTATAAATACCCCCTCATTTGTACATGCAAAGGACTTTTCACCTCATCTCCTCCCACATAGCCAAGAGAGTCTGTTATCTTTTCTTTGAGGAGTAAGAAGTGGCTCCAATGCCCCTCACACGGGGTTAGTGATGTATGGTGTAACGATGTGTCTTGGAACTTTCTCTTAATTTAGAAGCCTACTAGCAAACCAACACATTTTCACACATGTATTGTATCTGTTGTAAGACTAATATTTAACACTTGTAATGCATGTTGCTTGAACCTATGTTTAACACTTGATCTAATTCACTTATTGTAACACACATATGTTAATGGAAATGTGTTATATATGTTGTTAACGATGTCTCGCCCGTGTAGACTACTCTCCCGGACATCAAACATACCTTTCACGTAAAACTTGCTATAACAACCATTTCACTTGTGTGAACTAATTTTCTTAGTGTTATACGTGTTACCTTCCCTTGTGTGTTGTGACTGCCAAATTTGTGTGGACTATTCCACCGAAAGTTGTGCATGTCCTATTGTGTTGTGTGTTCCTAGCAGAATTGGGACTTCTCCCAACCAACTTGGGGCTTACTCTCACCCTCTCTCCCTCTACAGTGAAAGAACCATTGACACAAGTAACACTTGCACTCACCAGGCATGCAAACCTCACTTCTCGAAGACAAAGCAGACCACTCTCTAGTGCTGACAAGAAAGAGTTGAGGAAAATCTTTAAGATAATGGCAATCGGGCCATCATACTAGATGGGACTCCCACACCAAATGGTGTGAGGTCTAGTTGGTACTTCATATGGGGTGATCCCCTAAATGTTGGCAGGTCCAGCACCGTCAACTTTTTTGGCGCTAGAAGGAGGGTTAGATGACAAGCTATGTCATCTCATCCTGTTTTGAACCTTTGTATATCTATTATGGAATCTTGCACTCTCCTCCCTCCATGATGTTTTTCGAATCCTGGAGATGTCACCATCACGAGGGAGTTTTTCGATCTCTTGTCCACTTACATGTTTGATGGTGAAGGTGAAGTAGCCTGGCTTGAGTTCTTACATGACTTTCTTTCCATGCTTCATGAGGAAGATGGATGTTCTGACGAACATGCCAGCTTGCTGCTTGCATACACACTTTGCAAATCTCCACATTGATGGTTGTGCAGCCTACCAACTGACAACATGCACTCACTTGAGCACTTCTGTGATCTCATTGAAGACACTTTCTATCATTTTGATCTAGAACATCTTGACAAAAACTGCAACAACAACGGAAGGCTCCGCATGAATGACCTATGGATTTTTGGCAGCGCTTCCGTGATTTGTAGTGTTAAGCTTCGAAGAGCGAAATGAAATATTTCTATCTCTGGGACCGATTCAATTACTTTCTTAAGAAATATGCTCATCCCAAGAAGAAGTTCAAGCTCAAACCCCGCTTAACATTCTTCAGTGATGGAGCTGTGCAATCCCAGATGGACTCGGTCGCTGTCATAAGTGACTATTCGCCATCCTCCCATCAAACAGCTCCACCATCACAAAATGATTTGGGAGAGCATGAACACACATTCGTTGAACTGTCATGTCCTCCCGACATCGCACCTTCCGATTTTCTCATAGAATTGGTTGTGAGTCCCATACCTTGTCCCATGTATTATATACCTCAACCTCCATCTTCATATTCTGATCATCCTCTAGATGGAACTGCCTTGTGTTCTTCCATTCCAGACTTTACACTTGTTTTGAATTAGGATCGATTTATCGATGAAGCTGGTGCTGCACAACTAACATGCGCTAGAATTCATGAAGAACATGATGAGGAGCTTGAACATCCACCGGCAGTAGGGGAACATCCCTTTCTGTCCGTACCTCCTCCATTTTTTCCTGGCATCTTTGTTGATCCTGCCATCCTTGATTTTTCATGTGTATCTCCGTACATGGATGCATCCATTGTTGATATTTCGTAGGACACCATATATCAGCCCATCATCCAGCAACGGAGAGGACCAATCATTAATTGAAAATCCACTTGATCTTTCATCTGCTCTTTCCGAAAATGCAGAGGGTGAACATCCTTCCTTATCATCTACCCCTCTGTGTGATTCATTAAACTATGAGGACGCCGACCAACATCCTGAAATTTTTGATCTTGGTTGTCGTGATCTCTTCATCTCATCATCCGATCACGATGTTGATTCACTTGTTGTTAATCTTTCTAAGCCAAGATCCATCTATCAATGAATTTGAAACCCCACAGATTGTCGAGGCACTTCAACTTGATTTGGTGGTTATGTCAGGACCTTGCTATCTTGAGGTTGGCTTCACTTCTGATCAGGGAATTGTTCAAACACTCAAGGCTCCTCATCACTCACCTGTATGCACTCAAGATCAATCTAACACTCATATTTTACTTCATCCACTCGAACTACATGATCCCATCGCTCATGCATTGGAGGAATCTTACACAACGAGCACACTTGTGCAACATAAGTGGTCTACCTTTCTCACGTTTGGTTGCATATCACGGTCTAGGGAATGCATACACTCAACATTTGCACACAGTGTAGCACAACACCATGGCAAGTCCATAGAGTAAATGTCATGCAATTTCACTCATTTTTGTTCTGTGGACACTTGTAAGCTTGCAGTGTGTCTGTTTTCATTATTGTATCTTTCACATTTGTTGGTTCGCACAACTGGGTTGCTCATGGACCAAGCCTTCACCAACATGGGTCAACCAATGCACCAGTGGATGCATTGGAAATATCACTTCATGTGATTAGGCCCATGCACCATTAGCTTAGGAGTAAGAGTAGTGTTTTCTTTCAGTTTGCTTGCTTGCATGCTTGTTTGCTTTCTTGCTTTGCATGTTTGTTTGTTTTCTTGCTTGTGTGTTTGCTTACTCACTTTGCTTTCACTTTTTCTTCTACTTTTGTTTTCAATTTGGTTGCTTCACTTACTATTTTTGTTTTCATTTGTTTAAGTTTCTTAATACCTTACTATTTTTGTTTCCAGAAATAAGTGTGGCAAACTATTGCGTTCTGGATTTTTAACAGAGTATCTAGCTAAGATTTGAAGAAACTTGTGACACTGCAACACTTGGCCAGTCTTGTGTCTGTCATCTTTGTGCTTGGTTATAACCTTCGGCCAATGAAGTATTGATGAAAAATATGAATTGTTTACGAGGGAAGTTTTGGTCAAACCATGAACTTGTGTCCACACTGGGAAGCCCCATGCGTGCACTCAACCTTCTGCTATGTGTGTTCAAGCTCATCCAACTAGTAGAAATGGAGAAGGGGAAAATCTAAACGAGAAAACCTCTGTCAGAGGTCTTACATGCTTCTCTGAAGGAACAACCTCTTCTGCTCTCAATAAGTAGGGATCCCTCTTCTGCCCCAAAAATAAATAAGTGTTCATGCACAGTCCTCTTTCAAAAATACAAAGGTGAAAGAAAAGAAAGGCTTCTTGCGCAGAGAGGTGAAGCATGCAACTCCACCGAGGTATTGACTAGGGTTGCTGGTAGTGGAGCAATGTGTGTGTTCCTACGTGACTCTTTTGGGGTACTATCTAGGCCTCTTGGTAGTGGAGCACCACCAGAGATGAAAACTTATACTCTGAAAATCTTCAAATCGCAAGCTAAACTACCCTTCCCGAATTCAAAACACTATGATCAAGTTGAAATTTTGATTGTGTTTGACTGAGTTGGAAAAAGGCGAACCATGTATGTCCATGGGGTAAGTGGGGAAGCCGAAGTAACCCACATAGTGATTCAATACTCCCCAAAATACCAAGGCCCTGTGCTATCAATGAACCAAAACAGAGAAGCTGGAGTTCTACCAGTGTGTCGCCAAGTGTTGTAGCAGCTACAACCACCCTCCAAAATTTTGGCCTACACCCAATTTCGAGCCTCCCTTGAGAGTTTCACTTGAAGACTGAACACACTCGAGTTCACTTCATGAGCCCATGTGAGTCTTTGCATCTTCCTTGATTTTTCATTCTATCCAAGTTTTTGCATGTTGATATAGAAGTCATGCTTGCGACCATGTTCTAGTCATGTTCAAGGTCTTTGCTTTGTGTGTACATGTTGTGTTCGCTATGAAATAATCTGTCGCACTCACACACGGAGTCACACTCACTGTTGGGCAAGCATTGTCATGGCTGATCAACGATCGATCACAAATTTTGCACTTGTCTCTCACACTTTCGGTCAGTCATGTTGAGCATGTGTGTCTAGATGGTTTGGGTCGTCTCGTTGTCAAGTCATGTTGGTGTGTGTTTGCAAGATTACATGTGCATCTTTCACTCATTCACAAGTTAGTCATTTTTTTAAAGTTCCTACGACCAAATTCCCCTCTGATAGTCGAACCATCACCCCACTATCGACTGCCACCCGAAACAACATAGAAGCACCAAGCAAGTCATTTCAAGTTGCATTGCCCAGAAGTAATCAATCAACCTTCAAACTAGTCAAACAGAGGATTTGACCTGGCAGCCACCCCCGGACTCATTCCCCTAAACAATTGTTCAAAGGCTACAGATCTTGCCCACTCCATTGGCTGGGAAAATTTTGCATACAAGCTAGACAGACACCTAGTGCCTGTCCCTGTCTCCCTCAGAAAATTGTGCAGTTTTTCTAGCCAGTCCTCCTAACAGTCAACTAGCTGCTCATCCAAAAAATTGCGTAGTTTTCATGAGAAGTCCCTCTGCTGCCCAATAGTTCGCTCAACTTAGAAATTATGTAGAGATAGTTAGTAGGGAAACCTCCCAACCTCAGTGCAGTTTCTCTCACCAGTAGCTCCCAGCAGTAGACTGCCAGTTCCCTTTAGGAATTGCACATTTTTTGCTGCCAAGCTCCTGAAAGTTGACTGCCATTTCGCTTCAAGAATTGCACAATTTTTGCTACCAATGACCCAGTAGCTAGCTACCAGTTCCCTCCAAGAATTGCGTAGTTTTTGCTACCAATGACCCAGTAGCTAGCTACTTCCCTTAAGGAATTGTGCAGTTTTGGCTGCCAAGCTCCTGGCCCGTTCCCTCGAAAAATTGCACAAATCCTGTCTACCAATCCTCCCTATAGCTTGACCTGTTCCTCCAAGAAATTGCGCAAATTTTGCTGTCTAGCCCCCGCTGCTCGCTCGTTCCGGAAAATGCACAGATTTTCTTTGCCTTGCCTTCCTACATCTTGGACTGTTCCTCCCAAAATTTGCGCAGTTTTTCCTTCCAACCAAGCCAGACCTCGCAAACAGTCACTGTCGACTCAGATTTCCCATCTTCATAACCCAGTGACTCTTCTGCAGCTTTCAACAGTAGTGCCTGAAGCCATCATACCACCTCACAACCTTGCTGCCTCTCCCGGTCGCCTGCATCCAAAATGATCATGTGTCATGGTAGACTAGGATGTTTTTGGATTTTATGTCATCTCGTCATGAGTGATTGCAGGCACAGGTACACCAACAAACATGGCGTGATGATGAATGGGATGAACGAAGGGAGCACATGCGGAAGGACAGGTTCACCAACGAAAAAATGAATGATGGATGTGAAGAGATGTGCTCACGAACGAATGATCATGAAAAGATGTGTTCGTGGACGGACAAACAAGCAAACATGCAATATGTGCTAGCGGACGGATGAACGGACGAACACACACCTTTCATGAACAGACGAGCTTGTCAAGCCTTCCAACATGCAAGTGAGGAGAAACTTGCCAAAGCAACATCAAGCGATCCAACGACCATCAAAGACTCTGCACACCTTTCCATGCGAAGGTGAAGTTGTAACACATCATGAAGACATCCATCCCCCAACAACATTGTAGCTCGACATGCACTCCAACAGCAACACGAATGTACCAGCACTGTCATGTCGAGTCGTGTCATGAGTCATGTCGTCCACATATCCACTATGGGCCTTGTTGTCAAATCAATGTAATGTAACGTGGAAGTCCAAGAGACCCAATTGTTGTACAAAGAGTCATGTAAAGTCGAAAAGTCATGGAATTCAAACAGTCATGAGGGTAGTCGAACAACCATAAGGGTTAGTTTCACCCTTGGCTATAAATACCCCCTCATTTGTACATGCAAAGGACTTTTCACCTCAGCTCCTCCCACATAGCCAAGAGAGTCTGTTATCTTTTCTTTGAGGAGTAAGCAGTGGCTCCAACACCCCTCACACAGGGTTAGTGATGTATGGTGTAACGATGTGTCTTGGAATTTTCACTTAATTCAGAAGCCTACCAATAGGCCAACACGTTTTCACACATGTATTGTACCTGTTGTAAGACTAATCTTTAACACTTGTAATGCATGTTGCTTGAACCTATTTTTAACACTTGAACCAATTCACTTGTTGTAATACACATATGTTAATGGAAATGTGTTGTATATGTTGTTAATGTTGTCTCGCCCATGTAGACTACTCTCCCGGACATCAGACAGACCTTTCATGTAAAACTTGCTATAACAACCATTTCACTTATGTAGACTAATCCACTTAGTGTTATACATGTTATCTTCCCTTGTGCATTGTGACTACAACATCTGTGTGGACTGTTCCACCAGAAGTTGTGCATGTCCTGTTGTGTTGTGTGTTCCTAGCAGAGTTGGGACTTCTCCCAACCGACTTGGATGATCTGTTCCTCTGTCTTACTCCATTAAGTGTTGATCTTCTAGGTGATGGAGAGTGGCATGACATCAATCGATGCACCAGAAAAAACCAAGAAGTTGTGAACATTTAAGTTAAAGATTTCAAATGATAACAAGAATGGTGGGCAGAGTGAGTTCACCTCCTCCATGCAGAGCGTGTTAAGCATAAATGCGAGAGCATCAGGAGACTTACTAGATCCCTTGTTTAAAGAGGTGTCATGACCAATATAGGTTTCCCCAAGTGCTCGTAGAAGAATCTCTCGCTGACTTGTGATTTTTGTAAGTTCAAATAGAGAGATATTTACATGAGCTTTCTTCATGTCTTCTACAATGTTATACTCCATTGTGGGAAGACTCACTGAGGTGTTCGGAGGTGGAACCGAATTCATGGTTTCCGGTGGGATGGTTATGTCTTTACTGCTTGTGGAAACACTTTTCGTTGAAGTTGTCTTCCCGAAATTTCTCTTAGTGTTCTGTGTTGAGTCTACCAATAGACCCATTTTCCTTAACAAATTTTCTTTGAATTTCTCCTTCGGTATCTCAATCATAGTGGTGGTCCCTTTACTTCTCAAGTTGTATCGATTATTTTTCTTCAGGACCAAACCGTCACTTGGAGGCTCCTTATCGGTGGTTGTATTATGAGATGTGAGGGCCTACTGATACATGTTTACTATATGCCCAGTGCTTGGAGCTTCATCAGCTGTAGCAGTTTCTTCTTCTTCTTCTTCAGGCTCAGGTTGTTCCTCAACCATGGTTGTGTTAAGAAACTGTGTGGAAATACTACTCATTCCATGGTTCCATTCTGGGCACATTTTTTCTAAATGATCCGCGTGATGCAACATGCAGTATGAATCAATGGTGATTTTTTCAAGGTTCAGAACCATGTTGGAGCTCTGTGTAGATTTGGCCAGCTGGCTGCTACTGCTGCTAGAAGCTACATTCTTATTTTGCGGGTACCTGGGGGGCTTGCTACCCATGGTAGTCTCACTTGTCTTTTGCTTAAGTTCAACTATTTCAGTAGTCAAGGACTTGAAGAGACGAGTAAGGTTCTCAATATCACTCGCTTCTTTTTCCTTAGCCTTGCTCATAGAGGTCTGTGACCTCTTACCCATGTCTTTGGAGTCCTTAGTGGGTTCATCGTTTGCAATGACTCCAATAACACGTAGGTATTTCTCTATGGCAATAGCCTCTTCATAATTTTTTGTTAAAGTTGGTTTTGCATCTCACTTGACAAACTGCACAATACTGGCCGGCAAGGGAGAAGTTATGTAGTCGATAGTGATGGAGTCATGAGGTTTAATGTCACCTGAGAACTTGTTCAAAATACGGTTGAACCTCTGATTAAAATCTTTGACCTTTTATTTCTGCTCCAACTTGAGACTACCCAACTCCTTCAATAACATGGTAGGGGTCTTGTCTTCAACAAATTTCTCAAGAAATATCCTTTTGAATAACTTCCGATTCTAAATAGAGTTTGGAGGAAGGTTGTGGTACCATACATCTACTCTACCATCCAAGTTACATGGAAACAATCTTCATGCAATGTCATCATAATGTACCTCGAGTGTCTGTAGATGTAGGTAGAAAGTGTCTAAGTGATGTTTTTCCTTCACTATCTTGTTAGGGTCATATTTCGTTAAGATCTTCTCCACGTGTCTTAGCATCTTGTGTAGGACACCTTGAAGTGCCAATGGGCCCTAAGTCATCCAATCCAGATTTTGGTCTTCCATGTTGTCCTCTTTGTTGTCTTCCTCTTCCTCTTTTGAATTTGATGATTCCTCTTCTGAATTTGTTGGTTCCTCCTCTTCTTCTCCTCATCCTTTGTTTCCTTCCCCTCCACCTCCTCTACCATAACCTGAACCTAAGAGTAAGAGGTTGCCTTCTTCTTCTTCTTCTTATTCTTCTTCTACCAGCTCCTCAAGAGTGGAAAATATCGCTTCTTCAACAAATGTAACTACTACTCCTATGGGGTTAGTCTTGTTCTACTTTTGAGAGTATGGAAGAGCGTACACTTACGGAATCAGTCCAATAACTTTTTCAGATTGATGGTTGATGGGACGAAGAGCCCAGATTCGATGGTAAGTGATTTCACATTTAGGCCTGGGAGGTGAGGAATTACCAACTTAAGAATTGTGGGTAGGGGAGAGGGAGTGAATTTTATTGGCTTGACCAGAAAATGGATGTGTGTGGTAAGTGTGAAAATCAACCATAAACTACTGGCAGCCCTCCTTTTAGCACCATAAATGTTGACAGTGTTGGATCCACCAACATTCAGGGGATCTCCCATTTATGAGGTCCCAATTAGACCTCACACTGTTTGGTGTAGGAGTCCCATCCGGTATCATGGCCTGGTTACCGTATACTTAGAGATTTGCCTAGGTTCTAACTTTCAGCACATGAGAGTGTTGTAATGGAACCTTTGAAAAGCAAGGTGAGTATGTAATGTAATTATGTCTAGATTCTCTTACTACAAAAGGCGAGAAAAGTGAGCCTCTTAGTGAGAGGTAATAGTACGACCCAGGAAGAGACACACATGAAACAAGAAGGTTTGTCCAACATTTAGTGGAATAGTCACAACAGATGTGGCAGTCTTTAAAACCAAAGGACAGGGAAATGTCCATCTACTAGCCAGCAGAATAGTCCACAGTGGATGTGATGGTCGTTATAAACAATGAGCGGGAAAGGTATTTTTAGTATCTTGTAGAGTAGTCCACAAGGATGAGACAACAATGACAACCATAAGAACACATTCCCAACAAGGTAAGCACAAAAACAACCAAAATAGTTCAACTATCTTAGTACACGTGAAACAAACATGAAATACAAATGCTCACAGAATAGTCATACAAACATCCTTAAGTCATGCATGGAAAAGTGTTGGCCTGAGAAGGCTTCTATATTAAGCAAAGGTTCCAAGACACATATTTACATCATACATCACTAGCCCCAATAGTGGTACATTAGAGCCACTCCTTGCTCCTCAAAGAACTAAATTAAATTATCTATGCTTTGTGGGAGGATCCAAGGTGAAAAGTCATTTTCTCATACAATGAGGGGGTATATATAACCAAGAGGTGATGCTTGACCCTTGTGACTCTCTTACTACCCTCATGACTATTCAACGTCCTATGACTTTTCAACTGACATGACTCTTCATATTCATGTGCGTCCATTGGACTCCCACTTTACATTACATTTGATTTACAATATACATATGGCTCATAATAGTGATGGCCTTTGACAACTCATGACATGACTTGACATGATACTGTCGACATGGACTAGATTGCTGAGGTGGAAATGTCAAGTGGTTGCTGCTGCTAAGTGATAGATGTGTTATTGGATGTGATTTATCCTCTCCTCTGCATGGCTTGATGATGCAGGGTCTTGAAGGATCTTTGGTCTTGAGAGGTGGTTTCATGCATGTATTCCCTTCACTTGTCCTTGATAAGCTTCTTTGTCGATACAAATGTGAGTGAGCCTTCTAGCATGTTCACTACTTCTTCTCCTTGTTCATCGTCTCACCGTGATATAACGTTGTACTTATTCCTCCAATTCACTCATGATGAGACGACATCAAATCCAAAACCTCCTAGGCTAAGTTGAATCATTGTTATCCATGGACAGGGCCTAGGATAGGTGATAGGCTGGGAAATAGGGCCCAATAACTACACATTGCATAGTTCCAAGTGACAGGATAGGAGGTTGGTCACTGAAACTGCACAGAGCGCAGCTTAAGCTTGGCTGAGAAAAACCTGAGCACAGTCCTCACCGCTGGGAGAAATTGCGTAAAGGCCATAGGGAGGCAAGATTACATAGTTGAGACAATCAGTGAGTGATGCAAGATGGGACCCTCGAAGGTAGATCTACGCTGTTTTCATAAGCAAGGTAGGACTGGGCAGCAGAGGTGCCTGGGAGGATAAGTTTGTGCAGTTCTTGAGATCAGTGAGTCTTGGCTGAGGGAGGACACTGAGGAGCCACTTTTGCATAGTTTTGGGAGGCAAGGCAAGCTTGGTCTTCTATGCATTGTGAGGTTCGAGCAGGAAAGGAAGAAGATTGATGATTGATCTTGTGAAATGTGTAGGTCAGGTCAGGCTGGGAGAAGTTACTGCGCAATTCTGGGAATTAAGGCAAGTTGCTCAATTATGGAATTGCCCAGTACAACTTCCCAAGGGACAGTGACTGTGCACTGCTGATCCATATTTCAATAGGAATGCAGCAAATTATAGATATAACCATACATATAGAGATGTAGCAGAAATAATACTTCATTTCATTACTGTAGAATACTGAAATATTCTTACAAACAGAAATGGAAATAAACTAGCTAGGGCGATGGTAGCTTATCTCTGAGAAGAGATGTGGCTACTACATGCCTCTGAACTGTGTTACAATGAGGCTCGAAGGCCTATTTATTGTTAAGAAGCAATGGAAAACCCTAAACATCCAAAAACCTAACCCTAGAAGATGAAACGCCAAACTGTGGGCCCCGTTTGGGTAAATTGGTACATCAACTTCCCGGGGGCGTAACTTTGGCATACGATCTCCATTTGACACACACAATATCTCACTAGAAATATCTATCCGAGAAATACAACTTTGGGAAGATCAACATCAAAAATCTGATCTCTGTCTACTTAAAGTGTACAAACAATAGATCTCAAATCTAAACTTTTGTAGATTCTTTGAAATGTGGGTCAAGTCCCACCAAAAGTTGGAGAAGTGCTCTGAGTTTCAAATATTCGTCTGGATAGTTAACCTAAGATTTACACAGTGGAGATTCTTAATGGAGAGAACCCACTAAACACCAAAAGTAAAATTTTTATAAGAGAAAAGAGATATGCTCTTAATAATATCCTTTCGGACTACGGTCAAAGTCATATCCACTTAGAGGAGAATAATCGTCTTTTTCTGAAATGTCTTCATGGAGGGCTAGCTGGGCCCTAGGAATAACTTGATCAAGCCAGTGAGGATAAAACTATCCAAGACAAGTGTAGAAATGACTGTACATGAAATAATGATCTAACTGATCAACTGGAAGACAGGTATCTCCAAAAAATTCTACAGCCAAACGGAACTCATTCTGAGCAGTGAGGTTGACTATTGTAACTCGGTGAGATAAACTAAATGCAAAGATGTTGTAAGCCAATGCCCCTTCCTGTAATTCAATTCTGAGAAGATTGATCATAGCTTTTGCAGAAATATTTTTGATCTCAGAAGTTCTGGGAGAAAACATATAGAACAAAACTTCTAGCTAGGGGCTCCAAGACCTGTAATTGCTCATTATATCTTCACAATACATATAAACATGGATTTCCTTGTGTGTCCGAGAAAACTAGAGTATGCCATAATATTCATACCATGTGATAGCAGGGTCATAAATATAAGCAATGTGCAAATCTCTAGTGTGGCCAAAATAAATATGGATATTATTTATTAAGTTCCAGTTGATGTCATATGCAAGTCTTCCATTCTGAGAATTATACCATTTGAACAAAATCATTTGTTGAACCTCAATGGGAAGTAATTTGATTTTAGTGAATAGACATTCCCAAAAAAATTCATGTCTGCAATCTGAACATAGCTCAATTTGGAACCTTTGTTTCCTCGAATTAGAGCTTTCCCCTGTTTCGAAGACTTCGATTTCTTGGGTAGGATTGCTACCTTCTTTGGTGAGAATATCTACAAGGTAGTTTTCTTTACCTGATTTGTATATGATTTCAAAATCAAATCCATCAAACCATAATGCCCATCGTAAAATTCTTGAATTTCCTTGTTCTAACAAACATTTGTTTCCAAGCATTCCTTTCATATGCTTGAGATATGTTTTTACCGTAAAATGGACACTTTTCAAGAAGAGATGGAATCTCTTGATGCCTCTCTTGACTGCCAGAATTTCTTTGTGTGAGGAGGGATATTTTAATTCAGTATCTGAAAATGTCCCTGATGTGTAGGCACAAACTTCTTCCTTTTTATGTTGTTTCTGTAACAAAACTGCAACCCATACATGATTAGAAGCATATGTTTCTAAAATGAAAGGCAAATTATCTTGTGGTAATGCAAGAGGAGGAAGAGTTTTAATTTTATCCTTGATTGCTATGATTGCTTTTGTCATGGCATCTATCCATACTGCATTCTTCTTAAGCCTTTGTTGTATGACCTTTGTATCTGCTGACTGTTTTTCATAGAAATTTCTGATATAGTTCAAACATCCAAGGAACCGTTGAGTTGTCTTGATATTTGGAAACTGGTTTGGGAATTTTAATAAATTCTGCAAAACATGATCCTGTAACATTATCTTTCCTTGTGAAATGACAAGACCAAGATAGTTTATCCTGGTTTGAGTAATGACACCTCTTTCTGGTCAGGAGGAAAATACTAAACCATGCTTATACACAAGCTCATAGAAGGCTTCAAGATGGATTTTATGTTCTTGGAGATATTTGTTGAAAATTAATAAATCATCTATATATACAATGACAAAATTTAAATGTCTGAATATATCTTCCATTCTTTTCTGAAATTCAGACGGTGCATTCTTTAAACCAAAGGGTAGAACTGTCCACTGATATTGTCTGTTTGGGACAACAAATGTTGTTTTGAATCTGTCACTTGGAACAATTCCTATTTGCCAAAATCCACTCTTCAGATCAAATTTGCTAAAAATGTTAGCTTGAGAAATTCTAGCTAACAAGATTTCTTTGTTTGGAAGAGGATACCTGATAGGAGAAAGGGCATCATTTAGAGCTTTATAGTTTATGACTAACCTCTTCTTTCCTAATTTTTGTTCTGAATTCTTGTTGACATAGAAGGTTGGGCATGCCCATGGTCTTTTTGATGATTCAATAAGACCTATGTCAAGCAATTGTTGAATTTCTTGTCTACAAAACTCCTGTTCGGAAGGGATCATATGATTTGTTGATGCCTTTTGTGGAGTTTGTCTCATACCTTCTTTATATGGTAGTGTGACGAATTTTTTTTCTTTGAACCAGAATGCATTAGGGTGTTCTAACATGCAATTCTATTTGAGTTTCTCAAGCACTTATTTTAAGACCTCAGGTGCATGGAGATCTACATTTTTGATGATTTTCTGAATTTTTGTGAGATCTTTAAGAGAAACTTCCATATCTTCTGCTTTTTTGTCAGGATCAATTTTTATGATAAAATTGCTTTTGGCTGCAACCTAAACTTTTGGAAGCTAGATTGTCAAACTTATACTGCTCTTATCTACAATAATTGGCATATATTTCTGTACAAAATCCTGTCCTAACAAAATATCAACCCCTGCATCATAATTGTGTAATGTAACATATGTTACCAAATTATTCAACAGAATAGGAAAATCTGGAGCAACAAAATATACCTTCATGATTTGTTGGTTGACTGCTCTAAATTGGATTTGTGTTGGCTGCCAATAGTATGATGGAATTGCTTTGTATTTGCAGCAACTGCTCATTGCACCTGTGTTGATTTGAGCATCTAGATGATAAAGTTTATAGCCTGGTATTTTGATGCCAATTTGGATGACTAATCTATCTCCAATTCCACTAATGTCTTTTAATTCAGATTCTTCAAATTCTTTTTCTGAATCTGAGTTTTTTAGATATTCAATTTCATAATTGGGTTCAAGTGGAAGTTCTGCTACTTTAGTCATCATGGTGACAAACTGGGAGTTCAATTCATCAAGAAATTGGATATCTTGCTTAATATCATTGGTTGTTGTGGCTATTAAATTTCTGTTTTTTCTGATCCTATTCTCAACTTGACTAATTTGGTCTTCTAGAGTCCCTCTAAGAGAAGTATAATTAGGAGGTAAATATTCTCTTTCTTCAACTGGTAAAAGGGTCCTGACAGGAGGAACATTATTTTGTAATTCATTTATTCTTTTCTGAAGCCTGCTTCTTGGGACAACTAGGTTGGGATACAATTTATCAATCTGTTGTTGAAGATGGTTGATTTCATTTGAAATGTTATATCTCGAGAACATTTTACAATATGCTATGAATGTACAATCATTGTTTTTGTCATCACTAATATTTACATCTAATCTCT
The DNA here is from genome assembly GCA_031772625.1 of Pinus tabuliformis. Classification (NCBI taxonomy): domain Eukaryota; kingdom Viridiplantae; phylum Streptophyta; class Pinopsida; order Pinales; family Pinaceae; genus Pinus; species Pinus tabuliformis. Next base: position 418,499,847 of record CM062820.1, on the reverse strand, counting down.
GAAAATGCTATGTTAAATCTTCATCATTTGAATTGGGACTATATACTGAAAAACATTTTGCTGAAGAATCATAGTCTGAAACTAGTTCCCATTCGGTTGGATTATGTGATGAAGAAAACAAGTTAAAAAATTTGAGTTGTGTCTTTTGCTTTCTGGATGGACATTTGTTAGCCCAATGACCTCTTTGTCTGCATATAAAACATTTTTTTTTATCAGTAGTAGCAGGTCTTCTTTTCTTTCTAAAAATATATCTGGATCTTCTTTTTTCAGATGATGGCATGAATTGTTTCTTCTTACCTTTCCATTTGGGTTTGGAGTAATTACAATGTTGAGATTTTTGCTGAGGATTTCTTTTCAGAGTTTTGTAACACCCAAATCTATATGTCTCTGAAAACATATCACAAAGATGAGGACTGAAAGCTAACTGCTTTTTAATATTTATTTTGTTCTTATACGCTGCACATTCATTTCTAAGGAATGTGAGGATATGCTGATGAAGTGCTGCCAAATAAAACGAATCAATAGAAATCTTTTTCTTAGCTAGTTCTTATGTGACTAGCTCTAGAATTCTTCATGGCATAGAAGCAATATAATGTCGCAAATATGCTACATTCTCATGATATGGAATCTTATAATAAAGCCCTTGCATAATGCAATAATACTCAGTGAGTAAGTCAAGATCACACAATCTTTGACTCATGAATAACTGAGCATAATGAGACTCATCTGAAGGTATAATTCCAAGGAATTCATGTGATAATGCTAAGAGTATGGCTTCTAAAGGATCATCTTTGTTCAAGATGTCAATCTGTTCATATTTATCTAGATGTTCCCACCATAGTCAAGCATTTCCTGTTAATGCCCAAGTGATTTGGATCACTACATCTTTCCAAGGTTGTTTGGTTTCAACTTTTTTCTATGATGCCCAAATGTTAATCCTTTGGAGGAGAATCAATGTATGATTTCTATTTAAACAATCAAAGTTTATAAATAAAGCATTTCCAATACTTTGAAAAGATTCTGGATCTAATTTTTCATCAGTCTCTGCTAGACATTGTGTCCATCTAGTGAAAGGATTGAATTGATTCTGGGATGATACATCTCCTTCTGCGAACTTGACATTTTTATTTGAAAATTGAAAAGACTCTTCTCTTTTTGACTTAGAAGATCCTTCACCTGATTCTCTGTGGGAAGTTTCTTTTCCTTTGATATCTAGAATCAAACTAGATAATTTATCACTTACTAGTGTAAATTTCTCTCTAGCTAAATCTGATCCCTTCTTGATTTTTCCTATTGTTTCTTCTTCTTCTTTCATAATTGCCTTAAGAAACAATGAATCAGATTTATGTCTATGGTAAGTGAATTTTGGTCCTTCTTGGTCTACTGCCTCGAAGTCTGGAGGAGAGTGTGGTCTAGGAAGAGCATTATGAAAATTTGTTACAACACGGCTAATGGTATCTAACTGTGTCGAGATTTCAGTTAATTTCTTATCATATCCATCTTGTAAACTATCTGTTGTCTGATGCAACCTTTTGATATGCTCTTTTAATTCAAGAACATCTTTAGCAATATCATCTAGGTTTTGAGAGAGACAAACAGATTGGTAATTTGAATAATTTTGCATCTTGATTTGTTCAGCTGGCTCTGGGTCTGCAGGATTTCTTAAATGAATAAATTGTAGATCTCCTTGCAAAGTTCCATTTTTGAACTTTTGAGTGTTGTTACCTGGATTTAGATGTCTTTCTGGCAAAACAGGTGATGTTCCAGTCTTTTCCCTTGGAAGAATATACATCTTAAAATCTTTAAGAGGTACAAAGATTTGTATGCAATCTTTGCAGTCAGGATGTTGGCCTTTATGATCCATAGAAGAAAGACCAATTTCTTCATTGGTTAGGGAAAAACTTTTCCTTCGTTCTTCTAGTTGTTTATGGAAAAAAATACAATCCGCAGAAGTAGTAGCATTATGGTTTTGCACATGTTTTTGATAAGGAGAAACCAGAATCTTCATATTATATGAACAATTCATGGAGGACTCTGGTTGTTTAGGCAATGATATATTTGGATGGAGTCTTACTGAAGGAATGGACTTGCTTCCATCTGTATATTTGGCTTTACCAAATCTAAGTTTGCTAGATCCATCAGGAGCAATGACTTTTTCCAACTGATTTGAGGTAGAGGCTAACTGAGGATACTTTTGAGCAATAGGTGTATACTGACTATCCCATTCATTAGGCAAAGATACCTCTGTGAAACCTAATTGGAGAGGGGTAGTATTTCCTGGTCCAACAACAACACCTTCTTTCAAAGCTCTTTTTGTCAATTTTGGATTTATGGCAGGCATAGATGTAGTTACGAATTGTAAATAGACTGAAGTATGTAATTGAGCAATATGAGTGCCTAGGGCCACATCAAAACCATTGAACTGAATATATGCTTGGAGAAACTAATTTATGTATGGATCAGTGAGAGAGATCTGATATCTGGGAACCACAGATGACCATACAGGTCCATTATTTAATGGACTTTGAAACCCTCCTATTAATGCATCATTGAAATCATTATGTCTAGAGTCCAGAACACAACTTAGGCAGGAGGTGTTAAGGCCTAGCCTAACTAATGGATTGATTCCAAATTGAATCATGCCCAAATGAACATATTTAAATCCATTTTCTATTCCCCATTCAATGTATTCTCTACTCAGCAGTGGTACTTGATAAACAAATTGTCCTACTGAAATTGGAACATTTACAGAAGTAAATTGAAACAAACTTGCAGCTTTAAATTTGAACATAGGAAGTTCATAGATTTTTTCGACATCTATATTGGGTAGTGACCAATTTGGCTAAGGGTAAAATTCTTGTGAGACTATTCTTGCATTATAAATAGGATCTAATTCTTTCTTATTGAAATATTTCAAGAAAGCCCAACGTTTTTCATGAGCAGCTTTACGCTCTGAATTGTTTGTCAAACTATAAGAATTATTAGCCATTAGAAGAACAGAATAACTTATGCACCTGGAAAATTCTTGTAGCAGAATAACTTGATTAGTCGTAACTCTTCATGCCCTAATAGCGCACTCCATGCCTTCCTCGGCTTCAACGGCACTCAACAAGAGGGACTTATCACAAATCACGATAACAAGAGATTTCACTAAATTCTTTTCCAAATACATAACATTTGAATGGCTCTGATACCAGAATTACAGACTTTGTAGCATAGCACAGAGCGTCAATGCTTCCTAAGAGTCCCACCACTTTAGGTTCACATATGCATCAAAGTGCACATGCGCAGGCTTGTCAAACTCGACCTAAGACAGAATGACAGAGAGCTTGTAGAAAGAGAGAGAGCTCTAGCGACTTGAATGCCCCGAATGGCAATACATTTTCTTCATTTATAGGATTTCAAGAGAGCATCTAGTCTCTTCTCGAAATCTGATCTCTGTCTACATAAAGTGTACAAACAATAGATCTCAAATCTAAACTTTTCTGTAGATTCTCTGAAATGTGGGTCAAGTCCCACCAAAAGTCGAAGAAGTGCTCCGAGTTTCAGATATTCGTCTGGATAGTTAACCTAAGATTTACACAGTGGAGATTCTTTATGGAGAGAACCCACTAAACACCAAAAGTAAGGATCATTATTGTCCTTAAAGTTTTACACAGTGGAGATTCTTTATGGAGAGAACCCACTAAACACCAAAAGTAAGGATCATTATTGTCCTTAAAGTTATTACACAGTGGAGATTCTTTTATGGAGAGAACCCACTAAACACCGAAAGTAAAATTTGTACAAGAGAAAAGAGAGATGCTCTTAATAATATCCTTTCGGACTACGGTCAGAGTCATATCCACTTGGAGGAGAATAATCATCTTTTTCTAAAGAGTCTTCATGGAGAGCTAGATGGGTCCCAAGAATAACTTGATCAAGCCAGTGAGGAGCAAACTGTCCAAGACAAGCGTAGAAAGGACTGTACATGAAATGATGATATAGCTCATCAAATGGAAGACAGGTATCTCCAAAACATTCTACAGCGAAACGGAACTCATTCTGAGCAGTGAGGTTGACTGTTGTAACTCGGTGAGATAAACTAAATGCAAAGATGTTGTAAGCCAATGCCCCTTCTTGTAATTCAATTATGAGAAGATTGATCATAGCTTTTGCAGAAAGTTTTTTGATCTCAAAAGTTTTGGGAGAAAACATATAGAACAAAACTTCTAGCCAGGGGCTCCAAGACCTATAATTTCTCATTATATCTTCACAATACATATAAACATGGATTTCCTTGTGCATCTGAGAAAACTAGAGTATGCCATAATATTCATACCATGTGATAGCAAGGTCATAAATATAAGAAATGTGCAAATCTCTAGTATGGCCAAAATAAATATGGATATTATTTATTAAGTTCTAGTTGATGTCATATGCAAGTCTTCCATTCTGAGAATTATACCATTTGAACAAAATCATTTGTTGAACCTCAATGGGAAGTAATTTGATTTTAGTGACTAGACATTCCCAACAAAATTCATGCCTGCAATCTGAACAGAGCTCAATTTGGAACCTTTGTTTCCTAGAATTAGAGCTTTCCCTTGTTTCGAAGACTTTGATTTCTTGGGTAGGATTGCTACCTTCTCTGGTGAGCATATCTGCAAGGTAGTTTTCTTTACCTGATTTGTATATGATTTCAAAATCAAATCCATCAAACCATAATTCCCATCATAAAATTCTTGAATTTCCTTGTTCTAATAGATGTTTTTTTCCAAGCATTCCTTTCATATGCTTGAGATCTGTTTTTACTATAAAATGGACACTTTTCAAGAAGAGATGGAATCTCTTGATGCCTCTCTTGACTGCTAGAATTTCTTGGTGTGAGGAGGGATAGTTTAATTTAGTATCTGAAAATGTCCCTAATGTGTAGGCATAAAATTCTTCCTTTTTATATTTTTTTCTCTAACAAAACTGCAACCCATACATGATTAAAGCCTCTGTTTCTAAAATGAAAGGCAAATTATCTTGTGGTAATGCAAGAGGATGAAGAGTCTTAATTTTATCCTTGATTTCTCTCACTGCTTTTTTCATGGCATCTATCCATTCTGCATTCTTCTTAAGCCTTTGCTCTATGACCTTTGTATCTGCTGACTGTTTTTCATAGAAATTTCTGATATAGTTCAAACATCCAAGGAACCATTGAGTTGTCTTGATATCTGGAAACTGGTCTGGGAATTTTAATAAATTCTACAAAACACGATCCTATAACATTATCTTTCCCTGTGAAATGACAAGACCAAGATAATTTATCCTGGTTTGAGCAATGACAAATTTGTCTGGTCCGAAGGACAATACTAAACCATGCTTATACACAAGCTTATAGAAGTCTTCAAGATGGATTGTATGTGTTGGGCCTTAGTTTTGGTCTTATTTTTGCTCTAAGAAACTTACTAATCCATCTATTTGCCATCAATTTTCCCTTCATTCATCCCATTTTGATGTATATTTGATATCCATTCAGGTATTTAATTTTATTTTTTCAATTTCTAAAGTTTTTATGAAAGTTTGGTTTTTAGTGCAAAATTGGGAAATTCAGAAATTCCCGTAATAGCTCTATGGTTGATATGGTTGCAGGACACTTGGGCACGAATGAATGCATGGATGGACATCTTGGGAACTAGGACTAAGCCAGCTATTCTTAGTTCGAACAGAACAAGCTTTATTAGGCCCATTTGGTGCTAGTCAATCATGACTAGTCATTCAGAAATCACATAGAAATAGGGCAGTTTTGAGATTCTATAGGATTGGTCATATTTCTTGGGATGGGAGTAATGAATTCGACTTAGATAGGTGGATGAGAGTAGATGGATTTGTTTGAGTGAATATATATCAGTTTGTTTCATGAGACTTCTTATTTAAGAGCCAAAACTTTGATGGCTTATGTATTGACTTATTATACTTTTATGCTATGACACCTTTGGATTGAAGAGTTAATTTGAAGACTTGTGTTATTATTATTTTGTTGTCCAATGCTATGGATGTGTGACTGAATTTGAGCTTCTGATATCACCTCTCAAGTGTGCAAGGCAAGGGTGGAGGGCCCCCATTCCAAGCTAAGTACACTTCCTTGCTATCTAGTTTTATTTCTTGTAATCTGGTTATTGTAGAACTGGTTTTTCAAAGCTTTATTTCAGATTGCTTTATGGTTCATGCATGGTGATTGATTTCATTAGTTCTTAGCTTATTCATCACTTTATGAAGTTGGAAAAACAAGTGTTAAAGTTGAGCATCCCTTCTACTAAAATGATGAATTAAAACTAGTTTCCTTTGATTGCATGCAAGTAGTTTCTTATTGAGATTTTGATATTGAGATTAATGAATTATGATGAAATACCTTATGTGTCTCTTAAGTTAAGAGCTTATTTCATTAATAATTTATCCATATTAATTTCTTGGTTTTAACCTCTGATTCATTAAGTGGTAATTGAGGCAAAAGTGGACTTCTTGAGTCAAGAACCATTTCAATGTTTTTCCTCTTTTAAACTAATTGAATTAAAGTTGTAGGATGTATTACTTTAAGCTTTTGAATAACTTATCTTTCAAGGTTTGATTACATCTGATCTTCACATATAGTGAACTTGCCTCAAAGCATAAACAACCCGGATTGATAAGAAATAATTGTGTTAATTTAGGTACACAAATTAGCTCAACATTTTGGCGCCGTTGCCGAGGAGGAAAATATCGGCATAGTCAATAGAAAGATAAATTTCAAAACAACAAAAACATTAGTTACATCCCTTTTTAGTTATGTTTCTTTATGCCTAGATATAGAGATCCTCAAGGTAGATTTATTAAAAACCCCCCACAAATAGAGATAGGATCATCAAACACCCCAGTTACTGGTAATCCAATAATTAAGGAATTGGCAGAAAAACAAAGAACTGGACAAAGATTAACTTTGATTGAGAGGCAAACTTTGTTAGCTTGGGAAGCAAAGAAAAAACAATCTTCAATTTCTGGAAAACAAAAAGAAATTATCAAAGGAAAACAACCTGTCTTTCCATCCATAAATCCTCCTATCTTTCAACAACCTGAATCTCCACTCAAAATTGAAATAAATCAACCAATGGCAGAAGAGGGACATGGATCTATTATTTACACTCCTGAACAACGAGCTGAATATGAAAGACAACAAAGAGAATGGAGAAGAAAGAGAGAGGAGGAGGCAAAACAAGAAAATGATAAAAAGATAGAAAACGATCGGAAAATACAAGAAGATGGTAATGATCAGGAGGCTACCTTTGGCTTTCCAATAGTAGACACAAGTTCAATATTAGGAGAATAAGTGAAAATGAAAAATATTCCCCCTTCTGTATTGCCAAATTTTTATGGAATGTCCACGGAAGATCCTGATGCATTTATGTTTGAATTTGATATTTTATGTAGAACATATGGATACACTGATGACATTCATAAACTTCGTCTTTTCCTTGCAACATTAAAAGAAGCAACTTTAAAATGGTTTATGGGTTTAGGAGAACAAACAATAGCTTCTTGGGATGATATGAGATCAGTCTTCCTTAAAAAATATCAAGCTTATTGTAGATCTAGAGATTCAAAGGAAGATTTTTTCATAATGACACAACAAGAAGATGAAAGTTTAGAAGAATATTTGGAAAGATTTGCATATAATCTACAAAAATCTAAACAACACTCTCTAAATCAAGAAACCATTCGAACAATCTTTCTCAAGGGTGTAAGGGATGAATACCTTGACATTTTGAATGTGATGGGTAAAGGAGACATTTCAAACCTACCATTCGAAGAAATTGTTGAGTTATGTCAAAAATATTCTAGAGGAAGATCAAAAACAGGAAAAAGAGAAGCAAGTTCAAAAGCAGCAAAGTCAGCTGCAGGAGGGATAACAAGAGCTGAAATAGGAAGCTTATTGGAAAACTTAAAAACATACCTCTTGAGTACATTAGGTACACAAGTAGATGTGCTAAAGGCAAACAAGAAGAAAGAAGAACAAGAACAAGCTCTAGCAATCTTTTGTTCCAAATGTAGGAAGAAACATCCATTGAGAGAATGTCCTTTGGATAGTATTCAGGTTTGTGGTCTTTGTACAGAAAATCATTCCACAGAAAATTGTCTAAGATTGAAAGAATTACAAATGAACTCAATGGAAGAAGTGCCAGGAATAGAAGGTTTTTATTATGTAGCACCATGAAGACCATGGCAACCTAGGATGTCTCAACAAAATCAACAACAATTCCCTCAACAAAATTACCTCTATCCACCTCAAAATCCTTGGACCCCTCCAATGCCATGGCAAGCTTGGCCTCCACAACAATATTCACAACAACCTGCACAAGGTTGGATAGGATATGGTTATGGAAACCAGCCACCTCAATAGTATCAACAACAATACCAGCAACAATACCAACAGCCATTTGCATATCCACAATATTCACAATCCATACCATTTCAACAACAACATTCTGCATATCCACAATCCATGCCGTTTCCACAGCAGAATCCACCACCGTTGTTGACCCAACCACAACAGTTACAGCTACCCACAAATCAACCCAGACCAACTCAATTACCAGCCCAACCAATGGAAAATCCGAATAATAAGGTGGACAAATCTGCATACGCTGTAGAGGAAGCAGCATGTTTTCCCACATATTCGATTCTTCCTCTTAATGATGTCCATCTAAGGTCTGGAAAAGTGCTTAAAAAGGATTCTCCTCCAATCATATAAGAACCAACTGAACAAGGAGAATCACCTGAAACATCACAAACTGAGATACAAATTCAGAAAGGAAAAAACATTACAACACAAACACCACCTTATCCTGAAAGGTTAGTGGAACAACAAAAAGAAATAGCCCTTCCTGAATTTGATATTTTAGATGAGTTAAAAAATGCTTATGTAAAAATTCCTTTGTTGAAGGCAATTAAAGAAATACCAATATATGCTAAAACAATAAAGGAATTGTGCATTAAGAAATCAGGGAAAAAGAAGAAGGATCCTACTACAATCCAAGTCATTGGTAAACTAGCAAGCCTCATGTCTACACAAACCATAGTAGAGAAATATATTGATCCTGGTATCCCTATGGTTACTATATCAATAAATAATTGCTCAGTACCAAACACATTAATAGACTTGGGAGTAGCTATAAATGTAATGGCAATGGAGACAATGAAAACTCTGCATTTAAACAACATTAGATCAACTTCTACAATTTTAGAACTAGCAGACAGATCTAAAGTTGTTCCTGAAGGAATACTAGAAGATATCATAGTCTCTTTGGATTCATGGGAGTATCCTGTTGACTTCCTTATCTTGCAACCAAAAACAAATTTGGGAGGACATCCTCTAATCTTAGGCAGACCATGGTTAGCTACCGTTGATGCCTTCATAGGATGCAGATCAAGAAGCATGATTATTTCACATGGAGATGAAAGGAAACACATTGCTCTTTATTCACTTGCACAATCAACTTCTTTAGAATCAGTGCTTGAAACTTAAGAAAAACAGCAAACTAAATCAGTTTTAAGTATAAATCAATTCTTTGATTTTAGAGAAGAAGAAGAGAATGAAGACTTAATGGATCTTTTCATTTCAGAACCAAGTATTTCAGAGCAGCTTCGAGAAGTCCAATATGAAGCTGCAAGTAACCTTTTGAATCAAAGCTTTCAGGAAACTTGTACTGTTCAAACTTTGCGGAATTATTTTATAGACATCTTTCCTGTAAACACAATCTCCAATCCAACAATAAAAACAATTGAGGTATATCCTGGAAAACATTTAAACATTGGAAACCAGTTGCAATCAGCACAAGAGCAAGAGGTAATTGCATTATTACAGAAATATTCAAAAGCTTTTGCCTGGGATTATACTGACATGCAAGGAATCCATCCTAGCACATGTATCCACCACATCTATACAGATGATCAACTCAAACCTGTAAGGCAACCACAAAGACGAATGAATCCCATGATGAAAGAAATAGTGAAAGAGGAATTGCAAAAATTGTTAAATGTTGGATTCATCTATCCTATTTCAGATAGTCAATGGGTTTCTCCACTGGTTATTGTACCAAAGAAAAATGGAAAGTGGAGGGTATGTGTGGACTATCGGGAACTAAACAAAGCTACACTAAAAGATCATTTTCCTCTACCATTCATTGATCAAGTGTTAGACTCATTAGCTGGAAAGAAATTTTTCTCCTTCTTGGATGGGTTTAGCGGATACAACCAGATAAGAATAGCAACAGAAGACCAAGACAAGACAACATTCACTTGCCCATGGGGAACCTATGCATATAATGTTTTGCCATTTGGTTTATGCAATGCACCTGCAACTTTTCAACGAGAAGTGCTTGCAATATTTGCTGATCTAATTCATGAATGTGTAGAGGTTTATATGGATGACTTCACAGTTTATGGAAACACATATAATGATTGCCTAAATAACCTTGAGAAAGTTCTGAAACGATGCATTGAAACAAATTTGTCATTAAGCAATGAGAAATGCTATATGATGTTGACAGAAGGAATAGTTCTGGGACACCATATTTCCGCTTCAGGAATTAAGGTGGATCTAGCAAAAATCCAAGTCCTAGTTAACTTAATGCCCCCTACAACACAGAAAGAGGTAAGAAGTTTCTTAGGCTATGCAGGCTATTATAGACGATTCATTGAAAACTTCAGTAAAATAGCCCAACCTCTGTTCAAACTATTAGCAAAAGATATTGAATTTCACTGGACAAATGACAGTCAAAATGCATTTCAAATTCTGAAAGAAAAATTATCAGTTGCACCCATTCTCTGTGGGCCAAACTGGTCTTTGCCATTTCATATATCAACTGATGCATCTGATACCGCAATAGGTGCCTCTCTTGGGCAGAAAGAGAACTTGTTCAATTATGCAATATACTTTATAAGCAAGAATCTAACACCTGCAGAATTGAACTACACAGTCACAAAGAAAGAAATGTTAGCCGTTATACATGCAGTAAACAAATTCAGACACTATATAACAAGATATCAAGTTTTCATTCATACAGAGCATTCAACAATCAAATACTTGATGAATAAACCCATCACCAATGGAAGAATAACAAGATGGTTACTGTTATTGCAAGAATTTAATATCACAATACAAGACCGACCAGGCAAGGAAAATCAAGTGGCTGACTTTCTGTCCCGCATACATTCACCCAACGATCCAAATCCAGTTGTAGATAACTTTCCAGACGAACACCTGTTTGCCATAACAGTAAAAACACCATGGTTTGCAGACATTGTAAACTATTTATCTTCTGGAAAATTTCCAACTCAATTCTCTAAAAAGCAAAAACGAAAAATTGTTAGAGAAAGCTCTAGGTATAGTTGGGTAAATGGTGATTTATTTTATACTGGTTCAGATCTGATGATTAGAAAATGTGTGCGAGAAGATGAAATATTAGACATTCTGAGAGCATGTCATGATGAACCATGTGGTGGTCATTTTGCAGACAAACGAACAGCATATAAGGTGCTGCAATTGGGCTATTACTGGCCATCCATCTTCAGAGACTCTAAGGCATATGTCAAGCAATGTGACAGTTGCCAGAGAACAGGGAGACCAATCACATCAGATGAGATGCCGCTGAAGCCACAGGTCCTCATAGAACCATTTGAGCAATGGGCACTTGACTTTGTTGGACCTATCAATCCACCATCAAATGGAAAGAGGTACATCCTAGTATGTACAGATTATGTAACCAAATGGGCAGAGGCTAAAGCAGTGAACAGAGCAATAGAAGATACAGTGGTCACCTTTCTCTTTGAAGAAATCTTTGTCAGATATGGAGTACCTAGACAAATTGTAACAGATCAAGGGGCACAGTTTACATCAAAGCTGGTACGAGATCTAACAGAGAAATACAAGATCAAACACAGGAAATCTACACCATATCATCCTCAAGCAAATGGGCAGGTTGAATCAACAAATAAAGTCCTAGAAAATATCATGACAAAAACAATACAGCTGAACAGAAGAGATTGGTCTGAAAAATTAAAAGATGCACTATCGGCCTATAGAATCACATGGAAGAATACAACTGGTTTTAGTCCATACCAGTTAGTATATGGAAAAGAGGCCTTATTGCCTATAGAGTTTCAGATACAAACATATAGACTAGCAGCTGAACTAGGACTAGACCTGACTGAAGCACAGCAGCAGCGGATCATGGAATTGAATCAATTAGATGAGCATCATCAACAAGCCATAGAACATACTACATTGGTGCAACAACAAATAATGAAGTGGCACGACAGATATATCAAAACAAAGACATTTCACAAGGGAGACTGGGCATTACTTTTTGACTCCAAATTCAAAGACTTCAAAGCAAAGTTCACAACACACTGGCTAGGCCCATATGAAATTGCCAAAATCTTTGACAATGGAGCAGTAAAGATCAGGACAATCGACCAGGACTCCACCTCATTTATAGTGAATGGACATAGGCTCAAAGTTTATAATAGGCCTATCAGTAAAGAATCATTTATGAAACAACTGATAGAAGATACAGAACTGGAAATCATGGCACACCAGGCTCAGCCATCTTCCAGTCTTGTAGTTGAATATATATATATATATATATATATATATATATATATATATAGATATAAAAAAAAAAACAAATAATTTGTTTGCTAGTGAAAACCAGGAAACTGGCACTCAACAAACACGAATTCATAGGGGAAAACCAAGGCAACTTGGACTCTATGAATTCCTTATTCTTGTTCTATTGTTCTCACATAATTTCAATGCAGGAACTCTCCACAGACAACTGACTTGAGGACAAGTCACATCCTAAACAAGGGGGAGAATTGCATCAGATCTTTAGCTGGAAAGCTGAAGTATAGAAGGAACTTGTATTGTCAACAGAGGGACCTGAAATAAGAAATCATTGTAGAGGGACCTGAAAGACCTGCCAATGTCAAAACAACATGTACATATTCCATAAGCATTGCAGAGGGACCTGAAACAAGAAATCATTACAGAGGGACCTGAACAACAATTCAAGAACCAGAGCATGAAGAACAAGGAGCAGCAATAAAGTTTACTTTTTAATCCATCTACAACATTTGATCAATTGATTTCATCCCACTTGTACAGACATCATCCAGGGGAGTATATGTATAATCATTTTGTGCTTGAAAATTCAAAATTTTCTTAGAAATTTTTAGTCTTTGTTAAGATGAAATTAGTACCTGAGGATATTCATTATCATTTCATATCCTATATTCCCTATACATACCCTATAACCCTTATACATCATATTCCATTTCATCTCCATACATGTTTCCTATTTATTTCATGATCATTAACCCCTAAGTATTTTTCTTTAGAAGCATAAAAAGACCAAACTGGGACAACTTTTCAACCTGCACATACAACTCAAGAATTAGTAATGGTGATAATTTTAAATATGACCCAAGATGGTCATTTTAAAATTATAAAGATGTGCTATATAATCAAAACAAACAAAAATCATGCGCTATATGAAAATCAAAGCAAATATATGCCATATGAAAATATATGCCATAGTCCAAATGGTTTGCATGCGCTATAGTCATACATATATCATAACCCAAAGCGCATGTATATGATATAAATCAAAGCATATATATATGGTATAAACTTAAGGCATGAAAGGAAGGGTGCATATAATATAAGGTATGGTGTATGAAGGGAAGGCCGCGCGCAAACCATATGGCACGACTGCGTATATAAGTTAGGAGTATTGCATATGTGGCAGCGGGGTATTGTTTAAATGATAACTGCACATCAAACTCATTGCAATACAAACACATGGTTGAACATCATTGCATATGAGAACGCATGAGGAGCACGGGTATGAATACACGACGGTGGCAATCATATTGTATGCAGCCACAGGTTAAGCACTGAATGACACAACATCAACAAAACGACAAATCCCGGCCAGCACACAGGTACGGGGTAAACACCGTGGCATGGCGACTATTTGTCATTGGACTGTGCACTGTACAGGAGTTATGCGTATGACTTTCAAACTAAAACTATGATTCGGACATCCTCATGACACAGTCGGGCGACTGGTAAAACATGACACCCATACCAACCACACACTGTAACACCAATAAACAAGAAGCGCACAGTACACCCATGAAACGGTCATGAACCGACCGACAGTTCTTGCACTGTTTAACCTCATTCTTCATTGCCAAATAGCTCAGAACGATGGTGTTTGGAGCTGCAAACTAGTGAAAAAGAAAGTGAAGCGGGTTTAGGCGGATTTAAGAAGGAAAATTATCCTGGATTTAACGACAAGTGATCACCGATTTTCGGGATTCATTCAGGTAATGGAATAGTTTGTTTAAGCTCGGCAACTGTGGAGTATAGTTGTGAACTGTCTGTTATTAATGGTTAAATTATTCTGCCCTTGCCACCAGTCAGTTGAACGAATGAACAGGGATTTGGAGCACTGTTTAACATTCCTCAGCGCTCGTTGACAACCAGGTAACACCGAAACCACGCATTAACCCCAGCAATAAGTCGGTTGATTCGCTGCGTAAATTATGGCATAAAACACTAGTGAATCGCGCAGAATTTAAATGTAAACTTATTGCATGGATAACACGTTAGGGTATGGAATCGCATGTGAAGTTTTAACGACGTGCAGTGTTGTAAATCACAACGAAATCTATGAACAGAGGAGGCACCGAAATGTGATTTTTGTGGCGTGTTTGTGTTGCATGGCACTGTTGGTTGAATGGCACTATTTGTTGCATGGCACTATTGGTTGAATGGCACTATTTGTTGCATGGCACTGTTGGTTGAATGCGCGCTGTTGGTTGAAATGCGCACCATTGTTTGACTGCGCATTGTTTTGATTGCACATTAATATATATCCTTTGTTTTATTGCGCGCTGTTCTCATTCATATAACCGATATATCATATGCCTGTGCATGGAAACGGCCGAATGGTAAACAAACTTAAGGCATGTGTCTCTGTTATGAACCCTTTTTGCTGTTGCGCGTCTTTGTTTTGACCAAAACAATGGATTGAAGTTTATGTGGGCCAAACGAGCCATGTCATGCTTAAAAAAGCTGTGCGATTTAGTTGCTGTGTAATGTGTTTAAGACCGAGTGTTGATTGCCAAAGGGAGTAGGGCTGAGCCATTTAAAACTCATTTTAAATGCGCTATTTTTAAATTTGTTTTGAGGCCGAGAGCATTTTGGCGATTTTCAATTTTTTTTTGATGAGGCCGAGAGCCATGTGAATGCGTTGCTAGTCAAAACATTGTTTGTTTTTAATGATTGTATATACACAGTGAAAATATGGCTTGATTTTGGTGACAGTATACACAGTGTAGGGTGATGAGCATACATGGAACAGTATGAAAAATTGTTTTCATATGTATTTTGTTTACAAGAACAGAGATTAGCAAATTGACAGGGATATACAGGTGTTTGAACAGGGAGTTAAAACAATGTTGCTGCAGAGAAAGAGTAAACAGAGGCTAAAGAAATCAGAGTTAAATTGTTGTGAGGAGGAAGGTAAGCTTCTTTGCTTTCAAAATTTCATTTTGAGAAAGAACAATAGTCATAAATTTTTATTGTCAAGATGAAATTAGTAACAGCAGAAGCATACATTCACTGGTTTTCAGAAACAATGTCAGCCAGAGTAGAGCCAAAATTTCAGATAGAGAGCTGGGGGAAGGAAACTATAGAAAAACTTTACCAAGCGGGGATGATAGGCTTTTTACAAAAATTTGATGGCCACTCTGAAGAGATAACCAGGGACTTTATAAATAATTTCAGTCAGGACCAGACACGGGTAGGAGATGTTATTATTCCTATAACTCAGGAATATCTTTCCCAAGCTTTAGATCTACCCATGATAGGTGAAAAATATTACAAAGGCCTGCACTTCAAGGAGAAAGCATGGACTTTCCTTCTTGAGAAGAATCGGAAAGGGACTTTTGATAGAACAAAAGGGATACAAAGGGAATGGTTCAATGAACCATGGGGTGAGTTGGTTTTGGTCATCTAGAAGTTTTTGACTTGTGATAGAGGATATAGCGTTGCCCACTTGTATCATGTCAGGCTTCTACAGCATATTAAGGGAGAGGATAGGATTAACTTGCCATATTTCCTATATAGGAGCCTCTTGAGAATGATTTAAACTGTGAAACATGAACACAGGCATAAACCAGGACAGATTTACCACCAAGGATTGATCAAAATCCTAGTTGAGTATCAGGTGAGGTCACAAGGCATAGTATGGAGAGAGTTCATGTCTAAAAATCAGTTCATTGAACAGATTAATGAAGTACAAGATAAAATAGAGCAGGAAAACAGAGGATTGATGAATTCACCCTTGTATCCCAGAACAAGAGCCAAACAGCAAAATAACATGGCCATGCAGGAAAATGAAACATCTGTTATTTCTATTCCTAGAAGATTTAGGAATAAAAGTCCCATTGACTTAGACAAGGAAGTAGAAACATATTCCCCAAGACAACAAGAAGAAAATGACATTGCACAAGAAGTATTTGAGAGGGATTCTTCATATGATGATGCAGCAGAAACATCATTAATGAAAACAACACAAGATTTTGAAAAAGAAATCAATTTGGGAAGAATCAGGGACTTAACTAACCAATTGGAAATTAACAAAATCCTGGAAAAACAGTTAAAAGAGGAAAACAAGGCAAATAAGAAAGATAATGCTAAGTTGTTCAAGGCAAATGAAAATTTAAATGAAGAGTTGGGGAGACTGAAACGGAAAAATGATCTACTTTCTAAGCAAGGCTGCATTTAAATGGTTAAAGGAAAAGAATATGTGGCAGGCAAAGTATGAAAAACAGAAAGTAAAAGCAGCTTTGTTCAGGGAAAGACATGACACAGGTTTGGATTGTTTGGTCAGGGCAGCACAACAGGAAGCATCTACAGGTACAACATCTACTACAGAGAGAAGAAGATCAAAGAGGAGTAAGCAAGCATGGGGACATGCTTGATGATAAGCAAGGGAGAGATGTTGGGCCTTAGTTTTGGTCTTATTTTTGCTCTAAGAAACTTACTAATCCATCTATTTGCCATCCATTTTCCCTTCATTCATCCCATTTTGATGTATATTTGATATCCATTCAGGTATTTAATTTTAATTTTTCAATTTCTAAAGTTTTTATGAAAGTTTGGTTTTTAGTGCAAAATTGGCAGATTCAGAAATTCCCGTAATAGCTCTATGGTTGATATGGTTGCAGGACACTTGGGCACGAATTGAATGCATGGATGGACAGCTTGGGAACTAGGACTAAGCCAACTATGCTTAGTTCGAACAGAACAAGCTTTATTAGGCCCATTTGGTGCTAGTCAATCATGACTAGTCATTTAGAAATCCCATAGAAATAGGGCAGTTTTGAGATTCTATAGGATTGGTCATATTCCTTGGGATGGGAGTAATGAATTCGACTTAGATAGGTGGATGAGAGTAGATGGGTTTGTTTGAGTGAATATAGATCAGTTTGTTTCATGAGACTTCTTATTTAAGAGCCAAAACTTTGATGGCTTATGTATTGACTTATTATACTTTTATGTTGTGACACCTTTGGATTGAAGAGTTAATTTGAATACTTGTGTTATTATTATTTTTCTGTTCAATGCTATGGATGTGTGACTGAATTTGAGCTTCTGATATCACCTCTCAAGTGTGCAAGGCAAGGGTGGAGGGCCCCCATTCCAAGCTAAGTACACTTCCTTGCTAACTAGTTTTATTTCTTGTAATCTGGTTATTGTAGAACTGGTTTTTCAAAGATTTATTTCAGATTGCTTTATGGTTCATGCATGGTGATTGATTTCATTAGTTCTTAGCTTATTCATCACTTTATTAAGTTGGAAAAACAAGTGTTCAAGTTGAGCATCCCTTCTACTAAAATGATGAATTAAAACTAGTTTCCTTTGTTTGCATGCAAGTAGTTTCTTATTGAGATTTTGATATTGAGATGAATGAATTATGATGAAATACCTTATGTGTCTCTTAAGTTAAGAGCTTCTTTCATTAATAATTTATCCATATTAATTTCTTGGTTTTAACCTCTGATTCATTAAGTGGTAATTGAGGCAAAAGTGGACTTCTTGAGTCAAGAACCATTTCAATGTTTTTCCTCTTTTAAACTAATTGAATTAGAGTTGTAGGATGTATTACTTTAAGCTTTTGAATAACTTATCTTTCAAGGTTTGATTACATCTGATCTTCACATATAGTGAACTTGCCTCAAAGCATAAACAACCCGGATTGATAAGAAATAATTGTGTTAATTTAGGTACACAAATTAGCTCAACAGTATGTTCTTGGAGATATTTGCTGAAAATTAATAAATCATCTATATATACAATGACAAAATTTAAATGTCTGAATATATCTTCCATTCTATTCTGAAATTCAGACAGTGCATTCTTTAAACCAAAGGGTAGAACTATCCACTGATATTGTCTGTTTGGGACAACAAATTTTGTTTTGAATCTGTCACTTGGAATAATTCCTATTTTCCAAAATCCACTCTTCATATCAAATTTGCTAAAAATGTTAGCTTGAGAAATTCTAGCTAAAAAGATTTCTTTGTTTGGAAGAGGATACCTAATAGGAGAAAGGGCATCATTTAGAGCTTTATAGTTTATGACTAACCTCTTATTTCCTCATTTTTTTTTTGAATGCTTGTTGACATAGAAGGCTCGGCATGCCCATGGGATTTTTGATGGTTCAATAAGACCTCTGTCAAGAAATTGTTGAATTTCTTGTCTGCATAACTCTTGTTCGGAAGGGCTCATATGATTTGCTGATGCCTTTTGTGGAGTTTGTCTCATACCTTCTCTATATGGGAGTGTGATGAAATATTTTTCTGTGAGCCAAATGCATCAGGGTGTTCTGACATGTAATTCTATTTGAGTTTATCAAGCACTTATTTTAAGACCTGAGGTGCATGGAGATTTGCATTTTTTTATGATTTTCTGAATTTTTGTGAGATATTTAAGAGAAACTTCCATATCTTCTACTTTTTTGTTAGGATCAATTTTTATGATAAAAATGCTTTTGGCTGCAACCTGAACTTTTGAAAGCTGGATTGTAAAAGTTATACTGCTCTTATCTACAATAATTGGCATATATTTCTACACAAAACCCTGTCCTAACAAAATATCAACACATGCATCATAATTGTATAATGTAACATATGTTACCAAATTATTCAATGGAATACGAAAATATGGAGCAACAAAATATACCTTCATGATTTGTTGGTTGACCGCTCTGAATTGGATTTGTGTTGGCTACCAATAGTATGATGGAATTGCTTTGTATTTGTAGCAACTGCTCATTGCACCTGTGTCGATTTGAGCATCTAGATGATAAAGTTTATAGCCTGGTATTTTGATGCCAATTTGGATGACTAATCTATCTCCAATTCCACTAATGTCTTTTAATTCAGATTCTTCAAATTCTTTCTGAACCTAATTTTTTCAGATATTCAATTTCATAATTGGGTTCAAGTGGAAGTTTTGCTGCTTTAGTCATCATGGTGACAAACTAGGAGTTCAATTCATCAAGCAATTGGATATCTTGCTTAATATCATTGGCTGTTGTGGCTTTTAAATTGGCATATATTTCTGTATAAAACCCTGTTCTAACAAAATATCAACACATGCATCATAATTGTATAATGTAACATATGTTACCAAATTATTTAATGGAATAGGAAAATATGGAGCAACAAAATATACCTTCATGACTTGTTGGTTGACCGCTCTGAATTGGATTTGTGTTGGCTACCAATAGTATGATGGAATTTCTTTGTATTGGTAGCAACTGCTCTTTGCACCTGTGTCGATTTGAGCATCTAGATGATAAAGTTTATAGCCTGGTATTTTGATGCCAATTTGGATGACTAATCTATCTCCAATTCCACTAATGTCTTTTAATTCAGATTCTTCAAATTCGTTTTCTGAATCTAATTTTTCCAGATATTCAATTTCATAATTGGGTTCAAGTGGAAGTTTTGCTGCTTTAGTCATCATGGTGACAAACTAGGAGTTCAATTCATCAAGAAATTGGATATCTTGCTTAATATCATTGGTTGTTGTGGCTATTAAATTTCTATTTTTTTAATCCTATTCTCAACCTGACTGATTTGGTCTTCTAGAGTCCCTCTAAGAGAAGTATAATTAGGAGGTAAATCTTCTCTTTCTTCAACTGGTAAAAGGGTCCTGACAGGAGGAACATTCTTTTGTAATTCATTTATTCTTTTTTGAAGCCTGCTTCTTGGGACAACTAGGTTGGGAGACAATTTATCAATCTGTTGTTGAAGATGGTTGATTTCATTTGAAATGTTATATCCCGAGAACATTTTACAATCTACTATGAATGTACAATCACTATTTTCATCATCACTAATATTTACATCTAATCTCTGAAAATGTTGTGTTAAATCTTCATCATCTGAACTAGAACTATATACTGAAAAACATTCTGCTGAAGAATCATAGTTTGAAACTAGTTCCCATTCGGCTGGATTATATGATGAAGAAAACAAGTTAAAAAGTTTGACTTGTGTCTTTTGCTTTCTGGATGGACATTTGTTAGCCCAATGGCCTCTTTGTCTGCATATAAAACATTTTCTTTTATCAGCAGTAGCAGGTCTTCTTTTCTTTCTAAAAATATATCTGGATCTTATTTTTTCAGATGATGGCATGAAATTTTTTTTTCCGAGGAAAATAGAGTTCGTAATTTCTATTAAAGAGAAATAATAGAGATTACATGCTGTTGATGCCAAGGCATATGCTGTAGTGTGGTGTTACCACTGTTCAAAAATTTTACAAATAAACATCCTGTAAGTCCCACTGAGGATACGGTGGATCTGTATCCGTCAAAATAATACAGTAACTCACAAAAACCATAAATAGACAGAGTTTTGAGGTATATGTGCCCTCATACAGTGATATAAAATATAGAGCCGATCAGTACTGAGCTGTTATATACAAAAATGAGAACAAGTAAATCAGAGTTAATTGGGGAGGATGTCCCCCTGTTGCAGGCCGTCAATATATGGACGATGATAGTATCTGTGCATCCCCTCTGGATTGTATTCTTCAATCAGCCAGTCTCCTAGAGGGCGATCCGCCGCTTCTTTCGAGAGTCGGTCAGCAGTTGCATTTCTTTCCCTGTAGATATGAGAAACAGTGATCTGGTCAAAATGTGTTTTTAAAAAAACAATTTCTTCCAAGATGTGTTTCAAAGAATATGCATGACAGATAGATTTATTATTTGCCCACTCAATCACAATCTTTGAGTCCCCAAAGATTTGAATATGTCGACAGTTTTTGGAAAGAGCAAAATATAGAAGATGTCTGAGTGTAATAAGCTCAGCATGGTTATTGGTACCCGGGCCGAGTCCCAATCTCAGATGAAAGTAATGTGTTTCTGTTAGATGAAGTAATATGCCCCCCCCCCAACCTTGCAATGGTGCTGCCCCGTCGAAATACGCCCAAGGCATATCTCTGTTGATGTTTTCAGGCAAGATGTTCCTGGGTGTGATAATTTTATTTTCAAATGGGATTTCCGTGTATGCCGCGCAAATGGAAGGCGGAAGTAGTTGCCAGTTGACCCTGTAATCCTCAAAAATTATGGCATTACGTTTATTCCATATGAACCAGGACACCACAGGCGGTAAGTTCCTGGCCTTTTCTGAAGCAACCGCAGTCCACCACTGATCCCAGGCAGTGGGTATATCTGCAGCGTTCCAGACAGTGGTTATGTTGAGGGCCCGTGTGACCTGCTGCCAAATATCCTTTGTGACCTCGCAGTTAAGGAATAGGTGGGACGATGATTCCTCCTCTTTTTTGCAGAGTACGCACCAAGTAGGTCCAGCGAAAGCCCGTTTTTTGAGAAAGGCGCCTGTAGGTAGCTTGTCTGCTATAATGTTCCACATTAGAAGTCTGGCCCGTGGCTGAGCTTGTAGTTTCCAGATATCTTTCCACCAGGTTTTCAGTATGTCAGGTTTCTTGGCTTCGATAAGCTTTAAGTAGCCAAGCTTTGGTGCATAACTACCAGATTTTGCAGGCGCCCATATTAGTTCATCTTCCTCCTCATGAAGCTTGATGTGTGATTCGGTGAGAGCCTGTATGTATCCTTGCCAATAATCAGTCCATTCATCTGACAGGTGCCACTGACGATCCGTGATCCATGCCTGTGTGAAGATAGTTGATCGTTGAGGATCACCAATCTGTGCCAGATATTTTATGCCCTCGTTGTTGAGATGTCGGATCAAACCTTCCGGCAGAAGGTGTGCGTTCCCTGAACCAGGCCAAGGATCTAAGCCTATACGGACCTGTGCGCCATTTCCAATTTTCCACAGAAGGTTGTCACGGATGAGTGGCATAGCTTTTAGTGTGGCCCTCCATATCGCGGATATGCCCTGGTGGTTCCAAGTGGGTCGGCGAAGCCATTCAATGATGTTGGAGGGCCAAATATATTTTTGGTGTATTACTTCCGCCCATAAACTGTCCATCTTGAGAAGTGACCAGCCCTGTTTCGCTGTTAACGCTTGTGCGAATTCTGAGAGAGATTTTAGACCCCAACCTCCCCATTTCTTTGGCAAGGAAATGAGGGACCATCTTGTCCAAGCGAAAATCTTTCCCTTCTTATTGCCATTCCACAGGAACCTGTTACAGATTTGTTGAATTTTTTGAAGGATGCCTTTTGGGATCCATGTAAGGGACATCCAGTAGACTGGGGTAGCCTCGAGAACAGATTTGATCAACAGTAGTCTACCAGCTTTTGACAGTAGTCGGTGTTGCCAGCAGATGATCCTTTTTTCAATTTTATTTATGAGCCATGACCAGTGTTCAGATTTATATCCATCCGGCCTTAATCTGAACCCAAGATATTTGATGCCTTCCAGCAAGTTACTTTCCAAAAAGGGGAAGTACTGGGTCGCCAGCTGAGATTCCTGTTGTGTGCATCTCATCATGGATCTGGTGGATTTGTCCCTGTTGATTTCCATGCCCGTGGCTTTACAGAAGAGTAGTAGAATATCATTTAAAGCGATGATGTCTCGGACACTTCCATTTAGAAAGATTAAAATGTCATCAACAAACAGTAGATGGGTAAGAGAGTACTGTTCAGTAATTTTGAGACCGCTGAAGTCACCGTTCCTTTTTGCAGCCGCAATGAGCCTACTCAGTCCCTCCATAACAATAAGGAAGAGTAGTGGGGAAAGAGGGCAGCCTTGCCTGATACCCCTGTTGATGTTAAAACGGGCCGAGGCTGCACCATTTATAAGGATGGCAAAGGAGACAGAAGATACACAACCCATAATCCAGTTTATGAGCGAGAGGGGAAAGCCCAAATGGGTAAGAATCATCTTAAGGTAGAGCCAATTCACCTTATCAAAAGCCTTTGCAAGATCGATCTTAAGTGAAATACCTTTGAGGTTCTTCATCTTTATGGAATGTAGAGCTTCCTGGGCAGTGCCTATGGCCTCATGGATGTGGCGATTTTGGAGGAAGGCAAATTGTTCTGCAGAAATATGTGCGGACAGAATAGGTTTAATGCGGTTGGCAATGATTTTATAGAGGCAATTGCAGAGGGAGATAGGGCGAAAATCATTGAAGGATGTGGGGTCATCAGATTTGGGAATCAAGGCAATGAAGGTCTGGTTCATAGGCGGATGAATGTGCCCAGTGATCCTGCTCTCCTCAACGACTTCCAATAAGTCCTCGCCCAGCAGATCATAAAAAGCCAGGTAGAACTCCATAGGCCAGCCATCTGGCCCCGGACTCTTATCTTTCTTAAACCATTTGAGGGTACTTTCCAGCTCTTGTATAGTGACCGGTTGGCTGAGGTCTTCAATATCTTCCTGTCCAACAAACCTAGGAAACTTTCCTGCTAGACTGATGATGTCTGGAAGATTGACTACATTTGGCGCCGTGAAAAGTCGCTTGAAATGTCTTATCCCCAAAGTGGCAAGTTGCTGGTGTGTGGTAGCCCATCCATCTGGATCCCTTGGCAGCTTCCAAATGGTATTTGATGCCTTTCTACCATTGGCCAGGTTGTGAAAGTATTTTGTATTACTGTCCCCAGCTTTGAGCCAAATGGCTCTGCTTTTAAGTCTCCATATCTCCTCCTTTTCTTGTAATATTTTCGATTTTTGCCCAAGCAACTGGTTTAGTAGTGATTTTGAGGCATCTGATTGATAGCCAGCCCCTTTCTCATCAGTCAATAGAGCTATCTGTTCTTCAGTATCCTTCAGAATCTGTTCGTCTCTGTTCCGCTTTGATCTCGCCCAGGTCTCGGTCTGGACTTTGAGCATCTTTAGTCTATCACAGAAATCCATCGCTTTCCTCTGATCCCTCAGCGGGGGTTGAGATGTCCAAAAATCCGTGACTAGATTGATGTATTCCGGCTCTTGGAGAAAACCAGCAAAGAATTTAAAGGGAGAGCGCGGCTTAGATTTTTTGTCACTGATCTGAAGTAGAATCGGGTGGTGATCAGATAGACCCCCTGTGCTGACCCATTGTCTGTATAAGGGGAACAACTGTATCAAATCCTCATGCATCATGTATCTGTCTAAACGCCGCCCCAGAGCAGCCTCTCCTGTACGCTGATTGTGCCAAGTGGGCAGCTTCTTGTTCATGGGGATATCCACTAGATGATGTGCATCTAATAACATGTTCATTTGATCCGCAATAGGATCGCACTGAGCATGATGGCCCCAGGATTCCCCAACCCCCAATGAGAAGTTGAAGTCGCCCCCTATCACTGTATTCTGAGTGATATGGTTGCCATTTAGGAAGTTTTGCCAAAATGGTAGTCTATTCTGATTAGGCCCATAAATATTAATAATTCTGATTGGGATGCCCAGGTCACCCATGATTATGTCCATACCGATGAAGCCACTACCCCCCCAAACAGAGAGTGGCCTGCTATATCTTGGGTTTATTCCAATGAGCAGTCCGCCAGATCGGCCACACGCATCCAAACCATGTAAAACCCAACCAGGAAGCATAGCTTGTAGAGTTCGCACCGCCACCTCAGATGTGCAGAGTGTTTCCTGAAGAAAGATGATATCACATCTAGATTCATGCAAGAGTCTTTTCAGAGCCAGTCTTTTTTTGGGGTTGGCTAGTCCCCTGCAGTTGTAGGAGAGCCAGATCATGGGGAACCACAGGTCAGGGGCTCAATAGCTCTAAGTGCCCGTTCAATAGTAAACTGTCGCCCCATGGCAACATCCGCCACAGCATTTAGCTTTGCTGAAGAGATATGAGAAGGTCTGCCTCGCTTTTGCTTGCGATGACGACCAAGGGAAGCGCCCAGGCCCAGAATTCTAGACCGTGCACGGGGCCTCAGATGATAGGGATGAGAACCGGATCCGACCGGAGAGGAGGGGGAGTCAGGGCAACCCAAAACCAGGTTGTGGGAGGGGGGAGTAGTAGAGAAAGTGGGTGGAGGTGGGGCAATGGTGCAAAGGATGGAGGGGAGAGAGACAATTTCTGAGAGGGAGGTCCGCAAAGAAGAGTTCACAAAAGATTGCATATCATCAGAGAAAAATTGAGAACAGATGGGATTGGAAGCATTACCCGGATGAGTAGGTGCAGCCTCCGACGGCTTAGAAGAAGCCTCAGCAGTCTTTGAGCGAGTACGCGGCGGTCCAGTTGTAGATGATGCCTTCCTTCGAGCGTTCTTTTTAGCGCTATCACCCGTCTTCTTGGATGGAGGCTCCTGTTGTGCCTGCTCGCCTTCCTTAGGTATGTTTACTCCAGCATTTTGTTCCACTGTGGTCTGCTGACGAGTTCCTTTGGTATCCTCAGAAGTCACCCCCGAGTTCAGTGGGCAATCCTTATAGAGATGGCCAATCTTATGGCATCTTCGACAGCGGAAGGGAACGCCTTCGTAGTCTAGAAGCTGTTTGCGAGAGACATGGTTGTGGTGCAGGGTGATTTTTTCCTCTAACCCTGGTCTGATATCCAAGTGGACTAGTATTCGAGCCATTGTCCTGATGCCCGTTTTCTCATAAGATCTGTCGTGCTCCAGGTAAGTTCCTAGCGTGTCCCCTATTCGCTTAAAGGCATACGGAGTCCAGAATTGCCATGGCAGACCAGGTAGACGAACCCAAATGGGTCCGGCCCCCAATTGTTCTCGTTCCAGGTCGAAAAGGGGATCCCACCGCTTGAGCATGACTGGAGCAAGCTCAATGTGCCAATACTGAGTAAGGATCCACTGGGTGTATTCGGGTCGATGAAAATGTAAGGCGAACCAGCCTCTCGTGAGAACCATAACATCTGGAAGTTCTTTAAAGAATGAGCCCCAAATCTCCTCCACCCAGAGCTTAAGTCGTTCCACAGAGTAGGTGCGGCCACGGACCCTACCGACGAGGACCTTGCGAGCAGCATCCATCACGTCCGGCAGCGGAGCTTCAGGCCCAAAATTGATATTGAAATCCGAATTAATTGCTCGAAGGCATCTGCCTTTTGTCACCTTCTCTGAGCGCTTGCCAAAGGGAATCTCCTTTAGAAGTTTACGGCAAGGGTCAGAAGAGCTATGCTGTGCGGAGCCAGCGGATCGAACCGGTAGTGGCGGGGTATTGAAGCAGCCCGAGCGAATCGGAGAGCGAGGAGCCGTGTTGCTAGTGCCAGGGGGAAGAGATAAGGAGGAGCGGAGGGGGGGCTGTTGGGCCTGCGGCATAAAGGAAACAGAGGGTGAATGTGAGCTTGATGGAGGCAGAGGCGGAGGGGGCGGAGGTAATGCAGGGCGAATATGAAACTGGAGCGGAGCGTCAAGAGAAGGCGAGTTCTGAAAGCATGAACCCAGTAGCTGAATCGTCGCAGGGGAAAGGGGCGGGCAGTCGAGAGGTGAGGAGTCCGCTAGGGAGAAGGCTGGAGATTTGTTCTTTCCTGTATGCGACAGGTGCGGCTGCAAAGACGAAGCACCTGTCTCGAAGCCCAGAGCAACACTCCGCGGGATCATATGAGGCCTCTTTGGATGAGCCCAGATGTCTTGGTGCGGCATGGGGTCCGCCTCATAGTCAACCAAGTCTTCATCGCCCATGCTGACTGTCGGTGCAGAGAAAGCCAAAACCGGAATTGATCAGGGGGCCGACCGGCGGAAAGGAGGGAGGGGTCAGTGAAGCCAGAAGGGGACCACAGAGTAAAATAAGACCCCCGTGAAAACCGAAACTGTTGTCGCTGATCAGACCGTCAGTGCGCCCATATCCCAAACGCCCAAATCGCAAATCGCCATGGATAAACGTCCCTGTATCAAACCCTAGGTATTAGGGTTCCACCATTGTAGCCGCCTTCGAGAGCTCCCAAAGGTTCGAAAAATATCGTATCCAACTTGATATCATGATGGCATGAATTGTTTCTTCTTACCTTTCCATTTGGGTTTGGAGCAATTACAATGCTGATATTTTTGCTGAGGATTTATTTTCGGAGTTTTGTAACACCCAAATCTATATGTCTCTGAAAACATATCACAAAGCTGAGGACTGAAAGCTAACTACTTTTTAAGATTTCTTTTGTTCTTATATGTTGCACATTCATTTCTAAGGATGGTGAGGATATGCTGATGAAGTGCTGCCAAAGAAAGAGAATCAATAGAAATATTTTTCTTAGCTAGTTCTTGTGTGACTAGCTCTAGAATTATTCCTGGCATAGAAGCAATATAATGTCACAAATATGCTACATTCTCATGATCTGGAATCTTATAATAAAGCCCTTGCATAATGCAATAATACTCAGTGAGTAAGTCAAGATCACACAATCTTTGACTCATGAATAACTGAGCATAATGAGACTCATTTGAAGGTATAATTCCAAGTAATTCATGTGATAATTCTAAGAGTATAACTTCTAAAGGATCATATTTGTTCAATATGTCAATCTATTCAGATTTATCTAGATGTTCCCACCATAGTCGAGCATTTCCTATTAATGCCCAAGTGATTTGGATCACTACATCTTTCCAAGGCTGTTTGGTTTCAACTTTTTTCTGTGATGCCCAAGTGTTAATCCTTTGGAGGAGAATCAATGTCTGATCTCTATTTAAACAATCAAAGTTTATAAATAGAGCATTTCCAATACTTTGAAAAGATTCTGGATCTGATTTTTCATCAGTCTCTGCTAGACGTTGTGTCCATCTAGTGAAAGGATTGAATTGATTCTGGGATGATACATCTCCTTCTGCGAACTTGGAATTTTTATTTGAAAATTGAAAAGACTCTTCTCTTTTTGACTTAGAAGATCCTTCACCTGATTCTCTGTGGGAAGTTTCTTTTCCTTTGATATCTAGAATCAAACTAGATAATTTATCACTTACTAGTGTAAATTTCTCTCTAGCTAAATCTGATCCCTTCTTGATTTTTCCTATTGTTTCTTCTTCTTCTTTCATAATTGCCTTAAGAAACAATGAATCATATTTGTTTCTTTGGTAAGTGAATTTTCGTCCTTCTTGGTCTACTGCCTCGAATTCTGGAGGAGAGTGTGGTCTAAGAAGAGCATTATGAAAATTTGTTACAACACGACTAATAGTATCTAACTGTGTCAAGATTTTAGTTAATTTCTTATCATATCCATCTTGTGTCGAGATGTGCTCAATGAACTTGTTTGCCTTATCTATTTTGGGCTAGAAATGAGTCGAATCTGCGTGAGTAGTTGTAAATGGCATGGCCACATCAATGGGACATAGTGGCTGGAATCCCAAGCCCACCTAAAAAGGGTTGTGGCCAGTCGAGCTGTGGAGAGCCCGGTTATAGATGTGCTAAACATATGGGAGGTTCTCATCCCATGTGCATTGATTCTTTGAGTTGTACATGCATAGAATGTGTACGATCATCATGTTGGCAACCTCTGTCTGGCCATCAAATTGGGGATGGAAGGCTGTGGACTTAGTGAGTTTGGTGTCCAGCATCGACCAGAGACTGGACCAAAATGTACTGAGGAACCTCCTGTCCCAATCTGAGATGATAGACTGTGGGATCCCAAAGTGTACCCACCCTCATTCAAAGAAGAGTTTAGCAGTGGCTACTGCTATGATATTCTTCTTGCAGGCCGCCATAATGGTCATCTTTGGGAACTTGTCGATGACCACAAAAACACAGTCGTTTCCACGCTTAGTAGAAGGAAGGCTCGACATGTAATCTATGGAGATGGATTCCCAAGGTAGATTAGGGGTAGGAAACAGGGTACAGAGGCCTTTCTTCTTGATGGTTGGTTTGGATGGCCCAAGCAGTGCATGATCTGATGTACTTCCTGACATCCTGTCGAAGATTCGGCCAATAGAAATAATTCTGCAGTACTGCCACCGTTTTCTCGACCCCGAAATTCCCAGTAGCCCGACTGTAGTGTGCTTCCCAAATCATCTTTGCACACTCACTTGAAGGAACACAAAGGTGACCCAGGTGGCATAATAGGGAATCCTGGAGGTGAAAATATGGAACATGCTGACCTTCCAAGAGTGTCTGGTATGTGTGGCTGAATTCTGGGTCGCTTTCGTAGAGAAGTGGCCAATCAAAATTCGCGTGCCCACAAGAGTTGAGCATGGTGGTTAACACCATGATTGGTGGTCGACTAAGGCATCTACAACATTATTGGTGCTTCCCTTCTTATACTTGATATTCAAATGGAACTGTTGCAGGTATGTGGACCACTTCTGATGGCGATCATTATGTAATTTCCCTTGGGTCTGTATGAACTGCAGGGGCCGGTGTTCTGTGTGGATGATGTTTCCTTCCCTAAAATGTAATGCTTCCATTGTCGGCAAGCCTGCACAATGGAATACATCTCTTTGTCATAAATGGGATACTTCTGGACTGTGTCTGAAAGTGTCTCACTGTGATATGCCACTAGATGCTCATGTTGAGTAAGGACTGCCCCAATAGCATAGTCAGAGGCATCTATCTCGACCTCAAATGGTTGTTGCAAGTCTGGTAATGCGAGCATTGGTGCTGAGCAGAGGTGATCTTTCAACTCAGTGAGTGCATTCTATTGAGATTCAGACCAAAAAAAAATTGCTTTCACTCCTCCCTTGGTGACTTGACTCAAGGGCCAAGTGTTATGAGAAAATCCCGACATGAACCTATGGTAGAAGTTGGCAAGATGTAGAAAGCTGTGGATCTCGGTCAGAGTGGTTAGAGATGGACAATCCCGAATGACTTGGATCTTGGCTGGATCCACATGCACCCCCCGTTCATCAATAATGTATCCCAGATAATGAACCTAGGTCATGCCAAAAGTGCATTTATCCAAATTGGCACATAACTTGTGTTGCCGTAGTGTTTGGAGAACCTGTCAGATGTGGTGGAGGTGCTTTTCCCAACTCTGGCTGAAGATTAGGATGTCATCCAAGTATACCACTACAAATGAGTTGGTGAATGGCTGCAAGATGTCATCCATTAGCCTCATGAAGGTTGCAGGAGCATTCGTCAATCCGAAAGGCATAATCAACCATTTGAAAAGGCCCTCCCTAGCTTTGAAGGTAGTCTTCCACACATCAAAGGGTTCAATTCGTACCTGGTGATATCCTGAATTCAAATCGATCTTGCTGAAATATTTTTCCCCCTTCAGTTGGTCCAGGAGGTCATCAATCCGTGGGATTGGGTACCTATTATGGACAATGATCTTGTTCAGCGCTCGATAGTCAATGCAGAGTCTCCAAGTCCCATCCTTCTTCTGTACCAACACGATTGGGCTCCCATAGGGCGATGAACTCAGACAGATGTGACCTTTCTGCAGCAGCTCCTGAATCTTCCTCTTTATTTCATTATTCTCCAGAATAGAGCACCGATATATTGGTCCATTGGGCAGCGGCGCACTTGGGGTCATATCGATGGAGTGTTTGACTTGACAGTGCAGAGGAACCCCTACGGGGGAGGTGAAGATGTCCTCGTACTCCTCCACGACCTTGTCCATCTGTAGTTGTCGTGCAGAGGGGCCCTGTTTGGAGGTCGTGGCCACCGTCTTCTTCTTTCCTTAAGGGCATATCATTAGGAAAACAAATTTCCTGGTTTTTGAAATGAGCTTACTGCATTGTTTTGCAGTAACCAAAGAGATGGCCATAGGCGGTGCTACCTTTGGTATCATGTACAACTTATTTCCCAAGTAACAATAACAGAACGGGCCTTGATTCATACATAGCATGTCGCTTCCACAAGTATGGTTGTCTTAATAATACATCACAAACATCAATGGGAGCAATGTCACACAATACCTCATCCATGAACGGCTTGATGTTGTATGGAAGGTGACACTCCTGGCTCACATGAAGATCCTGTCCTTGGTGAAGCTACCTGATGGTGTGCGATTGTGGATGTGCTGTGGTCGGTAAGGCCAACCTCTTCATGACCTCTGCCGAAATGAGGTTGTTTTGGCTCCAGCTATCGATAATGAACTGTATCGGGGAGACCTTTACCCACATCTGGGAATGGAAGAGGCAATCCTCCTCCTCTAGATCTTCGGGTTCCTCGTTTTGGATCTTTGTGGTGGCAATGGCGGCATTAGGCTCCACATCGATAATCTGCTTCCCTTTCTCATTCCCCTCGTTGGGTTTTGACTCAGAGTCAGAACATGCATTTGATTCTAAAACCTTTAGCTCGGCCACCAGTGACTGCTTGGCCTGACACTCACTTGTGTTGTGAGTGGATATCTTATGGAACTCACACCACTTTCAGGTGTCCTTTTTCAGCTTCACGGTGCTATTCTTTGCTTGTAGCTTTGGCGGGTTGTCTTGGGCCACCCCACCTTGGCTTTGTCCTTTGTTCTATGGTTTGGGGGCACCTTTCCCTTGCTTCGAATTGGCATATCCAAAGTCTCGCTTCTTATGTTTAAATTTTTTCTCGATCTTGACGACATATCGGTATGCTGTGACGAGCAAGGAGATGTTCAGGAATTCTGTTTCTTCCTCGATGTACCTGTGCAGGCAGCCATGGTATTTGAGTACCAAATGCTGCTCTAAATCCTTGATACCCAACTTTGTGCGAAGGGAATGGAAAATATTGGTAAACTCTGGCACGTCTTGGTCCCTTCCCTGCCGCACCATGGTCCACTTTATGTATTGATCCTCATAGCTTCTAGCAGGGTAGTACTACTCCTTGATGGCAGCCTGGAATGAATTCCAAGTGGATGTGATTGAAAATAGTGAGACCGTACTTTCATCCTTCTACTCGCAGTAGGTTTCCCACTAGTCCTTGACATGGGGGGCAACTTTGAGAAGGGCAAAAGTAATCTTTTCCTGGCGGAAAAAATCATGAACAAAAAAATACCCTTCTAGCAGATTTAACCATTTATCTACGACGTCTGCATCTATCTGACCCTCATATGGGAATGTCAAAGTTAACTTGTACCTTAAAGGGTGTGGTGCTTCCAGAGTAGCTGCTGGAAGTAGATGTGTCAACCCTTGGGTAGCCGCTGAAGGATCTGGGCAAAGTTGTCCATCATCACATTCCTTTATCACTCGAGAGCCTCTTCAAGCAAGATTTTGATAGGATCTCTTGCCCCCTCATCTTTCTTTTCATCTTCCATGGGAGGTCGTCGGGATTTGTGAGGTTGGTCTTGCAAAGGTTCGACCACTTCAAGCCCTAAATCCATATATCTTGACCTCGTTGGGGATATGCAAAGAAAGACAAAGAAAGAGAAGACCGCTCTGATACCACTGATTCGGATTTAAACAGGAATGCAAAAAATTACAGATATAACCATACATATTGTTACACATTATTTTGTCATTGACCCCACATTCCCTGATCCCGGACACTACCGATCCGTGTTATTGACTTCTACTTTGTGTCATGTTGAAAAATATGTGTCAGTGTCTTCCTTGCCATATCAGGAAGAATACCTTAGTTCATTAATCTTGGAGCAGACCCTTTTTAACTGTTTTTCGGTCATCGCAGGTCATGAGTTATTCCACCCGCGAAGATGGCCAAGATACAACTAATCCTAGCAACATTGTCGCCCTGTCCCTGTGTTTCACTCATGACGAGCTAGTCTTGGCGACTTTTTTTAACAAATTGTTGAAGCATCAGAGTGTAACAACTTCATGGGTGGTCCTAGGGTTGGTTGTTGGATCAGATGAGTTTGGCTCTCTCCTTTGGGATGGGTGTTCCACCTTTGTGCAACCTCCCAAAGGGATAAGCTCTTTTTCCCATCTTTTATGGAGGCTCCTCCTCCTATAAATACCTCCTTCATAGTTGAGTTCTACTAGTGGCAGTTAGAGATAGTTGGAGAGTTTTAGCGAGTGAGTTTGGCTAGAGTTTGGAAGTAGCTTCTAATGTAACTTAGTCTGGGATAGTATTTTTTGGATTTGGCTTGATTGATTGTATGAGTTTTCTAGCATCATAATTTTCTATTTTGGGTAGGAGAGAGAGTTATTCATCCTCTTGGGAGACAATTCACGAGTGCATGCTTGCGGAGACATGCTGACAAGACCCTTCAAAGAGACTTACAATGTCAAGGTATGGTTGTAAGTTTTACTTCAGTTCATATTAATACAAATCAACCGTTTATTTCCTATATCTTATGTCAAATTGCATATTGATAGCTTGAAGTTCCTTGACCCTTTAAGTAGATCATTTTTGTTGTACTCTATTATGTTTGTTTTCATTCTCTATATGTTGTTTCAGGTACAAAAGTGATTAGAACGAGAGCAGGAATAACACAATGAGAACTTCATCAAACGAGGATTTGAAGGTAGGCCTTCATGACATTAACTATCTAAGGGAATTTGCATTGATATTGTTCTTGTTGTAACTAGAACCACTCTAGGGCTAGAGGGGTTGCCTCTGTCCACAAAGGAAACTTACCTGCTTCACAAGTTGGCAACTCCACTGGGGATTTGTGTCTTTTGTCTCTTGATTTGATTTTGCTTTGCTTGTTTATTGTATCCCTTACTTTTTGGGTAGAATTCTCCATATTGTGGATTGTTTGACTACTCCCGGTAGTCTTCCCTCTATCATAAGTGATAGGTCTAGCCTTTCCTTAGTTAAATTTTTAACTTTTTCCTTGGATCTGGGGTCATCGCCTTTTATTTTATGACATTCACGACGATAGTCGCGTTTGCTCTATTTAATTAGTTGCGCTTTCTACTATTTGGTGGGATTAGATCACCTCACAGTCACGACGGGCTTTAAGTTATGCTCGGTGCTATTTCTTGGTGTACTTCTGTGACGACATCGCAAGTTGCTAGTTAAGGGGGTGTGACTTTTCATTGTCGGCACAGGTTGTCAGTTTGACGCTCGTGAAGATTCCTGTAGGTTTTCATTTTGAAGTTCTGTTTGCTGATTGGCCAGTGTGTCCTATCCTTTTGAGCTTGTCTTCTGCCTATTTATTGTGTGTCAAATTGTTGTTTTCTGGAATATTTGACTCTTGGTTTCATTCCCTTGAGATTTCTCCTTTTGAATTGTGTGACCTGTTCACCTTAGGGTTTCTCAAAGCATTAGCTTTTTCTTGGGTTGCTTGCTTGTTTGGACCTTCGAGCTATGTTTGAGGCAATCCCTTGCTTTGTTTGAGGCTTTTCCTTATTGACTGTTCTTTCATCTTCCTGATTGGTATGTGACATTTGGTTATCAAAACTTTCAAGTCTTGTTTGTTTGGTTTCCTTCCATCACTTTGGCATAGATCACATTGCTTCCTGGTCAGTTAGAAAGCTTTCAAGTTTTTGCAAAAAGAAACATATTCTTTGTTTTAAGTCTTTGATTAGTTTCCGAGTGGAATGTTTCCCCTTACTTATTGAATGATTTTATTTGAAAATGACTTAAAACTAGCATTGTTTTGAGTTTTGCATTTGGTTGCTTGTCATCTATTCGAAAAATCAAAATATTGCATTCATTTTGCATTAGGAAATGAGAACAATATTTTGCATTAGTAAATTCTTGACATTTAGAAGTTGAAAAGAAAAGGATGTATTTTTCATTTTCTTAATTGGATTGCTTGCAAGTTAGTGAAAGATAGAAGCATTTCTCTTTCCTCTTGATTGGTTTTCTTGCGAAATAACAAAAAGTACCATTCTTGCATTTGCTTGCTTGTCACTTTGATTGCTTTGAAATGAACCTCTCACCTTTCTTTAGTTAGTTGTTCATTGAAAATAAATGGTTTCTTAGTTGTTCATTGAAAAGAAATGGTTTCTTAGTTGTTCATTGAAAAAAAATGGTTTCTTTACTCATTTAGTTGCATTCTAGGATTTTTTGAAGATACATTCGGTAGGGCCTTGAAACTGAGATTTAATTCAAGATAAACTGCTAAAATTTATCGAATTAATATAAAAACGCATCGGAACTTAACGTTCATGTATTTAGAGGTCTAGGCTAAAGACGTGTTCCGGCGTCTTTAAACCTAGTGGCTGTTGTTTCCACTAAGGTTGGGTGATTCCTCCTTTTGTGATTCGATGAGTGTTAGTACGGACTTGTGCTCCCTGTACCGTCATGTATATGATGGGAGACCCCAATAGGTTGTAATCCTGTTATCCATAGGAAGCTGAGCCTGCTGCTTTATGAATCGTAATGCACTGAAAACAACATTCAAGAAGATTAGCTATCGTACCTGAAGTCCTTGGTCATTTCTCTTTCATTTTATTACCAAGGTGTATATGCAGTTTTACGGTTTGTCTGGTAAACCTTTTGCCTAGAGTTCCAGAGCAGTAATTTGGTATTTTTGACTCATTAAACTTAAAAGATCGTTCGAGCACTTGTCCTTTTGAGCTCCTTTCCAATCGGAAGTGACAGAGTCACCTTTTTTCCTTTTCTTGACTCTTAAAACATGAAAAGGCAAAGTTTTGTTTCAATGTTCTAAAATTAACTTCCCACGAAATATTCCTAATAAAAGTTATCTTCCTTAGTAATTCTTTAGAGTTGATTCCAATGGCAACATTTCTGGAGTCCACTTGTCAAGGGTTCCCCTTGGAAGGGAATCCTAGTCCTTTTCCTTCTTTTGGAAACACTGGTGCTCCTTATATGGCAACATTGTCCCTCCATGGGTTAACCATTGGTTTAACTGTCTGGTTATTTTCAACCTCAGTGATCCCGAGTGTCCCAAATCCTGCCTGATGTCTCCTTCATTTGAATCACGCCATGATGATTCTAAGGTTGACCCCGTGCCTTCTTCCCCTATTTCTTCCTCTTTCTCTTCTACTTCGCTTGGTGAAAGTTTCAAATCTAGTAACCAAGAGGCTAAGAAGAAGAAGAAGAAGTCAAATAAGAGAGAGGCCAACTGTGCAGCTATTACTCCAAATTCCCCCCCTGTCGACAAACCATTCGATTCTTCATGGAATGTAAAATTCCCTTGCTAGTTGTGTAAGGGTGACCATCTCTTCCGAGACTGTCCTAGAATTCCCAGAGTCTTAGAGGTGTGGTCTCAAAATCTGGATCAACCATCCCCATCAACCTTTAGAGATCATGTCGATGTTGCATCCTCGACTAGAGATGGTAAGAAGAAAGGGAAGATTAGATTCCCCTGTAGGCTATGTGAAGGAGAGCATCTTCTTCACCTTTGTCCTCTTATGGATAAAGCTTCCAAAGTTTTGGAAAACCTTGCAGCTCCTTAACCCCAACTTCCTGTTGGTTATCATAGGCTTTCTTCTAACCATCTCTCAGTTAGTAAAGAGATTGATTTAGATTCATCTCTTGCCCATCCTACTCTTCCTAAGCATGACTCTCTTGTGTCTATTCCCGACCAACCATTGGTCGAAAAGAGTGTCGAATTATTTTCGCCACCAGTTGCTCACTCTGTTCTGGAAGAGCGTAGTGATCTTACTGCTCATGTTCTTCTTGTCTCCTCAGATTCTCATGAATCGAAGAGTGACCCTCCCATCTCGGTTGTTCAAGAGAGTCATTCTCCTATTCTTGTATAGCATGGGGGAAATCGTATGATACCCCCACCAAGTAGTTCTGTCGTTTCTTTTGATTGGAGTCACTTGACTGCTTTCTGCCTCCCATCTTATGTGTCTTTCTAGATCACAGTACAAGCCTATAATATGGTAGTACCTGGCACTATATTAGATGAAGGTGCATCTGTTAGCATCATGTATTCTACTACTTGGCAAGAAGTGGGTTCCCCAAAGCTTGTGCCTGTCACCCAGAATGTGTTGGTTTTCAACGGGGGAACCAGCCAGCCCTTGGGAATCCTTCCAAAGTTCCCTATTACTTTGGGAGGAAAGATCGTCTATAAGATGTGATGGTAATCCAAGGTCTGTTATATTTCAATCTTCTCCTTGGACGCAATTATGTGTATGACATGGGAGCTCTTGTTTCTTCACTTTTCCGTGTGGTTTGTTTTCCGCACGAAGGAAGAATTGTGACTATTAATCAACTGTTATTCATTGGTCACCAGACATCTCCTTTGCAACCATCGTCCCCTATCGACATCGTTTGCAAGTAGTACCTTCACCGCCACAGGTCAACTATGTGGCTACACGTTCCATCTTTGCATCCACTAATGATTACACAGATGGGATCGTACATTATGTACTGGGAGAAGTGGAACCTGATCTGTCTATGGTACGAAATGACATGTATTCCTCCTGGAGCGTGGTTCTTCAATCTAGGGAGGATATCTGGGAGCCATGTTCTCGTATTGTCCATGAACAAATGTTATGAGGATAGTTCTTGGTCTTGTGTCAACCTCATTTAAAAATGAAACAAGAGATGAGGAGAGTTCCTTGTCTTGTGTCAACCTCATTAAAAAATGAAACAAGGGGTCATGAGGATTGTTCCTGGTCTTGTGTCAACCTCGTTAAAAAATGAAACAACGGGTGATGAGGACAATTCTTTTCTTGTGTCAACCTTGTTAAAAAATGAAACCAAGGATATGAGCATAGTTCCTTGTCTTGTGTCAAGCTCATTAAAAAATGAAACAAGGAATCTGAGCAGAGTTCCTTGTCTTGTGTCAAGCTCATTAAAAAATGAAACAAGGTCACCTGGAGCAATTTTCCAATTCAAGTCTTTGATTAGATCTCGTAAAATCCCAGTCGAGTCTTTCACTTGATATCGTAAACAAAGCTTCATTCCATCCACCTGATAGCCACGAGTAATCTACTTAGGTGAATATAATGAAGCTTGGGGGTCATGCACCTAATGGTAAAGTTAACTTTCCTTGTAGGTTATGTGAAGGGAATCACCCCATTCACCTTTGTCCCTATCTGGATGAAGCCAAAAAGGTGTTGGATAACCGTCCTGCTTCACCGCAATGACTTGCATCTGGTTACAGGAGACTCTCCCTTTCATCATGTTGGGGGCATGCAAACCAATCTCAAGCATAGTTCTTTGTTTCAAGCTTGTGTAAACATGAAACTGAATTCAAGCATAGCTTTTATGGTTCAAGCTTGTGTGAAAATGAACCCATCTCCATTTTAACCCTCGTGATTGCCATTCTATCAACCTCTTCCATCATATGAGCCCTGGTTTTTCTCCTTCCATCGTCGCCATCTATTTGGCTGATCATATGCTTTCACTTGGTTTTTTTTCCTTTCCCGAGGGACCGCAGTGATGAGTGGTTTTATTAGCCAGCTTCTTGACCATTACATGTTTTGAGCAGTTCCACCATTTCCAGAACCAGTTGCTACCCTTTATACCACTCGTTCCTCCAAGACGAATCACCTTTAATCTCTTTTCTGACTCGTAAAAGATGAAAAGATTGCCAAGTATTTTTCCCTTTTTGACTCATTAAAGATAATAAAAATGGGGGGTCCACTTTTAGCTCTTTTTCAACCCTTTAACAAATGAAAATATGACTGAGCCCTTGTTGTTTCAAACTTGTTAATGGATGTGAAACGTCATGCGCCCAGTATAAGTTTACCACCTTTCAGGTTGGGAGGCACTATATACGAAAAAGGTACTCCTTGGCTGAAATGGTCAAGTGGTTTTCTCAAGTATTGTTTTCTACCTTTTCGAGCTCGAGAGACACAAAGTACGAAAAGGGACCATGTGGAGTTTCCTGTTATGTGTCTTTTTCAAACTCTCTAAACATGAAAAATATACCGAGTTACACCTTTGTCAGAGTCATTAAACTATTAAACGACATCGGGTTCATCACCTTGACCAACACGAGTTTCTCCTTCCTAGTGCTCATTAAACTTACTAGGTCGGATTCATGTAAAGGAAAAACTTATATTACAAGCATATGCTATCCCCTTCAAGCTTGTGTTTCAAAAATAATTGGGGTACTCGCCAGAAATGGTGGGGCAAAATTTGGAAGTATTCTGTCGGTTGTATTAATTATTACGGCAGCTTGTTGCTCTTGAACATCGACACTCTTTCTGCTTCATGTCGGGTTGGGATATCCTCACTTTGTCATTGGCCTTCCGGGTTTTGGGTTATCCATTTTTCCCCATTCCATCTGATCCTTGCTGCATCATCATGATCTTTGATTTCTTGGTACCAAAATGCTGCCAAACTCTAGAGTAGTATTGGCGATATGTTCAAGAGCTTAATCCTTCTGCAGTTTGTGTCCTTACACACCTTCCTCAGATTCTCTGTCTCATCCACATTCATCTTGTTCCTTTGCCTCACGTCGATGATGTGGAAAACATTATGGCCTTCCTTCAACTGATTGCTTCCTATCGACTTCAGCTCATTATCTAGGAAGTTGATCTAGAGACTCCTTTCTAGTACCTTGGAGCTTACATGCTTTAATGGAAAGTTCTCTGTATTCAATGACGGGCTTTCATTATTGGCCTTCAATCAGGTGATTTCACGGGTGTTTGACTTCAAATCATTCTTCACACTTCGTGGATTGTACTAGCAGTACCTTGAGAACCATTGACATTACTGGTGGTCTCTCTCGCGCTTGTTAACGGTTTACATCATTGACCGGTAATCAAGTGATTTTCTAGTATGCTCGACTTCAACACATCTATTCACATATTAGAATTTGTACCTTGATCGGGTTGGGATTCAAGACCCTAGGCTCAGATTACACAAGTCCAGGTTGCGCGGATTGGTTCATGATTGTATACATGACTCTTTTGATTGGATGGCTGCGACCATACCTGAGTCTTTTATATGGTCCTTTTGATTGGATGGTTGTGTCCATACCACAGATCATTTATGTTTATCTTCAAGATGGTTGCACCCATGCCTTATGCACACATATTTATTTTCACTATGTACTTATGTATCAGAGATATCAGTTGTACTTGCATTCGCAGGTTCTTTGCGATGGTGTTTTGTTTCAGTTATCGATTCATAAAGAATTTCACCACTCCCACTCTCTCGGCCTTCATTCTTTAGGGGGCATCTGTTACACAGTATTTTGTCACTGACCCCATATTCCCTGATCCCAGACACTGCTGGTCCGTTTTATTGACATCTACTTTGTGTCATGTTGCAAAATATGTGTCAGTGTCTTCCTTGTCATATCAGGAAGAATACCTCAGTTCATTACTCCTGGAGCAGACCCTTTTTAATTGTTTTTGGGTCGTCGTAGGTCATCAGTTATTCCACCCATGGAGATGGCTAAGATTGAACTAAGCCTAGTGACGTTCTCGCTCTGTCCTTGTGTTTCACTCGTGACTAGCTACTTTTGGCGAGTTTTTTAACAAATTGTTGAAGCTTCAGAGTGTAAAAACTTCATGGGAGGTCCTAGGGTTGGTAATTGAATGAGATGAGCTCGGCTCTCTCCTTTGGTATGGTTGTTCCACCCTTTGTGCAACCTACCAAAAGGATAAGCTCTTTCTCCCATATTTTATAGAGGCTCCTCCTCCTATAAATACCTCTTTCATAGCTGAATTCTGCTAGTGGCATTCAGAGATAGTCAGAGAGTTGTAGCGAGAGAGTTTGGCTAGAATTTGGAAGTAGCTTCTAATGTAACTTAGCCTGGGATATTTTTGTGTGGATTTGGCTTGAATGTATGAGTGTTCTAGCATCATAATTTTGCCTTTTGGGTAGGAGAGAGAGTTATTCATCCTCTTGGGAGACAATTCATGAGTGAATGCTTGCGGAGACATGTTGACAGGACCCTTCAAGGAGACTTACAATGTCAAGGCATGGTTGTAAGTTTTAATTCAGTTCATATTAATACAAATCAACGGTTTATTTCCTATATCTGATGTCAAATTGCATATTGCTAGCTTGAAGTTCCTTAACCCTTTAAGTAGATCATTTTTGTTGTTTTCTATTATGTTTGTTGCCATTCTCTGTATGTTGTTTCAAGTACAAAAGTGATTAGAACGAGAGCTAGAGAAACACAACGAGAACTTCATCAAATGAGGATTTGAAGGTAGGCCTTCATGACATTAACTATCTAAGGGAATTTGCCTTGATACTGTTCTTGCTGTGACTAGACCCACTCTAGGGCTAGAGGGGTTGCCTTCTAGTAGATTTAACCATTTATCTACAGTGTCTGCATCTATCTGACCCTCAAAAATATGGGAATGTCAAAGTTAACTTGTACCTTAAAGGGTGTGGCGCTTCTAGAGTAGCTGGAAGTAAATATATCGCCCCTGGGTAGCCGCTGAAGGATCTGGGCAAAGTTGTCCATCATCATGTTCCTTTGTCACTTGAGGGCCTCTTCGAGCAAGATTTTGATAGGATCTCCTACCCCCTCATCTTTCTTTTCATCTTCCATGGGAGGCTGGTCTTGGAAAGGTTCGACCAGTTCAAGCCCTAACTTTTTATATCCCAACCTCGTTGGGGACATGCAAAGAAAGATAGAGAAAAAGCAGAACACTCTGATACCACTGATCCGGATTTAAACAGGAACGCAAAAAAATACAAATATAACCATACATATAGAGATGCAGCAGAAATAATACTTCATTTCATTACTGTAAAATATTGAAATATGCTTACAAACAGAAATGGAAATAAACTAGCTAGGGCGATGGTAGCTTACCTCTGAGAAGAGATGTGGTGGCTACATGCCTCTAAAATGTGTTACAATGAGGCTGAAAGGCCTATTTATTGTTTAGAAACAATGGAAAAACCTAAATGTCCAAAAACGTAACCCTAGAAGAAGAAACGCCAAACTGTGGGCCCCGTTTGGGTAAATTGGTACATCAACTTCCCGGGGTCGTAACTTTGGCATACGATCTCCGTTTGATGCACACAATATCTCATTAGAAAGATATATCCGAGAACTACAACTTTGGGAAGAGAAGCATCAATCCATGCAACGTTTTTGCTCCTTGTTTTCCCAAAAAACATCATTTAGGGCCTCAAAACGGCTCCAGAAGTTCAGGACCCGAAACACTGCTAAAAATGGTAAACTGTGGTACAATTAAGGAAACTGAAAAGCTGAAAGAACAATGGTAGGGGTCCAAGTGCAATTGGTGAGTAGCCACCAATATCCACCTGGATCAACTGCATAGTTCTAGGCAACAAGGTTGCATCACTAAGGGCTGAGACTGCACAATGTGCAATTCAGTCGAGGTTCGGTGAAGGTAAGTTGCCTGGTCGGAAAGTTTTTCTGGGAAATGGCTAAGTGAGAGAGAGAGGTGAACCTATGAGGAACTTAAACTTGTGATCACACACTTATCATACTTTGATGACACGACAACATAGACCACCGGAACAACAAGACAAAGCCTTACCCTATGGGAGACTGTCCTAGGACAAAAGTGACAATTGTGACACTTAGGGTGGAATTAGGACAACTGTGATGAAACTTGTGCAACAATGCTTAAAACTTTGTGTATGAGTGTGATATATGTTTACATAGCTAGGACAACTCGAATACACAAAGACCAACCTTCGAAATCTCCAAAAAAGGACCGCAAGCAAGGTAAAACAATCAAACATGCCAAAAGACAACAATTGGCCAAACAAGCAAAAGGGGTGAAAAGACTCTAAGAGAGCTCATGGAATGAGCTCAAGTGTTTGCAACCATAAAGGGAAAGACCAAGGAAGGCTCCGAAATTTAAGGGTGAGCCCAAATTTTGGAGCGTGTTGCAGCCACTACAACAAAGCTCTAGTAGACGTTATGATTGTCATGTTTTCGACAGAATGTCATTGTAAATACTGCAATGAGTTGGGTTATAAAGCTCCATGGGTAGTATGTTTTGGTTTTAAGTGGTTTGCTAGTCATAGGTGTCATAAAACACCGATAATTATGTTCCCCAAAAGGGGAGGGGCCTGTCACAGCCCCGAGTTAAAATTTCATGTAATAAAGTTAATAAACAAAGAATAAGACCAAAGTCATGGGACACGTATTCCAAGCTAAATGTTGGACAAAACATCCTAGTGGGTTTTCATTTCGGTTTATTATGGCTAAGGAAATTTGAAAAGGAATTGAAAAGGAAAAGAGGCATTAATTGACATTTTATTTATGAAAATAATGGAAAATAAGTGAAAAGGAAGGTGAAAGGTCACAAAATTGCATGTGAGGAAATTGAAGGAAAATTAGAGGAAATTAAAGAAAATATAGACCTCAATAATAAAAAGGCTTATGAGGACCAATTCACAACTTTTGCTAGTTAACCTTTTGTCAGTTTTAGCTTGGAGCCTACATAGCCTGGGGTGGAAGGGAACATCTCTAAAGAACCCATGTTTGATGTTGTTATGCTGAAATTGATGAATGTGATGAAGGTCCCTACTAAATTGAGGTGGGAGGAAACATCTCCAAAGGGAACTCACTTCAAATGTTGCTCTAGATATAAAAACTAATTTAAAAAGTTCATGACTCGGTCAATGACTCAAAATCTTTCTTATAACATGTTTTGGAAACAGAATGACCATTCTGCATCTTCCCATGTGATTGAAATCCCTGTCTAGACTCTCTAGAAACTCAGATTCGTGTTGCAACTGTCATGTCGTCATATGAACTTTGATTTGACCAATTTTTTTTTGGAATTGGGTGATTTTTAAAAAGGAGCTCAGATTTGCAATAATTTTTTGGAAACTCTATACAAAAACTACAAAAAAATGATAGGAGAGTCACCGTCCACTAATTCTCATCAGAAAAATTTCTACAACATAATTGATTTTAAATCAACGATATCTCCCTCATCCAGGCTCCGATTCGACCGATTTTTTTTGTTTGAATTTGGGTATTTTTTCACAAGGAATACATATTTGTTATTAATTTTTGTAAAATTTGGATCAAAAGTTTCGGATCCGATCTTCAAACTCGCCACCTAAAAAATTCCTGCAAAAAAATGAAAAATAAAAATTCCCGCTTTGCCCAAGAAAGTGCTTTGTGGAGGTCGTAGCACGTGCATGAAGTTTGTTAAATATTACTGCAAAAAATTGAAACTGAAATATGTGTCAAAACCTCATTTCGATGGAGTCATAACCTAAATATGATACCATCGATCCAGATCTTAGTGGGAGGCCCCCAAGATCTAAAAAAAATTGAAATTCAAAAATAAAAGAGAACACACAGTAAATAAAACCACAAAGAATTTTTTTATTAAAATAGAGAATAACTATAAAATCTACATTGTGGTGGAAAATCTGTCCTTTTACAAAATGTGACTTGTTACTTATAGTCTTTTTTTAGTTACAATACCACGGGTAAATTCCATGGGTGGGTGAATGCATACCATGGGTAGAATCCACTTACAATACCATGTATGGATG
The DNA here is from genome assembly GCA_031772625.1 of Pinus tabuliformis. Taxonomy (NCBI): domain Eukaryota; kingdom Viridiplantae; phylum Streptophyta; class Pinopsida; order Pinales; family Pinaceae; genus Pinus; species Pinus tabuliformis. The sequence goes on along the minus strand of CM062820.1, from coordinate 418,455,258 downwards.
AATACCGTGGGTGGATAAATACCATGGGTGAATGAATACCATGGGTAGGTGCAAATTTCCATTTGGATGATCCTTAGAACAAGTGTGAATGGAAATGGAATGAGAAGGATGAAGGGAAATGGCCTCAGAAGCAAGGAAGACCTCAGGATGTAGGTGAGAAAGAAAATTTGGCTCCTTAAAAGAAGTTTAACGCAACTAAGAAAGGATATGGATCTCAACCTGGAGGACAATAGAATAAAGGTAGTGGAAAAGAACTATTGCAGTGTTGGATTTGTGGCAAACATCATCGCAAGAAGGATTGTCCATTGTACCAGGGTGGAAGGCCTTAGATCTATAGTGCCCAGGAGGCATACACAGTTCGGGATGTTGGTCAGAGCATTCCTTGGATCTATGCAACACTTGATAACAGGTAGACGAATCATGAGGCATCCATACTGAGATGGAAAGTAAGTTATGTGATTGAGTTGTTTCCATTTTGATTTATCCTAGATCCAATTATAGCTATGTTAATCCTTACTTGGTGGGTAAGTGTGGCTTGAATAAAGAAGTGCATGCAGAGTCTTCGTTGGTGTAGTTGGATATAGGGACCAAGCCTAGGAGTTCATTATTGGGTGAGAGCTCGTGCATTCAAACTAAATGGTATACCTACATCAGCACATCTAAATGTGCCTCCTTTGGGATCATATAGTATTATTTTGGGCATGGATTGGTTGTTTACTCATAGGATCAAGGTAGAATGCTACGAGAAGGTTATTGAGTTCCTGGATGGTGATGGAAAAAATAAAATCTTGTAGGGAAAGAAGAAGCCTACATTTGTGACAATGGTTATAACCATGCAAGCTAAGAGCAGTTGTAGAAAAGGATGTGTATTGTTTATAGTGCATGTCTCCAATGACAAAGGGGAATATGTTGAGGATGATGAAGTATTGAAGAGGACAGTTTCAGTATGTATTTCCTGCAGAGTTTTCAGAGTTACCACCTCATAGGGAAGTGTATTTCTCTATTGAGTTAGTACCAGGAGCAACACCAAAATCAAAGGCACCTTACAGGATGAGCACTCTAAATTTGGTGGAATTGAAGTTGCAACTTAAAGAAATGCTTGATAAGGGATACATAAGGCCAAGTGTGTCGCCTTAGGGTGCACTAGTGTTGTTTGTAAAGAATAAGGATGATACTCTAAGATTGTACATTTATTACAGGTAGTTGAAAAACATGACTATCAAGAACATGTACCCTTATCCTCGAAATGATGACTTGTTTGATCAACTGAAGGGAGAAACAATGTTTTCAAAGATTGATTTGAGATCAGGATATCATCAGGTGTGCATCAAAGAAGATTATATCTACAAGATCACATTTCGTATGAGGTATGGGCATTACCTTGTTTACATGCATGTGAACATTGTGACTTGTTTGATCAACTGAAGGGAGAAATAATGTTTTCAAAGATTGATTTGAGATCAGGATATCATCAGGTGCGCATCAAAGAAGAATATATTTGCAAGACCACATTGCGTATGAACACATTATGGTGGTTCCTTTTGGTCTTACTAATGCTCCAACATATTCATGTGCTTGATGAAAAATTCGTTGTGTCCTTATGTGGACAAGTTTGTGATAGTGTTCATTGATGATATATTAATATATTCTAAGAATGAGAAAGAGCATGAAGAGCACCTGGAAGCAGTGTTGAGATTGTTGAGAGAGCATCAGTTGTATGCCAAGCTTAGCAAGTGAAGTTTTTTTTAGACTCAGATTCATTACTTGGGGCATGTTGTTTCCAGGGAAGGGATAACAATGGACTCATAAAAGATTAAAGATATTCGGGAGTGACCATCTCCTAGGAATGTGGATGAGGTTAGATCATTCATGGGACTAGCAGGTTATTACAAGAGCTTCATCAATAAATTCTAAGGATTTCCTATCTTATTTCATATTTTTAGAGAAAAGGAAATAAGTTTGAACGGACTGATGAATGTGCAACTAGATTTGAGAAATTGAAGAATTTTCTTACAAATGCTCCAGTATTGAAGATTGCAGATACTGATAAGGAGTTTGTAGTTTGTACAAATTATTGCAAGAAAGGACTTGGTGGAGTCTTGATGCAGGAACGATAGGTGGTATGCTATGAGTCAAGGAAGCTGAATGAGCACAAGAAAAAATATGTGACTCATGATGTTGAGGTGGCATCTGTCATTCATGCCTTGAATATGTGGAGGCATTATCTTCTTGGCAGGAGGTTTATTTTGATGAGTGATCATAGTGGACATAAGTACTTGTTTGATCAACTTAATCTGAATGTTATGGAAATCTATATGGTTGGCTACACTTAGTGAGCTTGATTTCAATATTAGGTGCATTAAGGGAAAGTAGAATTAGGTTGCAAATTATCTCAGTAGGAGAGTGTAGGTAAATCATATTTCAGATGTGATCTCTTATGGGACAAATTGATAGGAGCAGATCTTGCATGAAGGGAAACATGATGACAGGTACCAGAAACTAAAGCAGAGGTTGCAACAATAGGGTGAAGGTGATAGAGATGAGGTGTATCACCTCATGAACTTGGTCAGATTCAAGAACATGATTTATGTGCCAGATAGTAGTGAGTTGAAGAAGCTTATCTTGAGGGAGTTTCGTGTCAATTCGTATTCAGGTCACCCAAGATACCAAAAGACTGATAGTTGTTAAGAAGTTCTATCATTGGTCGAACTTGAAGAAAGAGGTTGTTCAATTTGTTGTAAGATGTTTGTATTGTCAAAAGGTGAAAGAAAAATGTAAGGACCCAACTAGTCTATTACAACCTATTCTGATTCCAAAATGAAAATGGGAAGTCATTTCCATGGACTTCATGTTGAGAAATCAATGCTAGTAGAGTTAAGGTTAGATTTCTCTTTCTTGATAATTACTTGTGAATTATGTTGCCTTCTTTTACTTATTTGTTATATTATATTTCATCAAGCAATTACCAAATTATGTGTGTATGATGATCACAAAAATGGAAGACACAATATATACTAGCACTTTGCCAGGGAAAAACCCTTACATAGGGGAAAACTCAGTCAAAGTATCTTCCTTAAATAGTTTTCTTGAGACTATTCAACCTAGACACATACCTCCTCCAACCACCAAGTCATCCTCCTCTTCCAGCAACTTCAACCTTGAAGCAACAACACTTCGGCCTGACAAATCCAGAATTCCGGCCTTCCAGCAACAAAATCTTTGACCCAACACTTTCAAAATCTTCAACCGCTACAGCAGTAAAACTTTGATCCAACAATTTTCCTAGTAACTTTGCATAAGAGAGAGAAAGAGATAGCCCAAAAACTTTGACCTTGACCCTTCCAACACTTCTTCTTATCTTCTAGGAATTTCACACTTTTTCTACCTTCTTGTTCTTGGATATCGAACTTGTGAGAGAGATGCTCCAAATGAATTCGAATTTCTTGTATATATAGGCTTTAGGTGAGGTCGAATTTCCCTGTTTGAGGCCGACTTGATCTCCTTGAGGCCAACTTGGTGTGGAGGTGTCAAATACCTAATTTGACTCAATAATAAATCTTTTTACATGATTCAAAAGCCCAAGAAGGGTCTCATAAAATGTACAATGACTCTAATGACTCAATATAAATCCTAGGAGTCCACAATGGGGACTTTGACTAATAAAAGATGACCCAAGCATGAAACCCATGCTTTAATAAGTCATTGTAATAATAATAAAAAATTTCTTTTTCATTCTTTTGACAAGTACATTACATAATGACTCAAATACATTTATGAAGACTGAACCTAGTTACATTATTGAGTACTCCCTCTTAACTAGGTAGGTATTCATAACAACATATACAAGTACAAGAAATATCTCAAAACATATGAACTATGAAGAGTTTAGGCACCACAATGCCATGGACTAGATTCCTGACTAGAGAAATCTATCCAGGTGGTACTAAGATGGACTAAAGATTTAAGCCTCTCTAGGTACCATCAAGATTACTTACTAACCATAAACCCATGGATCTAAGTGTGTATACAAGGTTAGATCTCCATGACCAATGCCACCCTCCCTACTTCAAGGTCTAGACATCAACACATAATGTCGACCAGATGTCCTCCAAGGAAATGTGTCTCACACACAAAGCTTCAACAAATATTCTGAACTTTTTTCATCAACAATATCAAGTAAACCAAGCATGCTTCTAATATATTCAAAATTCTTATTAGGAAGAGACTTTGTTAGTATATCAACTACCTGATCGTTTGTCGGGACATACTGTAGCTTCATGATCCCATCCTGCACCAAGTTCCTAATGTAGTGGAAATTATTGTTCATATGCTTCGTCCTATCATGAAACATGGGATCTTCAGACATCTTGATGCAACTTTTATTATCACAATTGATCACAATAGGACCCAGAGGCTTCTTGAACAAATTTATCAGAAGCTTCCTCAACCATACAACCTCCCTTCCTACTTCACATGCAGCCACATACTCTGCTTTAGCACTACTCAAAGCAATGGGATCTTGCTTTCTTCTAATCCATGAGATCATGGCATATCTCATGGAAGCAATGTATATAAGGTACTTTCATTGAAGTTAAAAGAGAGAGTGAGCCTCTAGAATAAAATTAATAGTAATATCCTAAAAGAGATACACAAGAGCATGGAAAGAATTGTTAGTTAACCTATAAATAAGTTCACAAGATAATAATGATCATAAAAGCAAGAGAAAATGCACATTCAATACAATGCATACAAAATCCAAGGAAATAGTTCATTTTCATTAGTATGTTTCAACATAAACATACACCATAAACAATAAAAGAATAGTCTCATAATCATTCATGAAATATGCATGAAAGTGCGTTGGCTCAAAGAGCTTCATATATTAAGTGAAAGTCCCAAGATACACAATTACAACGATCCAACACTAGCCCCAATAATGGAACATTAAGCCACCACTTTCTCCTCCAAAGAAAGATCTTCTCTCCTCTGCCAATCTAGAGAATCCAAGGTGAAAAGGCCTTTTACATGAGCTACGAGGGTGTATATATAACAAATGAGGTGACTCTCTACCTCCTTGTGACTCTTAAACTTCCGTCATGACTCTTTGAATTACTATGTGACCTTAAAGCTTCTACATGACATTACAACTTTCTGGTGACTTTTCACATTCCATGTGGGACCCTTGGGCTTCCACACACTATACAATTTCTCATTTTTTAAAATATGATATCACATCCCATAAATTGTGGTAAAATACATTGACACATGAATTTTGTGGTGACACTTTGAGAAGCCATGAATTAGCAATGGTGACATAAGACTTCATTTCATCAATGCCAATATCTTCTCTTTACTATTATGTCTTCGACTACTTCATGATGGATCTTTTCTTGTACTTCATATTCACCCTCCAAAGGGTCTAAATGAATGATAGAACCTTCCAAGTCGGCATGATTTATCATATCTTTGTCTTGGTCCAAGACTCCTTTAATCTTGCATTATAACATCTTCGTGTATCATCTCCGAAAGTGTCCTCCTTGTGACCTCTCCTTGCTAACCCTTTGACATCATCTTGTCATGGTACAATGATATCACCTAAAAATTAATTCACTCATGAAAAGACAACATCAATCCCATAATCACCTATTATATATGTGCTTGCTCATATAATATACTGACTATGATGGGACAGTGGGCAAGGGTTTTGAGAGAGAGAGACTAGGAATTATGTAGTTGAGCTCAAAAATGACCAAGGGATGACCATGTTTTCCATTGGTACTATGCAATGTGAAATAAGGAGTGGCTCTTCAAAGTTCTATGCAATGGGCAAGTCCAGAAGACAAGGGGGATGAGCTTGTTGACTAAGGTCACATAGTGTGGAGTGCTAAGGGAAGAGGAAACATGTATTACATAGTTGAGCTTCACAAGGATTAAGGGATGACCTCAATGTCCACTGGAACTACGCAATGCATAGTAGGAGGAAATTCAGGACAAGTTACTATGCAGTGATGGATTTGAGTCAGTAGGAGTGGAAAAACTAAGCACTGTAATTGCACAATGCACAATGATTAAGGAGAAGACTCCAAGGATTTTAGAATTAAGGTTTATAATGGCCTAGATATGGAATTACTATCCACTAGAATTATGCAATGCATAGTTGATGTGAGACAAGACAAGCGATTGCGTAGTTGAGGAATTCAAGGAGATAAGGGAGGTAGGTTAGCACATTGTAACTGCACAGCGCATAGTGATTGAAGATGAGGCTTAGTGAATTACATAGTTCAGCATTGTAGGTGTTATCACTCAAGAAAAAATATTTTAAATTCTGAACATCAATTTTTTAAATTTGTCAAAGGGTTGGTGTCAGTTTTGGGTCTAGTCTTTTCATCTTGTTTTAGAGTCTTGTTAGTATGTCAAATGGGGTCAATTTTCTATTTTAGTCTATCATTGGTCTCATATCTCACATGAATATCATATGTCGAAACTCATTTCAAAGTTCATAGCGCAGAAACCCGGTCTAGGTGATTTCGTAGCGCAAAACACCGATTTTGCACTAACTGCGCTACGAAATCGGGAATTCGTGCTGATCCATAGAAAATCTCACCCCAGCTGTCATATTTACCAAAACCGTTGTGTTTGCATCAACAGTTGTCAGCTTATACACTTCGTCTATCATATCCAACCGCTTATCCTCATCATTAGGTCGTTAGGTGTCTTGGTACTGGCACATGTTTGCAGTTGTACTTTGCTCTGCGGTTTTGGTCGTTCAACTAGGCTTTTCGAAATGGTATCAGAGCAATCGGGGAAATAATAGATAAATGCCAGGTACTGGATTCAATAGTTTCACATGGATGTTTTCTTCAGAAATGCAATATCGAGCATTCCATTGTTGGAATTCATTCACGTCTGGAATCTGGAGTTGAATTAAAGGATACCATGATGATTGGCGTTGACTATTATGAAACAGAGGCTGAAGATTGCAGCACTCCTAGCAGAAGGGAAAGTACCTATTGGAATTGGAAAGAACACAAAAATAAGGAATTGTATCATTGACAAAAATGCAAGGATTGGAAAGAATGTTACGATTTCAAACACTGATGTGGCAATGCCTGAGAAGCCTTCTGCAGACCCTAAAACAGTACTTGCTATCATACTAGGCGGTGGAGCAGGAACACGGCTTTTTCCTCTTACAGGAAGAAGAGCCAAACTGGCAGTACCAGTTGAGGCGCATACAGACTCATTGATGTACCAATGAGCAATTGCATTAACAGTGGGATCAATAAGATATTCATCTTAACACAGTTTAATTCTCAGTCTCTAAATCGTCACATTTCCGAGGCATATGGTTTTGGAAATGGTGTGAACTTCGGTGATGGCTTTGTGGAGGTTCTAGCAGCCACTCAGACTCCAGGTGAAGATGGGATGAATTGGTTTCAGGGCACAGCAGATGCCGTGAGGCAATTTATGTGGTTTTTTTCGGGATCCGAGGAATAGGCATATAGAACATGTTATTATTTTGTCGGGTGACCATCTCTACCGTATGAACTATATGGACTTTGTACAGAAACACATTGATAAGGAGGCTGATATCACAATTTCATGTGTCTCGATGGATGACAGCCGTGCTTCTGATTTTGGTCTCATGAAAATTGATGATAGAGGTCGCGTGCTTTATTTTAGTGAGAAACCTAAGGGGGCATTTCTTCTTCTTGGCTATATGTATAGTGGTTCAGGGACAGCAATCAAAGAAAACTCCAGGGAAGAGATATCTAGGGAGGCTCTCAGTATTGATAATGGGGAACAACTTTCTTGTGGTTCAGAAATCTGGAAGGCATTACCACTTCTGCAAGAAGTTTACGGGGATAGCATGTGCAAGGTCTTACATGTCGGTCTTGATGCGTGTTCTGTAACCTCCAAACTATTAAAGGAAGATGACACTGAAGCTTGGGGTATTGAGCCATTTGATATAACATCCACACTAGACAATTCCTGCAAGAATTTGATTCGAAAGGGTATTGTACGGGTTGCCGACATCAAATTTCCTTTACCTTACAAAGCACAGTCATTCCCAATTGTGCTTGTTTCAGATGCCCCGGACTATTTGTCCCCAAAATACCTGAATAAGACACTGCCAGAGCTTGCTAGAGTCTCAGTTGAGGCACTTGTTCTGTTTGTTGGCACTCCAGGTCATTATACTTCAAAATCAGCAAAAGCTATTCAACTGAGCAAAGCTGGAAGGCCTGCAAAATTACGGGGTCAATCATGGTGGCAAAGATACTTCGAGTCATTGGGACTACAAGAAAATGAGAGCATGACCAGAAAATTTGAGCTGCTTCAGACGCAAAAGTCCCTTTCGATTTAAGAACCATAGCTTGCATGCTTTCCAAGTTGAGGTTTGTTTAATGCAATGAAAGACGGTCATGATGGAAATCATGAAAGGTTTTGTTCAATTTATTCATTTCTGATTCAGGAAAAGATGCAGGGCATTTCACTGCTGCATGGGAATTATATAAAGCACAGGAAGATGTTGTAGCTGCTTGTAAAGAATTTGGCATTAAAGTTACCCTATTCCATGGCCATGGTGGGAGGTTCAAGCTGTGCTGCAAGTGACACAGCAAGCACAATGATGCAGAAATTCTGGGATTCGACTCTGACATTAGAGCCACCGGAGATTGATGAGGATGGTCACAGTGATTTCTCTCCAAGGCAGTCAGTTGATGGTACAGAATCAGTAAAATCAGGATATCCATTGTTAGGTCTTGCGAATACATTTTATACCTTGGAGCAGAGAACAATTTCAACCTTTTTACAGTGAGGAAAAATAGCGATGCTGCAACTGATGAAGAGAGAGGAAAATTGGAAGTTGTAGGTGAATACCACTTAGGAGAGTTTGTTGTATCTTATTAGGCATGGATCTCTTGTTATGCGTCTGCCAGATTCAGAATCTAGCCAGATTCCTACAGTTATATTTGGAACAGTCAATGGTGTTATTGGTGTCATTGCATCTCTTCCTCAGGAGCAATATCCGTTTCTTGAAAAGTTGCAAGCAAATCTTGTCAAGGTGATCAGGGGAGTAGGGGGCTTAAGCCATGAACAGTGGCGATCATTTAGCTATGAAAGGAAGACTGTGTTTTTGAAATTACACAGCAGTTTCGTAGCGTGCTACGAAACTGTTGTAGCTGCATGTTACAATTCGGTTGATCAATTATGATTGACAAAGCGGCAAATCTTTTTGAAAGGTTTTGTCATCACACATGTATATGGGAAAGGCTTACAGCACATAAAGAACGTGGCACTCAAATAGATTGTTGGGTAATTAAAGAAGATCAACATGGTTAATTGGTTCCGAATATCTTTGAGGAAACCAAAAGCATAAAAACAGGGGCAGTTTCCTACTTCTCAGCAGCAGTAAAGAGATAAGACATTAAGGACCAGTAAGGAGCTTCGAACATTCACCACAGCTAAATTGAAGGAGACCACTTGTCAGAGAACGAGATTTGATTGTAATAAAAGCTATTACCAGCATGATATGGAATTAGACTCCTAATTGTCTTAGGTTTCTAAAACTTCTAGTTGGCAGTTTGTTGCATTTAATAATTAGTTAAAGTATGAGTAGGTGTCATAGCAAGCAGAATTCGAGTTCCCCTCATGCTGGAGGAGGAATCTCGGCTTTGTAAAGAATTCTATATATAGCAGAAACAGCAATGTACTTAGGGTTGGGAAAATTTCAGAGAAAGGGGAACTATTGTGCTATGTATATGACTCTGTTTTAGTAATACAAGACTTGGCTTTACTTCTCAGGAATCAGAAGGAGTTTACTGTTCAGAATGTTGTGTATCATCCTCTCTTTAGTATTTGCAGTGGTATAGATGTGTGATTACTTAGAAATCACTGATTGTGCTCTAATTTCCTTGTCATATTTATAAACTGTGTTGTCCTATATGTTTTTGGTGTATTCTGAATGGCTGAATTCTATATGCCCTGACTTCTATGTAAGGTTGATATCATTGTTATACTGAAACGAATTTGACTCCATAAGCCCAATGGATACTTTCTAGTTGTGTTTCCACCACTCATATTTTTACATTTTGTTTCATAAGAGTTAGCCATCTTAATCATAATCAAAGATCATTAATCCTTTGAGAGAGCCCTCTCAGGTTGGGGAGGCTAAGCCTCACCCTAAAGTAGGTTTGAAATAGTTACTTAAGGTCTTCCTGGTCAGCAGCCTTCCAGGGTCAGATTTTGAGATAACAGTAGGAATCCAAATATTACCCCAATTTCCATTAAAATTGTGCATTGCATAGTACAGGGTAGGATGGATCATGAACTTCATAGTGGGCAAGGCTAAGCAACAATATTGATAGTATGTACTCCAAAGTTGCTCAATGCATAGTTGGAGGAGTTTTTCCTAAGGATGGGTCCAATGCATAGATCCAATAGGTAAGGATTTCATCGCTAAGAATTATGAGCATGCAAAGTACTCATCACTTTCCTAGAAGATTGAGTATGTTTGTGAGTTACAAAAGATGTGAGGACAGGGATGAATTCCAAAATTGACTATGTGTGAGATCGATGAGCTAGGAGAATAAGAACGTGTAATAGGTCTTAAAGATGATCATTCACATATATTAACCCAAGCACATGAAAATAATACACACAGTACCTGAAACCAAGAGGCATAAATGGAAACGATAGTAAAACAACACTTGTCTCCAAGTGCGACACTTAATATGTACCTTTACGACACAAGTGTCACAATGCAACCAAAAGATGTGCTATGGCATAAGAATGTGTCCAAAACATGTTCTAAGGTTAAATAACATAAACTATTTCTATAGAGTGCACTAGAGATTCCTCTAAAAGTTTTCCAATGTGCTCTTAAGATGTGTGAAAATAAATGAATGAGACACGTGCCAACACAAAGAAAACACAAGTGACACATGTAAGAATAAAAGTAGGAAAAATCAAAACTTGTGAGAGTAAGAATAAGTGAAAAAAACACTTGAAAAAGCTAAAGAAAGTTAAAGAGACACATATAAAAGAAAAATAAAGCAAAAGCTGCATATTTTTTTTTTTAATTTTCCTGTTTAAGAAAACGAACGTAACATGTTTCTGGGAGCATACGGAGTCAGTTTAACATGAAACGAGTTGTGCCAGATTCAGGATGACGAGAACTACGTGGTCATTCAGGTTCCACACCAATCTAAAAAATTTTAATTTTGAGCAAATTTTTTACCACCTGATCATTCCTGTTATATAGAATTTATACCTACAGATAAGCACATATCCCCTAAGTGGGTAGTTACACTTAGAACAATAGAAAGAAATTGGTTTGACCTTTTGCTATAGTAGATATATGAGATGACGAAACCTACTTGTTATCTTTCGCTTCCTTTGATCTCCTTTGAATTGCTCCTGTCACTCCCGCTCGAACTAAATGCACTCAATCGGTACTTGCCAACATAAACAGAAGATGACAACGATCAAAGCATACGATCTATCTACTATAAAAAATGGAATCGACAACATTTAAGCATATACTCATCATAAATATAAACAAGAATATGGGAAAAGGAACAAACAAATTTATTGTAGAAGGAGTTACACCCAATGCGGTTCGATCCCGTGTCACTCATCCAGCTTCAGTCCTGTTAGGCCCCTATAATACTAGTGAGTCCCCCATTAATATTGTCATTGTATCCCTTATTGTTATTATTGTGCCCCTATTATCCCCATATTGTTATTAGTATTCCCCATAGAAACCCACTATTGTTATTTTTGTGCCCTTCTGTTATTACTGTTATGTCGGCTTGATTATATTGTGACCCCTCAGACTCCTATTTATAGAAGGGAGGTTTAGTCATTTGTATCATCCAAGAATTATTCATTTGTGTAATGTAAATGATGTTGCCCCCTCAAATAGGTTGAATTCTAAGGCATTGATCTATCTTTTCTATCTTTTGTGAGTTGGTTTCCTAACATTTGGTATCAGAGCTTTGGATTCTAGGGTTTCACTACTCCAAACAGGTGATCGTGGGATTTTCACTATAATTTTTTTTTTCTGCAACGTTTCAAAAGGAGGATGGCCTGTAGTTTTTTGTGTATCAGTTTCAGGTCGAAACAATGACACATGGCACGTTGAACAAATTCTCTCTACCGAATTAGTTTATAATCAGGTCACCATGGGAGATTTGGCATAACTATTCCTTGGAGAAACCAATCTTGATCAGACTTGTAGGGTTAGAAAGAGGATATAAAGGGATACCACAAGATGAGATATCAGATATTCAAGATCCATAGTTACAGAGATACAATAGATTCAATATCGATCTCTTACAAAGTGAAAAAAAAAAAATGTGTAGTTTATTTTAAATTTTGCATAAGATTAGTTTGAAAAATTAGTTTGAAGGAATTCAAAGGGAATAGTGAAGAATTATTAGCATTAATTAATGCCCCGAAGAAAGAAAATGGAAACACCTAGTAAGCAACATGAAAGCTCTATCATGATTCGTGAAGAAGAGGAAGAAATGCAACATAATATATCAAAATTGCAAGACCAAGTACAACAAATTTCATTCTCACTAAAGGTAAATGAAGACAAGATGAATGGCGTGGAAGCTAATATGGATGGCATGCAAGTTAATATGGAAGCTAAGATGGATGGCATGGAAGCTAAGATGAATGGCATGCATGATAAGATGGAAGAATTGAAGATAAATTTGAATAAGTTGCTACAAGAAATGGTCACTAATGGTGAAAGGGTAGTAAAGGAAACTCATGATGAGAACAAAAGAAATGTTAATCATGATTTCATAGACTCTAATGTTGGATTGAAGACACACCATGTTCCAAAAATCGTTATGAGGAAGTTTGATGGCAAGGATCCCGGAACATGGATACTACAGATGGAACAATTTTTCGATCTCCATAATGTGCAAAACACACAAAAGGTACGTATTGCAACTTTATATTTGGAACCAAATCAGTTTGTATGGTATCGATGGCTTTGCTCTCATAAAAAAATTTTCACTTGGACAATTTTTATGGAAGAAATGATAGCACATTATGAGGATACAAAAAGCAACACCTTTTTTAGCCAATTGATAAATCTCAAACAAAAGGGTTCAATGATGGAGCACATTGAGGACTTCCAAAAATTGAACATAAGGGTAAAAGATATTCTAGAGGAGCATAGGATTGATGTGTTCATAGGGACTTTAAAGGATAATATCCAACATGAAGTTTGCCTTTGGGAACCTGATTCATTGGAGAAGGCATCCGGGTTAGCAAGAAAAATAGAAAACAAAATTATGGCAACTAGGAATCCTACTGCTCACAACTATAAAGATGGAAGTGTTGTTGCCCCTAGCCTTCCACAACCTACAAGGTTGACACAAAAACAATTGGAATGGGAAAAGTGCTTTGTTACAGTTGTGATAGCAAATACACTAAAGGTCATAAGTGTGCCAAGAAGAAATTATTCTACATAGATTGTGAAGAGGAGGAAGAAAAGGAACAAGAAATGACAAAAGAAGAGGATATACTCCAGGAACAAACCCTAGATAAAGAAGACATGAATCTAACCATATATTTTAATGCATTGGTTGGAATTACCACTCCTCAAACTATCAAGATAGGACATATCAAGTAGAAAAAAGTAATAGTGTTGATTGATTTGGGAAGTACGCATAATTTTATTCATCGTAAGATAGCAAAGGAATTGAATTGCTTCCTATATCTAGCACTAGAGTGTCAAGTGATGGTTGCAAGTGGGGGAACCATAATTTCTCTGGAAAATGCCATAATATCAAGCTATCCATGGGAGAATATGTATTGAATAGCCCAACGCTTTCCATTCCAATGGGTGGTGCTGATGTTGTACTAGGAGTCCAATGGCTACAATCCTTGGGTACAATAGCTTTTAACTTTCAAGAACTTTTCATGAAATTTTGTGCGGAAGGAAAGGAAGTTGAATTAAGGGGTATTGTAGGGAAACCAGGAAAGATAATCAGCTCTAACGGTATGAAAAAGCTTCTAAAGAAGGAAAAACGAGGTGTAATTTGACAATTATGTTCGCTAGATGTTCCCACATCAAAATCATCTATTTCTCCAGATCTTCAAAAGTCTTGGACAATCATTCCAAAGTATTTGAGACTCCCAAAGGTCTCCCACCTATTTGTGATCATGATCATGCTATTCATTTGATTCCAGGAAGTGTTCCTCCAAACATCAAGCTGTACAAATATCCCATGCCCAAAAGAGTGAAATTGAACGTATGGTTGCAGAAATGCTAGAGGCTGGTATAATTCAACCTAGTCAAAGTTCTTTCTCTGCTCTATTATTATTGGTGCACAAGAAGGATGGATCATGGCGCATGTGTCCGGATTATAGGGAGCTCAACAAGCCCACTATTAAAGATAAATTTCCCACTCCTGTCATTGATGAATTATTGGATGAATTGCATGGATCAATTTACTTCACCAAGTTGGATCTTCGTTCAGGATATCATCAAATTAGAATGAAGACTGAAGACATTCTGAAAACAGCATTTAGAACTCATGAGGGTCATTATGAATTTTTGGTCATGCCTTTTGGCCTTACCAATGCACCTTCTACATTTCAAGGTTTGATGAATTCCATTTTCAAACCCTTCCTTAGAAAATTTGTGTTAGTATTTTTTGATGATATACTAATCTACAACAAGTCTTGGAAGGATCATGTTGAACATGTTGACAGGGGGCTAAAACTATTGGAGGAGAAACAATTATACGCAAAAAGCTCCAAATGTTTCTTTGGAGTACAAGAGGTGGAATATCTGGGTCATATTGTATCTCATGAAGGTGTCAAGGTAAACCCTAGCAAAATTAAAGCCATTAAGGAATGAAAAATTCCCACATCCATAAAGCATTTACGAGGATTTCTTGGGTTGATAGGGTATTATCGCAAGTTTGTTAAGAATTATGGGAGAATAGCATCACCTCTAACAACATTATTTAAGAAAGATGCATTTTCAAGGACTCCAAAAGCAACAAAGGCCTTCGAACATCTTAAAGAGGCAATGTTCCAAGCACCGGTCTTAGCTACGCTGGACTTCACAAAAACCTTTATTGTGGAATGTGATGCTTCAGGAAATGGAATTGGTGCTATTTTAATGCAAGATCAAAGACCCATTGCTTTCGAAAGTTTTCCAATCTGGGAAAGTATTTACACAAAGCTATTTATGAGAAGGAAATGTTGGCAATACTACATGCACTTAAGAAATGGTGACCCTACCTAATGGGAAGACACCTCAAGGTAAAAACGGATCATGATAGTCTTAAATACTTTTTAGAACAAAGATTATCCTCTGAAGAGCAACAAAAATGGGTCACAAAGATGTTGGGTTATGACTTTGAAATCATCTACAAAAAAGGGAAGCAAAATGTTGTGGTAGATGCACTCTCAAGAAAGGATGAAGATGTGGAAGCATTGTTGTGCGCCATTTCTATTATCCAACCAGATTGTATAAACGAAGCAAGGGAGGAATGGAAGAATGATGAAGAAGTGTGGGCACCCATTCGAAAGTTAAAACAAGACCCCATTACATATGATACATTTAGCTGGAAAAATGATTCATTATGGTAAAAATATCGCTTATACCTATGTAAGAATTCCCAACTCAAACAAAATATTCTTATGGAATTGCACACTTCTCCTTTAGGAGGGCACTCGGGATTTTTAAAAACTTACCGCAGGGTTAAGAAGGAATTTTTTTGGGATGGCCTTAAATCGGATATTCAAAATTTTGTGGCAGAATGTTTGGTTTTCCAACAAAATAAAGTTGAAACAATTAATACCCCAGGTCTATTACATCCTTTATCCATTCCAAACCAACGTTGGGAGGAGGTTTCAATGGATTTTATCATAGGTTTAGTCAAGTCCAAGGGAAAGAGTGTCATCATGGTGGTTGTTGACAGACTTCCCAAGTATGCACACTTCTATGCATTATAACATCCATTTAAAGCCAGTACATTTTCTACTACATTTATGGAAATAATTCAAAATCTACATGGAAACCCAAAGATTATCGTAAGCGACAGAGATCCCATTTTCAATGGAAATTTTTGGACATAATTATTTTCTTATCTCAATACTTAGTTAGCTCATAGCTCATCTTATCATCCTCAATCTGATGGGCAAACTAAGATAGTAAACAAATGTTTGGAAGGATATCTTCGTTGCTTTGTATCTGATAAATATACATAATGGGTCAAATGGTTGCCTCTGGCTGAATGGTGGTATAACACTTCCTTCCATACTGCAGCAAAAATGACCCCATTTATGGCACTTTATGGATATCATCCACCATCCATCACATTATATTTAAGAGAAAATTCTAAGGTTCAAGCAATGGAACATCACATCGAGCATCAACAACAAGTTATCCAACTCTTAAAGGATAACCTCACGTTGGCACAGAATAGAATGAAACAACAGGCAGATCAACATCAAGCATCTAGAACTACTCAAGCGTTGAGGAAAATGCTTTTTGGAAGGAGAGGGGCATGTTAGGCCCCTATAATACTAGTGATTCCCCCATTACTATTGTCATTGTATCCCTTATTGTTATTATTGTGCCCCTATTGTCCCCATTGTTAGTGTCAGTCTTTCCAGCCTTCCTCCAGTGATCAAATATGCTCTTACAAAGTGGTCTTAGAGTGTCAAGGTCAAATTTTGTCATTTTAAAGAGTCTTCAAGCAAAATTTGGTCACTAGGCATTAGGTCTAGGGTTTGCTTTCACTCCTTCTAAAGTTGTCCAAATGTCGGTCCATGTCATCATTCAGTTGAGCCTATCATCATTCATAGGGTTTTCCTCATCATGTCAGTGTCTAATGAGTCATTTTACATCTTGTTCATGCTTCAGTTGCACCTAGGCAAGGTCATTTCCCTCTCCTAGGGTTTTGAAAGCTAATTTCTCTTGGACGGTCAAATCATCGGCAAAACTTGTATCCTGATGTTCATACACCTTCCCCTATCCTTAAAGTACCTTATCAAATGCTTCCCATCACTGAGATCCCCCAAATTCCTCATTTTTGCACAAACCCTAGTTTCTTGCCACAACTTAGCAATTTTCTAGGCTAGGCCTGTGTTTTGCCCTTTTGGACCCCTTCCCCTCACTCGATCTCTAATATTCCACTTTCCCTGCTTCCTAACATCCCTCCCTACTTCCAAAAATTTCCCCAAGAATTTAGAAGCCTCTTATCCCCTTCATTTCGCTTCATTTCCACAAAATTCCTCGTTTCACACATCGGGATAAGTTTCACTCAAAAGATGTTTCAGAGCAATCAAAGATAAATTTTGGAAAACTAAGAGAGGTTTTTGTCCAAAACATGCCAAACAAGAAAAACCTCCTTCACTTTTTACACAGGTGTCATGGTTTTAGAGAAATGTCAAAAATATCGTTGCCTCAGGAGAATCGAATGCACCTCTGAAGTGACCTTGGGAAAATCAAGTTTTCGCCTAGCTTGGTTGGCCAAATGACTTTCTTGATGAGTCAAATGATAACTAGACACAAAGAGCTTTCCAATGAGCTATCATGAGCTCAATTTTGCGTTGAGAAAAACATTCAAAAGTTGACTGCAACAACACTCTGCCTTGAGGCAGCCTCATTTGGCACATTTTGACCAGTCTTGGGAGATTTGATTTTTTTATAGGGCAAATGAACTCCAAATTAAAAAATTCTAGTTGGGTTGGAAAGTAGACTCAAATACCTTTCCAACAAGCTATCCTGTGCCCAATTTCGACACCTGGAAGGCCTCCAAAAGCCTCCTGAAAAATTCATTATGTAGTTGGGTGCGCGCTACGCATCAGGGAGGGCGCGCTACGCGTCAGGGAGATTTTTTCAGTGTTATTTTGCAAGTGTGCTACACGTCAGAGGGGCGCTACACATTGGGTAGGGCGTGCTATGCGTTGGGGTTTCAGCTCAACAAACTGCCAGCAAGTCATCAAATCGATTTTTCTTTCAGGCAAAGTGCAGGTAGGCTTCTCCTCTATGCCCAGATTTGGTTTTGCAAGATGAAAAAGAGAATTAATATGTTCAAATTCTATGTAAATGATAAATCAAAACCCTCCCTTGTTATGGAAAATTTAAAGTTTCAATGGTACTAGGGTTTCAAATTTCTCTTGCTGTCCAAGGTTGCCCATTTATAAATCCCTTTTTCCCTCATTTTCATCACCTTTCTCCCTCAAATTTTCCCT
The DNA here is from genome assembly GCA_031772625.1 of Pinus tabuliformis. Taxonomy (NCBI): domain Eukaryota; kingdom Viridiplantae; phylum Streptophyta; class Pinopsida; order Pinales; family Pinaceae; genus Pinus; species Pinus tabuliformis. Next base: position 418,437,021 of record CM062820.1, on the reverse strand, counting down.
TGAAATTTCATCATTCTCCTCTTTAAAATTCCTAAAAGCATACTTAATTCCTAAACCCTACTTCACTTTAAAATCCCACAATTTTGTAATTTCCCATGCTTGTCTTCCCTAAATTCCTTCTTTGTGTTTATTCTCCCTAATTCCCTAATATTCTCCCCTTCCTAATATTCCCTTGTTACATTTGTTTTCCCCTTGGTCACAGCATTGTTTAGATCAGAAGAGCAGTTCACATTCAGTTGTATACAGCAGTTTCACATATCAGCATTCATCCAAGGCAGTCGTGCAACAACAGTTATGTCATCCGGTCATTCATCCGATTATGAAGTGGAAACCCAAAGTGACTCACCCTTGGAAGGACATGCACTCATGAGGCTTCATAGAGGTGGCAGAAATATCATTACTTGTCCCGGAACTTGGTGTACAAAGCGAGAATCGGAAGTTTGAAAGCAAAGGTAAAGAGAGCTTCAAGGAGGCAAAAAGTGGATGAAGGACTCTAGATATTGGCTGAAGCATCCTTGGCTCATCATTGCCCTTGATGAAGAACCTACAGTCCAAATTTCAAGAAATTTGGAGAAATTTTTGACATTTTGGAATTTTTGCACTAAAAAATAGGTTTTTGCCCTCAACGCGTAGCGCGCCGTGTGCTACCCTTAAGTTGGAGAGGTTGGACTCTTGAGGGATAAGCTTAGACTGTATTACTCTTTGTATCTCTGCAATTTTGGCAAAGGAAGGACCAGGGTTTTGCAGCACTATTTGGGATTCCTGTGGTTATTTGTGTTGATGGTGTGTTTCTCTCATGTACTTGTAAGTTTTGTTATGTGTATCATTTTCCTACTCCTCTTTTCTGCACATTAAGTAAATGAAGTGTTAAGGTAGAATTCATGGTTTCTATGCTCTGCCTTTAAGTTTGCTTAATATCTATGTTTTCATCTGTCTAAGGAGAACTCTCGAAGGTTTCTTGCTCTCTTTAGCTCCTCACCGGTCATTCCTATCCATTCACTTAATTCAAAGGCATCAAGGCAATCTCCTACCTTGCCCCAAAAAGACCTCTGCAAAAACTGTGTCTCATCCCCGCACCCAAAATTGTTGTGCTCAGTTTTCCAACAAAACTCTAAAAATTTAAAATCAAACTTTCCCTATCAGTTTACTAGCCTAAAATCAGTATCTTTTAAAGTCATCTCAGCCCCTTTTAGAAAATTTTTTGCTGAGATAGACCGGAGAGAGCCCTCTCCTGTCCTCGTAGGGCTAGCTACGAGGCTAAGTGGTTTGATGTTGCCTTGGATTTTGCCTTCCTCGGCCTGAGGCAAATTCGAGCGCTAACATATTGGCGACCATACTGGGGACGAACAAATGGTTTGCTTGTTAGTGTTATTTGTTTTATAGCTACAGACGGAGCCTGAAGTTATGCCAGGTAGCCTTCGAAACGCTTTTGCTTTGCATTAGCGGAAGTAGATAAACGCTGCTTCAGTCAATCTCCGGTCTAGCTTGTAAACGTGACATCTAACTTGTTAATTACCCCAGTACATGTATCAAGTTCAGATCTGATTGTTGATGGTGGACAACGATCAGACACTTGAAAGGCTGAAATCATTCACCTGGTGACTCTAAATCATTTTCGAGATCAGATCCAAAGACTCCACTGGAGGATGATCCCGACCAGCAAAAACATGAAAGGACAATATGGACAGATCAGGTACTCAAGTTGGAGTTTCATCCAAGACATTTTGTTCTTTGTCATAAATTATTTCTTCTCTTTTCCCAAGAATGTCAAAACTACGTTGCAAAGTATACTATGCTTGAGAAAATATCCCAGGCTTGCAGTTGATTCTTTCCCTTTGAATATTGTGAATACCAAAGATTTTCATGCCTTTGAGCTTGATCAGGATCCTTTTTCTGAATTTTGTGATGACCATCTTCAAATTGATGAGTCTCAAGTGACCAAGACTAATTCTATACCTGTTGTACATACCCCTACACCTTGTAAAATTCCAGATCGGTATAAACCTCTTGTTTTACCTTCTGTTCTCCATGCTTTCCCCAAAAACTATGATCTATACTTGCCGAGGTTTGATGGTGAAAGTAAGAATGTCAACGCTGAGCAACATGTGCATAATTTTGAGTCTTTTCTAGACCTTTTTGAAGTTGACAGCGAAGATGTTAGTATAAGGCTTTTTGCTCTTTCTTTGCAAGCCAAAGTGAAGAGTTGGTTCAAAGCACTGCCTGATGCAAGCATTTCAGATTTCTAGCAGTTTGTCAAAGTTTTTCTCGACAGGTGGATGATCGGGCAGAACCTTTTCTTGATTGTAGAAGAGTATAACCAGCTGAAAATATTGCCAGGGGAGATAGTACAACAGTTTTCAGCCAGATTTAACCAAGTTTATTATTCAATCCCAATTGATATAAGGCCTACTCCTAGATCTGCTCTCTTGCACTATCCGGGTGCCTTTGATCCGGAAATGGAGTTTCAGCTGAGAGAAAGGAACCTGGCAACACTTCACGAGATGCAGAACAGTGCAGTAAATGTAGAGGCTCATCTGCTGATCCGAAGGGCAAGGATGAAGGAAGAAGAGATGAAAAACATAGATCCGGCCGAATCAACATCTCTAGAGGTGAAGTTTGACATTTTGGTAAGTGCAGTGGAAAAGATGATGGACAGGATCACCACAAGAAATGATTATGATGTTCAAGCCCATGGCTCGCTGATTGAAGAAGAACAAATGGCTGCTCCAAAACATTTTGTTTCTTATCCTAGTTGTCATAGATCTGATAATGATTGTTTTGTAGATCACCTTGGCGAAGAAAGCACTGTTGATATGACCTGCATGCTTGATGATGTCTTTTATACCGATGATTTGCCTCAGTTTGATCAGTATGATGATGATTATGTTCTCCAAACAGAAGCTAATCTTGCAGACAAATCAGCAGCTAGTTTGTGGGAGGAGGAAGAAGTTCACTTACAACAACTCGAGTACAATGATCAACCGATGCATATCAGCTATGACATTGACGAGGAAAGTGCAGCAAAGTTTGAAGTAAGTGAAGGATCTTTGCCTTTTTGTTTTGATTCGTTTCAGTTCATCAAAGATAACTACCATGCAATCAGAAATCAAATGTCAAAAAGTCTTGATTTGAATCATCTTGAGAGCAAAGAAAATTTTGTTCAAGACTTCTCATATTCAGATTTGCAACCCCCGAAAGCCATTGATTGTCAAGTTGCAGCTGAAGACTTGGAAGTGCACACACATGATTTAATGATTCAAGGTGACTTTGTACCATTCTGTTTTGAATCATTTCAGTTTTTGAAGGGTAGATTGCATAGTAAATCTTCAAATGAACAGCCTATAACAAATCAGCAATCTCTCAGTGTTAATGTTGAGGATGAGACAGATAACAAAATTCTTGAGCAGCCTGTAGCATCAGATTTGCAACCACCAAATGAAATTGAAGGGCAGATTACAGATGAAGTTGTGGAAGACGAAATACATGATTTGATGATGCAGGAAGATTCTATACCCTTTTGTTTCGAAGCATTTCAGTTTATAAGGCAGAATCTTTGTAAAATCTCTCAAGAAAAAGATGAACAGCTAGAAGGATGTCATACATTTTCAATGGATACATTACAGCAGTCTTTTCAAGTTTTTCATGATCCAATAGCTGATGTTTTGGATGAGGTTTGCAATCAAAGTCTTTCTCCATTGACTACATGTGAGCTTGAAACATGTGCTGATATGAATTTGAATTGGCAGCCGGTTTCTTTGTCATTTTCAGCAGAGGTCTCGTCACAAGGCTCAGATCAAAGTTTGCATTCATGGTATGAGGAAAAGAGAAGTAATCCATTGGATGAGCTAAGTTCCAGTGTGCTTGAATTTCAAGATCCTTATGCAGTGTTTTTGGAGGCGGATAGAGAATTCATATCATTCAATGGATTTGTTTCTAAGTTATCATGGGAGTTGCCGTTCATTAGTTCTCTCTTGTTGTTCATAAGTGAGCACTTGCAGAAAATTCGAAAAGCAGATGGAATACTTACTTGGTTGCATTGGTTATTTCATTTCACTTGATCAGGTGATGAATGAAACTGTTAGAGTAGGTTTTGATGAATAAGCTCCACTTTGAGCATCATTTCTAGTTTTTCAGTTGTGTTTAAGTATTGAGTCAGTTTTTAGTTGAGTGAGAGTCAATTTGTGTTGTCAAGTCATCAGTTTTCAGTCATGCATTTCAGCTTGATTTTTTGACTCCATTGCCCAATGGATGAAGGCACTGTCTAGCTCTTCCAGAGATCTGTCATTCTTGGCACCTCCAAGGAGGTACCATCCCCATTGGAGCCAATGTTAGTGTCAGTCTTTCCAGCCTTCCTCCAGTGATCAAATATGCTCTTACAAAGTGGTCTCAGAGTGTCAAGGTCAAATTTTGTCATTTCAAAGAGTCTTCAAGCAAAATTTGGTCAATAGGCATTAGGTCTAGGGTTTGCTTTCACTCCTTCTAAAGTTGTCCAAATGTCGGTCCATGTCATCATTCAGCTGATTCTATCATCATTCATAGGGTTTTCCTCATCATGTCAGTGTCTAATGAGTCATTTTACATCTTGTTCATGCTTCAGTTGCACCTAGGCAAGGTCATTTCCCTCTCTTAGGGTTTTGAAAGCTAATTTCTCTTGGACGGTCAAATCATCGGCAAAAATTGTATCCTGATGTTCATACACCTTCCCCTATCCTTAAAGTACCTTATCAAATGCTTCCCATCACTGAGATCCCCCAAATTCCTCATTTTTGCACAAACCCTAGTTTCTTGCCACAACTTGGCAATTTTCTAGGCTAGGCCTGTGTTTTTCCCTTTTGGACCCCTTCCCCTCGCTCGATCTCTAAGATTCCACTTTCCCCTACTTCCTAACATCCCTCCCTACTTCAGAAAATTTCCCCAAGAATTTAGAAGCCCCTTATCCCCTTCATTTCGCTTCATTGCCACAAAATTCCTCGTTTCACACATCGGGATAAGTTTCACTAAAAAGATGTTTCAGAGCAATCAAAGATGAATTTTAGAAAACTGAGAGAGGTTTTTGTCCAAAGCATGCCAAAGAAGAAAAACCTCCTTCACGTTTTACACAGGTGTCATGGAATTAGAGAAATGTCAAAAATATCGTTGCCTTAGGAGAATCGAATGCACCTCTGAAGTGACCTTGGGAAAATCAAGTTTTCTCCTAGCTTGGTTGGCCAAATGACTTTCTTGATGAGTCAAATGGTAACTAAACACAAAGATATTTCCAATGAGCTATCATGATCTCAATTTGGCGTTGAGAAAGGCATTCAAAAGTTGACTGCAACAGCACTCTGCCTTGAGGCAGCCTCATTTGGCACATTTTGACCAATCTTTAGAGATTTGATTTTTTACAAGGCAAATGAACTCCAAATTGAAAAATTCTAGTTGGGTTAGAAATTAGACTCAAAGACCTTTCCAACAAGCTATCCTACACCCGATTTCGACACCGGGAAGGCCTCAAAAAGACTCCTGCAAAATGCACTATGTAGCTGGGTGCGCGCTACGCATTAGGGAGGGCGCGCTACGCGTCAGGGAGATTTTTTCAGTGTTATTTTGCAAGTGTGCTACGCATCAGAGGGGCGCTACGCGTTGGGCAGGGCGTGCTACGCGTTGGGGTTTCAGCTCAACAAACTGCCAGCAAGTCATCAAATCGATTTTTCTTTTAGGCAAAGTGCAGGTAGGCTTCTCCTCTATGCCCAGATTTGGTTTTGCAAGATGAAAAAGAGAATTAATATGTTCAAATGCCATGTAAATGATAAATCAAAACACTCCCTTGTTATGGAAAATTTAAAGTTTCAATGGTACTAGCGTTTCAAATTTCTCTTGCTGTCCAAGGTTGCCCATTTATAAATCCCTTTTTCCCTCATTTTCATCACCTTTCTCCCTCAAATTTTCCCTTGAAATTTCATCATTCTCCTCTTTAAAATTCCTAAAAGCATACTTAATTCCTAAACCCTACTTCACTTTAAAATCCCACAATTTTGTAATTTCCCATGCTTTTCTTCCCTAAATTCCTTCTTTGTGTTTATTCTCCCTAATTCCCTAATATTCTCCCCTTCCTAATATTCCCTTGTTACATTTGTTTTCCCCTTGGTCACAGCATTGTTTAGATCAGAAGAGCAGTTCACATTCAGTTGTATACAGCAGTTTCACATATCAGCATTCATCCAAGGCAGTCGTGCAACAACAGTTATGTCATCCGGTCATTCATCCGATTATGAAGTGGAAACCCAAAGTGACTCACCCTTGGAAGGACATGCACTCATGAGGCTTCATAGAGGTGGCAGAAATATCATTACTTGTCCCGGAACTTGGTGTACAAAGCGAGAATCGGAAGTTTGAAAGCAAAGGTAAAGAGAGCTTCAAGGAGGCAAAAAGTGGATGAAGGACTCTAGATATTGGCTGAGGCATCCTTGGCTCATCATTGCCCTTGATGAAGAACCTACAGTCCAAATTTCAAGAAATTTGAAGAAATTTTTGACATTTTGGAATTTTTGCACTAAAAAATAGGTTTTTTCCCTCAACGCGTAGCGCGCCGCACGCTACCCTTAAGTTGGAGAGGTTGGACTCTTGAGGGATAAGCTTAGACTGTATTACTCTTTGTATCTCTGCAATTTTGGCAAAGGAAGGACCAGGGTTTTGCAGCACTATTTGGGATTCCTGTGGTTATTTGTGTTGATGGTGTGTTTCTCTCATGTACTTGTAAGTTTTGTTATTTGTATCATTTTCCTACTCCTCTTTTATGCACATTAAGTAAATGAAGTGTTAAGGTAGAATTCATGGTTTCTATGCTCTGCCTTTAAGTTTGCTTAATATCTATGTTTTCATCTGTCTAAGGAGAACTCTCGAAGGTTTCTTGCTCTCTTTAGCTCCTCACCAGTCATTCATATCCATTCACTTAATTCAAAGGCATCAAGACAATCTCCTACCTTGCCCCAAAAAGACCTCTGCAAAAACTGTGTCTCATCCCCGCACCCAAAATTGTTGTGCTCAGTTTTCCAACAAAACTCTAAAAATTTAAAATCAAACTTTCCCTATCAGTTTACTAGCCTAAAATCAGTTTCTTTTAAAGTCATCTCAGCCCCTTTTAGAAAAAAATTTGCTGAGATAGACCGGAGAGAGCCCTCTCCTGTCCTCGTAGGGCTAGCTATGAGGCTAAGTGGTTTGATGTTGCCTTGGATTTTGCCTTCCTCAGCCTGAGGCAAATTCGAGCACTAACACCCATATTGTTATTACTATGCCCCATAGAAACGCACTATTGTTATTTTTGTGCCCTTACGTTATTACTATTATGTCGGCTTGATTATATTGTGACCCCTTAGACTCCTATATATAGAATGGAGGTTTAGTCATTTGTATCATCCAAGAATTGTTCATTTGTGTAATGTAAAGGAGGTTTCCCCTTGAAGAGGCTGAATTCTAAGGCATTGATCTATCTTTTCGATCTTTTTGTGAGTTGGTTTCCTAACAAGTCCATACCCTCATCACACCAATAGCACATCAATCCAGCAACATAAAATTACTTGACAATGATTTCAAGTCTCAAACCAATAGTATTTCTCTACAATCTTCAAATTCTAGCCCCTGATCACTATGATGAGTGGTCAACTTATAGGGAAATGCAAGTGGCTTTTTCATTAATTGGGCATTGAATGGTTTTCCAAAATTGGAGTTATTTTCCATGGAGAAAGGGATGATAGGATAGAGGGCTAATTGATCCTTGGCCTATCCAAAGTCGAGCTCATAGGATGAGATAAGAGTTGGGCATCCTTCTATAATTCTCTAGGATCAAGGAATATTCCCAGAATGCTATGTCAATTTCGTTCATTCTTGCCCAGCGCAGGTCAAAGTGGGCCTAAGTACATTGTAGTGCAGGCCTGAATGGGCCTACCTGCTCTGCAACACAGTTACCAATTTGATGACTTGTCTAGGGCATGTAGCAACTGAATTAGGGTTTGATGAGCCCTAATTATACTGATCTGATCATCATGAGTGATGTGCCTAAATAGACTTGTAATAGCTGCCCCCTAAATCATGAAGTTGAAAATGATAATGTTTAGTGATATGCTTTATGATGTGATGAGGAGAATATGAAGTGGATGGTGACCTGCATCAATTACAATACATAATATCATGATATCTTTGAATTTTTCATGAATCACTGAGGGAAGGCATACCCATACTCATCATATAAACTTTTCATTACATGTACATAAATAAGATAGTTGTCTACAGATATAGACCTATGATAGGATGACCATCTGTGTAAAGCCATCATACAGATGATTTAATACTCTCTTGAATTCGTAGCCCAGATTGATGAAACTAGATTCAGGGTCTTCTATCTCGTCCAATCATTCTCTCAAGTATGAGTCTAACCATGTGAAAATGTGATCTGAAGTCAAACATGGGAAGACACCATCTGATTACCAGCCAATGATGTAAGTTGTTAACAGATGCGAGAGAAATCACCGATAATGATAATGATTCTCAAGGTACTACAATACATTCTGCATGGTGTGAATAGATGTTTTGATGTCAAACACCATACAAAGTCTTTCGGTCGAAGGCCTGTGATGTCAACCTGTCACCGGAAGCGAGAAACTTGCCATTGATGTATGCAAGCCTCAAGGTACTGGAAGGGTGTTTCTAAGTCAACTTCCTGGATAATGTGCTGATGTCGACAAGAAGCGACTCATTGCAGGAGGGCCTTGATGTATCCCCCATCAACGACACGAAACGAGTGTAATGATTTTGAAGACAGAATGTGACTGACGACACAATGTTCAGGAATGGCGGTCATGAAAATGAAGGTTTATGAGTATTGCAAAGGATGAAGTTTATTGAGTGACTTCTCTTGAACATGTCGGCGACACTGAATGAATTAGCAACATTGACCCAAAACCAAAGTGATGGATGGTATGATAGACCATAGGTATGATAACCATCAAGCAGATAACCCAAACCAAATGGTCACAGAGATGAAGTGGAAGTGTCATGTTCAAGAGTGACTTACTACCATAAAGTGATTTATCCCTTTTCCCATTTTCCCCAGTCATTGCTGACCAGTGCCTCTTTATTTTTTTAAACAAGCTTGAGGAGGATAACATATGCTTGTAGTATAATTCCACCCTTTGGGTGAATCCATCGCTATGTGATGTTTTAATGATTCTAGCGAAGGTGAAACTCAATCTTGTCATGATAGACAAGTTTGTCGCTATTTGAGGTTTTAACGAGTTTAATGACAATGAGAACTCGGTCCTTTTCATTTTTAGAGAGTTTGAAAAGGGACAAAAAGAAAACTCCACAAGTTCTTTTACGTAACTTTGTCTCTCAAGTTCGTAAAAGCATAAAATAATACAAGAGAGAACCTATTGACCATGTTCGATCAACGTATTCCTTTTTCTTAAGTAATCTACCTCAATTTGGAAAAGCGTTAAGAATAGATGTCATTTCCAATCCATTTACGAGCTGAAAAGGACAAGAGCTCAAAAATCTTTTCATGTTTCAAGAGTCTGAGAAGATCTTAAAGAGGACTCCACTTAGAGGAATGAGTGGTGTCTAGGATAGCAACTGGTTCTGGTGATGTTGGAACTTCTCAAAACATTGAATGGTTTATGTGAAGAGGCTAGCTAAAAAGACCACTCATTGCAACTATTCCTCAAAAAGGGTAAGAACAACCAAGTGAAAGTGTACGATCAGCCAAGGAGATGGTGGCAATGGACGGAGAAAAACCAAGGCTCATATGATGGAAGAGGCTGATAGAATGGCAATCACGAGGGTTAAAATGGAGATGGGTTCATTTTTACACAAGCTTGAACCATAGGGAACTATGCTTGGATTCAATTTCATGTTTACACAAGCTTGAAATGAAAAAATATGCTTGTATTGAAATGAAAAACTATGCTTGGATTCAGTTTCATTTTTACACAAGCTTGAACCATGAAAAAACTATGCTTGAGATTGGTTTACATGCCCCCAGCATGATGACTCGATTCTAGGTGCATGCCCCCCAAGCTTCATTACATTCACCTAAGTAGACTACTCATGGCTATCAGGTGGATGGAATGAAGGTTTGTTTACGAGATCAAGTGAAAGACTCGACTGGGATTTTACGAGATCTAATCAAATACTCGAACTAGAATTTTGCTCCAAGGGACCTTGTTTCATTTTTTAACGAGCTTGACACAAGACAAGGAACTATGCTCTGGGACCTGTTTCATTTTTTAATGAGGTTGACATAGTAAAAGAACTATCCTCATATTCCTTGTTTCATTTTTTAACAAGCTTGACACAAGACAAGGAACTATGCTCATTTGTTTCATTTTTTTAATGAGGTTGACACAAGACCTGGAACTATCCTCATATTCCTTGATCACAACCATAAGAGGTCATGACTTCCAAGAGGTTATCATCAAATGGGAGAAAAATGCTCTGGAAGGGATACGTAGCAAGGAATCCATTAGAGAGATATGGTTCCAATGCCCCTAGTACATAATGCACAACATCATAGAATTGATCGTTAGTTGATGTAGGCATGGAATGGGTTGCCACATAATTGACCTATGGCAAGGAAGATACCATTGGGACAAAATGAACATTTAGGGAAGATGGTTGACTGGAAGCCATATTCGAGCAGGGAAATGAAAGTTGGTCAACGGTAACAATTCTGCCTTCATGCGGGAAACACATCACTCAAAAGAGTGTTGAAACAATAGTTGTCGTGTCATAAACATAGTCGCGCACAAGGAGTAAATTGTAATCTAAAGGGCCTGGGACTACCATCACATTGAGATAAACAATTTTTCCTCCCAAAGTAATAGGCAACTGAGGAAGGATCCCTAATGGTTGACTAGTTCCTCTGTTAAAAACCAACAAATTCTAGGTAACAGGCATAAGTGGCGGCTAACCAAGCGCCTACTAAGAAGTGGAGGAAAGGATACTCATAGGTGCACCTTCATCTATAATAGTGCCAGATAAAATCATATTATAAACCTGTACTATGATATAGAAAGGCACATAAGAAGGAAGACAACATCCTGCCAGTCTATTCCAATCAAAGGAAGTGACCAAACTACTTGGAGGGGGTACCGTAAGAACGGGAGAATTACCCCCTTGAGTTACAAGAAGAGGAGGATTTTCCTCTTGTTTTGATGGAACAGGAGGGTTTCCTCCAAGCTCATTGGAATTTGAAGAAATGAAAAGAATCTGAGTGGCCTCATACTCACACTCAACGGGAAAGGTACGATTAACTGAAGGTGAAATTGGGTCAACTGTTTCCTCGACCTGTGATTGGTCAGGTATAGACTCATGGGATTCACATTCAGAGAGAGTGGGTTTGACCGATGGTTGATTTGGGTCAGTCACTTCATCAAATAGTGAAGGATTAAGGGAGAGTCTCCCGTAACGAGATGGAAGTAAATGCGGAGAAGCAAGACAGTTATCCAACACTTTTTGGGTTTCATCTAGATAGGGACAAAGGTGAATGGGGTGATTTCCTTCACATAATCTATAGGGAAACTTAACTTTACCCTTCTTTCCATGAACTTTACTACCACTAGTTGATGGTGTGTCACCAACATGATCTCCAGAAGTTGATGACACAGGATGATGTGAATGAGAAGACCATTCTTCTAAGATCTGAGGAATACTAGAACAATTTCGAAGAAGATGGTCTCCCGTACAAAGTTTGCAAGGATATCGAAGTTTGTGAGGCTTATCAGACGGTTTCTCATCAGAAGTTGCATTCGAAGCAATGGTTGCTTGGTTGGCCCCCTACTGAATTTTCTTCTTCTTCTTCTTCTTCTTCTTCCCTTTCTTCTTCTTCTTATCCACTTGGTTACTAGTGTCAATACTTTCACTAGGCGAAGAGGAAGAAGGGGAGGAAGAAACAACCGACGAAGAAGGTAAAGGGTCAACTTTAGGATCAATTGGAGGTTGATTTTGTCCAGTTGTAGGAATATTCAGTTGCGGGGCCAAGGAGGTTGAGAACAACCATACTGGCAAGCCGATGGTAAGTCCCAGAAGGGACAATGTAGCCATATAAGGAGCACTAATATTTCCGAAAGGAGAAAAAGACTAGGATTCCCATCAAAAGGAATTCTTTGATCGGTGGACTCTGGAGTTGTTGCCATATGTATCAACCTAAGATCAACTAAGGAGTGATGTGGAGGATGTTTTCCACGGTCAATTAATTTTATTTTAATCAAAATAACATAACAAAACAAAAGATGGATAATCTAGGAAAAAGGATTACCAAGTAACTGTAAATTGTAATATATTGCCTCAATAAACCAAGGACTTAACATATGTGCATGCAATCTCCCCGAATGTTGTTTTTGGTGTATCATAGTATACAAGGCGGTCGACTCGGTTACCTATGGATGGATAGCAACCTAATGTAGTCCTTCCAAATATACCTGAAAGTACGTGGAGGCCCAATCTGCGTTAGTGTTGTCTAATGCGAAACCGCACAGTGAGAGCATTCCTTTATACTTTTGATACTATAACACTGCTCTATATACCTGAAAGTACGTGGATGAGCTATGATATACTTACGTACATGGAATGAGGTATCACACTTGGAATGTATCGTAGACCATTAGGAATAGCTACTATGTTTAACGACACTGGAACACGTCTCTAGCCTAGACCTCTAAATTTTATCCGTTAAGTTACAATGCTCCATTAGGTTAATTGAGATAAATTTCAGTTGATCATGTTTAAAAGTTTTCCTTTTAGGTTCACCGCATGATGTTTCTAAAACTCCTAGAATCTAACTAAGATGAGAAACATTCTATTCATTCGATTTAAACAATGAAAACCGTAACTAAAAGGGATAGAGCAATCAAAATATTTAAACAAAGAGCATAGAGCACATCTAATGCAACTTTTCCTATACCATTCCTACAAGCACACACAAACTTCTAAATGAATTATGCATGTTTTTATTTTCATTCCTTTAATGTTTAGATGAACATAAAGAAACTAAATGCACAAACGATCAATCAATGCTTTTCACGAGAAACGAATACTTTACGATAGTTTCTTTTTCAAAGAAATGAAGACTTTATGAAAATTCTTTTTCAGAAAAGACTAATTGATGTAAGCTAACTTTGACAATGAATTGATAATGATAAAGAAATATCTAAAGAAACACTAAACAATCAAGGTCAAAGTAGGGCTAGGAGAAGAAATGAAAATTGATTTTAGAGCCATAGAAAACATTGATCTTTCAACAAACAACATTAGAAGAAAATTTGGAAAAAAACGAAGCAAAAGATGGGTTTTTTAGCTTGATAGGGATCAGCGCAGCCCTCAGTGGGAGATAGTGCACTATAGAGCATTGTCTCTAAGCCAAGGGTGCACTGCAGTGCACTGTCCCCTGACCAAGGGTGCACTAGTAACAGAACATTCCTAGAATAGGCATTCTAGTGCAAATTTTTGACCAAAAAAGCTTCAAAATGACTGAAAAGAGATAAATGAAGTCAAGTAAATTCTACTAGGATATAATATGATAAGGGTAAACTACCACGAACAATCGTTGTTCCCCAGTGGAGTCGCCAATTTTTTATATGGAATTTATACCTACGGATAAGTACATCTTCCCTAAGTGGGTAGTTACACTTAGAACAACAGAAAGAAAGTGGTTTGACCTTTTCCTATAGCAGATAGATGAGATGAAGAAGCCTACTTGTGATCTTTCGCTTCCTTTGATCTCCTTTGAATTGCTCACGTCGCTCCCGCTCGAACTAAATGCACTCAATTGGTACTTGCCAACATAAACAGAAGACAACAACGATCAAATCATACGATCTATCTATTATAAACAAATGGAATCAACAACATTTAAGCATATATTCATCATAAATATAAACAAGAAATGGGGAAAGGAACAAATAACTTTATTGATTGTAGAAGGAGGAGTTACAACCAATGTTGTTCGATCCTGTGTCACTCATCCAGCTTTAGTCCAAACCCTCATCACACCAATAGCACATCAATCATGCAACATAACATTACTTGACAATGATTTCAAGTATCAAACCAACAATACTTCTCTACAATCTTCAAACTCCAACCCCTGATCACTATGATGAGTAGTCAATTTATAGGGAAATGCAAGTGGTTTTGTCATAAATTGGGCATTGAATGGTTTTCCAAAATTGGAGTTAGTTTCCATGGAGAAAGGGATGAGAGGATAGAGGGCTAATTGATCCTTAGCCTATCCAAAGTCGAGCTCATAGGATGAGATAAGAGTTGGGCATCCTTCTAGAATACTCTAAAATCAAGGAATATTCCCATAATCCTATGATCAAAGTGGGCCTAAGTGCACTGCAGTGTAGGCCTAAATGAGCCTACCGGCTCTATAGCGCAATTACCCCTGACCAAGGCTACGCTGGTGTTCCAAGGAGGCATTTCAACAGGGTTTCAAGGTAGGAAACTTTCATGGATGAAAGCATTCAATTTGATGACTTGTCTAGGGCATGTAGAAACTGAATTAGGGTTTGATGAGCACTAATTGTACTGATCTAATCGTCAGGAGTGATGTGCCCAAATAGACCTATAACAATTCCTCCAATGGAAGCTTTTGGAATTCGAAAGATCACTTTTAGTTGTTCAGCAGGTGATGGTATAGTTCTGTCACCTTTCCAGTCTTGATCCATTTGGGCTTGAAAGGATTTTCTCCTTTGATCTCAACTTGGAGGTAGTCCACACTCCCTTGTTTAGAAGACCTTTTTCTTCTGTCAAGAATGGTGTCTTGTTGTAGTTCATCAAGGTATTCAGGAGAGAAATATTCAATGGATGAAATTTGAACATTCTTTCTTTGATATTCAATCAAAGGAGGCTCATACAACCTTAAATTTTCCACATTAACAACATATAAATTTTCATATATGAAGGAAAATCCAACCTAAAGGCATTGTCACAAATATTTTCCAGAATTCTGAATGGACCATATCAAATTGGTTTCAACTTTTTGCCTTCTCCTTGGAGCCTCTCTTTGCCAATGTGAAGACAAACTTCATCACCGACTTGGAACTTATGATCTAGTTGATGCTTGTTGTGCCTTGAATTGTACTTTCCTTGGCTATTTTCTAGTTGTTCCTGAACTCTTTGGTGTACCAATTGGATTTGTTCAATGAACCTTCTTTCTTTGTCTATGTCACTATGACCATCAATAGAAACATCCTTTCCAAAAATGAAATCCAAAGGAGATATAGGAAAGTATCCAAACATGCTTCAAATGACAATGTTTGAGTTGAAGAGTGCTTGGCCCAGTTGTAAGCACGTTGAATGTAGTGAAAATGTTCATCGCACAACTTAGGATGCTTTTTGCAATACCCACGAAGAATATGTATCACAGTCCTGTTCACCACCTCTGTTTGACCATCTATTTGCGGATGAAATGTTGTACTATTTTTCAATTTTGTGTCCATGAATCCCCACAAGATTGACTAAAAGTTCCCAACAAAGTGAGAATCTCGATCACTAAAAATGGATGTAGGCAATCCAAAATGCACCCATACATTTTGAAATAATAACTTGGCAGTTTGTTCAGTTGTAATTTGCTTTTTACATGGCATCAAAATACACATTTTGTTGAACCTGTCCACAACTACATAAAGATAATCATGATTCCTTTTTGACATAGGAAGCCCTCCAACAAAATCCATAGAAACACTCTCCCATGGATGAGAAAGTACCGGAAGTGGTGTGTATAATCCTAACTTCCTCTTGCTAGGCTTACTAACTGCACATAATGAACATCCTCTAATAAAACATGACACACTTTCAAGCATACGAGGCTAATAACAATACCTTTGTAGATGTGTCATTGTCTTACTTACACCGAAATGACCAGAAATAATAGAAGTATGTGCCTATCTTATGACGTTGACTCTTTCTCCCTATGGAATACAAATCTTACCAAGATGGTACAACAAGTTATCATGCAAATGATAATCCAATTCCTCTACTTGGTTACCTTGACTCAAGATTTCATAAACATCCTAAAAGTCATTGTCTAATGCATACTAATCACTATAGGTTTCATGCAAAACATAATTATTCTTGATTAAAGTAGTTGCACTAATAATAGGCCTAGAAAGCATATCAACAACTTTATTGTAGATACCTTTCTTATACCTTATCGCCAAGTGGAACTGTTGAAGAAAACCCATCCATCGGAAGTGTCTTGATTGTTGCAAATTAGATTGAGATTTCAAGAATTGCAATGGTTGATGATCAATGTGAATGATTGTTTCTTTACCCATCAAGTAGCGTTTCCACTTTTTCACACTTTGCACCAATGCATACAATTCCTTGTCATATGTAGGATAATTAATCACTGCACCATTGAAAGTTTATGAATGAAAACAGATAGGCTTACCATGTTGCATGAGGGATGCACCCATGACATAGTCACTAGCATCAGTCTGGATCTCAAATGACTGTATCAAGTCTAGAAGTGCAAGTACTGGGGCTGAACTAATCTTTTCCTTCAATGCATCAAAGGCCTTTTTCTGTTTGCCTCCCCACTTAAAAACGTTTTTCACACTAGTCAATGCATGCAAAGGAGTTTCTATAGAATAAAACTTAGCAATGAATTTCCTCCAATATTGGGTTGCTCCCAAAAAAATTCTTACCTCAGTAACTGTCTTGAGCCTTGGCCAATTAAAAATGACATCAACTTTGGAGGGATCTATTTTCAACTCACCTCCTCCAACAATATGACCCAAGTAAACTAAAGAAGTTTTTCCAAACTCACACTTTGACATATTTAAATACAAATGTTCTTTCCTTAAGATATCAAGTACTTTTATCACATGCATGACATGTTCATCACGAGATTTACTGAAAATTAATATGTCATCTAAGTAGACTATAACAAAATCATCAATAAATGGCCTCAACACATCATTCATCACACACATGAATGTAGCAGAAGCATTACATAAACAAAAATGCATAACCAGCCATTCAAATAAACCTTGTTTTGTCTTGAATGTTGTCTTCCAAATGTCTCCTTCAGCAATTCTAATTTGATGGTAGACACTCCTTAAGTCTGACTTAGTAAAATACTTTGCATCTTTCAATTGACCAAGTAAATAATCTATTCTAGGTAGTGGGTAATGCTTCTTTACTGTAATCTTGTTCAATGCACAAAAGTCCACACACAGGCACCATGTTCCATCCTTCTTTGGCACCAAAACAATAGGTGACCCACATGGCAAATAACTTGGCCTGATGATCCATTTATCCAACAACTCTTGAATTTTCTTTTTAATTTATGAACTTTCCATCATTGACACCCTATACATGCCAATGTTAGGAAGAGGACAATCTTACTGCAACTGTATTTCATGTTGGATTCCTCTCTTTGGAGGAAATCCTTTTGGTTCTTGAAACATCTCATCATATTGGTTAACAACATTAACCAATTCAAATTTCAATCTTGAGTCACAACCTTGAAAAGCTTCATTATCTATATCATTCTTGGGTTTGATCATTAAAAGCACAAAATTATTGCTAGAATTCACTAGTCTTTTCATTAGCCTCACATTTACAAGTGAAAGATTTAGTTCCTTGCTATGGGCTCTTACAATGTATTCTACTCCATCTTTGAACAAATGGTATTTGCTTTCATGTCTATGGAAGATATCTTTTCTATCATAGAGATATGGGCTTCCTAAAACTGTACCACATATGTCTAATGGAATAACATCAAGTTCCACTTCATCTATGAAATTTGTAGTAATGGCGAAGTTCAGTCTACACTTTCTAGTTACTTGCAATTGTGCATTGTCACACACCCATCCTAATGGATATGTCTTATGATGTGGAATGGTGTCCAATTTTAAACTTTTGACAATTTTTTCAGAGATGAGATTGCCTTGAGAGCCACTATAAAAAAGAGTATCAATTTTGCTATGTTTTGAGGTTACCCTTATGTGGAAAGGTTCTATCCTCTTCTTTTCATTTGGAGTTTCATTGTGTAAATTTGAAGTACTAGTGCTAGCAATGGAGTCCTCACCTTTTATCCCCATGGCTGTGATTTTAGTTTCTTCACCCGAATCAGATCCCAAATCTCATTGAATGGTTTTAGTTGTCTTTTGCTTTCCCTTGTTGTTGAATTCTTTGATTTCATCTCGGGATGAAGCTTCCAATAATGAGATTCATCGTGACCCTCCATGGAACAATGTTTGCATGTTATTTTATATCCTTCCTTCTTAATAGATGAATTTTTCTTTCCTTTCCCTTTGAAACCCTTTTCTTTTCCTTTACCCTGAAATGAATTTTTGCTACCCTCTTCTGGAATATTTTCCCCTCTTGCTTCTATATGGGTGGCTTGCACACAAACCTCATCTAGACTATTGGGATTAAACATAAGGATAGTATGCCTTCGGTGGTTGTGTAAACCCCCTATATACTTCAACAACGTGTCTTGTGATTGAAAATCTACACCTAACATTAGAGACCTTCATTTAAATTCTTGGGTGTAATCTTGCACATTTTGACCTTTAAGTTGTCTAAAGTTCTGCCAATTCATGATGGATTTCTGCATATATGCTAGAGGGTAAAACTATCTTTAAAGTTCTGCCAATTCATGATGGATTTCTGCATATATGCTAGAGGGTAAAACTATCTTTTAATTGCAGCAATGAAATCAGACCAAGAAATTGAGATCTTACCATGTTTTTTTATCTCTTCTTGTGTCTTGGCTTCCCACCATATTAGTGTCGCACCCTCTAGTTGCAAGGAAGCTAGCTGAATCTTTGTGTCATCATATTGAAGGTTTTGAATTCTGCAATAGACCTCCAACTGACGAACCCAATTTTCAAGCTTCTCTACATTCACTTCACCATTATACATAGGCAACTCAAATTTAATATCAAGTTTTAACAAGGGTGTTTTACCAATTCCTTTTGAGGTATGTTGATGAGTATGAGTAAGGGTTGTATTAGTGAAAGAGGATGAAGATTCCTGCAAAGATGAAGATGAATATGATGGTGGACATGGTGGAGGTTTACCTCCATTTCCATTACCTCCTCCTCTTGAAGAACCTTCTCCTTTTGGAGGCTTGGAGCTTTCACCCTGCAGTCTTGTATTCCTCTCTTCATAGAGGACTTTCACCATCTTTGTCATGTCAAAGAAAGCCTTCCTAAAAACCTTCTCATCCTCTGACATATTTGCAAGCTCTCCTTCATGTGACATGATTGTTGAAGCTTCAAATGAAATTTTAGGTAGAAATGGTGGTGGAAATTGTGGTAATCTTTCTCTCCTTCTCCTTGACCCAACTTAAGGACCATCAACCAACTTTCCATCTCCTCTCTTGAGATTCAACCTTGTAAGCATCACATTCACTTGAAAATAGTTAAATCCTCCTTGCATAAAGAAAACCAAGAGCTTCGATACCAAACTCGATATGAATGGGAAAATTAGTTTTGTTGTGCTAAATTCCTCTTCAGAATATGTAAAAGTGATTAAGGATTCATGAGGTTAATTGCAAGTTTTATCATGAGTTTTTGAGTATTTTTATGTAAATTTCATGTACAATTTAACATAAAAAAATGACTGAACACCAGCATACAACATACAAGAACATCACCAAAATAGTATTAGAAGAAAACATGATGAAGGAGTTCGCCCCGCCTGGGCTACATCTCCTTCGTCTAGCTTCCAATGGCTTGGCCCTCTCTATTATGCTAAAAAATGTGAATACATCAGTTTACAATGCCCAGATAGCTCTGAAACCTACTCCAATGGCTCCATAATGCCCAAAAATGTCTGTCTAGCTTCTTCTTGCTCCTAAATTGGTAAAAAACTGAAGAAGTTATGGATTCCCCTAGCTCTTGCATTATTCCCTCTACAATTCCCCAAAATTTGGCACCATCCTACAAATTTTCCCCAATTTCTGCTAACTAGGTATCGATTCCACCAAATTCTAGGCAAATTTGTTAGAACAATTAAATTCCCAATGTGGCCTTATTTCCGAAAATTTAGGCCACATGGGGGGGACATGTGCCTGGAGCTAAGGCCAAGGCCCGCCTCTACTGGCCAGGCCCCCACTCTGCTCTGCCTGTCATGCCATTAGGTTGCACACGGCCAAGGGTTTGCCCCCATGGTTGGCCCCTTTCCTGAATGGCGCAAAACCTTAAGTTTAAATGTGTTTGGCATGTCAATATATAATAAGCAACATAGTGGTGTGTCGGTTGTTGGCACTGTTTGTTGGATGAAGGTATGGTGTTTGACCCCCACTCTATCCATTTGGCCCTTAACAAGTGTTTGGTAACCCCCATGTTGCCCCATGGTGGCATCCGATTAGGCCACATGGCAGCCTGTGGTTGGCCACCAACCCACCAATGAAAATCGTCCAAATCAGCACCAATGAAATCATGCCACTTGGCACAACCTAATTCACTGGAGGAAAACAGTCAATGCATAGTCACCCTGCCATGTAGGCATGCCCAGTCAATGCCACATTAGCAATACAGCCTACTAATTGGGCTACCTACATTTTTTTTTTTAAAACCTATTTAGGAAAATGAATAGAACATGTTTCTGGGAGAATACAGAGTTAGTTTCATGTGAAACGAGTTGCACCAGATTTAAGATGATTGGCACTACGTGGTCGTTCAGGTTCCACACCAATCTGACAACTTTCAATTTTGAGCAATTTTTTGAGCACCTGATCATTTGAAGTGCATAGAGCTCGAAATGGAAATATGACTGTGAAAAGAACTTTGATTTAGACTCTTTATACAGGGAGAGTAGACAAGAGTGAAGTGGCTACCACTAAGAGGTGTGACAACACTGAATGGAAGTTCGAAGAATTTAACTCTGACTATCAACAAGATTTGTGTAGCGACTATCCATAAGGATTTCATCGTCATTGTCCCTATCAACTGCGCAGTTACCTTTGTTAAGGACTACACAATGTCCAGGAGTTGTGCAATATCTACCACTAAGAACTGCACGGGCACTATCAAAAAAAAAAAAAAAGAAGGAAAATAGTGCCTAAAATAGTGCTAGAATTTAGTGTATTCCAATCCATGAATTGGACACCTTCTCTAGCGCAAAAATGGGTGCAACTAGGTATGCTTATCATAGCGTCAAATTTAGCACCCAAGGTAATGGAGGTCGTGAAAACGATACATATGATAGTAACCATGAAAATTGGAATCATAACAATATATCAAAAATGATCAATGATTAATTCTATATAATCATGAATGTCACTTGTTGCTACCAAGAACTGACTCATCACCATCGTGATCATGATCATGATCATCATATGTATCAACATCAACCTCATTGTCATATATGTGTGTGTGTGTGTGTCATCATGAGTGTCATCTTCCATCTCAACATTGGACCCAACGTGATTTGGATCTATGTGATGAGGATCATTCAAATCTTCTGGAGGATCCTTGTTCTACAAAAAAAACATTTAGAATGAAAATTTATTATTTATTTCATTCAATAATTAATTTCTTTATTATATATCTAATATTACAACATATGAAATGAAATTATAATCATATTACATCATATCAAAGTGCACATACGATAATAAAATTTCAAATAAGTTACAACTAAGATGTCATTCCAATGAAGATTTCAAGATTTGGTGGGAGAACAATTAGAGCTCAGAGGTGGGATGAATAACGCTTATTTAGATCTATGATTATCATTTTGATAGGTGAAAAAAGAAACAAACATCAATACAGAGCATCAAATTGAATTATGTTTGATATTAGAAGAAAAAGTGACAGTACTTGAAACTTGTAAAGCATAGCACCAAATGAATTATGCAAACTTATATGACTTTCATTTCAAATATGAAGACTAAAAACACTTATGGAATTGCATAGGAAAAACATCATTAGGAAAACTGACTGATAAACATCACTAAAAGAATCTCTGATATAAGAGTTCAAATAAATTTGCCTTGAAATCTCCATTAATCTCAAAATGGAGTCAAATACAACACGAGTCTTTTTCTTCAGAAACCAACCCTTCTCTCTACTTTTTCATCTAGTTTATACAAAAATTACTTAAGCTTATAAAGTTTTAATTACAAAATACTAAAAATATATACATATCTTGATGATTTTAAATTAAACCTGAAAAATAAATTTGCAAGGAACAAGTGATCCTTTGTCACTTTGAAACATAATCCATGGTGACAAAAAAGTAGGCATTGAGCTATAGAATCTACTGAAGATGTGGATCTGAACTGGTTATTGGCAATCTGGAACAAAATTTGGAAAACCCCCTATTTATAGCCCCAATATCCTAATTTGATATTGATCGATATGCTCAAAATAGCAATTCCCTTTTGATCTTTGCCCTGAATTTACCCTATCTTTCGAAGATAATGCTTACCATGTAAATATAATCTCTAGAAATATTCTAAAAAATATATATCTTTAATATTGTCAAAACTATGTTGCCAAAGAGTATTATTCAGGAATTGACAAAATATCTGGGTATACACTGTCATAATCAAAATAGTGAAAATTCTTCCAAACAAGAGGTCAACATTGCTTGATTTAATTTGTTTTTTATTTTTTCTTTTCTTGGCCTTGGGGCCCTATTTTTCTCCTTTACTTTTTTCCTGGATCTTCTTCTTTTTAGAGGAACTTGAAGCTTCCACTTTGTTGATTGTTAAGTCCCTCAAAGGTGTATCATCAAGATCAATTACTTGACCCTTCAAGGTTGGGTTCTACTACAATTTGGAGTTGATCTTGAGCTTATTTTTGGGATTTGTATGGGGTTTTCTCATCCCATACATCTCAGCTAACGTAACCTATTTTTTCTTCTTTCTCTATACATGTTTGGATGACTTGGTTTGACCCTCTAAATCCCTTGTTTCACTGAGATTTACTTCTAAACCCTCCTCATGTTTATCACTATGAAACTTATTAGTAAATTTCTCTTCTGGAAACTCCAGAATTTTTTCTTGATGGGAGGCTGAAGGCTTTTCCTCAAGAACTTACCCTTTCTTACATATACCCTTTCTACCACATGAATCAAAACAAGGTTTTCAATGTGTTTGTCCATAAAAGATTTCTTTTTGTTTCTAGTAAGGAAAGAGGAGGTTGGTTATTTTTTAATCTCAGTAGTTTGGAAAGGGTTGTAAACCTTTCTTTGTTTCTTTCTTTTGTTGGTTTTTAATATTGGTAGAAACTGATTCAACAAACCCTCCCCAAAATAATAAATGCTCCTAATATCTACCAATTTTCCTCACGTGATTAATAATTAATAATATCATTAAACCAGGCGTGGCAGGAGGGGGAGGGATTATATTGAATCTTGAGGGAATAATTATGGACAAATTCTCTTGGGGGCTTGGTAGAAAATCCAACAATTAGGAAGAGATGTATGGTCTTTTCTTAGGGCTAACCTTAGCATCCAAAAGGGGCATCAAAGATATAACTATCCTAGGTGAGTCCTTCCTAATTATTCATCATATTAGAACAAAGACTCCCAAAATTGATAATATGCCAAGTCTTCTATTTGATTGAATCATTAGTATTCAGGTATCTTTCTCTAATTACTCCCCCTACCATATCCTTTGGAGTCTCAATAGTGAAGTTGACCTCCTGGCCAACAGAGCCTACCTCTTGGCTAAAGGTCAAGTAAAAATCAATGGGATCATTGACCAAACTATCATCCCCTAATGTAATATTTATTACCCCTCCCTCATCCCATCGCTTCTCCATTTTGTTGAAACTAAGTTAATAGGTGGAAATTTGTTCCCCCAATTCTCATACCTTCACTCCCCCCTTATTCCTCAATGTTTAATGATTGGCGTCGTTAGAATACAACTTAATTAGCATCCTCGGAAATATGATGACATATGCAATGATGGAAGGTCTCCCCCCGTACCCAGCAATCATGAGGGCTCAAATACATGAAAATGTGTGGCATTCATTGGCATTGACCATGGCTCTCATCATAATTCACTCAACATCTACAAATCTCATTTTAATTACCGTCTCCAATGTGCCATTCCCATGGGATCTGAGAAATATTAGATAGGGGAGTGACACAGATACCATGGTGAGAAAGGAAAATGTCTCTTCAAGGAATGAGAAGTTAATTATCCATCTTTGGGCACCTCGCTCAGATGAGGTGAGTCTTTGTTGAAACTAAGTTAACTAGTGGAAATTTTTTCCCCCAACTCCCATACCTTCACTCCCCCCTTATTCCTCAACGTTTAATATTTGGCGTCATTAGACTACAACTTAATTAGCATCCTCAGAAATATGGTGACATCTACAACTATAGAAAGACCCCTCCCGTCCCCAACAATTTTAGCAACCTACAAGGCTAGAATACATGCAAATGTGTGGCATTCATTGGCATTAACTATGGCTCTTGTCATCCTTCACTCAAAATATACGAATATCATTTTAATTACCCTCTCCATTGTTCCATTCCCATGGGATCTAAGGAATATTAGGGGAGTGACACAGATACCATGGCGAGCAAGGAAAATATCTCTTCAGGGAAAGAGAAGTTAATTGTCTAGCTTTGGGAACCTAGCCTAGGTGAGGTGAGTCTGCAATCTCGCATGGATATGTTCTTCCAAATGGAGTTAAAATGGTGGATAGGAGGTCCATATTCCTCAATTTCAAATAAGAAACACCAGGAAAGGGTCATCAACTCTCTGAGTGTTGAGAGAAAGGTGGATTTGTTTCGCCAAGTGGTGAACACTTGGGAATATTGGGAATTTTCTATGGAGATTCCAAAGGCTCTTCTACTTGTGTGGATTTGATATATCAAGAGTAATTCCAGGCTTAGTTGTGTCAAGAGAAGAAGGCACAACATTTTTTTTTATTCAAAGAAAAATTCTCCACTCTTAGCTCAATTTCCTTGGTGCTCCATCGAACAACCCCTGTCATTCCAAAATTTTGGAATTATAATCCAGAGAAAGGTCGAAGTGGGGTTTCAAGAAGCGGTGATATGGTCTTGCATTTCTTTTTTGGATCAGTTAGGTATTTTCCTTGGCCGTGGGTAGTTGGGTTATCTTGTCTAGTTATGAACTACTTTGGCTATATTTGGTTTGCATCACGACATCTATCACCTATGGATTCTAATTTTGAGACTGAATCTTCTACCTCAACTATCTGTGACCATTGTCGTAGGTCCCATGAAGAGATGAATGTAAAGATCTTTGAATTGAAAGTCCTAATTTATCAAAGGAAGGAGGTATATAAAGTCCAAATAGAATCAATGGAGGCCAAGCAAAAGAAAATTAGGCAGTCAGAGGATGAAATGGATGCTCTGAGAAACATTATCATGGACTTGCTCTTCCAGCTCAATTGTCCTCCGAGCCCTCGAGGTTATCATCCTCGGGGCTTTGATCTCAATCATATTGCTAATAATTCTCATCTGAATTAATTGTAATGGTAGGAGTTAAGTGTACATGGATGATGTTCCAATTTTGTTGTGTATATACATCTAGAACAATAAGAGTACTTAGTCAATTTGGGGCTTTTGCTGTAATTTGGGATGGGATATATAGATGCAATTTGGAATTCCAAATTCCCAAGAGAAAATCATCAATGTAACTCTCCCGAGTATTTGTCATGACCAGGAGCGAACTTAATGAAAAAAATACTCATTTTTGTTAAAAAATGAATTGCATTGGAAACAATCATTGAGTTTTAGAGACATCATTGTTTTCTCTTATATTTATTTTCACAATGATCCATGTTGATCCATGTTGATGAGATAAAGATAGGTTTTCTTTAAAAATGAGAGAAGAAGACTCAATGTATGTCATCATTTAGAGAAAATATGATAATGTTTACTTAGACCTTTGATTATTATGATAATAGTCATGAAAAGAGAACAAACCATTACAACAAAGCATCACAATGAGTTTTGTGCAAATTTAGCAGAAATGGTGAAAATATTTGAATCTCGTAATAGTAGATCATCTCAATAGAGATGAATTCTACGAAACTTAACTTTAGATCAAATATGAAGACTTAACATCCATGAAATCTCACGTCGGAAAGAAACATAACTAAGGAAACAAACTGAGAAACACCACAAAAGGAATAGCTGACATGAAAGCTTTAATACTTCTGCCTTGAAAATATAAAATAAAATAAAATAAAAATAAATAAAATAAAATAAAAAACATACACAATATAAGTTTGTTTAAAAAAAAACCATTGATTCTTCATTTTTCACAACTTTATAGAAGTTTACAAATTGAAATCCATAGTTTTTGGGTAGTTTTAATTACAAAATACTAAAGATATATGTATGTATCTTTAATCTATTAAAACTAGAACTAAATATACATTTACAAGGAAAAATTGATGCGTTGGTAATTCATTACAACAAAAAGTGGCCATGTAGCTGCAAATTCTACTGAAGATGTTGATCGAAACAAGTCACTGATAAACTGTAGTAAAATATGGAGAATCCCCTGTTCCTTGCCCCAAAATCCGGC
This sequence comes from Pinus tabuliformis, assembly GCA_031772625.1. Classification (NCBI taxonomy): domain Eukaryota; kingdom Viridiplantae; phylum Streptophyta; class Pinopsida; order Pinales; family Pinaceae; genus Pinus; species Pinus tabuliformis. Next base: position 418,410,506 of record CM062820.1, on the reverse strand, counting down.
TTTAATGTTGACTGAACCGCTCAAATGGGAAATTTCCCTTTTATATTTGTTTTTTCCTTATTAAGATAGTGCTTGTTGTTCAATACTTATCTTCCAAAAATATTTTGACAAAATCCATATCCTTATTGCCTTCAAAATTTTGTTGTCAGGGAGAACGATTCAGGTGTTGACACAATATCTGGGTATATGTGTTGTCAAAATCAAAACAATGAAAGTGTTTCCAAAACATCTGGCAGTGTTTTCAAAAATAGATCAAAGGTCAACGCTGCTAAAACATTTGACATCAGTATAAAAAATAGACCAAAAATCATCACTTCCAGAACATTTAATAGTGTTATCTTTGGGATACTTATTTAAATTTTTCTACTGAATCTAACAAAAGGTCCATGTTGCTTGTTTCAATCTGTTTTTTCTTTTTTCTTTTCTTGGCCTTGGGGCCCTGTTTTTCTCTTTTACTCTATTTTTGAGTCTTCTTCTTCTTAGAGGAACTTGAAACTTCCTCCTTGTTGATTAGCAAATCCTTCACAGGTATATCATCAATAACAATGCCTTTCTCTTTCAAAGTTGGGTTTTGTTACAATTTGGAGTTGAGTCTAAGCTTATTTGTGGGCCTTGTATGGGGTCTTCTCATCCCATACATATCAGCTAGGGTAACCTCCTTTTCGTCTTCCTTTTGTGTTAGTTTGGATGATTGGGTTTGATCTTTTGAGTCTTCTTTCTCATTGAGTTTAAATGCTAAGCCTGTTTCTTGTTTATTACTACTAGGTTTATCAATAGGGTAATCTTCTGGCACCTATCGAAACTATTTTTGAGGGGAAGTTGGAATTTTTTTCTCAAGAATCCTCCTTCTTCTTCTTACCTACATTTTTTCTACCATAGGAAAAGGAATAGGGTCTTCTATTTGTTACCCAACGAATCTTTTCTCTTGCTTCTGGTAAGGACATAGGAAACTATTTGCTTTGGAGCTTCGAGGTTTTAAATAGGGTTCTTGGCCTTTCTTTGTTTTTTACCCTTGTGTTGATGGTGTTGGACCTTCCAACATGTCAAGGGGATCTCCTTGGTAATAAGTCCCAATTAGACCTTAGACCGTTTGGTTTAGGAGTCCCAAAAGTGGGTCATAAGGTAATTCCTTGACCGCAATGTCGCATAGAGGCAAGTAAGATAAATATGTCAGTAGCAAGGGTGTGACTGATGTAGTGAGTCAAGGAAGGTGTATGAGAGGTTCTAACACTTCGAAGGGAGAAGGAGGTGAAGATGAGTTCCAGGTTGAAAGGGATCAGCCCCAACTCGGCTAGGAACACACAACACGAAAGGACATGCACAACTTCCAGCGGAGAAGTCCGCTCGGACGCGTCAGTCACATCATACAAGGTAATATAACACGTAAAAAACTCATGGATCAGTCTGAGACAAGTGTGACAGTTGTTATAGAAAGGTTCATGTGAAAGGTGTGTCTGATGTCTGGCAGAGCAGTCGACACAGACGGTGACAACATTAACAACATATACAACACATTAACAACAAGATTCAATAATTGCATGTGAATTAGTTCATACACAAGTACGTAAGTTAAACAACATATATCATTAAGGCAATCAGAGAAGTCCAACTACAATAACAACATATGCATGAAAATTTGCTGGCTCTTATTATATAAATAAGTGTAAGTCTCAATCATACAATACATCCATGTAAACCTACTAGCCCCAACAGTGGAACATTACAGACACATTCGCCTGCTTCTCCAAAGAGATGTACTAGCTCCATGCAGTGGAGAAGCCAAGCCACGTTACAATACTGTACAAGACTTCTTCAAGATAGTCTTAGTAGAAGCTTGGATGACCAAAAAATCCCTTACAATGAGTTGTGAGGGACTATTTATAGCAAAGGGTGGGGCGACCCTTGACATTCCCCTTTGCAACAATTCAACTACCCTCATGACTCTTCACCTACTCTATGACTATTACATCCAGCTATTGACACTTGACTTACACTTAACATGACTCAACATTACAATGCACATGTACTCATGTGAGACAACATGGCTTGAGCAAGCCATGCAAGACATCACTGACACTCGGTCAGTTGTGATGAGACCAACTCTTTTACATGCTTTTGATGGTGAAGGTGGTGAGTTGATGCCAAGTTTGGTCATCGGTGATGGTGTGCATGCACGTCATGGTGACATCTTACTGAAGCGAACTCTTGCCTCCGTTGCAACCGGTGCATTGGTTCGTCTCCTTCATCCAACTTGTCTGCTAACATGCGCATGGTCTTCTTAGGTGCCACTGAACCAGCAACACACTAATGCATAATGTCTGTGCCAATCTTCAAGTGTGTGTTGATGGTCATGTGCATCAACTTGTCAAAGTACATGTTCAGCTCTACTTGGACTTGCTTCTTGTCTTCACCTTGGTGAGTGTGTTGAATGGGTTGGATTGCATGTGTGCGCACAATGACATGCATGCTGCTGAATCCCTTGCATGCGATCAACAAAATTGCTCACCATGTCTACTCCATGTTAGCTACTGGGATGTATCATTAACTTGTACAGGCACAATTCATCCGTGAGTACACATTGAACCCACTGTTGTTCGTTATCCTACTGCAACTCATTCGTCTGTCTGTGCAGCTTTATGTTCTTCTTTGAGTTGTTTTTTTAGCACATGCAACTCCTTCTTTGTTCCATTCTCTGCTTCATGAGACCTTTATGTTGCATCGTCGCCTCATAGCCTGATTCTCCAAAGTTTCTTTCATTATCAGTGGATCTGCTTGATCTTGCAACTTTGTCCCGCCCCTGTGTTGTCAACAACCTTCCTCTTGCATTCACTGCATTCCCTGCATTCGTTGCGTTTGTTGCATTCATTACACTGCCTTCAGCTACTGTTCATGATGTTGTTGTTTTCATATCTTTATGTCCTTGTCCATGAACAACTTTATGTCTTCGTGAGTAGGCAAGCTCATAGACACTTGATCGACTACATCTCCAGGTGTGATCTAAATGGTGTCTTCAACTCTGCTCTCTTGGAAACCATTGTACATACACTGTTGAGAGGTAGATGAGAACCTGCAATACCTAGGGACATGGCAACACTGATGTCAATCAATTTGTCAGTCGAAAACCAAAATGAACTTGAGAACTGACTTGCAACATACTCATGTGATTGATCATGAAGGTTGTGCGATTTCGATCGGGAGGTCGAGAGACCAACTACCAAGACTACACAAGGCACAGTCTGGGCTACTGGGAGACTGACTGACTACTGAAACTACACAGTGCACAATCCAATCTAGCTGCTGACTGCTGAGATTGTGCAATGTGAAATCTCAGTTGGCAATGGTTGCAGACTCAGTGATTGAATTGTGCAATTTTCTTCGCCAACAGTCACTTTCCCTTAGGATTGCGCAATGCAGGCCTGGGGAATAGCTACTAGGCAAAAATGCACATTTCTGGGGAGGAAGGCAGAGCCATCCCTCTTAGGATTTCACAATGTTGACTTGGTGAGACTCTTGGTGAGGCAGAGTCCAGGCCGATCTTGGCCAAACTCGCCGACGTGCAACTGAAAGTGGATGTGAGTGCGAATTCATGCTGATACTAAGTGTAAGAATAAGTGAATGATCATGCATGCAAATGGTGAATGACAGATTTAGAAAATGGAACAACATGCATGCAGGTGTCGCGAGTCGCCGAATCTATGACCGTTCGTGAAAAATAGTTTCATGCATGCGACAACAATGAGATGTTGACGAAAATTGAAATGGTGCTAGGACAAGCTAATATACATGTAAATGATAGCAAGCGTTCACTGAAATCAAGCAAACAATACTTACACAAGCGGAAATAGAAAAAGTGAGAGAAATGAAACACAAGGCATGGGAGTGGGCTTACCCCAAGACAATTGAGCTGAATGTGCCGACTGCTCCTAGATGTGATGTGGGATGTTAGAATTGCAAGGTTGATGTGAGGAATGAGCATTGAAGCATCCAGTTGATGATTTTTGACAATATCGGGGTTGTGACGTGCATGCCACAAATCTAGGGAAAGCGACACTTGGTGGGAGGTTTCTGAAATGATCCTTGCATGTAACCTCCAACTGCCAAACCTAGTTCCCTAAAACAAGGGATGTATTTGCATGTTGCCTTGGGAGAAGCAGCCTGTGCATGCAATTTTGTTTTGCTTGGTCCCGGAGGGAACCAGCCAACTCAGTTGCACATGCAAGAGATTTCTCGATTGCTTGAAGGAAACGTGCAATTTTGGGTGGGAGCTGGGCTGACTGCCCAAGAAATTTGCACAATTTCTGGGCTGAGCAACTAACTACTACCCATATTTGCACAAATTCTGGGCTGAGTAGCCCTACTAGGAAAAATTGTGCAATTCCTACTAGGAGTGTTGACTGGCAGGATTACGCAATCTTGGATCCCATCAGGCTGCCAGACAAGATTGCACAATTTCTATAGGGAAAGCTGGTTTCCCTCCAGGAATGTGTAATTTTCTTGGGGAAGCTACTCCGCCTACAACTGGACCAAGTCCGGGTGGACAACCTGTGAGGGGAATGGATCAAGTTGTGATCGATAGGTTGCATTTGTACAAGAAAACCACTGAAACTTGTAAACTTGACAAAGTGAGGCAAGATGTTGTGAAGGTTGGAAGGGAGGCTTCAAAATGAAGCTAAGGTAAAATTTGGAGGGTGTTTGTAGTCATTACAACACCTTGATGGCTTTTGGTTTGGCAGTGATTGGTTAAATAAACCCTCCCCGGAATAAGAAATTATCACAAGCTCTTCCTATCTTGCTCATATGTTTGACAAATAATATTTTAATCAAATCCTTATGAAAAATGCAATGCGGGGGAGACTTGGGTTTTTCTCTAAATTTTTCAGACATTTTCATAAGACCCTTTAACAATAAAAACGACATGTTCATTCTTAATTGACCAACCAAGTGAGCCAAAAACTTGAAGTGGTACATGGAAATCCTATCATACTTGCCCTCACACATAAATTACATTTTTATGAACTTTAGGGAGTCGTTCTAGGTGGGTTTGAGTTGCGTTCTCTACAAATTCATCCTCCAATTTTCATTTTGTTGATCTTCCTTCATGAAAATTGCGATGTTAATACCCATAAGTTTTTGGTTTTTAAACCATCTATCCCCATTAATAGGAAAGCATGTTTCCTCAGTGATGAATTCCTTTATAACTGGGAATGAAATGTCAGCAAGAGTAACCACCTTCCCATCAAACCCCTCTACGAAGGACCTAGCAACATTGTAATTGAACCCCTGGAGCCTGTGACAATACTTTACCCAACCCGCCTGCAAAAACTGCTCATATTGTTCTGAATAAGCTTCAATAAAGTCCACTTCATTCAAATCATCCCTGCACAAATGCCTCTCTTTTCCCATCTTCATGATTTGATCTAGAAATCACAAAATGGTTAAAGAATATTCAACTAATCAAGCTCCATTTTTGGAACAAATAACCGAGAGCTACTTCCACGGAAACCCAATACGAGAAACACAAAGTAGTTTTAACTTCAGTCATAAAAATATGGAAATTCAAACTAACAGATGTACATATAATGAATAAACCCCACGTGCATCCATCATACCCATCATGCCCATTTTTACTTTGGTCATCAACATTTTCTATTGGGAAATCTAATTTCATGGGTAAAGAATGATTATAACGCATGAATTTGATAATTCCACCTGTTGGATGAGATATTTTACATCATATGGTTTCAACACATTTGATAGCACCTCCCTTAAAAAAATTCATAGTATCTTCTTCCATTTTTTTGGAAATGCCTTCTTTTATATCTTTAGAATTGACGTTGCCAAAACAAATTGTAGCGCTCATAAGAATTTAGTAGAACTTGGACCCTAAAGCCCCAATTGAGCTAACCTTTAGACTTTAAATGTGATAACAGGCCCAGAGATCCAGGAATTACCAAAATTTAATAGGGATCTAGACTCATAGATCTAGGAATCACAAGGCTTCTTGCTTTCCAAGACAATCATCCAGCCATGCTCCTCAAAACATGTATCTTGGGTCTATAATCAATCCCATGTAATGTGCTCTCAACCTAAGCATCATCAAGTGAAGTGCTCATCCTCCTAAGGTATTCCATGTGATCCCAATTCTCCTAGGGTCAGCCTCATTTCCTCCTATTTCCTATTGCTCATAATCTACTGTAAGTCCACCTTCTATGCCAAGAAACCATCTTCTCAAACCTTGAACACTATTAGGTCCATTGAATTATGAATGAAAAGTATACTTTCTCCATATAGAGTCTCATGAGGTTGGATGTGGGGAATTCCCCACTTGAACTACCTATGTCTTAGGAGTGTGGGGAGTGCAGGGAACATGTCCCCTACCCTCAAGAATATGCCCCCATGTAACATTGTAAAAACTTCAAAGGCCTAGTTTGAAAAAAATGTTGTCACCTAAACTGTACACCTAAGGCACAATGATCAAAACAAGGGTTTTCACTCTAATCCCTATTCACTATGTTTATACTTTATCCAAGCTAAGTCAATGGGGATAGACCCTAAAAGTTGAAAATTGAAGGATGAAATTTGTTGGAACAACAAGTCTAGGAGATATGAGGTCAAAGAAATTGATATTATTGCAACTTATTATTAAATAGAGAAAGTTTAAGAGTTTATAAGCAATGTTCTAAAATGGATTTCAATTAAGATCAAATGAGGCAGATATAAGATGTAAAGGTGATATACCAATGCGTTAACAATGCTCAATGGAAATTTAGAGACTAAATAGATGTCTAAGTTATAAAAACAATAATGTTGCAAGAAGTGTTATAAATGGCACAATATCAAATATGAGCATATAAAAATAACTTACACAATAGAAATAGCTTGTACTTTCAAGAAAATTCTCAAGACAAGAATGACAATGTAAATAGACAATGAGAAATATAATCAAAGATGAGTACATAACAACAATACAATACTGCAAGGAAGATATAATACCCACAATGATAGTTATGCCACAAGAGATGAAAAGTTAGAAGGTTGGAATGCAAAACTAAACTAGGTGGCATGTAAGATCTTGGTTACTTTTATTTAAATGCCTAGTATATATGAATCCTTCTTCTCGATTGTTTTGAATTTAGCTACAAATACAAGTTGTAGAGAGAAGGTTCGGGGAAGAAAGCTAGGGATTTATTAATGATACTTCCCCTTTCTTCTAACTACCCAAGTGTCTTCGACACTGCAGGGACTGTGGCCTTGATGACTACAAGGTCACCTATGTTAACTGTGAATGAGGGTCTAGCCCCTCAAGTTAGATGAAGAAGGTGGCCCTAAAATTTTCTATCAACCAAGCTTAGGCTTGGAGGTAAATTTTTAGGATGTAAGGCTAAATTCTAGGATGAAAATACTATTTCCTCAAATGAGACAATGATATCATTTTTTTTAAAGAGATATAATGCCAATGTGTTTTGAATCAAAAATGAGTTAGGTACTTCAAATATACAAGATTGCTAGCAAATAGCAATGCTCAATGAAACAATAATAAATTACCTGAATGAAATAGTAGCATTAATAGATGTTCATATATTAGAGAAAATCCCACAATTCCTTTAGGTAATAGTGTGTTTATTAGATGTTCTCACTTATTTAGACAGTTGAACAGGCAATAAATTTATAGATGTCTCACAAATGTTAAATGGCAGATGAGATTGCTAACAGTGATTAGAAAGACTACTAATATCACAATTTCAAATGAAATAAGACATTTTTCATGTGTAACTTAGACCAAATAGTATTGCAAGGAAATGTAAGTTAAAAATTCAATTAGAATGTAAATGCAATTAAACTAGATTAGAAATTCAAATGCAAGAGGACCAAGTTAGTGATTTAGTAGCTTATCTCTCCCTTTTAAATAAGGAGATAGAGGATGATGAGGAACCAAAATCCCAAGCTCCCCAAAATAAATATTTGTTTGTATTAATGAGGTTACAAGGAGGAATAATCCCTTCGACAAGATAAAATACCCTATACTCAGGTCCTTTCTTTCAAACTAGGCCTTCAAAGTTCAAATAGGCTCCAACGCATGCCTACATCGTAAATGTTCCTATTCTAATAACCATGTCCCTACATATCTTCTTAATTCATTCAATCTATATATATCACTACAAAACAAATGTTTTAGACCTTAATACACCCTTCATCCTACCATAAGGTAAATAATTTCTAAGACTCAAGATCATCCCTAGTGCTAGCAATCATCTTCATTTCTTCTCTAGGGTTTATTTCACAAACTCTACGTCTTCCTCTATTGCATCACACAAGCACTAAGAACTCCCCATGACAATTATATAGATGGAATAATGAGTACATTGTAGACAAAGACATTCTCTTCCCTCTATATAGAGTAGGTGAGGGAGGCCAACATTGGTAAAATGGAATAATTAGACAAGAAATTAAATTTAATGCATAATATAAGGTCTCCAAATGAAGTGCTCTCTCTCCAAGGTATACATGTCAAGAGACCAATCCTCAGGTGGTTCACTCTATAAGTATGGTTTGGAAGTGTCAAGTGCTCTTCATCACAAGGCTTCTTGATTTCCAAGACAATCTTCCCATGCTCCTCAACACATGTATCTTGGGTCCATAACGAATCCCATGCAATGTGCTCTCAACCTAAGCATCCATAATCAATCCCATGTAATCTGGTTTGTTGTCTACGGGTTATATATTATGTTGTACTTAAGACTTTGAGCTTTTCCAAAAAAATATACTAAAAGAGAAGGGGGGAGGAATATAAAATTAAAAAAAAAGGGAGGGAAAATTATTTGGGTTAATGCACTTGCCTTTTTTCTTGCTATTTCCAAACCAACAGGCCCAAGCGCAAGTTTCTAAAAAGGGGTCCACATAATGAGCACCAATGATTAAGAACCATGAAATTTCAACAATTGATCAACACAATTTCATTAGCATCATATGCAAATGTGCCATACCAAGTAGCACAATCATTAAGCTAGGTAGGGGGTGACACAACATGGGATCATAATCCCACCAATCAACTGATCAACAACTATGATCTATTGCACCACCCCGACTCATTATTTTGAAAAACACGAGCGAGGGTATTGCAGGGTAGTAAAGATTTTTCAAAACCACCCTTGTTCTCGTCATGTGGCCTCTCCATTTTCCAGGCGAGCATGCCAAGTGATATTTCTTGCCACCTCACCCTGCTAATCATCCCCAGTCCACCTCATGTCCTCCATCGTCCACCCCCTAAGTCATTCACCTACCTCATTACCCACACCATTTCCCTGTTACATTTTTACTCATGTCTTATGTGCATTCCATCGAATTTCCCACTCTTATCAAACTCCAATGAGAAAAATGTTTTATTTATAATTCTTTCTGATTCCCCATTCCTTTTAACTACAAGCCACCTTACTTCCAACATCTAAGACAGCTCGTGAATAACACAGTATGACTTTCACCGCTCCCCTCTAGTTTCAAGTACTTATACACCTCACTAAACCCAATTATCATCATGTTGAAATTAAATAAGTCTAAGAAGACTTCCCCAAAGCTTCCAACCTCTAACCCCTCCACTCAAGAACCCGTGATGGATAATGAAGCAGAGATACATGACCCAAAGTTCCTGTTGGATTTCGACTAGTTTCGTCATGACTCTCGGGGAAATGTTTTGAGAAAATGAGATTATTTTGACATAATGAATTCTGGTCGATATTATATTTTAACCCCACCACTTATCACTTTCCTGAGTTCGTGACTTGGTTGGCTTCTGCTTACGTCCTTCAGAGAAAATATGTTGCATATTCCATGGGAGAAGTTATCCTTGAAGTCACCTCTGAACTCATTCATAAGGATTTTTGTTTTCCTAATCTCCAAAACCCAAATCCATTCAATAAAGACTCATTGGCTGTAGACTTCACTCAATTATCAAAAGAGAATAAATTACTATTGTTTGCAATAACTTCACTACCAAGGATACCAAATCCTCATGCAACCAAGACCTATCCAATGTATATCTTTTATCAAGATGCCTAGAAGGTCTTAGCCTCAATTTTGGTGCTACTTTGGTAAGACCTAACCACCAATGTGACTAAGTCAACCTTAGGGTTTTTGAGCCACATGTTAGATCAGACTGATTATTTAGACATACTTGAATTCCTAGCTAAATCCATTAATCTCCAATTTGGGAAGTTCCACATTTCCCGTATCTTCATATATCCCTCTATTTTGGTATATTTATTCTTGTATGTTCATATGGATAAATTTTAGTACCTAGGTCTAATCACTTTTGACTCTATAAACTAGAGAAAATTCACGATTAAATGGAAAAATATAGTCAAAAGAAAGCATGAAAATCATGGATTTTTTTATTTTCTATCCACTTTTATGGCCACTGTCTACACTATCATGAATGTTACACCACCCCCAAGGATCCTCCCACAACAGAATAAATTATTGCAGTTGAGTAAGGATGCCAAAGTGGGAGATTGGTATTTGTTTGAGGATTTTACTAAGATAAAGTTGTATGGATTTGATGAGAAACCCTATATATTTCCAATATTTATGCCCATGAGGGTTTTCTCTTTGGAATTTATTAGACAAAGCTTATATGTGGACCAATTTCATTTCCTTCCTAGGTGTAAAGGATACATGTTCAAGTTAGGAAATATTGTGGGTCCATTCATTGTAAATTCTAGACAAGCTCTAACTTATGTTGAAGACAAGATTAAGGAGTTCCATTTTGAGTTGGGAGAGAGATGGAAATATGATCCTCATCATATTGTTTCTGATAGGAGAAAGAGTTTCAACTCATCCCCATATACCCATGAAAGCATGCCTAAAATAGAGTGGAAGTAAAATCAAGCAGCTTGGCCCATTAGTTCAGAATTGGAGATTGAGATCCTCGCATCCAAAGAGAAAATTTTAAAAAGGAATACTCTTGAAGCAATGGATATAGATGTGGAGGTACATACATCAAAGAAGGCTAGGATACAACCTAAGGATGAGGAGGAAATATAGGTGAAATTAATAAGAAGTACCTCTGATCAACAAGGTTTTCACCTGATCCTAACAAACCTAGAGTAGATTGTCCCATCCATCCCCACAGACCTGAAAGTGCCTATAGTGGAAGGGAGTTCTTTTTTTCTAGATGCAACATTGAAATATTATCACAAAATTGAATAAAATAGTCAAAGTGAAAAGGTAGTGATGATGGCTCAACCAACCAAACAAGTATCATCTTCTTCTTAGACTAGATTTATTTTAGCAATGGACCTAGAGAATAACATGCTCAAGCTTTCCTTATTCCATCATATTGCTCAATTACTCCCCACAAGGGTTGATTTTAAACTTTGGACTTATCGCTCAACACTCTAGATGTTCTTCTTCATGACAAGATTAATTTACATAGGGAGACTAGTGAAATGATATATCATGATATGAGCAAGGCCTCATTGTCAATCAACAAAGCGGAGGAACTTCTAGAAAAAGGCCTCTAACAGAATCAAGAAAGAAAAGACACATTATTGAGCCTTGTATGTGTAGAATGAGGGTTTCAAAGAGTTGATCATGAAACTGGGTGTTAACCCAGAGTACAGAGAAGCAATTAAATCCCTAATACAAGGAACGGAGGTTGAAGTCCAGTTTTTAACACATAAGCTAAAAATGACTACAACAAAGATTGTGCACACTGTTGAAGTACCTTATGTGGAGAAAGAAAAGGAACAAATAACCCTTCAGCTAATTGATAGGAACAAAGAGGTAGCATCCTTGAAGGAGAAGGTTCAAGACTTAGAACGCACTATTAGAGATCATGTTTGCACAATTGTAGTTCCTACCAAATTAGATGATCCTTCAGAAAAGATGACAAAGGTGATGACCCAACTTAACATTTCTGAGGCAGAATGAAAAATCTTCAAGACAAAATCACCTTACTTCAAGAAGATTTGGCTACTAAGGAAAATAAATTAAAATAATCCAAATTGAAGACAGAACAAACTTCTGAAAAGTACAAGAAAACTCAAGAGGAGGTAAAGGAGTTAAAAAACAGGTTGAAAGGGAATATGTGCCTAATTGATGCTAGATGGGTCATTTGGGATGATATCATCCAAGAGGTATGGGCTACATGACAAATTTTATAGGTTGTTCTAAAAGAAAGGAAAGTAGCCACTATTATTACTAAAGTTTTGGTTGCATGCAAGAAAGAAACTCAAAAAGAAGCACAAAGAGGTAGAAACATTATCAAATTCTTAAATTAAAAATATCTAATAGACTTGAAGGCAATGCACATTGTTGACGTGGTTGTGGTAATTATAGATATAAATAAGGCTATTGATAAGAATCAACTGCATGTTCAAGATGATAATAAACTAGAGGTGTTAAACAGTTTTGTAACCACTTTCGACTCCAAGTTTGATCAGAGGCAGAGAACTAGATTACCAACATGTTGGGGTATAGATGGAAGTTTATTTTCCTGGAAAGCTTATGAGCAAGAGTTAATAGCAGCAAAGTGTACAGTGGACACCTCTTTGCAAGTTAAGACTATGGTATTGAAAGGAAAGACAATAGTTAACTTATTGCAGAGGGATTTCCAATTTAATAAAAAAATTATTTGAATCCACTCCAAACTACGCCAAACTATCAGAGATATAGGTGGATTTTCACATAATGTCTCAAAGCCCAACTCCAAATAAAACTTTGTGGGATAGATGTGAAACTCTCCTTCAACAATCTGCAGTTGAGCCTGAAGACCCAAGTGTTGGGCCCTAGGGGCCAAGTTCCTTTTCCCATGTTAATGTTTAAGCATGTGGCCTTACTTTTTGTTGTGATATATCTATTTTAGTTAAAAGATAGTTATAATAGCTACATAATAGGACAATTGGCTAAGCATGCAGTTGTACCTTCTAACATGTGTTTGTAATTGTTCTTGAATATGATCCTTTTCTTTAAAAAGGTTATAGGAGAACTCATTGGGGGTTCGAATTTTTGGCTTCAGAGACAAGTTATAATTAATTTTTCTCTGTGATGTGTTCAAACTCTTTTGGGAAGTTAATGGAGAAGTTTTAGAAGATTCCTCATACCTGATGCTTACAATATGTGTTCTTTTCTTTGTAACTTTACATTTGTGTTATTCTTCTTTTGAAACTTGTGTAATGAAGTTTCTAGTTTCTTTCATTAACAGATTTATCAATGTTGTGCTAATAGTTGAGATACTTGTAATTTTTATCTAAGAAAGCTTAATGAAGAACTCCATAGTTTTTGCATCTCATTTCTTTCATTTCGTGTTCTCTACTGAAGATCTAATGCATAGGATTATGTTTAGCCCTGTGTTTTAAATCTCAAATTCCTTCATTTTCTTCTACCTGTACTACCACGTCATTTTAAGGCTATAATCATAGTTAAGTAGGCCAGTTGAACTTATTTGTTAATTTTCCCAAGAACTAGCTCAATATCATCTAGAGGGGAAAATATATTGTCCAAATGTATAAATATCGGTTTAATTTTGAGAAGAGTGTGCAAATTTTTCAAGGAATTATATGGATGTCCTAGGCACTAACCTTTTCAGCCCAAAGGTTGTTTCTAGGAGCTACAAAATATTACATGGTCTTTCATCTCTCCTTTGGCCTAGGGTTTTTGGCAAAGGACTTGATAAAGCCATGATTGGATAATGATTTATAAGGACTTGATCATAGTGAAAGGTTGGTAATTTTTAAGGGTGTTATCACTGATGGGAGCACAAAAGAACTCAAGCTACACATAAATAAATAAATCAACACAAGAAATGCAAATTTAAATATTAACATAACAATATCCAACTAAGTTATTGAAAGTCAACTAATGATACCTTATTCTCCATCTAGATAACAAAATCAATCCACTTTTTATCTTGTATCACATCGAATTCCAATTGTGATGGATAGTGGCCATATTGTTGCTCCTACCAAAACATGGCAAATGGACAAGTTAAAGTAATTTATATCCAACAATTTATTTTTTGTACAAAATTAAAAAATATATAATTTTAGATATTAAATATACTTACAAATTTGCATGCTAAGGCTTCTAAACTTGTTTTGCCATTGTGATGTGTGGCATGATATTTGGCAAGCCTAGCCTTCGAGGCCTTGTCGTGAAACATACACTAATTCAATGTGATTATGCACAAGTAAAATATAAAAAAATGTTTAAGAATTTGAAACAATCTTATGACCAAATTTAAATATATGTGTGCTCTCCTCACCGTACTTCCTTTGTGCATATGCTCTATCATATGCTTTCATGAGCTCTTTCCATACTTTCATGCTTACATCAATTTGCCTTCTTTTGGCCCTTAGCTTGGGAGGAATTTGTTTTATCTTTTTTGTTTGGTTGCAATGGAATCTCTTGTAGTTTTGAGTCATTTGTTTTTTTACTTGCTTTACTGACCAACCTGTCCCAAATTCAGTCTACATGTCATGGATATCTGCCTTTTGAGGTGCATGGGTATCTTTGATAATGGAAGATGTATATGCTCTTTGAAGCGTTGCAAGCATGATTCCTTCATCCTACAATTGAACACTTCCCTGACATCTTTCATTATGATATCCCTAGAGACAACACCATATTCTACCTAGGTTTCCTATGTACCAATGCAAGATGCATAAGTACCTATACTGGTGCTGGAAGAAATTTATGTTCTAAGATTGGGTGGGACATTGGACATCTTTGTTCCATGTTCCACATTCTAGAGGTTATTGTGATTTATTTTTTCCTAGATCTTTTGCTCAATCCAGGAGTTCATGGGGAAGCAATTGATTCCCTTTGATGGGGTTTCTTTGGTTGGTCTGTTTCAGTTCCTTTAGTATGTTCTTCTACGTATTTGGAAAACATGGACAAGTCAATGCCTTCTATTTTTTCACTGCTTCTACCCCCAATATAGAATTCATTGCCTCTTTTATTTTGTCACTGTCATGTCCCTATATATGTACAGTAAATATTTTATTTTAAATTTAGAAATTAAAAAACAAACCTTAATTTAATATTTTATAATTTTGATATTAAAAACTAAAAAATTCAATTCAAACAAGCAATGGAAACATGTACAAATCTATAAATTGAGTATGAAATGCCTGATTCTCGCAAGAATCAGATCCCTTTGATTGTTTCCCTTTGTTGTTGCTTGACATTCTTTGGCATCCTAGGGTGAATTTTTTTCCTCCAAGCTGTGGAAAATACCTTCTCTTTTCTCCCTACATTTTTCTCCCTTCCATGTAATTGTTTTAAAAAATAGTAGTGCAAAATGGATGGATAGGGGTTTGATTTTCATCTTTGGTAGTGGGTGAATGAGATGGAAAAATTGATTTCGTGACTGCTAGAGGTCGAATCACACCCAAAAATCATTTTTTTTAAACTGAAATCCACAACAAGGGAGGAGAGGTCTGTCAATATCTCTACCCACCATCAAAATAGATCCAATTGATTAGTTATTTGCTTTCATATCATCAATGTGTTGCTCCAATCATGGTATGCTCCAACTCCACGCAGAATTTCAAAGCTCCCTCAATTTGTAATTGGTGAGTATGAAAATGGAAATATGGTGAATGCATTACATTGTTTTGGTTGAATAGTTTTGATGCACAATAGGTTTATCCATTGCACACGTGAATTATATATTGGTGGTTTTTTTTCGATTTGGTTGAATAGTCAACGGTAATTTTTACACCATTAGCACTAGATTTAACACCAATTATTGGCTAAAAAATGTAGTTAGTTTGGGGCACTAATTGCACCTAATTTAATGCCTATAATATTGCATTTTTTCCCTTCATCTAATTTTTATTCATTGTCATCTTTGCACTTTGCAATGTCGATGTGGGAGGCTTCCATGTTATGAAGGGTTTGAATTAAGTTAAATGAAAATATGAAAAAAAAAGTAGTCAATTATTTTTCATAACCCTCATCTAAGATTTATAAGAGTTGTGTAATGTCACTGCATTGGGAATAGAAATTAACAAAAAGGGTATATATTAAAAGTAGGGGCATTTTAGTTAGAAAGGTGCATTGAAAACAAACTAAGCTTAAATCGTTTGTGCATTTATCCAATTGGATGGAGAAACAATAAAGTGCATAGATGTTATGTGACTAATGCCATTATTGTGTATTACATGATCTAGGGGAGGCCATGGACATAGGACGTGGACGATGTAGACCTGTTAAATCAATGAGAGGAAAGTAGGTAGCCATAGAATTAGATACGGAATTTGCATATACAATAAAGGTAAGAAGACAAAGCAACTTCAACCAAAAGAGGATGGTGTTTATGAATTCACAAATGTTACAACATAGACGAGATAAATTTATATAAACTATGTTGTTTTTTTCAAATCCAAAACATTATATAAATATGTCAAATATATGAGTAAAGTGAGGTTTTGTGTTGGATAACATATTGGTTGAAATGATATAATTGTGTGCTAAATATTATTGACTATGTGATGTATTATAGGGGAAAAACGAGGCCATGGTGACATATCATGTCATATCAAATAAGGACACAACGGATGTCGTGGGACATTAAGAATAATTCTGTGATATGTCCATCATTTTTCACAACATTATTAGAATTTATAGTGTATTATCAATCATGAAATAAATTAATGCGTGTTGTTGATATTTCATATGATTGGAACAAGTGCACAACCTAAGCATTCAACTAGCAAAACAAAAAAACTTATGTACATGGGCTTGGACCTAAAAATGTTAAATCACAAAGAACATAGTGGGTGGAAGAGGATATGAAATTGGATCCTCGAGACACAAAAAATAATTGCACGGAAGAAAATTTGGTCAAGACTATAGTACATGGGATGGCATTTGTTAAGCAATATTTTATTATATTCCTTTGAAATTGATACATTTATGATTTATCGAATTCTTTCCAAACATTAAATAATAACAATGTAAACTTTGAAACGGGAACTAATACGATTACCCGTTTCGTTGAGGTAGAAAAAAAGTCAATCAATTTTGAAAAGTGGTGATGCAGAATACACATATTATTTTTAGCATAGTTTTTGACACTTTAATTTTTTTTATGTACATTAGTTTTTAGAATGTTGGTGATTTGCATGCTGATTTTAAAAAGTGTTGATTCTGTATTAGACCCTTTTTTTAAAAGACCTATTTTTTGACTTTAAATTTTCTAATGTATTATATGTGAATAATTATTTTCTAAATTTAACAATTTTTGAAGTGGTCTCCTTCTTCGTATTTTCTTGTTTTTCTTTTAAGTTTTTTTGTAGTTAGGTTTTTGTTTTTTTGCATAGTCAAAGAAGAAGGTCGATATTTTAAAGTTTCGATATTCTACGTATTTATATATCGTTAATTGATTTTTCAATGCACATCAAATAATTGTCTCTAAAAAACAATAATTTTTAACAATTGACATTAAAATAACCATTTTGAACATAAATATAACTAAAAAATTACACATTTTGATAATTTTTTGCTAGAAATGACATGTCAAAATCACAATTTTTATAGGAAAATTTTAACAAAAATGGTTAAATAATAGTTTTTTTATGAATTTCATGTCAAAAAATAATAATAATCACTGTGTTTTCAAAAAGTAATGATTCACATAAAAATTAAAGCGAAAATCACGTAATACAAATATTGAACACATAACAACAATATTGAATGCTTATTCTTCTCATAAAATGTCAAAGTCAAAACATTACAAGTATAACTAATTAATAGTTACAAAAAATAAACTTGATTTCCAAACATAACTTAAATTTAATCAACAATATCACGTAATCCAAACTCTTCATCCTCTAAAGTTTCATCATTGTCTTCTTCCACCAAATTTTCTACTTCATTTTTCTCATTTTCCTCTTCTAATGGATATTTGATGTTTGTGAATCCCCCAGCTTATGCCTTTCCAATCATTCCATGTAATGTTGGTTGAGGTTCCTATGCATTTTTTGCCACACGTGATTCACTAAAATCCCCTTTCTTCAACCCAATTTCTTGCAATGCATCTAGAAGAAATTGAATAGAATTAATTCTTTGCTGAATAAATTTGCAGTGTACTAGATATTTTTCAATGACAATGCAATTTCTTCCTTTTTGTAGGCAACATGCTAGTGTTGTACCTAATTATCAAACACAAAATAAATAATGAAGTAAATTAGTATAAGGGCATATAAATTAAGAAAGAATATATTGAAATTCAATTCTATATAACAAAACTTACCTGAGTCAGAAAATAAATCTAGAACCTAATCTCTTTCATTTGAACATAGGTCTATAAGATAGTTAATCAATGACTGTGGTTTTTGATAAATGTTAACTATCACTCCTTTTTCTTATTTATCTTCATATGTTAGTTTTTTTACAACAACATCATAAACTAGTACTTGGTTATGACTCTTTCCATCTACCCAATTAAAAAGCATAGACATATATCCATCATCTTTTGCCCAACTATCAATATGGATGAACTCACAATCATTTATAATTGGTTGATCTTCATGATTAAGAAGATTTGACTTTTGCCTGTAACATGAAATAGTAAAAGTTCAATTAACATGTACGTAAATGAATTTTTTAACATTAATCAAACGTACATTTTCAACGTCTTACCATGCAAGTTGCATCCTTGAGTTTGTTTTCCCCTTGAAGCTTGACAATAACACTGCCAATTGTGTATCTGAATGAAATGTCACAAATCCCATAATGGTGATGATGTGATTTCTACAAATCCCGCAACCACTTTACTAAGAGCTTGATAAGTATAAGGGTCACTATCATAGTCAATGTTTGGGATATTGAAACCATGGGGAATATCTGCAATAACTAGGGAATAATCCCTTTTAGGTATGAGTTTAGCAATGTATTCACAGTCACTTTGTATTACTTCATATTGAATAGTTTCAAGCCCATTAAAAATGAAATGAGTAAGAGTTGGATCAAGTTCAACATTCCTAAGATGCTGCTTCTTCAGTCTTTTGATCTTAATTTTTTCAATAAAGGTTTTGAAACTATCGAGTGCTCCACTTGCATCCTTCCTCATCTTTAATAAATTAAACAAATATATGTATAAGTTATAAAATAAAAATAGTATACATATGAATAAAAATGAATGTATAAGTCAACATACCTTTTTAAATGCAAGATAAAAATCTCTCAGTGTTGTAGAACTTGAATCTGGATAGTTGCATACAACATCATCCCAACTATCTTCATTCAACAATTTAACCATTTTTTCTTATATTTTCATGTAAACTTTGTGACTAAATAGATAAATTAAAAAAAAAAAATATAATGATATGTATAACAAATACTACCAATAACAATATGTTATATTTAAAAGAAAATTATAATCTAGAAATAAGTAAAAATAATTCAACAAACTTACTTTTGAAATTCCTCATAAATTTTCTCTAATGATAATTCTCCTGACTTCACACGAGATAATATTTCTTTGACAAGTTTTTCATCCTTCACTCCTTGCAATGCTCTCCAAGGTGTGGTAGTCATATCTTCTGGAAGCTGCTTCATTTCAGGACCTGATTTACTATTGCTACATATCAACGGTTTAGACCTTTTGACCTTCTGGTTTTTAATGCCAATGTTCTCCCACATGCTAAAAATCTCATTAATCAATTCCTATATCTCTCTAATTCTAAATGACAACTAGAAAATGTTATCAATACTTCTGAATATATCATTATTTACTCTGCCACCTTTTGAACTGATTTTCTCCTCAATTTAATAGCCTATTTCCATACAACATTCCTTTTGAATTCTATAGTAACATTTATCTTATCCACGCCACATTTTTCTCCAAATTCATTATGAATAAATATAACACTTTAGATGAAAGTCATAGATATCCTATATTCATTATCTGAATTATGATCTCGTACCAATAAATTTGCTTTTGTATTTAATAAACCAGCATAAATGATACATTTCATTGTTTCAAAACGTGTGTTATTGGGATATTCCTCCATCAATTGCCTTTGAGATTCTACAGAATGGTTCCCCCCAAGCACATAATAACTGTATTCAAAACATTTTGACTTATCAAATGATTCTTTGTCGGGAACTTGAACTGGATCAACAAGAAACACATAATTAACCACATGAACATATGGATTGTACTTCATCAATGTCTTCAAGTTGTGAACATGCAGGTGATCTGGCTTTCTGATTTGATATTTACATTTTCCTTCACTCGGCTTATAGATTTGTCTCGCATTAAGTTGAAATGTACGACCACCCTCAATTAAGCTCGTCTTTGTCAAGTTAAGTCAAATGGCATTTTTTTTTGTTTTAATAATTCCATCCTCTAAATCAGCTCTTGGTGTAATGATTTCCCTGCTTAATTTTGAATTTTTACTAGGATCTTCACTGTTGGCAATGACTACTTGAGAATGTTCAACTTTCATTTTCTTCCTCCTAACATTCTAATCATTAATTAGAACAGAGACATTCCTAGGCATTGTTACTTTTGGTCTTTTATGTCTCTTCTCCTTTCTAACACCAGTTATAATGTCATCCTCAGTAATGACAATATATTCTTCGGCGTCAGTTTCAACTTCCTCATCTTAAAAAATAACCTGTCTACCTTTGCTAGATTTATCCACTAAAGACAGTTTTTTATGATCCCTTGGATGTAGTTTTGTAGCATCATGAATTACTACTTTTTTCTTGTTTGACATATCTTCTTCTGACCCTGAGTAGAAACTGCTGACAACATTCATAATATCTTGCTTTATGAAATGAATGCCTCCTAACATAATCGAAAGATTTGCGATAAAATTCTGTCAAATAAAATATCATATGTCAATAAAAACTAAGTTATAAAAATATAATGAGATAGTCACAAATATAAATAACAATACTTACCATATCTTTTGTGATGTCATTTTAATTTGTTTACACAACTTTGTAGATTCCTCTGTCGTGCCATACAATGACAATGATAATTGATATTTAATCTTTTCATGTGACTTGGGTGGTTTTGTAAGTACATAAACAACTTCAGTGTCTAGTATCAAACAAATGTCTATGACCTTTCCCAGCACCTCATAAATTCCACTATCGTTAGGGATATCAACATATAGATATATCTACACATCTTCGCCTTCTCTATCTTTCACATACCATACATTTTATGTAAGCTTCACTTCTTTTGATTTCTTCCAGTATGAAATTGTCTTCTTATTGTTTGAGGCACTTTATAGATTTGTAGTTATTAGCTCAGGTTTGGTTTGTTCAACAGTGCTTTTTGAAGATCCACCTTTAATTTTAACAGTCTTTGGTCCAGAAAGATTCACAGAAATCTTCTTTGATGTCATTTTCTTGCAAAAAAATACACATATATATAAATCAGTAAATTACCAAAAAATAGATTAAATTAACAAACAAAAAGGTAAATGATAAATAATTTTGTAAAACATAACCCTAAAAAAAAATAATAAATTAAAAAAATGCACCCCCTCATGCCCCACCCCTACGGCCCAACGAGCTACCGAGGGTGGAGGCTTGATTCCCGTTAGGCCGTGGGGATGGGGCAGGAGGGGTTGCATGCAACCCCCTCCAGCCCCTCCCCCGTGATCGAACGGGTCTGTGGGGGTGGGTGTCACTGGCGAGCACGATCGGACCCATCACACCCACTGCGAATGTAGTGGCCTTCTACCTGCCATGACCCTATTGGGTAAACCTGGCTCATCTAAATTTTTAATTTCTAAAAAAAAAAATTCATTAAACCTATTGAATTTTAAAACTTGCACACAACAAAAGGGAAACTAACCTTTCAAATGCGATAATCTTCCATTGAATATGTTGTTGATAATAATATAGCTGCTCCACAAATTTGCTCCAAGTCTTTTAACAACCCTCAAAAAGCCTTGATGTGATGTGAGGAATAGTGATAATGAAATTTATGATATAACGGAAATTACGGAATTCTTTTACCGCACGGTTAATGTGGGATTAATTTGTTTTTATAAAAACTTTAACATGTAAATTTTGTTATGGTGATATAGGGAACTATGATAAAACAAATAATACAGAATTGTTTTACGGCACAGTGAATGTGGGATTAATTTTTTTTATAAAGACTTTAACATATAAATCTTGTTATGACGATATAATAAATTATGATAAAGTGAACATTACGGAATTGTTTTACCGCATGGTGAATGTGGTATTAAATTTTTTATTTATAAAAAAATAACATATAAATTGTGTTATGGTTTTTTTTAATGTGTGATAGAAGATATAATAAAAATTAAAAAAAAAACATTCAATTGTCCAATAAATGTTATATAGTTAAAGTAAAAAATTAATGTAGGTAAAAGATTTAGTTTACAATTTTAATTTAAAGATTTAGTTTAAAAGATTAATTTCATAAGAAAATTTTAGTTAAAATTTTTCAATAAATTGTAGAAGAAAATTATGGAGGAAAATACATGAAATGAAATTTTTGGAGGGAAAAATTTCGGCGAAAATTTTTAGAGGGAAACTTTGGAGGGAAATTTTCATTCTTTAAGCTATATATTATCATTAGGAGAGAGTGCAATTTTATCATTCAACCTCTTCTGTTTGAAAGGCATGGATTCTTCTGATAATGAAGTTTCGATTTGTGAAGCATCAACATCTTCGTTGCGTAACAACTCTATTCATATTGATGAATATAACGGAAATTCTTCCACTATGAATAGAGAGTCAAATCTTCCACTTAGTCCTAATCCTAAGGACTATGAGAGAAGCACTGATGAAATACGGGATGAATAATTTCAAATAAATAAGGAGTCACGATTTCCGCTTAGTCCTAATGCTATGGACTATGAGAGAAGCAGTGATGAAGAGCATGATGGAGATTTTCAAATAAATAAAGAGTCGCAGTTTCCACTTAGTCCTAATCCTATGGACTATGAGAGTAGCAGTGATGAAAAGCATGATGAAGAATTTCAAATGAATAGAGTGTCACGGTGTCCACTTAGTCCTAATCCTATGGAATATGAGAGCAGTAGTGATGAAGAGCATGATGAAGAACTTCAAATGAATAGAGTGTCACGGTGTCCACTTAGTCCTAATCCTATGGACTATGACAGCAACAGTGATGAAGAGGATGATTAAGAATTTCAAATGAATAGAGTGTCACGGTGTCCACTTAGTCCTAATCCTATGGTCTATTGTAAGTTTTAACCCCGTACAGAAATTACCTGCATACGAATTCTAAAAAATAGAAAATAAACAATGGTGAGAGCATAACACATAAAACAAATATACACAGAGATTTTCCCCTGGATCCCAAAATTGGGACTATCAGGTTGATTTTTCATTATTTTCCTTTCAACTGTACAATGCATATATATACATGCCAAAGCATCCATTAACCCTGGATTAGAACATAACCGTAATTCCCTTGACCGGATCTACAAATACCATGGACCGAAAACCATCACGCCCAAAACCATGTGCGAAATCCATATACAAAACCATAGGTAGGTCCGTCCACCTAATATAGGGTCCCAAAAAAAAATTCCGTGGGGCACTGCCCCAGACCCAGTAAAGGGGGAATGACCCCCCCCCCCCCCCCCCAAACCGCGCATCGATGCAACGAAGGGGGTATCCTTCCCCCATCTTACCCCCATGGTTAAACTACTGGGGCTAGTCATGGAAAGAATATAATACAACCAAACAACTATGAGAGAAGTAATGATGAAGAGCATGATAAAAATTTCCAAATAAATAAAGAGTCACGGTTTCCACTTAGTACTAATCACATGGACTATGAGAATAGCAATGATGAAGTCTAGGATGAAGAATTTCCAAGAAATCGAGAGTCACATTTTCCACGTAGTCCTAAACCTAAGTACTATGAGAGTAGTAATGATGAAGGACAAGATGAAGCACTTAGTCTTAATCCTAAGGACTATGAGAGAAGCAGTGACGAAGGGAAGGATGAAGAATTTTTAGTAAGTAAAGAGTCACATTTTCGATGTAGTCCTAATCCTATGGACTATGAGAGAAACACTAACAATGCACATGATGAAGAATATCCAATAAACATCGAGTCAAATTTTCCATTTAGCCCTAATTCTAAGGACTATGAGGGTAGCACCGAAGAAGGGAAAGATGAAGAATATACTCCAATTCAATATTTCAAAAGCATAGATGATCAAAGTGAGGATAACCTTCCTCATAATGATGATGAAAATTCTTATACAAATGATGATCCAATGATGGAGATGTTGCCAAAAAATATTGCATTGAGGAGTAGGAGCAGACCTTTCGTATCAATCCAAGATGTTCTAGTTATAAAAGGGGTAGAGCAGAATATATGACGAGAATAAGTTCTATCAGTTCTCTCATTTCAAGTGAATGTTGTCAAAAATATTGCTTGAAACATATGGATTTCAAGTTTGCATTAGAGAAAAGAAAGAGATATTTGTCAATGAATAAAAGCATGAAAAATTCATATTTAGTGGGGTGCATCCAATCTACATTATTATGTTATGATTATCATATTGCATCTTTATTTATCTGTAGACAGGCTTAAAAATGTTCCATTCAATGGGTAATTTTTGTCTCTCAAGAATCCAAGAAAATTTGGAAAAGGATCCTAGATTTTATTCAGAAGTACGTCATAAACAACAGTTTGGGCCATTATTAAATACTACAATGTCATGGATGAAACATTTCTTTTCAAAGCATGGAGAGTGTATGCCAAATAGAGAGACAATACGTATTCCAGATAATTTCTCAAGACGATAAATCTACAACTTATACAAAGAATATGCAGAAGGTGCCAAAAGACGTGGTTGATTTATTACATATCAATATTTTGTGAAGACATGGAAGAAAAAATTCAACAATGTTTATATTCCTAAGAAGACAAGGATGGGGATTTGCAGTACACGTGCTTCTCTTAAATCAAAAAGGGATAAATGTGAAGGGTCAGAAAGAGGTAAGAATTCATAATTTTAACTTTTAAAATTGTATAGTCATCAACTATGAAAGCGTATTTCTTAATGAATTTCTTTTATGTTGTATAGATTCCATTGTCAAAGAACTTCAAGAGCATTGTGGAGAACAAACAAGTGAAAGGAAAAAGTTTTACAAGAATCTAAATAAGTGTTATGGTAATCCAAATAAATATTTGGGGTTTGATAATTGATGGTATGGACCAGCAGAAAACAATTCCACCACATTTTGTTCGCACACCCAAAAAATTACAGGAGGAAAATTTTATTCAATATCACTTGGTCGGTTGTATGATCTTCAATGGGAAAATGTTGCCAAGGGTATACTTCACAGCTCCAAATATTCATAATGATGCAAATATGAAAATAACCATAATTCATGATGTGCTTTCTCATTGGTCTGGTAATCTTCCTGAAGTTTTGTATCTACAATTGGGAAAAACTTGTCGTGAAAACAAAAATCATATTGTTTTTGGATATCTAAACATGCTTGTTGAATTGAGCATTTTTCAAAAGGTAAAGGTTGGTTTCCTTCTTTTTGGACACACTCATGACCATATTGATCAAATGTTCAGTCGTTTTTCAGTCACGTTGAGAAGGAAGGAAGTTGGGAGCTTGCCATCATTAATTGAATGTATTAAGAAATCATACATGCCAGAGCCTACTTTTGATGTGTTGGAAGAAAATGTTGACATGCGAAGGTTTATTCTGGGATCGCATAGTGAGGAGAAATGCCTTCAACAACTTAATGACATTAGCTTCCAACATCAATTTTGTATCAAAAAAATTGAGGCGAAGACACTAATATGGGGCAAGAAGTGTTCAACTACTGTAGAATGGGCGTCATCATTAGGTTTGGCAATTTTGAAGTTCATTCCATATCATCCAATATTTGCATCAAATATATTGTTATTACAATCAGTTGTTGAAGTTCATAATGCGCGCAGGAAGAATAGAGATATAAATTATTATGGTTGCCTAGAAGAAATTAAAAATGTATTAGATATATATGAGCACTTTGATATTGTTGATTCAGTTTGGTGGGAGTCTTTTTTCAATAATCAAAGTGATATCATTTCAAGAACAACAGATGAAGATATACCTTTGAAAAATCCATTTATTTGGCCACAAAATGTGTCAAATGAACATGAGGAAAGAAACATTGTTGAATAGCAACAGTCTCAAGGTATTATTAATTCTTCACAGGAAGAGGAAAGAGAAACGTATATTGGTTCCAGAAGATATCGTGCACAATGTGAAGCCATGGAAGACCTTTACAGGGGTTCAGTATAGGATATTAAGGAGGGTTGCATGATCACAGTGCTTGTATATGGAGATCCCAATGGCTATCCATTCTAGGTTTCTAAGGTTATAAAGGTCATTACAGGAAATGAAGATGTTGCAGGTGTTGAACTACATTGGTATGCCACAAATACACACCCATTCAATGGTGTGTATAAGCCAGAGATGGTAGTTTATAAAAAAATTGGCATAAAGAGAAAACAAAAGGCTACAAATATAAATCAGCACCGCACAGACCTCTTAAAATTGGAGGATGTTGACATACTTGTTTATGACGTCAATTTAACAAAGAGAGGAACTATTCGCTTCAAGATGATAAAGATTCTAAAGAGGTTGTTACTAGAAGGAATAGTGTTGAGATGGGAGTCCGTTGAAACCAGTCGTAGATCCAAAAGTATTTTGAAACCTGAAATGATGGGCATGCATGTGGACTCAGATGGGGCACTAGTTGATGAAAAAGAAGAATATGGAACATCTTCATCTATTTCCAGCCATTCATCTGAAGATGTGAATTCTGATGTTGTGCAAGAAAATATGAGTGATTTTGAATAATTGTCTAAGACAGTTTATATAAATGATGTTTGTATCGTAACTTGAAATAAAAATTTTGATTTCCATATGGTGTTAAATGAAGTTATGAGTCATTTTTATGTTTGTTGGATTATATGTTTTAATTATGATGATTTTTATTGTTTAGAATATCTACAATGAAACAATAACTTAGAGATATAATTTATGTTTCATTCAATCTACACGTAATGACATTTTGATTAATTTAGTCATGTAATTTTTTCATAATGTCATGGTTTTTTAATTTTATGGTTGAAATTTTTCCAATTTTTTTGTACCTTTAATGTTATGGTTGAAAACAATTAGAATTTAGCGATCTTTAGTGTCATGTTATTATATGTTTAACAACATGGATGAAAAATGATAGAATTTTAATGTGTTTCAGATCCCATTATTTTATCTTTATCGTCATTACTAAAAAATATTGAAATTATACCTAGGAAAGAAAAATGTTATTCTACCTTAGTGTGTTTTTTTCCTCAAAAACAATTGCTTTTTGCACAAAAAAAATCAGTTTCACTGCCATTTTTTTAAAATGTTAAAAATTGACCCAAAAAAAAAACATCTTTCCAGTATACACACTTTTCATTTTTAACATTGTTTTTCATGTTTTTTTGGGGTTTTTTTGGCTAGAGTTCCTTTTTGAGTTTATAGTTACCATTTCAAAGTTTACATTATTTAATGGTTGTGTTTGTTGATAGGTAAAATATGATGATGAAAGAACTGCTACTAATAACCAAGTTGATCGAACTGCGCTATTAACATTTGGACGGGATGATCCAAACCATCCTTTAAACCATACCAATACAAAAAGAACATATTTATATAGAACTCTACCACCTCAGAAATTTAAACAAATGACAAGATTAGCATACATTGATGACATGCTACCTATCATTAATGATGATGATCATGATAATGAAAATGTAGTGCATGAAGAAGGATTGAATGAAATGCTTACATATTTCTCTGGGTATGGAAACAATGATGACAATAATGATCATATGGTTGACAGTAATGATGAGAGCAAGGGGAATTACCACCAACATAATGTTGATGATAACAACCTGCTAAAAGACTCCATCAAGCAAGCAACAAAGACACCCGTGTTCAAATTGGGTGCAAGTAGAACCTCAAAACTGGCATGCACATTAATATTATTAGAAATTAAGTCACTATTTGGTTGGTCAGACAAAGGATTCACCACCCTACTGAAGTGAGTTGAAATCTATTTCTTACAATGCATTATCAATTGGTGTACGTAATTTGTAAACATTCATCAACTTCGTTTATATTTCTTTAAGGGGATTTTAAAACCATATATTGTATATGAATAGTCATAATATAGATTGACATATCAAACATGTTAATCATAAGTCAAACATTCAATTGATCTAATCTTTGACAATCTTACAGGGCACTAAAAACTAAAATATTTCCTGAAGAGAATGTGTTGCCATCAACTTGCAGAGAGGTGCATCAGTTGTTGGTTGAGTTGGGATTGAATATAAGAAAATTTATTCATGTAAAAATGATTGCATTTTATACAAATATGAATATAAACACAATGTAGATTGTCTTGTATGCAAAGAGAATAGATATTGTACAGATGTACAAGGTCCTACAGTTCCAAAGAAGTTCTTACATCACATGCCAATTATGCCTAAACTTAAACAAATGTTTCGTTGAAACTCACTTGCACAATTTATGGATTGGCGTGCAAAGAATAGGAGTAAATATGGATTCATGTGAATTCCGGTAGACTCCAAAGCATTGAAACACAGAGGAAAAATAGCCAAGAAAATTCAAAGATGAACCCTGTAGTATTAGGTTTTGTCTTGCAATTGATGGAGTGTGCCCATTCTCTTTCATGAGCTCAAATTACAGTGTTTGGCCATTCATATTGATGTATACAATATTCCCCCATGGATGAGTGTTAGAAAGAAGCACCTTATGCTAACTCTCATTTTTCCAGGAAATCATCAAGTTAAAAACATGGATGTTTATCTTGCACCTTTTATTAATGAGATGAAACTACTA